>JBBGZY010000124.1:10310000-11025000 GCA_037952925.1 Lithobates clamitans
ATCGTAATGTTTCCACCTCCATGCTTGACTGTATGGATGGTGTTCTTAGGGTCATAGTCCGCATTTTTCTTATTCCAAACACGGCGGGTTGAGTTAATGCCAAAGAGCTCACTTTTGGTCTCATCTGACCACAGCACTTTCTCCCAATCCTTCTCTGAATCATTTAGATGCTCATTGTCAAATTTCAGAGAGCCTGTACATGTGCCTTCTTGAGGAGGGGGACCTGGCAGGCGCTGCAGGATTTCAATCCATGGCTGTGTACTGTGTTACCAATGGTTTGTTTGGGGTCTGTGGTCCCAACTGCATTGAGATCATTCCTCCTGTGTAGTTCTGGACGGATCCCTCACTTTTCTCACGATCACCCTTACCCCATGAGGCGAAATACTGCATGGAGCTCCAGACCGAGGGCGATTGATGGTTATTTTGTATTTCTTCCATTTGCGAATAATCGCTCCAACAGTTGTCTCCTTCTCACCAAGCTTCTTGCTGATGGTCTTGCAGCCCATTCCAGACTTGTGTAGGTCTACAATCTTGTCCCTGACAACCTTTGACAGCTCTTTGATCTTGCCCATGATGGTAGGTTTGAATGGAAGCAGGAGTCTGTGGGCAAGTGCCTTTTATACATATAACGAGTTCTAGTTAGGAGCACCTTTTTAAATTAACAGGACTAATCTGTGTACCACATGAGCACATACTGCAACCAGTCTGTGGGAGCCATAATTCTTGTTGGTTGGGAGGAGATCAAATACTTATGTTACTGCATGGTATACACTCTATATTGTTGTTACCACTATACTGTGTATTCGCTGTCTAGGTGTCCTGGCCTCCTCACTGCCCATGTTCATTCGGTGCGGGAGCCGCGATGCACACTGGGGCTTTCCTCCCTCCTGCCCTTGACGCTCAGGGGAGGGGGGAATACGCCACCACTGTGTATCGACGTCACACAAATTCCTCCCGGACGTTGGCGTCCCCACCCCCTCCCTTCCACGCTCGTGTCTATGGCGTAGGGGGCGTGGCTGCTGTGGCATGTATTTATGGGCGGCAGCCCTGAGTTCCTCTGAGCCCTCCGTCACATTGGCCTTACACCATTACTGGACTGGTTGGTTCCCTTCTTTTTTCAACACAGGTACATCTTACATACTCACTCTTTTTTTTTTTTTAATTTCCTCCTTCACTGGGTGTTTTAGTGATAATCCCTCATATGGTCCTCCACCTTCCCTCCCGGTTGGCCTCCATTTCATCTTTTTATCCCTGGACTAACCACTTTCCCCACCCAGTCCACTTTATCATTACATTTTTATCATTATTTTACGCACATAGCCTCAATATTGTTTTACTATACTGTTCTTATCACATTTCACCATTCCCTACATTTACACTAGGGGTGTTTGGGGGGCCCGGATCCGCCTGGATGGTTGTCTGTGATGAGTGCCGCCGTTGTACATGCCCTCTTGGCTCCCGACACTGATGCCCTTGGGTGGCCCACAGTCCTTTACACCATGCCTTCTAGTGCACACATATCCGTAAGTTATCTTGTCTTATCCAGTTTTCGGGGGGCATTTACCTATCCTCCCCTACCCTGACATAGTAAACTTACGTAGTTAATTCATTCTCCCATTGCAGATACCTCACATGTCTGCTCTTGAAGAGCAGTTTAAAGCCGTGAAACGCGTCGAGCTACCAGATATCGTGTACAAGCTACACACCCACCAAGATATGTGTCCACATTTTTATCGTGATCGGGATCAAGAGACTATTGACCGTGCAGATGCTATTATTTTAACATATATATCCAACTATGAATACGGTGGACCCTTTTATTTTACCATGACTACAAATATTTGTAAACATGTTATTACTAATGATTGCCAGGCTAGAAATTGGCACCATGTCATGGGTGCATTTCTTTGTACATGGAATTCAATGTATGTAAACATGTTTTTATGCATTATTAAACCATTTTTTCCACCACTCTATTCATTTTGTCATCATGAGCTTCATATAAAGTCCCACCTCCTTTTTTGCATCACTGCTGCTCTTTGCGGCAGTGGTATTTTTGTTGTTACTTATTTTACTCACTGAACTGCAACTCAATTTATAACATTTGTATCAAAGGACCACAGATATGTTTGTTTATTTTGTTGATACTCTAAAATCGGTAGATTGTTTTCTGTAGAACCACAGTGCACATACATGAACCAAAATTTGTCCAGTCCCTGCTGAACCAGCCGAATTTGGATCCATGTATGGCCAGCTTTAAAATGAAGACATTCTACTGGTGGCCCAGGATGCCTCATATCATTTGTGGCTCACATCAGCCAGGGTCTAACAATCTTAAGAAGGGCATCAAATGTAGACACCTTCATGTGTGTATAATCAAAGAAGTTTTGAGAAAGAGTATAGAAATATCCCTTGGACATCCTCTGCGAGACTATGAAATGCAACCAATAGCAGCATAACACCCTATTTTTCCGCTAGGCCATTCTTTCGATGATTATTTTGAACTGGACCAAACCAAGTGTCAAAGAGAGCAAAATATAGGAATACATCTTGCAGAGAATTCACAAAAATGCCCGGCATGACACCACAACCTAACCACACCTCAAAGCAGATCATTTCCTCTACATCACTTCCCCTTTAAGCACTTCACTTCCCCTTTAAGCACTTCCCTAGATAAAAAACACTTTATCTACATCTAACAAGCTTTCTTGATGCTTTAACACTTCAAAAACAACAAAATTGTGTCAAAACCACGTCATAAAACACTACGGGAGCTTTGACAAGCATTGCTTCATTCTTCATAATCAACACATGTGTGATCGAACCGTAAGAGATGAATTTTCAAGGACTAACAAATGGCCACTGCCCTCACCTATAACTGGCCTTTGCAACAAGGAGCACATGAAAGGGTGACACATGACAAACAAAACCAAAGAAAATTCCCAGCTCAACTTACCCACCAGCTTGCAACCAACCAAATTATCCTGCCTGACAGTATGCGTATTTTCAAGGACTGCCTGTACGACGGATAGGAGATAGCCGGATGGAATGGGGAAGGAAGTTCAGATGATGGGAAGAATGTCCTGGAGTTGAGCATGGGAGGAAGTGATGAGGGAGATAGAGAGCAGGTCTTGGAAGGAGCAAAGTGGAAGATTTGGGTGGTATTTTGAGGTCAGGTTGGCGACATAGCTGGGGACAGAGATGTGGATGGCTTTGTATGTTAGCAGTTTGAATTTCATATGCTAAACAAGTGGAAGCCGGTGGAGGGATTGCCAGAGAGGGTCTTTCGTATAGCAGATGCCTATTAAAAAAAAAAAAACAGACCCAAACCTACTTTTACATAGCTGGGGCAACTTATATCAAAACATAACCGGCAGCTCTCCTAAAAGAGCTATAAGAATAAAAGCTCTCCCTTTTCATACAAGTCCCTTTTCAGAATTTAAATCAGATCGAATTTGCACATAGATTAAACTCATTCATCCACACAAATGATTAGCATAGCAATCTGTTCATGTGTGTGGACCGATTTCATTGATGTTTGCATGGAAAGTGTGTGGCTTCCGTAGGAATTCAAACTGCCTTAGGAATTGTCATTTCCCACCCATGGTTGACTCACTCAAAACTGAAATATTTAGAACCAAGGGTGGTAGATAGCTGTGGTTGAAAGATGATGGAAAGCAACAAATGTGCCAAATGCATAGTCAGTGTTATGCTTGTACAACAGCAGCAAAAAAAAAAATGATATAGAACATTAAAGTTAAATCATACATTTTATTTGTTTTCTATCAATTTGCATTTATTTTATTTTCTGTATATATATACTTAAGAAGCAATGACAAGACCTATAGGAGAATATCCAGGACAAAATCCAGCAAGGATTTGGAAAAAAAACAAAAAAACATTGCTATATCAGTCCAATTTACTCTTTGCAGCATTTAAAACCTGCCTATTGCCAAGGACAAAGGAGGAGGAGAAGAAACTATGACATCACATGACCAGAGAGAAGACCCCCCCCCCCCCCCCCACCGCCTCCAGGAAACCTATACAGATCAAAAAAAGTTTAGGAGTTGCTCTATGATGGCGGTCGTGGGGTTTAAATGTAGATGGATTGGGCTTCAGGCAACATACATTTCCATTGGCCTCTACAGGGAAGCCTGATTGGTCAATAGAGCAATCAATATGCAGGGAGGCAGAAGGGGGAGTTAAGTAGTTAAAGATACGGCTATCACAGGTAGGTTTAGGAGGCCGCCCTGATAAAGTCTCTTTAACCACTTGACCTCTGGAAGGTTTTACCCCCTTCATGACTAGGCCATTTTTTGCTATTTGGCACTGTGCTACTTTATCTGACAATTGCGCAGTCATGCAACGCTGTTATGCATATAAAACATGTATATTTTTTTTTCACACAAATAGACCTTTCTTTTAGTGCCATTTGATCACCACTACGTTTTTTATTTTCCATTACATACACAAAAAAAGACCGAAGACAATATTTTACACTTTCTGCTATAAAACATTAAATAAAAATAAAAAAATCTAAAATTTCTTCAATAATTTAGGCCAACATGTATTCTGCTGCATATTTTTGGTAAAAAAAAAAATCCCAATAAGCGTATATTGATTGGTTTGCACGAAAGTTATAGTATCTACAAACTATGAGATATATACTGGAATTTTTTTTTTTTTTTTAATACTAGAAATGATGGAAATCAGCGACTTATAGTGGGACTGTGACAGTATGGCAGGCAATCTGACACTTGTGACAGCGGGAACCATTGACACTAATCCAGTGATCTGTGCCAGTGATATACACTCTCACTCTACTAATGACACTGGCTGGAAAGGGGTTAACATCTAGGGGCAATCAAAGGGTTAACTGTATGCCCAACATTGCTTGGTGCATTCACTGTGTGCGGTTTTTACAAAGGGATGCGTCAGTTTTTAATTCTCGGCTTTGCAGGGAAACAAAAACCAGCACATCCCTGCTGACAGGACAGAACTCTGTGTTGTTTACATTCATTCCTCTTTACCGATCAGCGGGTCCTGGCCAGCAATCATTGGCCAGGACCCGCTGATCGGCTTGCGCTGTGACTAATAACGCACGCGTGTGCCCCCTACCCAGAAGAGCTGGATCACGTATTAGATATGTGATCCAGTGCAGGAGAGCCACTCTGCCGCTGTACTACTTGACAGTCATAAATCGAAAAGCAAACACTTATTATACTGCAGCATACCAATTCTTAGATGTGGTGGCTGCATTCGTTTTCCTTTATTTTCACCTGGTGAATTGGCCATTAAGTCATTTGTTTTTCAACAGAACAAGCTGTTCTGAAGTTAGAGGGGTGCTTACAATGATCAGTTTTTGTTTACATACAACCTTTATTCCAAAAGAAAAAAAAAACAGTTTGCTGTAACTGCTTATAAAGTGTTTAGTAAAGTGTAACGTGTTAGCTGGAGTTCAGCTTAAATTTGTTAGTGTAAATTAATCTGCTAGTACAGCTAACATTCCCCCAGACAGACAATGATGCTGTCCAACGGTGCCCCCTGTGCTCTTTCATCCAGAGTGTATGTGAATGCAGATACTAGGGGTGCAAAGGATCGCCATTGATCCGTGCGGATCAACCTCCGCGGATCGGGACACCCGCAATCCACGGAGCGCTCTGTGGCCTCGGCCATAGGAAAGGCCGCGGCTTCGGCCTAACTCCGGAGCGGCGGCCATCTTTGTACACCCAGCGGCCGTTTATCACGTGATCGCTCCGTCAAATGACGGAGTGATCACTTGTAACAAACCGGCGTCATGTCATCACGCTGGTTTCTCTCTCCCCCCTGCCAAAACTCTGCAAAGCCCTGCCAAAACTCTGCAATGCCCTCACAATACTCTGCAATGCCCTCACAATACTCTGCAATGCCCTCACAATACTCTGTAATACTCTGCCTTACCCTGCCAATATACCAGCCAATACCCTGCTAATATATTATTACAGTGGGGAAGATTGTGGATATTACAGTGGGGGAGATTTTTTTTTGTTGATCCGAAAATGATCCGAACCGTGACTCCTGATCCGAGGAACAATCCGAACCGTGAGTTTTTTGATCCGTTGCACCCCTAGCAGATACCACATCTAATGACTGGTAAGCTGCCATATTACATTTTTGGTGTTAGATTTAAAGCGCAACTCCACTTTTGTTGAGAAAAACACATTCCCCTCTGGGTGATCTATGTACATTATGAGGATTTTAACAAACTTTGTTGCAGACTCCTCCATTTTGTTTTTCTGAAGAAATGCCTGTGTCCATGTAGTAAGAGAATCTAATGGGAGTGGTTTCATAATTATCAATCAGCTGCAGCACCTGCAGGCCTCTAATGAGGAAAGCTGCTGGGCCTGCATCCCTTTAGACGTGATTTTCTATTGGGAGTATCTCACCAAAAATGACATTTTTGTTGCAGGGGAAATCTGACTTGTATCTTAGGCAGACTTCTGGGAAAATCGGTGAGCCAATCACACAAGCAGGAAATGATGTTTCGGGGGGGGGGGGGGGGGGCGCTCTGTACACATTCAGTGTACAGAACATTTCCAGGTAGCCATATTGCATTTTCAGAAAATGACAGAGCTGCAGATTGAAATGGAAAGGTCATATTTAAAAGCATTCAATTACAATATGACTTGAGTCGCAATTGTATACGTTGTATTATTTTTTCTTTATTTTCTATTTTTTCCCCATGAAAGTGGTTACCCTTTAAAGCGGGGGTCCACCTATCTATTGTTTTTTTTTTTTTTTTTTTTGAGTTCATTCACAAACTTTTCTTCTCAGCATTACATACTCACATATTGTGTGTAATATGTCCGCCTGTGTCAGATTTCGTCGGAAAGAATAACTTATATTATTCACTGCAGGCGGTTTCCATCTTCATTGTGGGCATTTGAAGCCCACAAGCATTTATTTCCTGGATGTGGTGAATGCTGTGCTCCCAGCATTCACCGCTCGTTCCCGCACATGCTCAGTGGCATCCTGGGAAGCCTGAGACTAGCTCCCAGGAGTCTGGGAGAGGCTAGAAACACGCCTACTCCCACGGGAGGAGAACCAGGAAGTGCAAAGAAGAATAGAAAAATAAAAAGGTAATTACGGCGATTTAAATTTTTTTAAACGGAATGTCAGCATCTAGGCAAGGAAGAGAATACATACAGATATTGTTCAAAATTTGGGTGGAACCCCGCTTTAATAACACTTTAAAGCGGAGTTGCGGCGTATTTTATTTTTTTTTTCCACAAAGATTTTATTCAGTATATGTATTTTTTTTTTTTTGATCTTAACATTATCACTAATGAAATAAAAAAAGGAGTATACAATCGTTTCATTTCCCAGGAGCACAGGTGAGGGAGGAAGTCACGAGGAGCTCCGCGGACCAGGAAGTGGCAGATCATGAGGACTACATAGCAACAAGGCGTTTCTGGCAAGTATAAAAAAAAAAAAAAAAAATCCTCCAAATGTTTGTTTATAGGTTAAAAGGAGTCTTTTAATGGAAAAAACATTTTTAGGGTGGAACTCCGCTTTAAGTACTTCGATTTACTGACTCAGTACAATGCCAGCAAAATCACAACTGTTGATCTTCATACTGAACCCGTGATGACAAATCAAAGTACTGAAAGTATTCAAAGTGGTGAAACAAGAGGATCAGCGTGACAGCATCCAGAATTTTTTAAAGGAGATCAACACTGGCAGCCTCCAAATTTCCCTGAAGGTAGATTTTTCCAAGCACGGTGTCATTCTTCGGCACACACTTGAATCTAATATCAGTACAGTATTGCAGCTTTGTAGGATGCCGGTTAATGAAGCTCACTGTATGCAGTCACAGCACATTGCATGTCTTGACACATATGGTGGATGTCGGGAAGGTGGTGGGCCGTCTCCTCAGAAAAACTCTGAAAGCAGAACCGTGAACCATAAAAAGCCACTTCCCCAGAGATGCTGAGCAGATGGAGATCTGGAAGGTTGCACACTTGGAGGAGTTCAATACAGCTGGACATAAGCAGAGCAAGATTTCCCCAAATGCAGCCAGTCACTGCCATGGGAAGTTATAAGGAAACAAATGTGAGCACATCGACATAAAATCTGCGGTGAGGACAGAATTTCCTGGCTGATGTCCAGAACATCTTGTGCTGAGGGATTTCTACAGAGAAGTCACAAGAACACTAAGAGGAACCTGGCCTGCCTTGTTCTTTTCTAGAAGAGTAAATCCGAATTACATACGCACAAGTTCCCTTAATCAAAACGTATTATCAGATGCAGCAATAGCCAACGCCATGGAGAATTCAGAGGGCATCCTGCCAGCTGAGCTTTTAGGGCCCCCTTTTTTTTTTTAGGGCTGCGTTCCACCAAGAACTGTAAAAAAATGGTATTTGTTTTATTATAACCAAGAGAGTTATAATTCTCTATGCTAAGAGTAAGAAAAAAAAAGAAAAACAAACACACACACACGAAAAGAAAAAAAAAAAATGCAGTCAAGCCTACCACCACCAACACTTCACCATCCATAGTTCTCAGCCAAAGGCTTTGGAGTGACCGATGGTTGAGAATTTACTCTCCATTTACCATACTGGGAGGTTAGTGTGGGAACGGTTACTTTTTTTTAGTTTTGCAAAGTCCTTTGAAATATGAAAGGAACACTACTACGGCAAAAGTGAAATAAGCCATTTTTACGAACATGCCACTTTAAGGCTATGGTATCACATAGTGCAGGTCAAAATATTTCATGAACTTTAGATAAATAACCCCCCCCCCCAAAAAAAATAATAACTGTGTCCCTTTAACCCTTTCCCTAGCAGAGACATTTTTGCGTTTTAAAAATATAAATTTTACTGAAGATTAGCTATAACCCCAAAACCATATATATTTTTTCCAAAAGCAGAGACCCGGGAGAATTAAAGGGTGGTATATGTTACACGGTATTTGTTATTGTTTTATCAAGTGCAAAATTTCATTTAAAAAAAAGTAAGTAAATTTTTTGGGCACAAAAATGCAATATACTATATTACCCAATATATGGGGGGGGGGGCACACTCCAGTGGTAATAAAAAGCCTGCCTGCAAGCGGTAAATCCTGTACTGACTCCGCCTCCTGAAACTCCTCCTCTCAGCACCTCTGCAGTTCAGAAGGCAGGCTCTGTGAAATGTGCAACACAGCGGAGCCTATTCACAGGGCATAGTCATACCTACCAACCATTCCAGATTCTGCAGGACTGATCTGGGATTTCACCAAATCCCGTCATCGTGCAAATCCAGGCTGCATCCGGCTGGTTGTCACTTTCTGGTCCAGGCAAAGGCAAACGAGGCACTGATCTGCTTCTGGCACTGTGTTGCAGAAGGCACATCTGGTGTGGAATTCTCTTGCATTGCCTGGATGACAAAGTGCAGTAGAGAGCCCAGATCACCTTTCAGGGAAGGGAGAGGGGTGACAGGAGAGATGCTCTGCAGGAATGCAAGAGGAGTGACAGGAGAGATGAATATACGATTTGACATTTTGACCAAAGATATACTATTTTATTTTTTAAGCAACAATAAGCCTCAAACCAAAAATGTAATATATTGCAGCTTGCCAATCATTAGACGTGTTGGCTCCATGAGTTTTCTTATGTTAGGTTTTTTTACCCGTTTTCCTCCTGGTGATCTGGCCAGTAACACACCTGTATTATGCCCTGTACACACGATCGGACATTCCGACAACAAAATCCATGTTTTTTCCCCGACGGATGTTGGCTCAAACTTGTCTTGCATACACACGGTCACACAAAGTTGGTTGGAAATTCCGAACGTCAAGAACGCGGTGACATACAACACGTACGACGAGCCGAGAAAAATGAAGTTCAATAACCAGTGCGGCTCTTCTGCTTGATTCTGAGCATGCGTGGCACTTTGTGCGTCGGAATTGTGTACACACGATCAGAATTTACGCAAACGGATTGTCGGAAAATTTGAGAACCAGATCTCAAATTTTGTGCAACGGAAATTCCGATGGAAACTGTCCGATGGAGCCTACACACGGTCGGAATATCCAACAAAAGGCTGTCGGAAAATCTGGCCGTGTGTATGGGGCATTAGAGTGTCTCCGATCTGGATGGAGGAGCACATAGGGCACCTTTGGACATCAGCATTGTCAGCCTGGGGGGAGTGTTGGATGTACTAGCAGATTAATAAATTGAATCCAAACTCAAGCTCACACTTTATAAGCAATTACAGCAAACAGTTTTTTTTTCTTTTGGAATATTTTTAAGTAAATAAAAGCGGATCATTGTAAGCACCTCTGCTAGTGTTAAATTGTTTGTCTCATCTCTGTAACTGATACAGTCTGATAGGGAGCTTGTTATTTTGAAAAACAGACTTATTGACCAGATCACCAGATGAAAATAAGGGAAAGAAAGCCAAAAAAAAAAAATGCAGCCATCACATCTAAGAATTGGTAAGCTGCAATATAAGCTTCTCCCTGAGGCCTCTGACTTTGTGGCAGTATAACTGGACATGTGAAGAAGGCAAAAAAACAAAACAAAACACACACACACACGCATACGTGACAGAAAGATCACTCCAAATCAGTTTCTCGTTAAAGCCAAATATTCTCACAATAGTAAGTAAAAAAAGTCTTAACGGACGTTCAGAGAACTATTTTGAGAATTACACAATCATCCAACGTCCTCTCATGAGGGTAAACACACCAACATCTACGGCCTTTGCAAGCTTGAAATTCGTAAGAGTGGCCTTGTGAGCGCCCTCTAGAGGAATTGCTGCAGAGCCAAAGCTGTACAAAAAACAACCAAATAATTGAAAAGGGTTTTTAAGAAGGATAGCTAGATTTCTGGTCTGAAATTACTTCATTCAACGCTAACCTTTCAGGAACACCCTCCTCACTACTTCTACCTAAGACCCCACTGTGGAAAAATCCTCTGACCCTGTCCTTCTACTTCAATTACTGTTCCACTTGGCTTCAGGCCTAGAGGGGTCAGTGGGCCCTCAGATCAACTTCTCATTCATTGCAAGGCCTGCTGGTGAATGGAACTACAGTCAGTACTGCATGCACCTGGCTTCATTCACAGCACTGTTATTTGTCTGCTTTTCCTAAAGGTTTAAGGATAGCAAAAAAAAATATATATATATATATATATATATATATATATATATATATATATATATATATATATATATATATATATATATATATATATATATATATATATATATATATATATATATATATATATATATATATATTTTTATTTTTTTTTTCAATTAATGGATCCCATTCACATGTGAACACGTGGCAGCAAATGTACCATGGACATAACTACAAGTATGGAAAATACTGAGATAAAGTTAGAGAACTGCTATAATTTCAGGCATGTTATTAGATACTGTACATGCCTTGGCCACCCCTCTCTAAACAGCTCAATTATTATACTGCAGACATAAGTTTAAAATTGTTAAAAAACTTAAAGCAGTACTAACAAAAACTATAAAAAAAAAAAGTTGTGGTTGAAGTGGGAAAAGTCAACCTCTGCCAGTTTTTCAGCTGTGTCTTCATTGGAGGGTATAAACCCCACTTCCTGCCCTACAGATACCAATAATGATGGAAAGTAGACATTTGTCACCAGAACAGTGGTCCAGAATAGACGTTCACCCACAACTCCTGTTCCAGTGACAGAGCCTTCTTCCATAATCCAAAAAAAAAAATAATAAAAATATTTTTGTGCTCAGGAGTGAACTGAGGGGCACAGGACATTTTAACTTCAGGTTATACTACCACCTACAAGAGGATTAGACACTGGCAAAATAGACAATGGCAAAAAAAAAAAAGCAAAAAAAACAAACTGTAGACCAGCCCAGGATAACCTATCCTACTACTGGTATGTCTCAGCTTTGTAGTAAAGCAGTACGGAGAGCATAATTATAAAACACAGAGGGGTGGGACCTGTGTCTGACTCCAAGAAAATAGGAATTTTGACTTACCTCATCTTCGAGTGCAGTACAGTACAGGGGCACACAGCTTATATTCATAGACCCCGAGTTACATGCAGGCTACCTTCATATGATTGGACACTGGCAAAGAAACTTGCTAGGACTGCCCCTAATGTACGCTGGTATGACCCCACTTTGGGGTTTGGGAACAGTGGACAAAATGGAGTATAACCCCTGAAAACTACCACAGAAACATGGTTCAGAAGTACAGAGAGAGCTACCCAAAGATCAGCTAATCTGTGATGATAAAATAAGGTTGGCTGGAGAACAAACCCTGTGTACCCCAAGTATCCGAGATTAAAGCAATTCAAATGTCTATACAAACACTCCCTCCCACTCTGGAAAGTGGGGGCGTACCTTCATTCTGAGGAAGGTTTGTCTCAGGATTTTGCAGACTTTGAGAACCAAACCATGCTGGTGGACTGGGAGCCAAGCCAAGGAGTGGTCTAAAAAACATGTTTGGCACGTGTGTAAAGAAATGAAAAGGGTATTTTTTTTTTATTGGCTTGCGAAGGAGGGACTTTGCAGTCCGTTCCTTAGGATTTTTCCACTGAGGAAGATGGGTACTCTTGCCAGAAGTAGATCTGAAGAGATGTAGTCTATGAAAGCCATGTGAATCTGGTATTTTCTTAAAAGCAAGTTCAGCAGTACAGCACTTTTTAACAAATGTCCTCCACATGTGTATGGACAAGGGAAATATGCCGGAGAGGAGATGGGGAACCTAAGCAGTCCATCAAAATTGTAGCTTACAGATACATTGCTCCAAAAAAGTTCTATACAAAAGGGATCAACCACATCAATGGAAAAACCTCTTTTAAGGGACTTTAGTCAGCCAAGGTTTGGCAAATCAAGGTCACAAGATGGAGCAGAGCTCAGGGCCTTCCAGCAAGAACAATGAGACCCAAACGATAAATGGCCTTATGGCTCTAAAGAACCCAAGACTGGGAATAACACTCGTAGAAGCAATAGGCTGATCTACTTTCACAATGGTGTGTACCACATCAATAAAATAAAAAAGAAACAGTCTCTTAAAGCGGACCTGCAGTCATGTTTAAACTTCCATCTATTACATTTTCTGCCCTTGTTGTTTTAACTTTGGATAGTAAAACATTTTTTTCTGCAAGTAAATACCTTATACAGCCCACTTCCTATTTCTTGTCTGGTAGAAAGCCTAGGCTTATGACATCATGCACAGCACTCTCTCTCTCCTACTCTAGTGAGTGTTTGCCAGGAAGGGAGGGGGATGAGTCATAGGAGGACCAATCAGAGCTGCAGAGCTGAAGGTGTGCCTCTGTGTGTCTGTGTAAATCCAGGAAGTGATCGGGCAGCAGCTTCAGCTGCCCACAGTTAAAATGGATGCAGCCAGACTCAGTGGAGAGAGATTTCTGCAGCATATTTGGCAAGTACAGAATATATAAAGTCACAGTATATATATATAAAATAATATGCAAAGTGGTTGGAGGGAAGCTTCAGAATGGCAAAGAGGTTTTTATTACAAATTATGTAAGCAGACTGCAGTTCCTCTTCAATTTGAAAGTAATGGCAGAAGGCCGACTCCTGGGAGGCAAGCTTATCAGACAAAGATTGGATTGGCTCAGAATCAGACAGTCTGCGCGGCTAATGGCTCAGAGGCTGTAAGCAGATCAGATACAGAATCTGGGGGAGAAGGTGTGGGAGCATGCTTGTGGCCTCTGCAATCACTGTCAGCAAATACCCAGTGATTTGGGATAATGTCTTGCTCGACTGTAGTAAAAACCTCAGCCAAGATGGCACAAAGAACACCGGAATTTAAGGTTATGGACAATGCCCACATCAGCAGGCATGCAGCAAGTAGCACTGGAGCTGTTAGTAGAGTGTGAGCTTACGGCACCCAGTACAATGGTATGGTCTCTCTCAGTCCCTCCCTGATGCCCAGTGACCCACATACTTGAGGTAGCTGCTCCTAGTACTCGGCCCAATCACAGTGAGCCTTCAGAGACCGTGCAAACAATGCGGCAATGCCAATAGCTCTGGACCCAAAAATTGTTCTGCAGCAACTTTCTACCAAAACGTAATCTGGAAAGCACCCTTCAAGGAACCCAGTGTCCAACAGTCATTTCCAGGCTTTACCCGCAATGTTCCAGTCTAGCGGGTCAAGATACGGCGCTCCAAAAGCCAGGCCGAGAACAGCTGTGGCGAATAACTGCAGTTCTAGCAACAGTGTAGAGAATAGTCTTCATAAAATAAAAAAAAAAAGGTCCACTTTCCTGCTAGCAAAAAACCAAAGTATGCTGCTAGTAGGATGGCTCATCATGGACTGGCCTACAGGTTTGTTTGTCAGCATGCAATCCTCCTGTAGACGGCAGTACAACCCGAAAGTGAGACTTCCTGTGTCCTTCAATGGACAAGAAAGAAAAAAAAAAAAAAACACATTTTGGCTGGAGTTTCACTATAACAGAGACAGGTTAGGTCATGAGTAGTTCCAGACAGGATTTTCAACACAAAGGAAGCCAAACTCTTTGCTGAGCTCAAAAGCAGGCAAAACCGAGGATCAGCCTGAAACATTCAAAATATTATTCCAAAAAGTCAGGCAGTGGAAAGAAGCAGCTCCAAGTATGGCCAGGTACAGTTAAGCTTTTCTGTCCTTTCCCGAATCCCAAGAGAAGATCAGCCCCAGCTGTGTAAGGACACAGAAGTCAATGAGATGTACATATTTCCTACTGTTACATATGTGAAGCAGAATCTTTGCGTGCTGAGGATACCAAGCAGAATCTTGAACTATTGACAACTTATAGATAAAATGTACTATTTTTTCCCCTTTTCCTTTTTGAGGACTGATGTATCCTTAGAACGAATTTCAGCTTGAAAGTCGCACATTTTACTCACCCTGGCTGCCCTGTAGTTTTTATGGAGCTTTGAGCACAGAAAAGCCTAGTTCACCCGTCTACCTTTGTTGCATTTCAGAAGTTACAGACAACTGGTTAAGTCATTTAAACGAAAATCAAGATATGGATGAAAAATGAACCCTACTGAGCTTCCAGTGTCCATAAATAGATGTTCTGACAATTCCTCCACCTAGCTAAAAATGTTCTGTCAGTTCCTCCACACTTCGCTAAAATAAGTGATACAAAGACTGGAAGGGGCATCAACCTACGATCAGCAAAGCTTTTTGGGCCAAAGCATTTTCACAGGAGCTCTGAACCCACCATAATGTATTTTTATAAAGGGAACCTGTCATGATAGATTTATAGGAGCTACCACTTGTGACTTAGTTTACAAACCACAAGTTTCTGGGATGTTATCCAAATCCTTTGAGTCACAGGATTAGCATAACTGTCTGGGAACTTACATCTTGTAAGAGAAAAAAAAACTCTGCTGTTATAGATCCACCTAAAGACACAGGGGTTGATTTACTAAAACTGAAGAGTACAAAATCTGGTGCAGCTCTGCATAGAAACCAATCAGCTTCCAGGTTTTTTGTCAAAGCTTGATTGAACAAGCTGAAGTTAGAAGCTGATTGGCTACCATGCACAGCTGCACCATATTTTGCACTCTCCAGTTCTAGTAAGGCCCCTTTCACATGGGGTGGACTCTGTAAAGCAGATCAGCGTGCTCAGCAGGGGATCTGTCCACTGAGCAGCCTGCTCTTCTCTATGGGGTGGTCGGATAGAAACAAAATGCCTGTAGAGTTCTATCCAACGGTCATCCGATCCGATTCGCCAAATGGATGGGGAATAGATCCCCCATCCATCTTTTTGAATGACAGGTTCGAAACGGATGTCGACGAATGTCCGAGGATCTGCTGTTTCATGGGAGAGACTGGAGGGTCCAATCAGGTCCACCTGAAACATGGACAGGTGGACCTGATCCAATCGCCCGCGTGAAAGGGTCCTAAATCAACCCAACTGTCACTGGTAGGAAGGGGAAAAACTGCTGCAGGCCCCTAGAGGTATACATATCCTACAACAGATTCTTACACCATCCGACAGGCAAAGCCTCAACATCTCCCCACCTGCTGAAGCTTGCCTGCACCTTCCTCCACCATTCCCTGTGCAGGCTGCTATCATAATGAGCTGCCATTAGGAATGCATGGGGGGTGGGGGGGTTAGCTGCAAGCTCCAACATTACCAGAAAGTGCTCCTCCAGGAGGGTTTTAGAGGCCACTGCAGGTTTGTGACCTTCATTTTATATCTGTAGCAGTTTGTCACCAACTTTCCAGTCTCTCTAAACCTTTTTACTGTTGTAACAATTTCCACACTTGCACAGACGTGCTAAACTGCATATATTTGGCATGAACGTTAAAGTGGTTGTAAACTTATGACATGAAATAAAGCATACCCCTCTATAGTGTGTATTTGTCTCAGTTAAGAGCACTGTGTGTCATTTTTGGCTGTCAGCTTTACTTCTGACAAGTTTTCCTGACACCAAGAGAAAAAAGGTAACAGGAGAGGGAGCTCCAACACACAGCCTGTGATTACCAGCCTCAGCTGTGTGCGGTGTGGAGGGGAGAGTGTCACTTCTCTCTAATCAGCTCTCCTCATTGAGTTCTGCAGTGTGTAATTTCAGCTCTCCACCCTGTTTTCTGAAAAGCTCAGACAAGCTGTTTATATTCTGGACTTTGAACAGCTGTAGAGAGAAAACTGCAGATAAACAAGTATAATTTCTTTTGGGGGATTTGTTTCATCTCTGTGTATGACCTGAGGTCAGTCACTTCATTGGATATATGCAAGGATTTACAACCACTTTAAACCCCCTGAAACTAAACAGTTTTCTGAAAGCAGAGGATCCATAGAATAAAATGGTTGTTTCACAATAATAGAATAAAAAAAATGTATGTTGCGCGAGTTAAATTTGCAAAACCATTTTTCAAAGCAATATTTTTTCACATAAAAAACTCAAATGAATTTTAGTGAACATACAACAACACATCTCCAATATCCAAAGGTTTTGCAAAATATAAAAAGATGCCGCTGTGGCGAGGTAATAGATACCAAATATGTCAAGATTCAAAACTGCATGCGTCTGATAAATTGGGAAGAGAGAGTAATGCCACCAGCACACCAAGAGCTCCAAAAATTAGTACAAACCTTTAATCAGCCATCGCATCATTACAGCAGAAAGCAACGTTTTGGAGCCACGCAGGACCCCTTCATCAGGCATGTGCATGACTCCGTAACGTTGCTTTCTGCTGTAATGATGTAAATAAAGCTTTGAATATCTTGGTGTGCTGGGGACTTTACGCTCTCTGACTACACACGTGTCCAGCCGATGGTCACTTCAGCACCCACTTGCAAATACAGCCATCTCTACAGGAATGTGTGCGTTGGGAATAGTGCTTTGATAATTCGGGAAAATACAATGGCCAAACTGTTTAAAACTGCTAAAAAAAAGCCAATTTAGAGTTAAGCATAAATGATGGCCTTAGAATTAGTTACCTCACTCCTACAACACTGACATGCATTGCGTAAATGGGCACTTTTACCCTCTTCCTGCCCAGACCAATTTTCAGATTTCAGCGCTGTCACACTTTGAATGACAATTGCGCAGTCATGCAACACTGTACCCAAATGACATTTTAAGCATTTTTTTTTTTTTTTAAACAGAGCTTTCTTTTGGTGGTATTTAATCACCACTGGGTTTTTATTTTTTGCTAAACAAACTTAAGATCAAAAATTTTGAAAAAAAAAAGTTTTCTTAGTTTGTGTTATAACATTTTCTAAATCAGTAATTTTTCTCCTTCAATGATGTGCGCTGATGAGGCTACACTGATAGGCTGCATTATTGGCACCGATGGTGCCAACTCAGTGCCCATTAGTTCAGCCCTGTCAGTGCCCCTTTGATGGGCACTGACGGGCATTGACAGTCAGCACTGATGGGCACAGATTGGCAGCACTGATCATCAGGACACTGATGATCAGTGCCCCGATTATCAGTGTAGATGTCCCCTGTGTGGATTTGCTGGTTATTGGCTCTCCTGACAGCGCGTGAGGAGAGGACTGTTGATAATCGGTTTACACTATGATCAGCTGTGATTGGACACAGCTAGTCACATGGTAAAGAGCTGCTGTGATTGTTTTTTTTACCCCGATCTGTGATCAGCTGTGCGTGGAGGACACAGCAAACAAGATATTTGGGGGGAACACCCTAAAAGATGCATTAAAGATGGTGCAGCCATAAGACCATACAGTAGAAGAAAATATTACAGCGCACACATGCAAAAAAGACATTGACCTCCAGCAAGGCTAGTTTAAAACACCTAAACATTTAAAAAAAAAAAAAAAAACATTATCAAAAAAATATGGGGATTTGGTCACACCATATTGTTATATGGTGCTAAGCCCACTTACTGCGACAAAGTACCCCATGATTAGTGGGTCCTACACTATCCATAGATTGGGAGATCCTGCTTCTCTGAACCATGAGAGCAATACACTCTTCTAAAATGGATATCTCCCAATCTATGGATAGTGTAGGACCCACTAATCATGGGGTACTTTGTCACAGTAAGTGGGCTTAGCACCATATAGCAATATGGTGTGACCAAATCCCCATATTTTTTGATAATGTTTTTTTTTTTTTTTTAAATGTTTAGGTGTTTTAAACTAGCCTTGCTGGAGGTAAATGTCTTATTTGCATGTGTGCCCTGTAATATTTTCTTCTACTGTATGGTCTTATGGCTGCACCAGCTTTAATGCATCTTTTAGGGTGTGCCCCCCAAATATCTTGTTTGTCTATTGTATGGATTCTGACCAAATCCCTTTGGGTGAGGAGCACCTCACTCCTTCATTAAGTACCTCTCATTAGTCTCCACTTGTGTCATGGGTAGAGACCTCAAGATTCTCCCATATAGAAGAGTGTATGCTCTCATGGTTCAGAGATGCAGGATCTCCCAATCTATAGAGATAGTGTAGGACCCACTAGTCATGGGGTACTTTATCGCAGTAAGTGGGCTTAGCACCATATAGCAATATATTGTGACCAAATCCCCATATTTTTTGAAATTGTCTAGGTGTTTTAAACTAGCCTTGCTGGAGGTAAATTTTTTTTTGCATGGAGGTCACAGCAATCACAGATGCCCTCCCAGCAACATGAACCCGCATTGTAGCCATCTTTTGGCTATAGCGCGGGTGGGAGGTGGTTAAAAAAAATGTTTATTATTTTTTAAAAACACTTTTTTTTTTTTTTTGCTTTTTTTTCAATTAACTTTGTTGATACCACAAGCGGTATTAGACCCCTAATGCCTCCTTTGTACTGAGGCCAAACAGATCTGGGATTAGCAGTCCCCATACACTCCCACCAGGCCATAGCACCTGGGAATTCAAAAACACTGAAAGCTGATGAAGTGAGAGGCACATTTGTACTTTACAGCCACCCAAATCTCTTCTCCATTATACAGCAGAGCCAGATATTTATTTTAAAATAAAAGCTTGTTTAACCCCTTGACTGCCATAAGACAGTTGACATATCCTTGGCAGTCAAAGGGCTGAATGTATTTTAAACGCAGACATCCTTTTGGAAAAGATAAGAAGTCTGTACTCACCCAATTTACATTAAAGATTGTTAAATGATGCTAAAAATCACCAACCAGGGACCATCACTTTCCAATCTGCACTAAAACAGTGACAGCTGGATACTGTGAATACATTCACTTGAGCTCTAGCTGTCAAAATGCAGGTTCAATAATCCGCACTTGTTCCTTTCATATCCAAGAACTCACTTGCCATCCACAGCGTCTGATAGCTTGTAGTCAATCTGCAGCTCGTGCAGCACCCACTTCATACGCTCTCTCCTATCCGGGCGACGCTTCAGATTAATGAGAAATATCTGAGAAGAGACAAATGGCGGATGAAATAAATGAGAACTCCGCTCTTGAAACCCATGTCTAGTTTGGAGAAATATACAACTCTCCCATAAGAGGTTATGGGAAGCCTAGAAACATGAAAATTAGCCAGAATAATTTGTTTTATGTGCTTGCTTTAAATCCAAACTCCGGAAAATCAACAAAGCACAGAGTTGGAATACATACAAAGGGAGCAGTTTTACCTGCCAAAAGATTTGTATTTTTACCTATCCAGTCCTGAGATTTACATAGGTCTGCCAGATAACCAGGTCAATGAACCGATGTTTCTCTGCATCAGTTAAAGTGTTACTAAACCCAGAACCTGCATTCACTATATCTAGTCTTTCACAGTAAGCAGAAATGCAATTATTTTAGTAAATATAAACTGCTAAATACCCTTACCAGTATATAGCAGTCTTGTGACTTCTATCAGTTCTTAGTAAAGCTTATAGGAGAAGTTTTCATTCTCCCCTGACCTCCTGTCTGGACAGTGCTGATTGGCCCTGTGCTGATCACATGCACTCTCCCAAGAAAAAAAGAAAAACTCTCTGGCAATATACACCAAACTGAGCATGTGCAGCCTGACTCCTAATTTTCTGTTCTATCACAAGATGGGTTGGAGTCAGTTAAAACCCCTTAGGTTTCACAGCGAGTATAACAAGCATGCTTTACTATATATACACACTGATTTTACTGGTGTGGGTTTAGTAACACTTTAAAGCAATACAGCTTGGATTGTGATTGGACAGTGACAGAGCAGCAGCAATTCATGAGCTCACCTCTCTGCTCTCTTCTCCAATCGGCATATTCCATGTCAACATATGTACAGTATACCCGATTGGTTCATACTGCTATATAATTCTCTCCCAACCTAAGCTTTGCAGTAGAGGGGATTACAAAAGGTTGATACTGAGACAAATTACAGGAGCTTGCGTATGTAAGTTCAAAATGTTTTTTTTTTTTCTTTTTAATCTCTTTAATGTATGTGTCCACCTACCACTGCTTCCAGACATGGTCTGCTGACTTAGAGCTTAGTCATAGAAGTGCTCAGCCCCATGCAGAGTGTTTACTTTTTGTACTAGCACTGAGCTACGTGTGCGTAGTCTAAATAAAGTGAATGAACACAGATCATCTGTACGGACTTTCGGTAGGGGCATGTAGAAATGTGTTTGGTTTTTTTTCTAACATCCCTTTCACACTGGGGCGTTTTTCAGGCAAAAATAAGCACCTGTAAAGCACCTGAAAAATGGCTCCCCTGCAGTCTCAGTGTGAAAGCCCGACTGATTTCACACTGAGACGATGCGCTGGCAGGACGTTAAAAAAAAAAAAAAAACTCCTGCAAGCAGCATCTTTGGAGCAGTGTATACACCGCTCCTGCCCATTGAAATGAATGGGCAGCGCCACCGAAAAAGTGCCGCTGCGGCGGCACTTTGCGGGACGTTTTAACCCTTTGTCGGCCACTAGCGGGTGTTAAAAGCGCCCCGCTAGTGGACGAAAATCTCTGCAAAAACGACGGTAAAGTGCCGCTAAAAAAAGCTTTACCGCCGACGCCCCCGTGTGAAAGCAGCCTAATGCCAGTGATAGAGGGTAGGAGGGGGTGAATGTGAACTCAGAGTTGGACTTTAGAGTTAATTTAATGGATCATGCTCCTGATACAGTGCATGTATGAACAAAAAAAAAAAAAAAATATTCATATATAAACAGCACTTGCAGGATAATTGTGCGAACCCACACGATGTGAATAAACACGAACAGTGGTATAAAATAAATGTAAAAAATCTATGCGGTACAAATAAATACCAATGTGGCACAAATGAATAAATGGATAAATGAATAACACAATCTATTTAAAAGATTCAAAGTGCTGAGTGCTTCAAAAATAAAGTGCATAGGTGCTCCAAAAACAGCTGGTGTCGAGTGGCACGCTCCCCTCTGTTTTTGGAGCACCTATGCATTTTATTTTTGAAGCACTCAGCACTTTGAATCTTTTAAATAGATTGAGTTATTTTTTTATCCATTTATGCCACATTGGTATTTATTTGTACTGCATAGATTTTTTTAAATTTATTTTATACCACTGTTGGTGTTTATTCACATTGTGTGGGTTCGCACATTCATCCTGCAAGCGCTGTTTATATATTCATTTCAACACTGTATGTATGGCTTGTAGCTGCAGCACTGAGCCAGTCTCCTGCTTTGCCAATCCTGATAATGTATACAGCCAAGGGGTCAGCAGTCAATGCTTACCTCGTCCAGTGTCATCTTATCCGCTACTTTTGGGGGGAGGGACAGGAAAGTCGATGGCTCAACAGGGGGACCCTTCACTGCAGGCAGAGGAGAACACAGTAACTAGATGGATCAGCAATTACATACAATAGTCTTTTTATGATCTATCCAATCATCGAATATAACCTAGACACGATTCACGTGAACTACATTAAAAACTACAAAATCCAATACAAATGGGAAAGTTAATTCATCCTTGTCTACCCGATGCATGTGGCAACACAGTTTAGAAGAAAAGAAGCAAAATATGAATTCTGAGCCAAAGCCCCCTGTCCACACAGCAACATGTCATTGCACATAATGTAATTCCATCCAGCAGTAAAGCCCCCCTATATAAACAATTTGACTTCTTCTAAATCAGGGGTCTCCAAACTAAATCAGGCGGCCCAGACTGTGGCCAGTGGGAGTAGAAAAGGGCCACTTCACGACAACCCTGGCCGGTTGTTGTCGGGGTGTGTGGGCGGGGGGCTTATCGGAATCTGAAAGCGGGCTCCCAGATCCCCCCCAATATGAATGGGTATCGGGTTTATCATACCCCTACCCATTCACTCCAAAAAGCAGTGTGATGTAAAAAAAAAAACAAAAAACAAAACAAGAGACGGTTTTTGACAAGAAGACAGCAGCGGCGTGGGAGAAGACGGCTCGGAGCTATTTTTTTAAATAAAAGACTTGTCAAAAAACGGCTTTTTTTTTTTTTTAACATTTCACTGCTTTTTGGGGTGAATCGGTAGGGGTACGATGCCCATTCCCATAGGGTGGGATCTGTGGGCCCCCCCTTGTTAAAGGGGGGCTTTAAGATTCCTTTAAGCTCCCACCCGCAGACTCAGACAACCACTGGCCAGGGTTGTCAGGAAGAGGCCCTGGACCCCATCAACACAGGGGCAAGGTGATTTGGGGAGGGACAGAATCCCCCCAAAGCACCCATGTCCCCCCATGTTGAGGGCATGCGGCCTGGTATGGTTCGTGGGGGGGGGTGTTTGCTCATCCCCTCCCTCTTCTGACCTGCCGGGCTGCATGCTTGGGATAGGCCTGGTATGGACCTGGGGGGGGGACCCCACGCCATTTTTGCCGCACGGCAACCGGCTTCCTTGCCCCCTCCTTAGCAACCAGCTAATATACAGCGAGGGGAAAAAAAAGGGGGGGGGGGGGGGTTTAAAAACGGATGTCAGCAGGTCAGATGTAAGCGGATGTCGTCCACTAACATTCGTTTAGGGCTTTCATCCGTTCAGAAAAAAACAATGTTGATGGAAGCACATGAAAATGAATGATCGTTCGTTTTTCCATAGGAATGCATTGATGTACATTTTTCATCCGTCAACGCCTGAGTGGTATGTTCACAAAGCTATCAAACTGGGCTCCTCGGATGTCCGTAACAGGACCGGCAAGCTGCCACAGGATCCTCCCTGGTCTGTCTGGGTAGTTCTGAAACTAAATGTGACAAACCTGCCAGGAACTAATGCCAGGTACAGACAATGATCTGTAAATGGAAAACCACTTTCTTTCCATTTAGCTGTAACAAGAGCCAACTGATAATCTACTGATTTTCTTACATTGGGAAAAAAGTCATTTCCTAGCAAACCTTCCAACAGTGCTCTTCTTGAAGAACATCTTCCCAGAATTCTCATGCAACGGCTTTTCTCAGAAGCTTGCACAGGGCTGGAGGTAAAATTTAATATATTCTCTGCAATATGTTTTGTGTTTTCCGCTGTATGCTTCTCACCTCTAGTGAAAAAACTTGCACAGGTGAATACTGGTAATACATAAAACCCTGGTATGACATAAACCCCACACTGCATTGCACTAAAGCACACCATACACTTGAAATTTAGCAAGAAGTGCCCAAAATTCAAGCCATTGGTGATCCTGTAAGCACCACCCAAATTTAAATTCATAAATTAACCTCACCTGGGTGGATAATTATCAGCCGTACGGTGACTGGCTATCAATGACGTGACAAGGTCATCTAGAGCCCAGGGTGGACACAGAACACACCTATGCCAACCAACCCCCCCAGATGTATGAGCATTATGTGTCAGTGAAAACAAAAACAAAAAAAAACACAAAATCAAGCATATGCTCATCCCCCAAGCATAAACCCACCCCCCCCCCCCAGTACAAATCTGCCCCCTACTGAAATCCCCCTACAACACAAATGTTTGCCTGCCAAACCCCCCCGCTCCTCGCTCAAATCCTCTCTCTCTCTGCATATGCCCCCAGCACAACCCCCCCCCCCCCCCCCCCCCAAAAAAAAAAAAAAAATTCACCTCCTAGCACAAATCCTCTCCCCCTACTCCAAATCCACCCTTTCCAACAAAAATTCCCCTCCCCCATCAAATTTCCCCTCCTGGCAGAAATATACTCCCCCACCCCAATCATCCCTATTAGCACAAATCCCCCCTCACCCCAAAAAAATATTTCCCCTCTACCATATTACTTTTAGGGCCAGTTCATACCACATGCAGTCCAGTGCGGTTTTTTTTCTGCATCAAAAACGCATAGAAAGTAGGTTATATGGTTTTCAATGGCATAGTTCACACCAGTGCTTGTAGTTCCAGTTCCAGAAAAAAAGAAGTAGAACATGCTGCATTTTTTTTCTGCACTGGACTGTACTGGAAAAAATCAAAATCAAAAACGCACCAAAAATGCACTGCAACACACTTGTCCTTATTTAAGGTTAAGAAAAAAAAAAAAAAGAAGAAGGAGGGGGGGAAAGCACTGGACTGCATCAAAAACGCACTGCAACGCATCAAAAACGTGCATGCAGAAAAGTACCTGGAACGCATCTGGACTGCGTTTCTATGGTGTGAACTGGCCCTTATAGCGCTCACACCCCTAGTCCCTCCCTTCTAGCACAGTCCCCCCCCCCAAACTACTACTCCTAGCACATCTCCCCAAATTTGCCCTCCTAGAACAATTCTTAATTTCTTACCCCCTGCTGCTCCCCAGATTCCCCTTTCCAACACATATCCTCCCCACTCTCCTTGTTGTGCCCCCTATACCTCACATGATACCACAGTGCCAAGGATAGCCAGCCCTCTTGCCCACCACTTGTCCCAGCCCTGCTGGTTATCCTTCTTCAGATCAAAATCAGGGACAGAAACATGTAAAGCTAGCCTAACACAGGTAGGAGTTTCTCATTTAGCCTGCGGGCTGAACAGGAAAAAGTTACCCGATTCCCTCATTCATGCTAAAGGGTGTGAGTGGAGGAAATCAAACCTGCCGGCTTCTCTATTTAGGCAGCCGGCACCCACAGCTGCCCAAATACCCAAACAGGGACCGCATCTCCTAGAACACGTGTACAGTACCTGCACTGCCATTCTGATGATGCTTAAGTACAGAGTGACCATACCCAGCAATACTCATTATAACCTTCATTAGAAGACTAATTCCACACACCACGGTCACCAGCCTGATCAGATCAATGTGCAGACCTGAAGGTGTTCCTTTTCAGACTTTCCTCTTAGTATCTGGATGGGCACTCACCCGCAACCTCCAGTTTGGTGTGCAGAAAGTTGTCCGCTTCATCAACCAGAGTGCTGTGTAATCGCAGAGGGACTGGGAGGTGCCCGTAAGCCTCTTTATTGCAGATGAACATCTGAACTTCTGATGGAGACACAGAAAGCATCTTAAATGTAGCAATCAATCTGAAAACAATCCAAGTGAGATCCCAAAAGGGACTGGTGTTCAACAGGACCCATTACTTTACAATAAAAAAAATAGTTAAAATTCCATTAATAGGTTGGGAACAAAAAAGCGATACAATAGTATGAGCAAGAAATAGCTACACGTCCCAATGAAAGCATATGAAGTATGGGAATTTCCCTAGCGGGTTTTGTATTGCAGCAAAATAAGTCCAAAGAATTTTATGAAAAAAAGTTTACAAAAGATAATAAATACAAACACAGCTGTCCAGCAAGACGAGCTCTAAAACCAAATACTAGAAGGCGTAAAAAAAATGCATAATTATACAATGGTACAATAGACATACGAATGGCATAATAACTGTAAAAAGTCATACAGAAAAACCCCAACGCGTTTCGACCATAATATAATAGCGGTCTTCTTCAGGGAGGAAAGATATGGACTTCTAAGGGATACAATATATCAATCAGTATGTTGAAAACCAAACAATGACATTGATTAACAAAAATTACAAAATAGGTAATGAGATTTATATTTACCAAAGAACAGCTTTATTTTTGGCCTTTTGCCAAACTTTTTTCATAAAATTCTTTGGACTTATTTTGCTGCAATACAAAACCCCCTAGGGAAAGTCCAACTGAATTGTTGACATTTTTGCAGATTTATTAAAAAAGAAAAACTGAAATATCACATGGTCCTAAGTATTCAGACCCTTTACTCAGTATTTAGTAGAAGCACCCTTTTGATCTAATACAGCCATGAGTCTTTTTGGGAAAGATGCAACACGTTTTTCACACCTGGATTTGGGGATCCTCTGCCATTCCTCCTTGCAGATCCTCTCCAGTTCTGTCAGGTTGGATGGTAAACGTTGGTGGACAGCCATTTTTAGGTCTCTCCAGAGATGCTCAATTGGGTTTAAGTCAGGGCTCTGGCTGGGCCATTCAAGAACAGTCACGGAGTTGTTGTGAAGCCACTCCTTCGTTATTTTAGCTGTGTGCTTAGGGTCATTGTCTTGTTGGAGGGTAAACCTTCGGCCCAGTCTGAGGCCCTGAGCACTCTGGAGAAGGTTTTAGTCTAGGATATCCCTTTACTTGGTAGCATTCATCTTACCCTTGATTGCAACCAGTCATCCTGTCCCTGCAGCTGAAAAACACCCTCACAGCATGATGCTACCACCACCATGCTTCACTGTTGGGACTGCATTGGACAGGTGATGAGCAGTGCCTGGTCTTCTCCACACATACCGCTTAGAATTAAGGCCAAAAATTTCTATCTTGGTCTCATCAGACCAGAGAATCGTATTTCTCACCATCTTGGAGTCCTTCAGGTGTTTTTTTTAGCAAACTCCACGCGCTGTTGGGCCACTCTGCCATTAAGCCCCAACTGGTGGAGGGCTGCAGTGATGGTTGACTTTCTACAACTTTCTCCCATCTCCCGACTGCATCTCTAGAGCTCAGCCACAGTGATCTTTGGGTTCTTCTTTACCTCTCTCACCAAGGCTCTTCTCCCCCGATAGCTCAGTTTGGCCGGACGGCCAGCTGTAGGAAGGGTTCTGGTTGTCCCAAACGTCTTCCATTTAAGGATTATGGAGGCCACTGTGCTCTTAGAAACCTTAAGTGCAGCAGAAATTTTTTTGTAACCTTGGCCAGATCTGTGACTTGCCACAATTCTGTCTCTGAGCTCTTCAGGCAGTTCCTTTGACCTCATGATTCTCATTTGCTCTGACATGCACTGTGAGCTGTAAGGTCTTATATAGACGGGTGTGTGGCTTTCCTAATCAAGTCCAATCAGTATAATCAAACACAGCTGGACTCAAATGAAGGTGTAGAACCATCTGAAGGATGATCAGAAGAAATGGACAGCACCTGAGTTAAATATATGAGTGTCACAGCAAAGTGTCTGAATACTTGTGATATTTCAGTTTTTCTTTTTTAATAAATCTGCAAAAATGTCAACAATTCTGTGTTTTTCTAACAATATGGGGTGCTGTGTGTACATTAATGAGGAAAAAAAATGAACTTAAATGATTTTAGCAAATGGCTGCAATATAACAAAGTGAAAAATTTAAGGGGGTCTAAATACTTTCCGTCCCCACTGTATATTAGTATTAATAATAGTAATAATAGAAAAAAAAACCCTACAAAAACCCTACAAAAAACAAATATTCGTCTCCGGAGCAGGTCAAAAATCATTAAGTGGGGACTCCTGTTTCAGAGTTTGCTCTCACTTCCTGTTGTGTCTCTGGGCCAGGAAGTGAAGGGAAATCAATCCAATCGGATAAAAACAGAAAACTACAAAAAGTTACAGTTTTAGATCAATTTTAAAACCTGAGCATTATTGACCATGAACTGGTATACTTATTGCAAACACCAGCAATGTTAATGGAGAAAAAAAAAAAAAAACCACACACACACAGCGTTTTCATTAATACAGCAAAAGCCATCATCTTGCACTAAGGATTTAACCACTGGTTGGCAATCTGCATTACTCAGATTCTGATAAAACAAGCCAGCATGCTGCCTGACTCGCCAACAGCCATCCAAAACTAAATTAGCAGTTTTTGTGCTAGTTTCCCTCAAACCATAAACCTAATACTCTACACTTCCGGTGTCACCTGACTTACCAGCTTGCCGACAGGAGAAGGCAAACACTATGATGTCATCATAGGCCCAGGTGTAGTCTGGATGGGGTGGGTAGAAGTCCAGGTGTCGGCTGGCCTCCTTCCGCAGATCAATAAGGAAGGTGGAGTGAACCATGGGGACAGCAAAGCAGCCACGGCGTTCTCTCCGTCGGATAGGCATGTAGGCTGGGGTACGTCTATAATATCCCTAAATGCAGACATAGAGCAACGTTAAAAAAATATGATCAACACTGGAGCGGCAAAAATATTAGAGCAATCCAAAGCCCTTCCATGCTGGATATACACACATATAACACAGACAGGGAGGGAGATTATGTGTGTATTGTGTAGTATGTAAACCTTGTGCCTAAACATCCTCTCCCCCTTCATTATATTCATTTAAATTATTTGTGTATACATAGTTACTTACTCAGTTCTCCAGTCTCATGGTGTAAATCACCTTTATATGTATCCATCTTCTAAAAATAGAAGATGTAGGTCTATTAAGCAGGGTATACTTACAGTTTTTTTTTTTTGGTCAACCAACAGGTTGAAAGAAAAAAAAAAAAAAAAAATAAAAAAAAAAAAAACACACCTCACAGATCTTCACATCAACACAAGTGATGTGGATGCAGGGATCTCCCCCATTTTGTCTTTTTATTCTGATAGCAGGGGTTCCTTCCCTGTCCCAATACACTGATCAGCGCTGCAGCCATTGGCTGCAAAGCAGATCAAAAGCCGGTTTTCCATTTTCCAGCATTACCAGTCAACAGAAGATGGTCATTAGCGCGGTTTCTGTTGAACCGACAGCGGCACACATGGACCAAAACTTGTCGGAGTCCTGCTGAACCGGCTGATTTTCAGTCAGTGTATACCCTGCTTTACTCCCATAGAAATAAAACTGTTCTCCAAAAGTAATGGCTAGCTTTTTTAGAAAATGCATTTTGAAATTGTCATTGTCAATTTTTTTAAATTCCACGATTTAATGGTTTGTCCTTAAAAAAAAAAAAAAAAAAAAGTTTACATTTTTAAATTCTATTGTGGCAACTTTGGCATGGCTTTATCCATGGTACTCATATGGGATTCTTTTACACCAAATAATTAGCACATCCTTGGATGTACTTTGCACGTGAATTTTGCTAATCTACAGTGCATTGAAAAAGTATTCATACCTCTTGAAATTTTCGACGTTTTGGCACTGTAGCAAAGTCTTTAGCCTCTTCCAGTCTAATGAGGACCTCCAAGGCCAAAGATAGCGGACATCCTTTAATATGTATGGGTTGTGAGGCATAGTGGGTGGAAAGATGGTGAAAGTTATTGGGCACCAGACACTTCTTGGATGTAAAAGAGGTTTTATTTCTTTTAACAGTGCTTTTTGTAATTTTGGGGGAAGGGGGTTAGGGCCAGGACACCCTTAAGTAGTTTTAAATTCAATTGGCAGAATCCGAGACTTCCCCAGCAAGGCGCCACATCTGAACATGCAGGAATGCTGTCTCCTATGGCATCAGTCTTTAACAGTTCCTAACACAAATGTAACAGTTCCTTCAGCTTCACAACAACTGCTCCCTGTAGTTCTTCAACACTGAGCTCCCAGTCTCTCACTAGACCCACAGATTCACTGACTCTGAATCCCTTGAGCTCCTCCAATCTTTGCGGTGGTATCCCCCTCAAGTGTCACCCACGCTTCCCTGCTGGGTCCCTAGCTTGGGACTCCAGATACTCCTCCTACCCCTGCTGACCGGCTCGGTCCCTGGTTTGACACACAAGGCTGCTCTGACTTGATCACCGCTTGAAGTTTCCAGATTCTCCACAGTGCCCGTTCGGTGAGAATACTGCTCCAGTACTTGCTTCAGTTACTTACTGTGGTCCCTGGTAAAGGTAGTTGGTCCCTTAGTGGCGACAGGTCCCCTTCTACCTCCGACCATGACAATTTCTCCGGCCAAAAGAACTGTCACTTTCAGGTTGGATTATAAGCCGCAATCCCAACGCTGCGCTGCCCTCTTACTTCTGGATAGGCCCTCACACCCAGATGCCCCCGGGATAGGCCCAATCGCCGGCCTAGCAGCTCGGAGCGTAGGACACAAGTCCACCCAGACAGCCATCCAGATGGCACAGAACACATATCACCCGACTCCCAAATATATAGGTGCTCCCAGCAGGCCAAGGGATTCAAGAAACCCCCTGCCCATTGAGTGAGATACCCCATATACCCATAACCTGACCTTGTGTTGCCCTTCTCATAACTATCACCACCAAGTACCCGGCCACCTAGTGATCGAAGAGAAAGCTGCAACAAGGCCAAACTTAGGGAGGAATCAATAGATCTCTATCAACCAGGATAACTACTCCTGGCAAGTAAATTTGTGAGGAGCTCCCTGCCTAAGCTACAGGGTGCTACATAATGTTAAAATCCATTTACGTTTTTGGTTGTATGTGATAGACCAACACAAAGTGGCACAAAATTGTGAAGTGGAAGGAAAATGATAAATGGTTTTCAACATTTTTTACAAATAAATATGTGAAAAGTGTGGTGTGCATTTGTATCCAGCCCCCTGAGTCAATTAGTCTCAAATATTTTGCAGACTCTAACAGGTTTTCTTCTAAGATTGCCCTGTATTGGGCTCCGTCCATCTTCCATCAACTCTGACCAGCATCCCTGCTGAAGAAAAGCATCCACAACATGATGCTGCCACCATGTTTCACGGTGGGGATGGTGTGTTCAGGGTGATGAGCAGTATTAGTCTTCCGCCACACACAGTGTTTTGCTTTTAAGCCAAAAAGTTCAATTTTGGTCTCATCTGACCAGAGCACCTTCTTCCACATGTTTGCTGTGTCCCCCACATGGCTTCTCACAAACTGCAAATGGGACTTCTTATGGCTTTCTTTTTGCCGCTCTTCCATAAAAGTCAGATTTGTGGAGTGAACGACTAATAGTTGTCCTGTGGACAGATTCTCCTACCTGAGTTGTGGATCTCTGCAGCTCCTCCAGAGTTACCACTTGGCTGCTTCTCCGATTAATACTCTCCTTGCCCGGCCTGTCAGTTTAGGTGGATGACCATGTCTTGGTAGGTTTGCAGTTGTGCCATCGGATGATGGATTGAACAGTGCTCTGTGAGATGTTCAAAGTGTGGGATATTTTTTTTAAAACCTAACCCTGCTTTAAACTTTACAACTTTATCCCTGACCTCTCTGGTGTGTTCCTTGGCCTTTATGATGCCGTTTGTTCGTGAAGGTTCTCTAACAAACCTCCGAGGGCTTCACAAAACAGCTGTATTTATACTGAGATTAAATTGCACAGGTGGACTCTATTTACGAATTGAAGGCAATTACCGTAGTTCCACTAGATTTTAGTTAGGGGTATCAGAGTAAAGGGGGCTGAATACAAATGCACGCCACACTTTTCAGATATTAATTTGTAAAAAGTTTTGAAAACCATTTATGATTTTCCTTCCACTTCACAATTATGTGCCACTTTGTGTTGGTCTATCACATAAAATCCAAATCAAATACATTTACGTTTTTGGTTGTAACATGACAAAATGTGGAAAATTTTAAGGGGTATTACTACTTTTTCAAGGCACTGTATCTACTGGTTTATAACCATCACTGAGCATACATATAAGATGATCTTACAGAATCTTACATTAAAAAGTTAGTTTTGACCTCCTAAGTGGGGCTAATAGAAAATGTGAATAAAAGGTTGAGCTTTAAATCTGATCCATTTCCACAAAGCTCTGCTCACCTGGGTGGTCATTCCGCACCAGAAATTGGAGTAGGCCGCCCTGGACTCCAACATGGGGGCCACCACTGTCTTGTTCTCCGCAATCAGCAGATTAAGGGTGTCTGGGTTAATCAGCAAGTTGTCAGCATCTATAAACTGAAAGAAAAGAAAAAAAAAAAAATATGTCCATAAAAAAGCTGCAAAAAGACAGAAAATACTAAAACAATATAGACCATAACATACAGAACAGTGGGTGCCCTTTGACTGTATTTGCTAAGGAAATATACGCAGACCCCCCTCTAAAAACACGAGCTTTGGCCTTTGGATTCAAAACAAGCATGCAGCTAGTCAGGTCAGAATTTCTGATCCACATACCTGCTCCAGGTTAGTGGCTCAGAAATGACTGAAGTCAGAGGATCGGAATGACAAGTAGGCAACTAGCATTTTAGAATACGTCAGCAAAAGTAGCCTACATAAATTTCTCATACTACAGGTTTCCTTTAAAGTGCACGTGTATTCATTGACTAAGTTTACATGTCCACCTTGAGGCCGCTGCTACACAAATGGTCCCCTGATCCCCCCGACCAAACAATTCCTTCTGTCTAAAGCAAGGTACCCCAGAATACCAGCAGCCTTACTATTCTATCTGCATCTGGATGAAGCCAAGCGGCTGGTTGGTTGTTCAGACAAAGAAATAAAAATAAATAAAATAAAAATGGTAAATTGAATCTAAGCCTCCAACCCAATAAGGGGGCTTAGCCATAATGAATAAATCCATATCACACTAGCTAGAGCACACAGAATACCGCAAGACATTGTTCACCATCTGACCAAACCAGCAAAACGTCACCCCTTGCTTCCTTGTTGACGAGTCCATCAGCATAAGCGTGAGTCTGTTAAGAGCAGGCGAGTCGTCTTTAGCGATCTGGTTAGTGACCATTTGCCACTAGCGTCTAGTGTAGTAACATGGTCCGCAGACAGAGGAAATGAGGCAGCTTCTGGCAACCGAGGAGGGGGATTTGCTTCAAGGACACAACCAAGTATTTGGATCAGGGGCCACTTTTTGAAATGGTAGCCTCAAGGTGGAGAAACCCTAAAGTTTTTTTTACCAGTCTACTTTAAAAAGAGAACCTGACACCAACTTAAATGCAGGTAAAAGCACAAAATAATAAGTATTTAAAAATGCAAAACTTGCTGAGTTTCTTCCCATAAAGGATTTTTTTTATTCTCTTGCAATCTGCCTCAAAACTCGCTGCCAAAAAGTAACTACTCCATAAAGAGCCAATTCCTTAGCACAGTCCCCTTCTCTCTGCCACGTCATAGCCCTCTCCTCTTCCAGAAGTGTCCATTTACGGTGTGTGCTGGCCCAGCATCTCTGTACTTCCCCAAATGGCCTTCTACTTAGCTATAGGAGCACGCGTCATCAACCTTTTTACCCTGGAGTAATCTTAAAAATCGTAATCCTAAAAATAAGATTTTTGGGGTCATGGGAATCTCCTCCTAAAAATGATTACACATACAACTCATGTTACAGTAGCACGATCAGCAAGTTGTAGAGGTGTAAATACAGTATTTTACACCCAGAGCAGACTTGTTTTTTTTAACACTTCTCCTTGCTCTGTACAACAAAATTTTACAAATAATTTTGAAATGAAAAACTTAAAAATTACAGAAAGAAAACATTAAAACTGTGGTAACCCCTGACATTAGTGGTTGGTGTAGAAATGATCCCTTACTTTGGTGGTAAAACCATACTAAGCATTGGTGGTCAGTGTAGGGTAGAAATCCACTTGCTACGGATCATTGCCCAGGGAACTCCTAGCAACCTCAGATAGAACCTTACAGGATTCCATGGAACTCTGGTTGGGAAAGGTTGCCATAGAATGTCACTTGAGTGACAGCTCTGAGTCGGTTTGGCTGCTGACATCACATCCAAGATGTGTCCAGCAGCAGTCTTATGCCCTGTACACACGATTGTATTTTCCAATGGAAAATGTGTGATAGGACTTTGTTTTCGGAAATTCCGACCGTGTGTGGGCTCCATCACACATTTTCCATAGGAATTTCTGACACAAAGTTTGAGAGCAGGCTATAAAATTTTCTGACAACAAAATCCGTTGTCGGAAATTCCGATCGTGTGTACACAAATCCAATGCACAAAGTGCCACGCATGCTCAGAATAAATTAAGAAACGAAAGCTATTGGCTACTGCCCCGTTTATAGTCCCGACATACGTGTTTTACGTCACCGCGTTCAGAATGATCGGATTTTCCGACAACTTTGTGTGACCGTGTGTATGCAAGACAAGTTTGAGCCAACATCCGTCGGAAAAAATCTATGGATTTTGTTGTCGGAATGTCCGATCAATGTCCGACCGTGTGTACCGGGCATTAGAGGTTTTGGATGTTTACACAAGGGGGGTTTGTACAGCTAATTAACAAGCACAAAATACCTTAAATGCCCAGGTACTCTTATGGGGAGATTGCTGTTGAAATGAATGGTCTGTTGACATGATCCCTAAATATGACCAAGTGTTATGATATACGAGAATATTTCCCCATTGGAGTCCAGATAACTATAAGAAGCCAGCACGTGATACAGCTTGCTAACAACCATACAAGATTGAGTTCTGGGAAGAGTTGGCATTGAACGGCATTAGGCTCCATTGTAATAAAATCAGAGCCTCACAAAGTCTGAATTTTCCAGCAAGCAAGGTACCAGATGTCTCTCCTGAAAACAAACTGGAACAATTACAAGCAAACGATGAGGGAAAATCTAGATGAAGATAGTCTGATTACTGTTTCTTTATTCCTCCTGAAGTCATTGTAATGTCAGTGAAACCAGAACTTCTATTAACAGGATCAGCTTTCAAAATCACTTGCGAGGCCTCAAGAGGCTGAATCACAATCTGCAGCAACCATCCGTGAACAAAGCAAACACACGGTGTCCTCACAACATTATCGGATACGGTTACCATATTATAAAGTGTACAGAGCCGTGTACAAAATATTTGGCTGAAGGAAGATACGAAATGTAAGCCAAAATGGGAGCTTTGCCACTTTTCAAAACATAACGGAAAATTGAATAGAAGCTTCCATTACCAGTAAACACACATACTACCAGCCTCTGGTCTACAGCCAACCTGAGTAACTTGGAAAATATAACTCTCAGCTGTATTTAAGGGGCGATTCAAATATCTAAAACCTTAAAGCTTAATTCAGGATTATGACCAGTTTTCAACCTTAGATCCGATCCCCACGGTCAAAATAAATGATCCTAAATGATCCAAAATTATAGCTTACTTTGTTTTTTTTTTAGGTGCTTTTCTATGTTGCGACTAGAAATGCAACGATATATCGGCCGAAAATAGGGTTATCAGAATTTCGCTGATAGAAAAAAATGTTTTTACGTTTTTTTTTTTTTTTTTTTTTTTTTTTTTTTTCTTTTTTTTGCCACATCAGCGAAATTTATTTTAAGAGAAGTCGTATCAACTTTGAAAATCAAAATTTTTCCCGTCTCTATTTTTTTCACATCATTGTGGCTGATATATTGTTTAATTTTTATTTGAGCCTAAACTTCATAGTTAACAGTTAAAAATGAAGCACAATTTTCTTCCAAGCGAGCGGATCGTATAAGGACCATATATAAATATTCAATCTTTTAATAATATCCCCAAGCCTTTTAAACCTCCATTTTCCCCTCTTACCCCCCCCCCCCATCCCTCCATTCCCCTCCACCCTCCTCTTATCCCATACGCACGCCACCCATTCCACCACATATTCTTCCATCTATCCAACCCATTCATGCTCGAGCCATAACTTCCATATGTTTTTATATTTCATTAAAGTGCCTCTTTTCCTATACCAATATTCCTCTTTCGTAACCAAATCCTTGACCTCCTTTCTCCATTCTTCTACTGTTGGGGGTTCTTTTGCCTGCCACTTTCGTGCTATAATTTTCCTTGCCTGAAACAGGCATCTTATAATGGCGGTCTGGGTGTCCCTCGGCATATCATTTTCCTCCAGCAAACTCAATAGACAGATTCTGCCCTCCATTTCTAATGCGGACCCAAATATTCCATTGATTTCCTCCACTAGCTTATCCCAATATCTGTATAACTTGGGACATCGCCAAAACATATGTACGAGGTCTCCTTTTTCCTCACCGCACCGCTGACATTTCGCATCCTGCCTCTTACCAAACCTAAATAGTTTCTCTGGAGTATAATAGAGTCTATAGATCAAAAATAAATAAGAGACTCCCTGTGACGGTGATAGAGATATCCTTGGCCCCAATGCTAAAATAAATTTCCATTGTTCCTCCGTTATTGTGCCAACCTCTTCCTCCCATTTAGCTCTCTTCCTGGGTTCCACCCCCCCTTCTTGCCCCGCCTTGTTTATACTATTGTACATTTGTGAGATCAGCCCTTTAGACCCCTTAGTATTTACCAGATTCCTTAGCAAGGGCATTTCGCTAAACTCTATCATCTTACCACTGAATTGTACCTCAAGGGCGTGCCTTACTTGCAAGTAACTAAAAAATAATCTGTTGGGCACTGCAAATTCCTCTTTTATCTCTTGGAACGTTTTTAACCTTCCTGCCCTGTACAGTTGCCTCAAACAATGGATACCTCTCCTCTCCCATTCTTCTATTCTCCCCATCACCCTGAACTCTTTCAGATTTTTGTTGTTCCATATCGGGGAAAACTCGGAGTACCCTGTATATCCCAGTACCGCCTTTACCGACTTCCAGCATTTAATCATTAGCTGAGTTGTTGGGCAGCTATATCCAAAAAGTTCAGCCTCCACTGCCTCCACCTCTGTATCATGACTGCTATTATACAACCATACACTCTTTCTTCCTACCCTTTCTTCCACCAAATTGCTGCCTCTCAAAAACTGGATCTGGGCTGCCAGAAAGTAGCTCCAGGGGTCCGGTAGCGCCAGGCCTCCCTCCTCTCTCGACCGCCGCAGCGCTCTCAAACCAATTCTTGCCACTCCATTCTTCCAAATTAGTTCCCTAAACAAACTGTCCAGCCTCCCAAACCAGTGCCTCGGGATCCAGACAGGAGAGTTGTGTAGCACAAACAAAATTTGCGGCATCCATATCATTTTGATAAGATTGCATCTGCCGGCGACCGAGAGAGGAAGGCCGCCCCACACCCGGCTCTTTTGTTTTAACTTTGCCATTAATGGTACCACATTACCAGCTATATACTGCCCTGGGTCTTTGGTTATGTTTACCCCCAAGTATCTTATTTGGTTTACGATTTTTAGGGTATTCACCTGTCCTGGGAGCGGATTAACCAGGGGGTCTATCGGTAAGAGAGCCGATTTTTCCCAGTTAATTCTTAAACCCGAAAAGCGCCCAAATTCTTTAATCAGTTTCATAGCCCCTAGCAGGGAGGCTTGTGTATCTTCCAGGAACAGCAGAATATCATCCGCATACATTGCGACTTTCTCCTCTGCGCCCTTTCTTTTAAAACCCTGCACTTCTTGCGACATTCTTAGGGAGACCGCCAGAGGTTCCAATGCAAGGGCGAAGAGCAGGGGCGACAGTGGGCACCCCTGTCTCGTCCCCCTCCCAAGCTGAAACCACCCGGAGCACTCACCGTTCACCTTAACCCTGGCTCTTGGTTTATCATATAAGAGACTCAACCATTTCACAAAATTAGGGCCAAATTTGAACTCTGCCAGTACTTTCCACAGATAATGCCACTCAAGGCAATCAAATGCCTTGACCGCATCTAGTGATAGTATAGCTCTATTCCCATCTTTTTCCGTAGGTACTTGTATATTACTGTATAATCTTCTAATATTCATATTCACCGATCTATCCGGTATGAAGCCGGTTTGGTCTAGGTGGATTACTTTCGCAATTATCTTTTTTAACCTGTTAGCCAAGGTTTTTGCCAGAATCTTAATGTCTGTGCATAGAAGTGAGATGGGTCTATATGAGGCTACATCTAACGGGTTCTTCCCTTCCTTTAACAAGATTACAATAGTGGCTTCTGTCATAGACATAGGCAATCCGCCCTCCACCACGGCTCCGTTCAAAACTTCCAATAATTTTGGCAACAAGACATTCCCGTATCTCTTATACGTTTCTATGGGCAAACCGTCCGGTCCTGGCGATTTTTGATTCGCCATTTCCTTTATCACCCCCTGCAACTCCACCAGCGTCAATGGAGCTTCCAGAGCATCTCTTTCCTCACTGGATAACGGGGTTATTTTCAATTTCTCAAAGAACTCCCACATCTCCCCCTCTACATCCGATTGTGAGGCCCCATACAGACCCTCATAGTAATCTTTAAACACTTCCACTATACCAGGGGTAGTTCTAATGGTGTTCCCGTCCTTATCCCATATTTCTGCTATAGTGGATGAGGGGCCATTTGCCCTAGCTATCAGTGCCAAAGTACTGCCCACTGATTCCCCTTCACAAAAGAATTTCTGTTTCTGAAACATTCTGCTCCTTTCTTCTTTCTCTAGTACTAATTTCTTGTATTCTTCCTGGCATTCTACCCAAGCCTCATACCTAGCTGTAGTTGGCTCCTCTAGATACCTCCCTTCTGCCACCCTCACCTTTTCACTTATTCCATGTTCCTTGGCCCTTATTTTCTTTTTGGCATAGGAGATTTTCTGAATAAAGACCCCTCTAAGGAACGCCTTCAAGGCATCCCAGGTTATACCTAGCGAGGTAGATCCTGAATTCATATTTATAAATTCCTCCAAACAACCGGTTATCGCCTCATCATCCTCAATTATTTCAAGCCAAAAGGGGTTCAGTCTCCACTCCCCCCTTCCAGCGCTCCACCCCATTCTGACTGAAAAAACCAGTGGAGAGTGATCTGAGATCCCCCTTGGTTCGTAATCTATTCCACCCATTGTCCTCAGGGCTTCCTCATTACAGAGCACTAGATCAATCCTGGATAAAGTTGCATGCGTCTTCGAGTGGCATGAATATTGCCTCTCGCTCGGATGCCACTTCCTCCAGGTATCCACCCATCCCACTTCCTCACAAAATTGGGAAAGTGGGCCCTTAGATAATCCTCCAGGGGTCCCCTTTGTCGGGAATCTGTCTACGCAGTTGTCCATAACCGTATTAAAGTCCCCCGTCACTATAACCGGTACCCCAGGTTTGTCCGCTATGAAGCTTATCAATTTGCTAAGTATTTCTCTTTTGAATGGTGGAGGAATATACACACTTGCAAGAATACAATCCCGCCCCTCAATATTACAGTAGAGAAAAACATATCGACCGTACTTATCCAGTTTGCTCTGTCTGCAGGAGAAAACCAACCCAGTATTTATCAGTACACTCACTCCCCTTGAGTACGAGGTATGAGTTGAGTGATACTGCTCTTGATAGTTCCTGTTCCTCAGAGTATTCACTGTGTCTTTGTCTAGGTGGGTCTCCTGGAGACAGAGTATCCTGACATCCCTTGTTCTGGCCATGGAAAAAATAGCTTGTTTCTTACATACATCTTTCACCCCCCTTACATTCCAAGAACATATCTTCATATATTTAGATTTACCTAAATTCACCCTCTTATCTATTTTAGTGCCTACCATTCACCTATTCCTGTGTCTTGACTCAACATAATATTCTATTCTCAAAATTTTTGTGATTAATAATTGAGATCCTAGTGCTTTTATTTTTTGTGTTTCCTCGCACCTATTTCTGTGTCTTAACTCAACATAGTAATCTATTCCCAAAGCTTTCAAATTTAATGATTGAACTCTCAGTGTTTTCACTTTTTGTGCTTCTACCACACTTCCTACTTCACACCACTCTACCCTCTTACTCCTTTCCCTCCCCCCATACCCCCATATACCCATCTCCCTCCCCCATCCCCCCCAACCCCCCTCCCTCCCCCAACCCATCCCCCCCTTCCTCCCTCCCTCCCCCCACCCCATCCCCCCCTCCCCCCTCCCCCACCAGCCCAACCTTGGGCCCATCCCTCCGAGCTTCTAAAGTGACCGTATTAACCCACAAACCGTGGATACACCTTCTTCCCCCTTTTGCATTGCGCCCCGAACCTATATATATATAAGAGGGGGATTACCCCCAACATAACCAGCGTGTAAAGGATTTTTGTCCACTACCTCCCTACTCCCACCCCTCTACAAGTGTAACCATGAAAAGTCGGGGGGAGGGAGGAGAACCGAGAAAAATGTCCATAAGTTCAATAAAAAAAAAAAAAAAAAAAAAAAAAAAGTCACATCCCCAAATATGCATCCGCTCGCTGGGCAAAATGCCCCAGATTCTGTCCTCCACCTCCCCCTCTCTCTCCTTCTAAGGCCTTTCTCCCGACCGAGATCTTCCCTCGTTCTTTTCCAGCCATGAGAACACTTCCGCGGGGGCATTAAAAAACTGTACCTCCCCATTTGTTGTTACCCGTAAACGGGCTGGATATAGCAGCGCATAGCCTATTTTATGCTGTTGTAGACTCCGCTTGCACTCCGCAAATTTTGCCCTCTGTCTCTGCAGCTCAGGGGAGAAATCAGGATACAGGGATATTCTTGCTCCATTATACAGAATATTCTTCATCTCCCTCGCTTTCTGAAGAATGGTAATTTTGTCTCTAAAAAACAAAATTTTGACTATAAGAGGCCTTGGCTGTCCCCCTAAAGATGGCTTCCTAGGTGCGATTCTATGCGCTCGTTCCACCGCGAACAGGTTGGAAAAAGCGTCTTTGCCAAACATATCCCTAAACCATCCCTCCATGAATTCTGCCGGATTGTTGCCCTCGCTTCTTTCGGGGAGGCCCAGAACCCTCACGTTCTTCCTGCGTGCCCTGTTCTCATATTCATCCATTTTTCTTAGGCATGAATCTAGTTGTACCTTCATCTTTTTAATCTCTTGTCTCAGTGGATTCACATCATCTTCCACCTGACTGAGTCTCTCCTCAAGAACGGTGGTCCGAGCGCATACCTCCTGCGTGTCCCTTTTAAGCGTGGCTAAATCGTCTCTAATGCCTCTGAGCTGATCCGCTAAATCCGACAGCGCGGTCTTACAGGCATTGGTTGCTAGGAGAATTTCTTTTAAAGATGGTTCCTGCTCTGGTGACCCCTTTCCTTCTATTGTTTCGTTGCCCAGACCGCTCTCCCTACTTAAGTGCCCCTGCGACGCTGGTATGGTGACTGTAGGTGCGCAAACTTGGGCCGGGCCTTGACTTTTCCTTCCCACAGAGTGATTGGCCTGCGCACCTTGATGTTGCGCATCCCCCATCTGGCCACTTTTTTTAGGTGTACAATTTGGTGTATGCGCAAAGCGTTCCAGCTTTGCTGCCGCCCCCTGACTGGCTTTGTCCTTGGGGCCGCGCAAATTGTGTGCCCCAGCTCCTTCTTGTGCTGCGGTCTCCTCTGACCCCTTTTTTTTGGTCATCCTGTCCTCCCTCACCCCTTGGGATTTAGAGAATCCAAAAGAATCCAAAAAAAAAAAAAAAAAAAAAGACAAAAAGCGAACGAACTAAAAAAAAACTGTAGCCTGCAGTGGAGCGTTTAACCAGTAATTTTGCACCCCTCCTTACAGCCACCTTTTCCAGCCCCCGATATCCTCCTCCCCACTCTTCACCACTAGGAGTTCACCAAAGGGTGTCTTCAGGGGAAGTTTCCAGAAAGTCTTATCCAGGGGGCTATTCAAACAAACATTCCCAGGGCACATAGAGCATAGCATAAAGCATACCTGTGCTGTCTTCCTTACCCCCACCGCTCAGTCAGCTGTTCAACTCGGCAGCGTCCTCCAGCTGCTTCCTGTTTGTTTTAAGCCGGCGCTCTGGTGAGGGATCCTATATGGCATATATGTAACGAACGCTGAGGCGCCAATCGAATCTTTCGATGTGCCGCCCCCGCTCCGCAAAAAACTCCTTATCTCCTCGGGATCAGGCCGTCACAGGCATGGAAGTGTCGCTCCGGCGTTCATGCTTTCAGCGTGGACATAGAGAGGAGCAGCTTGGTCCGGGTCAGCAACGCCCTCCCCTTCCCTTCAACCTCCGGTCACGCCCATCACCCCGTGCGTTTTTACGTTTTTTGGATAGCTTAGGGAAGGGTTAACACCCCTGTAATGTTTGTTTTGCTGTCTGTGCCACCGTTCAGAAGATTACACCTCACTTTGTCCTTGTGACAATTGGATTTTGAAAATGTTGGGCTGTGGTGAAAACAAGCCTTGGAGATAAACCTTCAGACTCGGTTCACACATGTCCGGTTGCGGGTTGCAGTCCGGAGTGTTTGCATTCACCGGTTCAGGTGTGATTCAGGACCAAATTTTTCCTTGAATTTGCACCTGAACCGGACACAAATACAGACAGGACCCTTTTTCAAAACCGCACCGCGGCTGCCTCAGACATGTGTGAAACTGCTCCATAGACAGCTGGACACATTTACATGTCGTGTGAATTGGATGCGGTCTAAAACGCATACAAATTTGCATATATGTGAACCCAGCCTTTGTGGAGACACTTTTTTCCCCCATGATAACTATTACAGGAGTGAATTTCCCTTCCTAGGGGTAGATTTCCTCGCACTTCCTGTTGTCGCCCTCCGTTTGGAAGTATGAGTTGTATGCAAGTCAAAGGTTTGTAACTTGGGGACTGCCTGTATTTTTTAAAAATTGTCCATTTCGGTGCTAGTTGTGACATTACAGTTTCCTAGGATTCCATGGGAATACATTGTTATGCTGGGCATTGTTTTTGATTCTTCTTTGATTACAAGGTAAATGCTCACATAGCCAGCCAATTAACAGCTGTGGGCAGGTTGGCCTCTGGTGCTGTGGAGATTGAACCAACTCAAAGAAGGAGGCATGACATGAGCACGTTACTGCTTTATTCTATAAACCACATGTGTCAAACATAAGGCCGTGGGCTGAATCTGGCCCACCAGGCCATTTCATGTGGCCCTCACCCCTCTCCTGCAGCTGTGGCACCCCCCCTAATCTCAGCCCCCACTCTGTCTCAGCAGAGCTCCTCGTACAGATCCTACACCCTTCTGTGCAGCAGAAGCACCAACCCCCACCCACCCCATCTGTCTCCCCTTGTCTCAGCATTCAGCAAAATCTGGCAGCTGCCTCCAGCCCTCCTCTGATCCTCCTCCAGACCCTGCACTTACTGCTTCCCAGCTCCACCCCCAACTTCTTCCCTTCAGCAGCACAAGATAATAGGGTGCACTGTAATGTATGGGAGGGTGGGGGGCTCGACTTCTGATATTGGGGGAACTCTTGAACATCTGATGTAAGGAGGGTTGGGGTGCTCTGGACATCTAGTCTGGCCCTTTGAGGGCAACAATAATGCTGATGCGGCCTGCGATGAAATTGAGTTTGACACCCCCACTATAATCTACTGGAGGAGGAGATGTGACCAGGAATGGGTCCCTCCATAGGGAGAAAACAGCAGCACCCAGTCGCACAAACAGGAAAAGCAGAGAAACAGCGGGAATAAGTGGCATGTTTGGGGGAACACAAGAGAGGGGAAGAATGAACTTGTAGTAGAGTTTTTTTTTCTAAAAAGACAAGGTAGCACATAGTTAAAAGCAATCTTAGCGTTCAGCTTTAAATTTACTGCCAAGTAGGCTTTTATTGCAGAAGAGACCCTGCTCCATGCAGATTCCATTAAGGTAAGATAAAGAAAAAGCAGGCTATAGGGGAATTTGTGCTTCTTCAACCAAAACAGCATCTGAAGTCCGCAACTGAAATCTAGGGGGACACAGCCCACCCCAGCATCCCCTTAGATCCGGCCATGCAGCACCTACTTGGCCGGCGCTAGCCAACGGGAGTCCCTGAATGTGCCACCAGTGCTACCGCAAACACAGCGTCCCTGACATCCTTTCAATCCATTCCTGGGCTCTGCTTGTCTGTGCCGACCACTGCTGCGGTGCTATGCCAACACGGCATCCCTCCAGACGTAACCATTGCAAGTTTACAATTTTGTGTTGGGCTGAATGCATAGCCCTCTTGGGCCACGGGATGGACATCCCTGGTCTAAAATGTCTTTGTATGCTGCAGAATTAACAGTACCCTTTACTGAGGTCAGTTGTATAGAGCAGTGTTTCTCAACTCCAGTCCTCAAGGCGCCCCAACAGGTCATGTTTACAGGATTTCCATCAGATAAAACAGCTGTGGGAATTACTAAGGCAGTGAAACTGATCAAATCACCTGTGCAGAATAATGGAAAGCCTGAAAACATGGCCTGTTGGGGCGCCTTGAGGACTGGAGTTGAGAAACACTGGTATAGAGGGGTGTTCTCAAACATTGGTTATATAGTGTATTTGTATATACTGGCAACTTTTGGTGGTCAGTAAATGGGGTAAACCTCCGATGATTGGGTCCTTGAGATGATCACAGAAGAACTATTCATAAACATTTAGGCTTCATGCACACAGGATGTTTTTTTTTTTAACTCTCCTAGAAGCCAGTAGCGTTTTTGGTGAAAAAAATGGCTGACACTTGTAAAAAAGGGCCTATAAAACTTTTACAAGCTTTTACAGGCGTCAATTCATTTCACTGGCCAGTGAAATAAATTAATGGCTGCGCTATAAAACTTGAACTATAGATGTAAATAAAACAATTCTATTACATCTAAACAAAATGATTAAGCACCCACTATAACGTGACAAACAGTGACAAATGTAAAAATACATCAAATAAATACAAAACATGGATAATTGAATATGTTCAGTCCATTCCAGAAATATAAAGGAAGAAAGTTCACTGGCAGAACCGTCCTTTAAGTGTTGGTTTAACAAGCATCCATGCGGTGTAAATCATGCAACCATAACACCCAGAAGAACGTGGTGACAGAAGGGTTCCTCCACCGATAAAAATGCTGCCCCTTACCAGCTCCTAAGATCTCTTTTTAAAGGAGATCGTGCAGGCATGTGGGTCCTTGATATGGATGGCTCCTAATTGTTCTCCCCACCGGGAGTCTTCTAAGTACTGGATGGGCACTCATCCCCCATAAAAGGATATATAAAAGAGGCTTCCATAGCGTAATATGTTTAAATAAAGTTTATTAGATAAAAAGAGATGCACTTACAATTGTGTTGTAAATCAAAAGCTTGGTTAAAAACATAGGCCGGCTTCAGTATGCTGCCCGTCGCTTCCGGGGTCAGCTTGGTATGTGGTGACGTCAGCACGCTGCTCCTCCCCACGGCGTGCCCCTGGAAGACGTCAGTTGTGACGAAATGGCGTAGGGAGGAGCGGCGTGCTGACGTCACCACATACCACGCTGACCCCGGAAGTGACGGGCAGCATGCTGAAGCCGGCCGGCCTATGTTTTTAACCAAGCTTTTGATTTACAACACAATTGTAAGTGCATCTCTTTTTATCTAAAAAACTGTATTTAAACATATTACGCTATGGAAGCCTCTTTTATATATCCTTTTATGGGGGATGAGTGCCCATACAGTACTTAGAAGATTCCCGTGGGGAGAACAATTAGGAGCCATAAATATCAAGGACCCTAGGCTGGGGTAGAAAGCCACATGCCTGCACAATCTCCTTTAAAAAGAGATCTTAGGAGCTGGTAAGGGGCAGCATTTTCATCGGTGGAGGAACCCTTCTGTCACCACGTTCTTCTGGGTGTTATGGTTGCATGATTTACACCGCATGGATGCTTGTTAAACCAACACTTGAAGGACGGTTCTGCCAGTGAACTTTCTTCCTTTATATTTCTGGAATGGACTGAACATATTCAATTATCCATGTTTTGTATTTATTTGATATATTTTTACATTTATCACCGTTTGTCACGTTATAGTGGGTGCTTAATCATTTTTTTTTAGGATGTAATAGAATTGTTTTATTTACATCTATCGTTCAAGTTTTATAGCGCAGCTACTTTTTTGTTTTTTGAATTATCTAGTGTGTGTCTCACATTTTTAGTTGCAGCTTTGTGTATTTTATTCTTTATGCACTGTATACTCTCGAATACATGTTCCATGGGGATAGAGCAGTAATTTTACATGTTTTAGTTTAAATAAATTAATGCTCAAGCACTAGCGTTTAGGCACGTTTAGCAAATTTAAGTAGCATCAAGCGTTTTTTTCTGCCCTAACTCTGCTGCTCTTGGACACACTGGCAGTGGCTTTTTTTCCTCCCTCTAAAAGCCTCTGCTACTAAAAGCTGTTAAAAGCCTGTGTGTGCGCATAGATACAAAAGCGAACATGGAGGGGCATTTAGAGGCTGGAAAAAAAAAACCGCCAGACGTCCCTAGAAGCAGCTGTAAAAATGTCCAGTGTGCATGAGGCCTTAAAGGATAAGTGCACCCCAATACTAAAAACAGACATCCATGATCTAACACTAACCTATAAAGCCCTGTAAAGGGGAAATGACTATACGTACCTTTTTTTGAAGCCGATCCGACCCGATCGCTCGCTGAGCTGTCAGGAGCGGCTTCGCTGTGGAGGCGGCTGCAGAGGACACAGCCGACAACGGAAGCCCCATAGTAAGTCTATGAGTGACGTCACTTCCTGTTCATTTCACAGCCATTGTCGGCTGTGTCCTCTGCAGAGCTTCTGCCACTGGAGACCGGACCGGATCGGCTTCAAAAAAAAGGTATGTACACTGATTTCTTCCTTACAGGGCTAGATAGGTTAGTGTTAGATCATGGAGGTCTGTAGATGTAGCGATTTTAATTTTAGGGTGGACTTCTACTTTAAGCCTTGGCATGGTACTCCTACAGACCAATGCAAAGCAACTGTGCTGCATATCATTATAGCCAACAGCCTCAGTGCGGCTGCCATCACTACTTTGCCATTAACTAAGGAGGAAAGTCAAACGACACTCTTGGTCGGGCTTTACTTGTTTTAGGGAGCCAAAAGCAACAAAATGTCTTTACTGCACTTTTTTGGCAGCCACAATCATATAAAAGTAACAGTCCAAGTTCAGAAACGTGCAGCAACCAGCCATCCTTCATTACTTTAACTGCTCTATGCTGATACAAAGTGAAAGGTTACTAGTTAGTTAGAAGTAAATGTACTTTGTACACGATGTATCACGCACAGGTTTGACCAAGAACCTCTAAACAGGTCAGTTTAGAGGTTCTTGGCCAAAACCTGGCCAAACATTAGCTAATATTTTGCAGACAAGAGACCACATAAATCAATGGATTGTTTTTTTTGCATTCTTATTTTTACATATATAGTGCAGCGCTATTGTATCCTTAAATCTTATATATTTAGAATAAATCCTTAATAGACAAAAAATATATAAATAAAAAGTTCTCATAAATCCATATAAAAACACAAGTCCATAAAACGTGTCTATTCCCCCACCGTGTTCTTCCGTCCTTAAACTGTTAATAACGCCCAGAAATGCACGCCGCCACGAGCCAAAAAACCTGTTCATCTCAAAGATGAATGTAATGGGCACTGATTATATATCACTCCAGTGATAAACTCCACTACGATCTCCTGGGATTCAGCTCAGGGTCACGTCTCTTAAGTTCAGTGGGCAACATGTAGTCACAAATACAGACTACATATTGCTCTCCATTTTACAAGTTTCTTAAAATTGCCCCATAAAAGTACACTTACAAGATAATCACATATACAAACGCCTGTATAAATCCTGTGAAGACTGAAGAAGCCCAATGAGAGGGTGATACGAGTATGGGAGGGGAGGAGCAGACTTCACGCAGCCACCGCGATCCATGTGGAGTGGTGAGCGAGCAGACGTAGGATTTATACAGGCGTTTTTATGTGATTATCTTGTAAGTGTACTTTAGTTGGGCAATTTTAATAAACTTGTAAAATGGAGAGCACCATGTAGTCTGTATTTTTGATTACATGTTGCCCGCTGAACTTAAAGTTTTACTAAACCCACAACAGTAAAATCTGTCTGCATATGCAGTAAAGCATGCTTGTTATACTCAATGTGGAACGTAAAGGGTTAATCCTTTGCATTGTGTATGAAGGATGTTTGATCCTGTCTCTCTGATCCTCCTTGTCTTCTACGGTCTACAAAATATAACCTGATATTTACAGAGCCAGGGGATGGGCTGAACATGCTCAGTTTGGTGTCTATTGCAACAGTTTTTTGTTTTTTTTTTCTTGGGAGGGTGCATGTGATCAGCACAGGACCAATCAGCACTGTCCAAACAGAGGGTCAGGGGAGAATGAAAACTCCTCCTACAAGCTTTGCTAGGAACTGATAGAAGCCACAAGACTGCAATATACTGCTGATGAGAAAAGGTATCAGTTTAAATTTACTAAAATAATTGCATTTCCATGCTCTGTGTACTGTGAGAGACCAGATATAGTGAATGCAGGTTCTGGGTTTAGTAACACTTAAGTATGGAAATCTGTTTTTTTCCCTAATCATATTTACCTTGGTGGATGCAGCATCAGACCGATGCTGCATCTGTCCCCCGGCGTCTCTGCACTGAGAACCGAGCCATCAAACTACATGTCCCCTGGACCCTGTCCCCTCTCAATTACTGCGACCACCTTCCCACTCTATCCTCAACTCCCTAATCCACATCTTCAACCTTTCCCTCTCCTCCGGCACCTTTCCTTCCCCGCTCAAACATGCACTGGTTACCCCCATACTCAAAAAACCCTCACTAGACCCCACCTGTTTGAATAACTTAAAGCGGGGTTCCACCCAAATTTTGAACAATATCTGTATGTATTCTCTTCCTTGCCTAGATGCTGACATGCCGTTTAAAAAAATTTAAATTGCCGTAATTACCTTTTATTTTTCTATTCTTCTTTGCACTTCCTGGTTCTCCTCCCATGGGAGTAGGCGTGTTTCTAGCCTCTCCCAGACTCCGCACAGTCTCCTGGGAGCTAGTCTCAGGCTTCCCAGGATGCCACTGAGCATGTGTGGGAACGAGCGGTGAATGCTGGGAGCACAGCATTCACCGCATCCAGGAAATAAATGCTTGTGGGCTTCAAATGCCCACAATGAAGATGGAAACCGCCTGCAGTGAATAATATAAGTTATTCTTTCCGACTAAATCTGACACAGGCGGACATATTACACACAATATGTGAGTATGTAATGCTGAGAAGAAAAGTTTGTGAATGAACTAAAAAAAAAAAAAAAAAAAAAAAAAAGATAGATAGGTGGACCCCCGCTTTAAGACCTATCTCCCTTCTCCCGTTTGCCTCCAAGCTCATCGAACGCCTTGTTCATGACCAAATGAGTCGCTACCTCACGGACAACAACCTTCTCAACCCCCTACAGTCTGGCTTCCGCCTACAACATTCTACTGAAACTGCCCTACTAAAAATCACCAATGACCTAATAACTGCCAAAACCAATGGCCACTACTCCATACTCATACTTTTAGACCTCTCTGCTGCCTTTGACACAGTTGACCACCTGCTGCTCCTCAGCAAATTACACTCCCTTGGCCTCCATGATTCTGCATCATCCTGGTTCTCCTCCTACCTATCTCAGCGCACTTTCAGCGTCACTTACAACTCCATCTCCTCCGCTCCCCTTCCTCTTTCTGTTGGGGTACCCCAAGGCTCCGTCCTTGGGCCTCTCCTTTTCTCACTCTATACCTCTTCCCTGGGCCAGTTGATCACCTCCCATGGCTTCCAATACCACCTCTATGCCGATGACACACAGATCTATCTCTCCACTCCTCAGCTCACCCCCACTATCTCCTCACGGATATCAAACTTGCTGAATGACATATCGGTATGGATGTCACACCACTTCCTCAAACTTAATCTTTCTAAAACTGAGCTTGTTATATTTCCTCCTTCACAGTCCCCCTCCTGTGACTTCACCATTAATATCAACACAACCATTGGTCCCTCCACACATGCCAGGGTCCTGGGTGTAATCCTTGACTCTGACCTCTCCTTCAGCCCCGATATCCAATCACTGGCTAAATCCTGCCGCCTTAACCTCCGCAACATCTCCAGAATTCGACCCTTCCTGACTAATGACACCACAAAGCAACTTATTCACTCCTTGATTATTTCCCGCCTCGACTATTGCAACTCTCTCCTTAATGGCCTACCCTTAAGCAGGCTATCCCCCTTCAGTCTATTATGAATGCTGCTACTAGACTAATACACCTCACTAATCGATCCGTGACTGCTGCTCCTCTCTGCCAATCCCTTCACTGGCTTCCCCTACCCCACCGTGTAAAATTCAAAATGCTAACCATAACATACAAGGCCATTCACAACATCGCCCCCATCTACATCACCAACCTCATCTGCAGAAATCGCCCAAATCGCCCCCTCCGCTCCTCCCAGGACCTCCTGCTCTCTAGCTCCCTTGTTACCTCCTTCCATGCTCGCCTTCAGGACTTCTCCAGAGTCTCTCCCATCCTCTGGAATTCCCTGCCCCAGTATGTCCAATCAGCCCCTACCCTGTCCACCTTTAGGAGATCCTTGAAAACTCATTTATTCAGGGAAGCCTATCCCACACCCACATAACTGTCCCTGAGCCACCCCCATCAAATCATTCTTTGCAGCTATTACCTTTTGTACCACCACCCCCTCCCTTTAGAATGTAAGCTCTACAAGCAGGGCCCTCCTGTACCTTTTGTATTGAACTGTACTGTAATTGTGTTGTCCCCCTTATACATTGTAAAGCGCTGAGTAAACTGTTGGCGCTATATAAATCTTGAATAATAATAATAATAATAATAATAATAATAATAATAATAATAATAATCAAACACCGCTGATGGCTCGGTTCTCTCACCTCCCCGAGCAGAGAGCTGCTGACTGTCAGCCAGCATCTCTCTTCTCTGCTCCTCCACGCTCATTGGAGCACTGAGCTGTGGGGGGGTGGGGAGCGGCCGTCTCAGCGGCTCGATGAGAGGCTGAGACTGCCATCAGTCCAGGCACCTGGCGGATCCAGACTTCTGAAGTCGGATGACGCGCTGCCTCAACTGATCCTTGTGACGTCAGCGGACAGCGGACTTCAGACCGCTCTCCGCTGAAAACAGGTCACAGGAGTGCAAAACTAATTGCATTCCTGTGACCCAGAGGAGAAGCCCAGCCTAAAAAGCTCAGGCTGGACTTCTCCTTTAAGCCCAGGTTCACACTACTGCGATCACAGACATCACATGTGATTCACACCCACATCTGTGAGATGCGAGTTCAGCCATACAGTTGTATGGGTGAACTCACATTAGATTTGCAGGAAAAAAGTGCAGGGACTTTTTTCCCCCCTGCACTGAAATCGGATCGCATGGGTGTTCTCACCTATGCGAGTTCACAGTTCGCACTGCGATCTGTGAACCGATCTGGGAGGTGTCATTAACAATGTAATGACACCCGCAGCGGTTCGCAGAAGGCAGTGTGAACTGCCTGCGGGAAAGCAATCGCACTGGTTCCCGCATCGCATCAGTGTGAACCTAGGCTGAGAGACATGACCCTGAGCTGAATCCCAGGAATGGAGGAAGGAGATCGTGGTGGAGTTTATCACTGGAGTGATTCTAATTAGTGCCCATTACATTCATCCTTGAGGTGAACAGGTTTTTCAGCTGGTGGCGACGTGCACTTTTGGGTGTTAACAAGTTGAGGACGGAAGAACACGGTGGGGGAAGACATGTTTTATGGACTTGTGTTTATATGGATTTATGAGAACTTTCTATTTATATATTTCTTGCCTATTAAGGATTTATTATATAAGATTTAAGGATACAGTAGCACTGCACTATATGGGTTCATTTATGCATGGTTTGGTGTAGTGATATCACTAAGTGTACAGCAGCAACTGAACATATTTTATAATTTATATTTTGGATTTGTTTATTTTTGATTTTTGGTCACAGAATTTTGTAGCACTGTACCGTATGTAACATTTTACACGTTTTACCGGTAGCGCTGATTGTAACATATACACTATTACTACATTGGCAGCAAAAACAAATATACAGGCATACCCCACTTTTAAGTATGCATTTTTTTTACTAAAGCTGGAAAGTGCAAAAATCAGGCTCACTGCTGCATAGAAACCTATGAGCTTCCAGGTTTTATTACTAAAGCTCGATTGAACAATCTGGGGTTAGAAGCTCATTGGTTTCTATGCAGAAGTGAGCCTGATTTTGCACTTTCCAGCTTTAGTAAATAAACCCCATTGTGTACTTAAAAGTGGGGTATACCTGTATTAGAAAGGTAAAAACAAATACTGCGCTAACACAATAAAATGAGCTGCGACTAAAGGTAGTAAACCTGTATTACACTTTAGTCACTATGGAAAGGAAACATACATGGACTGTCAGTCAGGGTCCTACCTCCTAGCAATGGAAGGTACAGAATACAGCCTGTACACATGCCTAATGTACTGACTACTAAAAAGCCATAACTCCCAACTGTCCCTGATTTCGAGGGACTGTCCCTGATTTGTAACAAAGTCTCTGTCTCTTTCCTCCTTATTTTGGTCTCATCTATATAGTTGTATACAAAATACAAAGTACTTGGTTGTTTACATAATCATTTTTTTGTATACCTCTCCTTTAAAGGGGGCGTGACAGGGGGCATGTCCTATGCCTACATACTTTTGCTAATAGGTGTCCCTCATTCCTATCTCAGAATGTTGGGAGGTATGAAACAGCCGCCATCCTATTCCTACTATTATCATAAAACTGAATACCTGTGTGCCCATAGACGCCACTGTAGGACTGGCAAATTGTCTGATCTACAATATATAATTAGTTCCCAGTTAATAACCACACAGAAGTACTAAACAGGAATGGAGATTGTGAGTCAGATAATGGCAGACTCCACCAGAAAAGGTATTTAGTGAGATGACAGATTCCGGTAACGTGAACGAACGTATATTTTGGTAACCCACACATTTCCACAACCCAATATTACAATCTCAAAATGCGGCACTTCAGCCAGGATAACACTGATAACAAATACATGGTCTTCCTGGGGGGATCCTGAGGGGGTCTCAGGCCATTAGGCTGCATTTACAAGAGTGAATAGCTGTAGCCTCTCAGACCATACAATACAATGATGGGCTGGTGGCAGCCGCAGCTATTCGTGACTGTTCACACAGCCAGCAATTATCTGCAGGGATCATGGCTGGACACACTGGAACGGGGAAGATTTGCTAAAACTGGTGCACACAGAATCTGGTGGAGCTGTGCATAGTAACCAATCGGCTTCTAAGTTTTATTGTCAAAGCTTTTTCGAAGTTAGAAGCTGATTGTTTACTATGCACAGCAGCACCAGATTCTGTTCCAGTTTTAGTAAATCGCTCCCACTTTGTCACAATCAGTACAGGTAATCACTGCCCGTGTGAACAGTCACAAATAGCTGCCACCACCAATCAGCCCGTCATCGCTTTGTATGAGCTGAGCAGCCGCAGGTATTGGCACATACTGGGTGTGCTAATCGCCTGTGTGACTGTAACCTAGGGAGAAATAATGCATAGATTTCTGGACCTACTCTGAAAAACTTCAATCAGATCAGTGTGCCTGTATACATTGCAATAGGAATCTCCCAGAGGAACCTTCTAAGATGCTCAAACCTCAAATGGTTTCAGTGGAAATCATATGAGCAAATCACTACTTAGACCCCTTGCAGCAGCGACAGAGCAGTATCCATTGAGATTAATGTAGACCATCACATCTGCCCGGAAGCTCCTTTCAGCTGTAAACCAATGAACCGTGACTGGCTCCTAAAAAGGACCAGACGCGAATGTCATTGGGTTTATTCTACCAGGCACAGCATGCCTAATAACTGCATGAAAAGCGTATCTTCCAAGGATCTGACACACAACAAAGCACACTTGAAATTTATGGGCTAGTCTGGGACAAAATCATTGACGTGGCTTTTTGTTTTCAATGATGCGGAGAGATCAAACTACCCTGTTATTAGTCTGGACTATATTTTTCATGAAATTGTTCACAACGTGTTCATGAAACCTTATATCCATTTACCGCAGTCATGATCCCATACTTTTTAGCGATCACCTGTAGCTCATGAATAGTGAATTTATGGAAATTTATGGAACCATTTGTAGTCAGGTGGAAACCCTAGTATCCAGGTACATATTGTTGAACCTTCCAGTTGAACATGTAAGTGTCTTCCAGACTTTTAAAGAGACACTGGGGGAAAGAAGGAGCAAACTACTACAGGTAAGAAGTGTAGGTACCCGGGAGTAAACATCTTTAACAGCATCCCAAACCTTCCTATCATGGCAGAAAGTCAGGTTGCTCTTGTAGGCAAAGCTCTTGACACTTCCAATCCCATTGGCACCTCACTTTGAATGACAGGCTGACTAGACAATAGAAATATGCAAGAGGCAGGACAATGCAGGCAATCTGTAGCCTTAAAGTGTAATGCCAGTTTTCAGTCCCTTCCCCCTCCCGTTTCTAACACCTATGCTAACTAAACTGTGTAGGAAAGATCTATATACTTGTGCAGGCCAGTCAAGTTCCTCCACCCCAAACTCTAGCATACATGTCTTTATGGACCTTGCTTTGTGCACTGGTGTGCAGTCATGTTGGAACAGGAAGGGGCCATCCCCAAACTGTTGGGAGCATGAAATTGTCCAAAATGTCTTGGTATGCCGACGACCTAAGGAGTTCCCATCACTGGAACTAAGGGGCCAAGCTCAACCCCTGAAAAACAACCTCACAACATAATCCCCCCTCCACCAAATGATTTGGACCAGTGCACAAATCAAGGTCCATAAAGACATGGATGAGCGAGTTTGGGGTGGAGGAACAGGACTGGCCTGCACAGAGTCCTGACCTCAATCCAATAGAACACCTTTGGAATTAATTCTAACAGAGACCGCGAGCCAGGCCTTCTCCTCCAACATCAGTGTCTGACCTCACAAATGCGCTTCTGGAAGAATGGTCAAACATTCCCATAGACACACTCCTAAACCATGTGGACAGCCTTCTCAGAAGAGTTGAAGCTGTTATAGCTGCAAAGGGTGGGCCTACTCAATATTGAACCCTCCCAATACTTTTGGTAATATAGTGTACATCTTTCTTACACAGGTTAGTTGGCAGAGGTGTTAGGAGGGGGAAGAGGACAGTTATTTTTGTAATTCCTTTATTTATCCAAAAGGCCACAGTACAAAGATGTACAAGACATTGTTGGAACATGTACAGGGTGCAATCACATAATCCAAGTTATTATGAGCTTGCAAGATCTAAGGCACTTATGCTGGCCATACACTATACGAAAAATCGTCCGAAATTCAGACATTTAGACAGATTATTCGTTTTTCGGACAGTAAGGCTGGATTCACACCTATGCAGTTTTAGTGCTTTTTGCATTTTGCAGATTTGCTCTACAGTCCATTCAACATGGTTTCCTATGGAACACTTTCTGTAGTACAAATCTGCAAAAAGCACTAAAACTGCCTAGGTGTGAATCCAGCCTTAATGAGCACAAACCGATAATCGGTTGGGACGTTTTTGAGCCAAAAAAAGGACAAGTTTGGAAATTTTCTGCCGAACAAACTATAAAATTGAAAGGTTAATGTGTTTCCCGCCCAAACTGTTGGCACTAGGTATATGTGAAAAAAAATTTAAAAAATGTATTACTTTATGTCCATTGAACGATTTATCGGTCATTACAAGAAGGCACTATGATTGTACAGAGAAAATAGGGTGTTTGTCAACAGGTCAGAGAAAACACCAACATACACTTGATTGATATCAAGTAAAGTAGGGCATTGCAAATAAGGACCTAAGAATGAGGCCAAGCACATAGATGTTGGGTTGATTGATAAATTGAACAGGTGAGCGGGGGGCGGTTGTCGGAGGGTCCAGGTTGTGAGAGCGCATAGAGGTAGGCATCAGTGTGGACAAAGTTTTGCCAGGGTCTCCAGGCTTACTCGAAGGTCTCTTCTGTGCTGCACAAGGTAGCTGTAAGGTCCTCCATGTCCCCAATTTAATTCCCCTTCCTGAACCAGAGCGACTTTGTTGGCGGACACATTTCCTTCCACTGCAGCGGGATACTGGCCTTCGCTGCATTCAGTAGTTGAATGGTCAAGGTGGACTACAGACGTGAGCTATTTGCTTGTCACTTTCTGCCAAAGGGGTTTAATGTTTTCAAACATTACCAGAATATATATATATAATATAATATTATATTATATTATATTATATTATATATATATTATATATATATATATATATATATATATATATATATATATATATATATATATATATATACCCACAAGACCGGTGGTCTCCAAAATGCGGCCAAAGGTCTGAATATGGCACTTATTGGGCCTTTGGGGCACGATTCCCTCCCACTGACACCAATGATGAGGTACTATTCATCTCCTTGACACCAATGATGGGGCACAATTCATCCTATTGACACCAAAGATGGGGCACTATTTCTCGCACAGATGCCAGGGCATTATCTAATCCCAATAGCCACAGTATAGCCCTTGTAAAGTATAAAAGGGCAGTAAACTGGCCCTTTGTTTAGAAAGTTTAAAGACCGCTGCACTAGCCAGAAGGCGTTGAAAATGTTTATTATGTAGACCGGGGGGGGGGGGGGGGACACGACACTCTGGGTTGCTGAGAATGAGCACGAAGGGCAATGGGAGGCGTGAAACTTGGGTGCGCAAAAAAAAAAAAAAAAAAAAAAAAGTTACTGAAGTCAACTTTTTATTTTTAATTAAAACAAACATGTTATACTCACCTGTTCTGTGCAGTGGTATTGCACAGAGTGGCCCCGATACTCCTCTTCTCAGGTCTTCTGGCGGCAATCCTGGCTCCTACTCTTCTTAGTGTGTCCCCATAGCAAGCTGTTTGCTATGGGGGCACACAGTGTCCCCTCACTCCCGAGCTGTGTGTACATGGAACCATGCTCCATAGACAAAACTTAACCCTTTTCACCCACTTCCTCCTCACTGCATTTGATTGACAGCAGCAGGAACCAATGGCTCCTGCTTCTGCTTGAGTCCTGTGTGAAGAGGAATAGAGGGGAGAAAAGATAGCAATAGCATTGGATCTATTCTCCCCTCTCTTCCCCTTCACACAGGGAAGGGGGAGGACAGCGGAATAAAAAACGCTTTTTATCTTAATGCAAGCAATGCATTAAAAGTAAAAAACATTTTTAGCTTTAGTATCACTTTAACCACTTCCCGCCCAACGACGTCATAAGACATGGACTGAGTGGTGATATCTGAATGATGCCTGCAGCTACAGGCATCATTCAGATATCTTCTTTTAGAGCCGGCAATTCCCTGCACCCGTAAGAACAATCATAGCGGCTGTTCAGCTGCTTGATCGTTCTTACAGGCAGCAGGAGGGGACATCCCCCCCCCTCCCGTCTTCTGGCTTGCTTGTACGATCGGCAAGAGGGAAAAGGAATCGGTCCATGCCGGAAATTTACCATAGACAATTCAGTGGGCCAGATGGCCCCCGGACGTCTCTATGATCTTTCGGAGGCCGGGCGCGATGTTATGACGTTTGAAAAAAAATACTGCACAAATACCATGCAAGATAAAAAGTTGCAACGACCACCATTTTATTCCCCCCCCCCCCCTCCCCCAGACTCCCAGTGAGTCTCCTATCCGAAAACTGCATTTCCCCATGTACTTTACGGGAACATACACAGGCCATTGCACACGCCTCTTACAAAAACCAAGCTCCTAATTCCTCTCCAGAGACCGGCACAAAGCCCAGGAGGACTCTTGTATGAGTGACTGTCACATACCATGATGTAGTCAGCCCACATTTCCCGCGCTGAGTTTAGAGCCGCCTGGCGAAGTTTCATGACATATTCATAGCGAGAGTGAGACCAGTGCTTGGGACCTTCCTCGTCCTGAAACCACCTGGAGGAGACAAAATGATTGGTGGAATCGTCAGATCCATCACGGGAGACACACTATGACCTATATGGAAGAGAAGCATAGCAGTGCAAGGGTTAATATTTAATAAAATGCTGAACAAAGGGTATTTCCTAAAGACAAGAGGATGTGTGTTGTGTCACACTGAATACATGCTGTGTGTGCATAAGAGGAAAAAAGAGGAACAAAACCCAAGGGATTATGTATAACGCGATGCTCCTTCGTACTTGGAGGGGATTTCTCATGAACAGCTGAATCCTGTGTTTGCTCAGGAGAGAGTTTGGCCAGGACAGCTGCATGGGGATTATCTGCATAACTTTGATGGAGAGACAAAACAAAGACATTGCATTACTGTAATAGGCTGGCAAATTGCATGCACATACCATACAGGGTCAAAAAAAAAAAAAAAAAAAAGAAGCGGGGGAGGGGGCGGGGGAACACCTCTCCTGGCTGTCTATATAGCATCAATTTCAGACCAAGCACAAGGATGGAGAAGGCAAAGGCAGAAATAAAGCCGATCACCAGGAACAAAAACTTTATATATCTAAAGGCAGGAAGCATACAAATCCACTTTGTGTGCACCAAGTGCCTTTGCACACCCAGATATTACCTTGTAAATGTAACAGTGACATCATCATTGTGCTTGTACATAGCCTAGCAAGCTTGGAAACTAGACCATGATGTGTCTGGAAATGGTTTCATTCTTTGGTAAGTATAGCTTCAGATCAGAGGAGGGAGGAGTCCACTTAAAGCTTAGAAGCCCTTTCATGTATTATTTTTTGTATTTTATTGCTGTTTCACTATTATCACCAGGACTGAAAGTGAGGGAAAATCTAAGATTTAAAAATTGACACCAGAAGGGGGAAGCCTCCAATGAGGACACACATTCTGGTTACAACCCTCTGAAAGAGATTTCTCTCACTTTGGCCAGGGAATGGACAGCTCACTGCCACTAGAAAGCTCAGATCACATTTAGAAGTACAGAACCAACCGGAGTGGCTCTGTACCTTGCGATCACTGTGAACCAGTCACACCCTGTTTGTAAGCCTCTGTAGAATTGATGAGGCAGGGATTGGCAGTGTGTGTTGTATAAACTCCTGGTCCATCTGATCCAATAAAAAAAAAAGACAAAAAAAAAAAAAAGAAAAAAAAAAAGGAAAACCTAGTGCTGAACAGCACGGTAATACCCCTCTGGATTTTGTAGGCACACCAAGTAATGTAGTAAAAAAAAAAAAAAATAAATAAATTAAAAAAAAAGGGTATTTTATTATAAAAACATACAATAAAATTGCAAAAAGCAAGAAAAGTACAGTTACATAAAAAATGTGTGTAACAAGTATACTCAGATAAACATTGGTATGGAACTCAGCTATCTTGTAGACAAAGTTTGGCTAGTGAGAGCACATCGTTCATATCAGCTTGTATTCTTATATTTTAGAAGTACCTTTTCTTCTTACACCCCGTTTTTTGTTCATCTCTTTCTCTCTTACACAAATACAAAGAACCATATAGAGCAATTTCCTGCTGCACATATCGAGACTCCATCTGTTTTTGGTCAGGATCTTGGCGGGAGTTTTTTTACTCCACACGCCTGAAGTCCTTGCAGTTGGGATGGTTGCCGCCTCTCTGCTCTCTCGCCCTCCCGAGCATGCCCATCTCTTTCCATCCGGTATATATCTGAGGCCTTGGCTTTGCGTTCACCCTGGGGAGAACCTAGTCTTGGCCCCCTGGTCGCTTTTATCAGCAATTTGATCATTTTTGTAAGTATAGTCTCTCTTGCTGTTATGTTGATAGCAAATGTGATTGGAGGTGCATGTCTGTTTTGACTTATAGATAGAACTGTTATACCAACTTATTATCCTACTAATGCATTATTATATCTATATTCTGGAATACTCGTGATTTTACCATCTAAAAAATGACATAAGCCTCCGAAGGACTACAAGGTCCGAAACATGTTAGGCGTCATTTGCAGTATGTGCTCTCACTAGCCCAACTTTGTCTACAGGAAAGCCGAGTTCCGTACCAATGTTTATCTGAGTATATTTATTACACACATTTTTTTATGGAACTGTACTTTTCTTGCCATTTGCAATTTTATTGTATGTTTATAATAAAATACCCTTTTTTTACTGCATTACCTGGTCTGTCTATAAAGTCCAAATGGGTATTACCGTGCTGTTCAGCACTAGGTTTTCGTTTTTTTGTCCCCTGTAGATTGTACACAAAGCTGCGCATGTACAGCTCAGTTTACATTCTGGCATACTGCTTGTGTGCCAGGATGGCTGCACTTCAGTGCATGTGCAAGAGTGACATCATACTGCTCTGGCCAATCAGTATAGCTGAAGACTGGAACTAGCTGAAGAAAAGATGCCTGCGCCGGCCAGGGACCTTGCGGGTGTCAGACCGTTGGAATTAAAAAATAAAATAAAAAGTCTGCAAAAGATTTGAGACTGGGGTGGAGGTTCACCTTCCAGCAGGACAACCACCCTAAACATACAGCCAGAGCTACAATGGAATGGTTTAGATCAAAGCATATTCATGTGTTAGAAGTCCAGACCTAAAACCAATTGAGAATCTGTGGCAAGACTTGAAAATTGCTGTTCAGACACTCTCCATCCAATCTGACAGACCTTGAGCTATTTTGCAAAGAAGAATGGGCAAAAATGTGACTCTCTAGATGTGCAAAGCTGGTAGAGACATCCCCAAAAAGACTTGCAGCTGTAATTGCAGTGAAAGGAGGTTCTACAAAGTATTGACTCAGGGGGGCCGAATACAAATGTACCCCACACTTTTCACATATTTATTTGTAAAAAAAATCTTGAAAACAATTTATCATTTTCCTTCTGCTTGACAAATATGTGCCACTTTATGTTGGTCTATCACATAAAATCCCGATAAAATACATTTACATTTTTGACAAAATGTGGAAAATTTCAAGGGGTGTGAATACTTTTTCAAGGCACTGTGTTCGGTAGGTGACATGCCATGTTAGTTCCAGGTCATGTGACTATGACATCAGCAACGTCTGCAACCAATGTGAATGCTGATGTCTAAGATACCATCTTTCTGCAAGTCTCCGTCACATGAACTGCAGTACTGTGGGACCACTGACAGGTAAGTCTGTATGTTTTTAACAGTGTCTCTGTAGGTGGACCCAAACTCAGAGTTAGAGCAAACTTCAAACAAAATTTGTCCGTAATTCTATCCGCAACCTATTGGGAAATTTCCTTCCATTCCTGTTAACAGGAAGTGATGGTAAATCCCACCAGTGGTCTGCAACAACACACTTTTTTAACAAAATGGGGAAAGGATTAGGAGGTCTGTCATGCAGTTATTAGAAAGTAGCAAGCATTCCCCTCAAATCTTTTACTGGATTTACAAGGTGAGGTAATGAGGTTCAAACCTCTCAATAGGGTTAAAAATGACAATAAAAAAATAACAAAGAAAAACAACACTTCACACATCAGCAGAGTCTGCATTCACATTGGCTGAAGACTTTGCTGATGTCATAGTCACATGACCTAGAACCAATATGGCATGTCACCTACCGAATACAGTGCCTTGAAAAAGTATTCATGCCCCTTGAAATTTTCCACATTTTGCCATGTTACAACCAAAAACGTAAAAATGTATCTAATTTTTAAAACTAAAATAAAAAAAAAGGGTCAGAGGTAAAAAAAAAAAGTTCCTAAATAAAGCCGTGCAAAGAGCATAGTAGAATGTGCAGTAACCCGATACAGTCAAAGGTTGTACTGCCTCAATAGTTGAAGATATTGACTAGGAAATGATGGAATCTTCTCTGATCGGCATGAAGGAGTCAGGTAAGCAGTCTTTGCGAAAGCAGATGCAAAGTTATCTACTGTGATAATAAGGGGATAACTAGAGAAGTTTCCATTTACTTTTACTGCAATAGCATTATATAACTAAATAAGTTAGCAGACCATAGGATCTTTCTTTATATTATAATAACTTTTCATTTAAGAAAACATTTTTAATGACAAAACCTACTCGCCCAACGTGGGGCTCGAACCCACGACCCTGAGATTAAGAGTCTCATGCTCTACCGACTGAGCTAGCCGGGCTGTTAGACCACCACCTGGCATGTCTAAATGGAAGGTTCCTTCAGAGTTCATGGACCAGGTCTTCTTACAAAAGAGGCTGTCCTGGTCTCCTGCGGTGCTCCTGAGGTGTCCCTTTTAAATTGAAATGGATTTCACAGCAGGATCGTAGAGCAGTCTTTGAACCGCACACAATCTGTGAAAGTCCCAATATACACGGTACATAGAGCACTACTTTTTCACTTTTTGTCTATATAATAACTATGGTATTTTCTTCTGTATACTTTGTAACAAGCAATCTTTTTATGAGCTTACATTCTACTCCCCATTTTGAATTATTTGTCGCAGCGTGAATTTTCTTTTTCATAAGGTTAGTTTTGGGGAGAGGACTGTTGAAGTCCTTTAGGGGTATTTAAAATTAAAAAGTTATATAATATACCATTGAGTGCAGACCCAGGTAGTAGTTGGGGGACCCTGATTTTTTTTTTTCTTTTGTCAGATGTTAGTTGTTAACTTTTCTTTTAATAACTTGTAATTTAATAACATGTTTTAAAAATGATATTAAAAAAAACAAAAAACAAACACACGCCCAACGTGGGGCTCGAACCCACGACCCTGAGATTAAGAGTCTCATGCTCTACCGACTGAGCTAGCCGGGCAGTTGTAGATGTGTAATGGTTTATTTTTGTGTTGCCAACCTGGGTCTTCAGAAAAATTAAAAGACTGTTCTGGTACCTGGGGTGTTCCTGGGGCCTCCACTCCACGTGATGGTACTGGCTCTGGACATTGATGAGCCATTCTCGTAATATGCTGCTTGTATTGTCCAAATTGTGATCGGTTGCCACCCTGTAGAAGAGCAAACAAATAGAAAACAGACCCAATCAGATATTCTGGTATTATGTAACAAAAGCCATCCATCTGAAACAACAACTTTCAGAAAAATCTATCCAGCTCAACTGCATACGGTGAGAGGACTGGGAACCATCTAGGTCAATAGTCCCCAAACTCTGGCCCTTTGCTACAGTTATCTAGCCCTTGAGGCACTTTTCCTGCCACTGAATCAATATACAAATTTCTACCACTGACACCAAAGGGGACATATTTCCTGTTACTAACATCAACAACGGGGCACGGTTTCTTCCATTGACACCAATGATGAGGCACTATTCCTAACACTGAAAACAATGGGGTACTATTCCTCACCCTAATGCCAAAGATGCATTGTTTACTCCCACTGACGCCAGTACAATTTCCACTCCCGATGGCCACAGTCTGGCCCTCCTAAAGTCTGGACGGTAAACTGGTCCTTTGTATAGAAAGTTTGGAGACCACGGATCTAGGTCAACAACAAGTTTGGCTATGCCTTCAAGTGCATCTGTAATTGTGTAAACCAAAAAGGAAAACCATGGGAAGGTTGGCTCTAACTCGGTCCCCCCGAACCCAGATAAAAAGATTTAGTTAAAGGATATGTTTACCTTTAAAAGAATATAAATATAGATCACACACACAATATTTATATATATATATATATATATATATATATATATATATAAAATCATTATTTGCAGGGGGGAAAGATGAAAAATAAAAAAAAAGTAAATGTAAATTTTAATTTTTTTTTTATTTTATTTTTTTTAAATTTTTGTAGGAGCCTGAAAAGCATTGCACCAGCGTTCAGCAGGTTGCGGGTGCAATGCAGGACTCCTGCAGAGTGCCACTGTAAGCTGTCTGCTCATACACCATATGAATAGGCAGTTTCACATTGACAGGTAGAATCAATGAACTACCAGAGCCCTCAACAGTGCCGTGGTAGTTCATTGAGAACTACAAGCTGACATCTGCAAAGGATGTTGGTACTTCTAGTTGATTGATTCACAGAACTCGGTGATTGAATCATGAGGCCATGTGGGCGGTGCCCTGCATGGACACGCTGTTTTCAAAAAAATCAGTTGGCATGGACCATAGGGTGAGTACATGGATTGAAAACTGGCTACAAGGGCGAGTTCAGAGGGTGGTGATAAATGGGGAGTACTCGGAATGGTCAGGGGTGGGTAGTGGGGTCCCCCAGGGTTCTGTGCTGAGACCAATCCTATTTAATTTATTCATAAACGACCTGGAGGATGGGGTGAACAGCTCAATCTCTGTATTTGCGGATGACACTAAGCTAAGCAGGGCAATAACTTCTCCGCAGGATGTGGAAACCTTGCAAGTAGATCTGAACAAATGAATGGGGTGGGCAACTACATGCCAAACGTGGAAAAATGTAAAATAATGCATTTGGGTGGCAAAAATATGAATGCAATCTATACACTGGGGAGAGAACCTCTGGGGGAATCTAGGATGGAAAAAGGACCTGGGGGTCCCAGTAGAGGATAGGCTCAGCAATGGCATGCAATGCCGAGCTGCTGCTAACAAAGCAAACAGAATTTTGGCATGCATTAAAAAGGGGATTAACTCAAGAGATAAAGCAATAATTCTCCCGCTCTGTTCCGGCCTCACCTAGAGTATGCTGTCCAGTTCTGGGCACCAGTCCTCAGGAAGGATGTCCTGGAAATGGAGCGAGTACAAAGAAGGGCAACTAAGCTAATAAAGGGTCTGGAGGATATTAGTTATGAGGAAAGGTTGCGAGCACTGAACTTGTTCTCTCTGGAGAAGAGACACCTGAGAGGGGATATGATTTCAATATACAAATACCGGACTGGTGACCCCACAATAGGGATAAAACTTTTTTGCGGAAGGGAGTTTAATAAGACACGTGGTCACTCATTAATATTAGTAGAAAAGAGGTTTAACCTTAAACTGTGTAGAGGTTTCTTTACTGTAAGAGCGGCAAGGATGTGGCATTCCCTTCCACAGGCGGTGGTTTCAGCGGGAAGCATCAGTAATTTCAAGTAACTATTAGATAAGCGCCCGAACCACCACAACATACAGGGATATACAATGTATTACTGACATAAAACCAAACACATAGGTTGGACTTGTGTCTTTTTTTCAACCTCACCTACTATGTAACTATGTGTGGGGAACTTCCCCCCGTACTTCTGTCACAAAGAGGGAATATGTTACATGTTCCACCCTAAGAACAGGTGGAACACGTAACAAGTTCTAGAAGGTGAATTTGTCCTTCAAGTATAAAAAGATATATTAAAAGACATGCATAATCTCTACTCCAATAAAACAACATCGCAATCTTCTACTGAATGTACACTGATGTAGCTTAGCACATCTCAGCGCAGGTTCTGTGTGCCAGGATGATTGACAAGAACCCGCAGAAGTCACATCATACCCACTGGCCAATCAAGACAACAAAAGACCAGCCTCCAGAAGAAGCCCAGGAGAATATGTCGATGTCTGGCGAGGGACCCAACAGTGGCATCACTAGAACTAGAACATAAGCGAATATCTGCGGGCTTCAGTTCTGCTTTAGGTTGTACCATTAAAGTTCCATCCCTTTATATAAGCTAGTTACATGAGAAGCTCTAGGAATGGATAAGATAGATGTTAAATATGCAATGGCAGCCTCCATATTTCTCTCCTGACGGGTCTCTTCTAACATGAAACTACCATAAGAAAAACAGCCATAATGAAGGCTCGTCAGCCAGACTAATCTAGGATTCACTACAAACAAGCATGCAACAAGTGAAACTCAAACTTCAAGCCTGCATACTTATAACAAGTAACAGTGACTTGCCAGGCGGTGAAGTCAGAGGACTGGCAATGTCTGAAGAAATCAGCAAATGAAGAGAGTGTCATTACAGTCTACTTTCAAAACCCACTTCTCAAATACACTACAAACTTCATCTACTCCAAAGATGAATTGTATGGCATCCTGGTGAGCAAAACATACAACCCTACAGATTTGACAATTGTTCCCGAATGGTAGTACAGATGTATTGTGTGTAACAGAATACCTGAGAAGGCTCACGTTTCCTTCAAATGACCACAAGAAAGCCGACCTTTGGTTGATATCGTCAGAGACCAGTGCGGTCAGCCAAGGGTATGCCAACCTTTTGCTCTGCAGGACAAATCCCGAGAAGATGGAAAACAAAGAACTATAGAGTTTTGTGCTTCAGTTTCCAGGTGTACATCTGCTGTGACCATTATGAGTGAGTGCCTTTCCTCTGATCCAATTTATCATTTAATTCACATTATGAGACAGTCTTCGGTTACATTGACATGAGTGTTTGTGTACGGATAGTTTGCTGTATTCAAAGGCAGGTGTCATTTGAGGGGACGGGTCATATTGTTCTGGCATTTTTATAACATAGCAAGAAAAGACACGTATTTATGTTTGGTCATTTTTTCTTAATATATAGTTTTAGGTAAAAACTCAATGGCTAGTACATACCACCGAATGTTCCACCTGCAAGTGCCAGTTTCACTTAAGTGCCAAATATTCTCACCAAAATCAGCAATCACATAATGTGTTGGGTGCAGAGTTTCTTACTCGCTACACAGTGAGAGGGGCCTTCAAGTGCCTACGTCACTGCCTAGTGACATGAACACCCCTCATTGGCAGTCTATAAGTGGGGTCATCATTGTGTCTTGAAGACTCCAATGGCAGTTTAATATCACGGCAAGGGACAGCAACAGAACTGGTAAGCAGCAGATCCAGATTGCCACGTTGGATCATGGCTCTCAACAAGTGGAAGAGATGCAGCAGTGGGTCACATGGACCAGACAAGTTGAATATGGTTTAAGAGGGCTTTTTCCAAAATAGAAATAAAAGCCCAACCCCCCCCCCCCCCCCCCGAGATGGGCTTTAAGAGCAAACTTCCATAAAGTGTTGATAGCCTATATAAAAACTAAAGCTAAACAGAGTTGTGTCCATCTTATGCTATATTACACTAAGCACACAAATCCTTTGTCTACACTGCCTGATGTTCTGAAAATACTTTATTTGTGAAAATTTGTAAAAGAAAAAAAAAAAAGGATATATAGATAAAATAAATAAACAGTGTTTTGTAGCACAACCCTGTGTGGGACGAGGGGCCTCAGCAGGACAAGCTGTATATGGGAATAAACAATTCATCTTACAAAGTTGCAGAGGCACATGCTACTTGCTCCATCCTACACACTGCCCTGATGATAGAATACAGCAAAACTCTGATTATTGTAAATATTTTAACAGATTCTCTGGGGTCCCAACAAACCATAATTGTAAACGTGTGTGACCTGGTCAGACAGCTTACTATTGGTTGTTACAGGACAGCTTTTTCCGCTAGAGTTAAAGCTTCTGCCTCACCCTAGCCAAAGATGTGTTCACACCCAACCATGAGCGAAGTTCTGGTTGACACGGCACAGCATTTTCCACTGGAGTGAAAGTTCTTATTTCACCGCAACAAAGGATGTGCCTACTCTCAACCATAAGTGACGTTCTGGTTGATACAGCACAGCTTTCTCCAGTAGAGTGAAAGTTTCCACCTTATGTTAACCAAGGATACGTCCACACCTAACCATGACTGAGGTGTTGGTTGATACACCTCGGCTTTCTCCAGTAGAGTGAAAGTTTTCTTCTCACCTTAACCAAGGATGTGTCTACTCTCAAAAATGAAAGAAGCTCTGGTTGATACAGCACAGATTTCTCAGGCAGAGTATAAGTTTCCAGCTCACTCTAACCAAGGATGCATCCATACCCAAACATGACTGAAGTTTTGGTTGATACAGCACTGCTTTCTCCACTAGAGTGAAAGATTCCACCTCACTTTAACCAAGTAGCAAACAATGTCAGAAGTTCTGGTGGAACAGCACAGCTTTTTCCAGTAGAGTGAAAGTTTTCACCTCACCTGAACCAAGGATGTGTCCACACCCAACCATGAGTGATGTTCTGGTTGATACAGCACAGCTTTCTCCAGTAAAGTGAAAGTTTTGACCTCACCTTAACCAAGGATACATCCACACTCAACCATGACTGAAGTTCTGGTTGATACAGCTTGGCTTTCTCCAAAAGAGTGAAAGTTTCCTCCTCACCTTAACCAAGGATGTGTCCACACCCAATCATGGGTGAAGTTCTGGTTGATACAGTTCGGCTTTCTCCAGTAGAGTGAAAGTTTCCACCTCACCTCAACCAAAAACATAACCATGAGAAGTCTCATTATTAAATATGCTTGAAAATATCTCATCAACCAGAATGATTTCTAAGTGAATAGACTGGGGGGCAAAAAGTCAGCCTAAAAAAACTCTGGTCTACCCACAATCTGCTTTTTAGATGTCAGACCGCATCTAAAGCCAACCCTTCTTTTTATGTCTCTGTTCCATTCCATTTCTCTCCTGGAGACATGGCAGTGAGGGTATCTCTCTAAAGTGAGAAGATATCCCTTTTAGGCAGTTTTTACTAGAACAATTGTCCTCACTGGATGATCCCCCCTTTGCTCCTGTTGTAGTGACAACTGTAAAAATATGGATTTCCCAACTAGATCTGTCCCAAGGACAATCACCTGGACATATAAAGAGGGTGAATCTCCCAGGACATTTAGCAATAAAATATAAGGTTCTAACACAATTTCACTCCCCTATAACTAGAAAAAAGTTGATAGATAAGCTTCAACTGAAAGGAACTGAGAATCTTTGAAAGTAGCTAACAGTCAGCGGAAAGTAAAACAGCCCGATCTGATACTTGTTCTGGGTCAATGGAAATATCAAAAAACATTGGATCAACATAACCAGGCAACAAGGGTTTTCAAAAAGAGAACTCACCAATTAAGCCAACATATTTCTTCATCACTTCTATTCACGGAAGTATCCCTAGCCCCCACACAAGCCTAGGTGGAAGGGTAAAGTCGAAGTTCACTTTTTCCAGGAAATAGCCTATGCAGTGAAGGGGCCCCAGTAGACATTAAACTGTGCAGTTTGTAAATCTTTTCAATTTTATTGTCATACCCGTAAGCCATTTGGGTCCCCCTGGAAGCCTGGCAGAAAAAAAAAACTCCTTTTTAGCAATCCCCTGCCTTGGTGCTACAATGCGAAAATTGTTGGGTTTCACTCCAGTAATGCTGGACGAGACTGTCCAACGGTTTTCAAATCCTAGCAACAAGGTAGGACAAACGGGAAGGTAGTCTTCAAGAGGGGTCAAATTGGGATATTGAATATTTTACAAAGCTGCACAGTTTTTAATATTTACTGGGGCCCCTTGACTACATAGGCTGTTTTCTGCAAGAGGTGAACTAAGCCTTTTATGTGTTGATCCCAGAATACTGTTCCTGCTGGTTCTCTCACCAAGCTCATTTTTCTATTCAAATTTCCCTGACCACATTCTTACTATGGCATCCCACACAGCTGCCTTTGTAGCAGTACTGTTGAAACATACCAGCCCATCCCAAAGAACCATCCCGGGCTGACCTCAGTTGTAGTGACCACTTTTCCAACCACAAATGGTACCTATAAATTTATTCTCTATAAATTTGACAGCAGATTTCACCTATACGATCCCATTACCCATCGCATCACAAAACGTGATGCCCTTTACCCCACGGTTGCAACACCTATGATCCTAACCCGTACCTGACCACAGATGCAACACCTATGACCCTCTTTGACCAGCAATGCAACAGACATGACCTTAATCACTAACTGACCAGCCATGCGACACCAATGACCTTAACCCCTCTTTGACCACAGGACCAGAGATGCGACACTTATAACCTCATCCCTCACCCCTACCTGACCACAGTTGTGACACCTATGACCCCAACCAATATCTGGCCACAGATGCAACATCTGTGATCCTCACTCCTATCTGACCACAGATTTGATACTTTTGAACCTTTTTCTCTGCCAGATCACAGAGGACACCTATGACCTCATCCCCTGCCAGACTACCAACGACACCTATGCCACAATCCCCCACCAGACCACGAAGATCCCTATGCTCCCATCCCCTACTAGACAAATGAGGACACAGATGACTCCATCCCCTGCCTGACCAAAGATGTCATCAATGACTCCATCCTCTGCCTAACCACAGATGACCCCTAAGACACGGTCTCCTGCAAGACCACACTTAGGACCTTGCCTCCTGACAGACCGCCAATGATCTATGGCCCCATCCCCTGCCAAATTACAGATGTCACCTACGCCCTCATCCCGTCAGAAAATAGAAGACTACTATGCCCCCAGATGTCACCTATGCCCCCATTTCATATCTGACTGCAGAGGACATCTCTTCCCCCATTCCCTTCTGGGCCACAGAAGACATTTATGCCCCCCCAACACCTACTGGACCACAAAGAACACATATGACCTCGCCCCTAACAAACCACCAATTAACCCTATGGCTCCATCCCCTACCAAACCACAAATGACCCTACGCCCCCATCCCATATCTGACTACAGATGTCCCCTATGCCTTCATTCTCTGCTGGATCGTGGATATTCCCCATGCACCCATTTTATATATGAGCACAGATGTCCCCTATGCCCCCTGCCCATATATTAGAACATATGTCCACATCCCATATCTGACCACAGACGTCTGCTATGCCACCATCTTCTACTGGACCACATATGTTCCCTATGTTGCCACCTCATATCCGACCACAGATGTCCCCATTACATATCTGACCACGGATGCCCCCCAATGCCCCTTTCTCATATCTGACCTCAGATGTCTGCTATGCCTGAATCCTCTGCAGGACTACAGATGTCCACAGTGCCACCAGCTCATACCTCACCACAGATGTCCTCATTCCCTGCTAGACACCAGATATCCCCATCTCATCTGAACACAGGTGTCCCCTATGCCCTCATACCATATTTGGCTCCAGATGTCCCTTATGTCCCCATCTCCATTCTGGACCACAGATGTCCTCTATGCCCCTATCCCACACCTGACCAAAAATATCTTCTATGCCCCCATCTCCTGCTGGAGCACAGATGTTACCAGCTCATATTTGACCCCAGATATCCACTAAGCCGCCATCCTGGACAATAGATGTCCCAAATGACCCCATTCAATATCTGACCACAAGGGTCCCCTATGTCCCCATTTCATATCAGACCACTGGTGTGCCGTATGTCCCCAACTAATATCTGACCACAGACATCTGCTATACCCCCATCCTCTACTGGTCCACAGATGTCCTCCAGCTGCCACCAGCTCATATCTGACCACAGATGTCCTCATCCCATGCTGGACCCCAGATGTCCCCAGCTCTATTCTGGACCCCAGATGTCCCCAGCTCCATTCTGGACCCCAGATGTCCCCAGCTCCATTCTGGACCCCAGACGTCCACAATACCCAAAACAATTTCTAAGCCCAGATGTCACCCATGTCCCTATCTCATGCCTGACCACAAATGTCTGCTATGACCCCCCTCCCCCCACACACACTGCTGGACCCCAGATGTTCCAAGTTCATATTTGACCCTCAGATGTCCCTATGTCCTCATCCCCATCTTATTCCATAGAAGTCCCCTATGCTCCCATCCAATATCTGACCACAGGTGTCCCCTATGTCTCCATCCAATATGTCACACGTCTGCTATACCCCCATCCTCTGCTGGTCCACAGATTTCTGCAATGCCACCAGCTTATATCTGACCACAGATGTCCTCATCCCCTGCTGGACCCCAGATGTCCCTATCTCCATTCTGGACCTTAAAGAGGAACTGCAGTCTACTCACATGATTTGTAATAAAAACATCTTTACCATTCTGAAGCTACCCTCCAACCACATTGCATATTATTTTATATATACTGTGATTCTGTACTAGCCAAATATGCTGCAGAAATCTTCCTTCACCGAGTCTAGCTGCAACCATTTTAACTGTGGGCGGCTGAAGCTGCTGCCTGTTCACTTCCTGGATTTACACAGAGGCACATCTCCAGCTCTGTAGCTCTCACTGGCCCTCTTATGACTCATCCCCCCTCCCTTCCTGGCAAACTCTCAGGAGAGAGAGATCGAGAGAGATCGTGAGAGAGAGGCATAAGCCTAAGCTTCTTTTCCAGACAAGAAACAGGAAGTGGGCTGTATAAGGTATTTACTGGCAGAAAAAAAAAAAAGTTTTACTATCCAAAGTTAAAACCACAAGAGAAGATTTAATAGATGGAAAGATGAACAAATTACTTAAGAGAGGAGTTCCACCCAGGGGGTCCATTAAAAAAATAAATAAATAAATAAAAGTCAGCAGCTACAAATACTGCAGCTGCTGACTTTTAATTGGACACTTACCTGTCCCTGGGTCCAGCGATGCGGGGGATCGAAGCCCCGCTCGTCCCCCCCCCCTCCGCTCGTCGGCATTTCAACTGTGGGTGCCGGGCTGTGGCTTCACAGCCTGGCATCCACTGCGCATGCGCGAGCGGCGCCGCGCGCCGCGATTGGCCGCTTAATCACCTGGGACCTGTAATGGGTCCCAGATGATTGACAGGAGGGAGGGAGCAGAGCCGAGCCCTTCCTGTGCCGAGGGGGAAGTGATGTCACCAGCCCAGGCAAAGGAAGAGGCAGACTACGAGGGACCCCCTAGCAACAGGCATTTAGAGGTAAGTAAAAAAAAAAAAATATATCCAAATGTTTTTTTGGGGTTTTTTTTAGAATTTTTCAGGTAATTTTGTTTTTTTGGGTGGAACCCCACTTTAAGTTCTGCTTTAAGATGTCCCTATCTCCATTCTGGACCCCAGATGTCCCTATCTTGATTTCGGACCCCAGATGCCACTTATGTCCCTATCACGTGCTTGATCACAAATGTCTGTTATGCCCCCTGGACCCCAGATGTTCACATCCCTATTCTGGACCCCAGACGTCCCCTATGTCCTCATCCCCATTCTTGATCCCAGATATTTTCTATGACTCCATCTTCTGCTAGACCACAGATGTTCCCAGCTCATATTTGACCCCAAATATCCAATATGCCCCCATCCTGGACCATAGATGTCCCCTATGCCCCCATCCAATATCTGACCACAGGGGTCCCCTATGTGCCCATCCCATATCACACCACAGGTGTCCCCTTTGACCCCATCCAATATCTGACCACAGACATCTGCTATACCACCATCCTCTGCTGGTCCACAGATGTCTGCAATGCCACCAGTTTATATCTAACCACAGATGTCACCATCTCCATATCTGACCCCAGATGCCCCCTATACCCCCCAAACAATTTCTGACCCCAGATGTGACCCATGTCCTTATCCCATGCCTGATCACAAATGTCTGCCATGCGCTCCCCCTTCACTGCTGGACCCCAGATGTCCCCATCTCCATATCTGACCTCAGATGTCACCATCTCCATATCTGACCCCAGATGTCACCATCTCCATATCTGACCCCAGATGTCACCATCTCCATATCTGACCCCAGATGTCACCATCTCCATATCTGACCCCAGATGTCCCCATCTCCATATCTGACCCCAGATGTCCCCATCTCCATATCTGACCCCAGATGTCCCCATCTCCATATCTGACCTCAGATGTCACCATCTCCATATCTGACCCCAGATGTCACCATCTCCATATCTGACCCCAGATGTCACCATCTCCATATCTGACCCCAGATGTCACCATCTCCATATCTGACCCCAGATGTCACCATCTCCATATCTGACCCCAGATGTCACCATCTCCATATCTGACCCCAGATGTCCCCATCTCCATATCTGACCCCAGATGTCCCCATCTCCATATCTGACCCCAGATGTCCCCATCTCCATATCTGACCCCAGATGTCCCCATCTCCATATCTGACCCCAGATGTCCCCATCTCCATATCTGACCCCAGATGTCACCATCTCCATATCTGACCCCAGATGCCCCCATCTCTATATCTGACCCCAGATGCCCCCTATACCCCCCAAACAATTTCTGTCCTTATCCCATGCCTGATCACAAATGTCTGCCATGCGCTCCCCCTTCTCTGCTGGACCCCAGATGTTCCCAGCTCATATTTGGCCCCAGATGTCCTCATCCCCATCCTGGACCCCAGATGTCCCCAGTCTGGATTGGACCCCACATGGCCCCTTATGTACACAGGGGTCCCCAGCCAGCTGCCAGGACCCCAGCCTGTCCTCACCATAGTGAGATCCGGTCCTTGGGGTAGCGGAGCCGGTCCAGCGCCCCCAGCACCTCCGGCAGGGACCCCTCGGCGTTCCTGGCCAGCAGGGAGAGGAGGACGGTGGGCGGCCGTAGCGGGGACTCCGGGTTGTAGCGTTCCTCCGGGAAGTAGGCGGCACTGAGTCCGGCCAGTACGGCGGAGAGCAGCCACAGCCGCTGCACACACTCCCAGCACCTCCGGTACATCGCTGCCGGTCCGGTCACTTTCTGTCCGCCGACTACAAATGCCTGTCCGGAGAGGAGGCTTAAAGGAGAGGCGGTGTCAGCGGCGCCCGAGAGCTGCGATTGGCGGCCACAGAGGCGCTCCCTTTAAGCCGGCCAATATTTCTCCGCCGACTCCCAGGTTTAAAGGGGAGGTGTGCTGTCATTTGGGAGAACTCTTAAAGGGGTGGGCTCACTGCCAACTCAAAGCCGTAATACACGTTGTAGCGGCGAATCATCCAGCGTGTGGGAGGAGGAGGGGGCATGAAGGACCCCATTCACTAATCACACACTGACAGCTTCCCATTGGTCAGGAAGTGACACGTGGCTAAAACTGCCCATACACTATGCAATCTGAGATTTTTGATGTGTCTAAATCTCCCAGTCCTCTGAAGAGCGATCTGCATTTGGATCACTTATCAAAGGTTCAGATCCTACTTTTGGTGACCCTGTTTGACCAAATGGTTTGCCCTCCACTGATATTTACATGTCAGGCAGAAAGAAATAAAACAAAAAAAAACCTGCAATTCTGCTTGACTTCCTTTGACTTCCTTTTGGGAGTTTAACTCTGATTTATATACCACCCTTTAAAGATGGCGGAGCGCTTGACCAAATCAGTATATAATGAACAGATATATATCTATATATCTATAGATACATATATATTAAACCACAAAACCAAAGAAAAAACATCTAATTAACAATATCTATCTATATGTCATTTTTTTCCAATTATTTTTTTATTGAGTTTTACGATATAACATAAATAAATAAATATATATTTCTTTTTTTTTTTTTTTTTGCTATATCTTAAGACTCAATAAAAAATAATTTAAAAAAATTACATATAGATATTGTTAATTAGATGTTCAATTTTCAATAACCACCCCCCCTTAAAAATGGCAGAGGGGTTGTACCAGATCAACATATAATGGACTAAAGCACAATCATTTCCTGCATCTAAAGCTGGTCAGACACTAAACAATCTGTACAAAATGCTTTAGATCCACCATCAACTCTGTAGTGCAAGGGACTGCCTTGTTGGATACAAATGCAATGGATTGATTTGTTTTTGTCTGTAGGTTACATAGTTTTGGTAATACTTAAGAATAATGTATGGAAATAGTTCATTCTAATTGTATAGTGTGTGGCCAGCTTTGGCAATAAAAGTAAAAGGTGCCCGTGAATGTTAAGATTTCCCATTTCAATAAAGTTTTCTAATCCTATCAGTAGATGATTGGGTATGAAAATCTTCAGTTCGAATTTTGGATCACACAAAAAAAAAGAGAAATAAAATATCTGATGGCATTGAATTGTGTGTGGTGTACTTGTACACTGTGGTGTGCCAACATTGAGGCACAGCGAGGCCAAGAATCCATACCAGACGCACCTCCCTCAGCTCAGCACAGTATTGTTCCCCTGTACACCCAGCACAGTGTTATTGAGCTGGTTGCTAGGATGCTGGCAGCCGGGCCTCACAGTCTCATTGGTTGTTATGGTGCTGAGAGCCCAGCTGCGTGCATCCTAGCAACTAATGACCTTGAGTGGCCCGGCTGCCAGCTTCCTAGCAACCAGTGTTGTTGGTTGCTATGATGCTGGTGGCTGGGCAACATCATCATTTGTAGAGTGGGTGTCCTACAACCAGAAACATTTAAAAGCTGGTATACAATCCCCAGAGGGGATTCCTGTTACCATGGCCACCCACAATCCAGCAAACAAGAGTCAGAAACAATGCTTTTGCTTCTTAGTGGATTGTGGGTAAGCTGCCATGGTAACAGGGATGCCCGCCAGAGCAAGTATTGGCTCGGGAAGGCGGGGGGGGGAGACTTGTGAGACATGGCAGGTCCCATCAACGTGGGGACAAGGTGCTTTGGGGTGGGGGGGGCCCCCCTGCCATAAAGCATCCCCCCATCTTGAGGGCATGTGGCCTGGTATGGTTTAGGTTGGGCTCACTTGTCCCCCCCCCCTTTTCTGTCCTGCCAGGCTGAATGCTAGGGTAAGGGTCTGGTATTAGAGTTGCAACCACATCCCTTTAAACCCAAACACATATGAATGATACGGGTTCTGAGGCTAATTAAATGCAGATAAGGCACTAAGTGAGTTTAATTACCACCTCAATCAGCCACAGAACCTGTGTAATTCATATGGGTTGGGGTTTAAAGGGATGAGGTGGCAACCCTATCTGGTATGGATTCCGGGGGGACCCCACGCCGTTTCCTTTTTTTGGCATGGGGTTCCCTTAAAATCCACATCAGACCCAAAGGGCCTGGTATGGATTGGAAGGGGACCCCCACGCCGTTTTTTTTTCTCAAATTTTTCTATTGCCGGCAAAGTTTTATTTCTATTCAGCTGTCAGTGGGGAAGCCCGCTGACAGCCGATGACTCATCCGTCATTAGGACGCGGCGGCTGGCTTCTCGGACCGCTACTTAACAATCAGCGGCAAATCACTGTGCGCTTGGCAAGCAAACACCCCACCGAGTGCCCTGAAAATGAAGGTGTTCGGCGAACACCCCAATGGGCGCCGTTTGGGTCCGAACCAATGCTCGGCCCGAACAGTTCACTCACCTCTAGCGGCAAGTATAGCCGGTAGCAATAATCGCTGTCTTTGTGGGCTCGGCGGAAGGGATTCCCCTGTCAACACTGTCGGTGGTTGCAGGAAAGAACTTTACTCCGTGCGTAGGCTGCTGGCCATACATGGGTCTGTTGATAGAAAAAACTGAACAGATTCCTCCATCCACACAATCGAGGTGGATAGAATAATCCTTCCCTTGTACCATTGTATGCTGACAGCGGGAACTCCTTCACTGTCAGAATACACAGATCAGCGCTTCAGCACCGATCGAACAAACATTTTCCAACAAGCCTGCTTGTGAGAAGTGGAGTATGAACGGGAACGGCCAAAGATGGATCGAAATTCATCCAGTCCCTGCTAAACCGGCTGGATCCATCGAGGGCCAGCTTTAGTAAAGCAGCCGCACTGACTGCAGATGTCACGTTAACCTTAGTAGTAACGGATAGGTCCTCTATCAGGAGCAGTGACCTCCACTAAATGGATTTTGTAGTTACTGATTGAACAGGCACATTTAGGAGGAATTTTATGGCGACACTTATCAAATAGTTTCAGTTCATTGACATTTCATTGGATTTCTGACATGAACTGTTTTCTATAGGACATGCCACGTCATTTCATTTAGCTTGAGGTCAGGACTCATCCTACAGTACAGATTTTCTTCGCTTTAATGTGAGCCTGTGTGAAATTCGCTTGATCGTTCATATGGCAATTCAGAAAAATCGTTCAGCAGAGCGTATGGAGATAGCATTATGAGCTTGACAAATTTCATATGAAAACCCTGAAAACGTTTGTTTTATTGCCATGCCGACGTTTTTAATTCTATGCTTTATTTTGGGATGCACATGTGCAGTACAATAAGTACAATTTTTCCCAAAAACGAAAACCCCATCCACAGTTTTCCATCCTACTAAAATTTTCTACATCACTTATGGTTGAAAATGATTGTCCATTTGATCCCATTAAATTAGAATTCCAGGAATTCATCCACTTTATAAAAAGTGAAGGCACATTATGAGTTAAGTCCAAGGAGCTGCATGACATCTACTGGGCTTATTTCTAATATTTATATCTGATAGGTTTATTGCTCAGCCCAAAATACACTGCAGACACTCGGGGCTGTGAAAGAGGAGATAGGCACACAGAGCAGTTATACACACCATTCCCCTCTGCTGCCTATTCACAGAAGCCTTTGTATTTTGTCAATGTGTTTACATACTACAAAGGCTTCTGTGAATGGGCAGGAGGATTGGAGGGGGGGAGCTGGTATAGCAGCTGTCGGACTTTCCTGTTTAGGATTCATAGCTTACTAGGATCAGCTTTAGGCTCCCAGATCTACAGCAATAGCCGTCTTCCAGGAGTACTATAAAGCTGTCAGATATAGATATTAGTGCTAAACCCAGGAGGTGTCACTGGACTTTACTCATGATGTGCCTTCATTTTTTTTTACAAAGCAGCTGAATTCCTGGAATTCAGCTTTAAATATTAGAGAATCGAACAAATGCTTAGAAAACAAACTTTCCCTTGTAACCATGCTGTCCTATGAAACGAGTCACTGGACAGTTTCTTACTCCTACTGAATGGAGCAGAGAAGTGAAGGAAAGGTTCTGCATAGGCAAAGCATTGATTTTTATTAAGCCAATTTATTGTTATTTTACCCCTGTGTTTTAGGGTATGGTCTTGTTGCATCACCCAGATATACTAAGCTGCAGGCAATGATCCACTAGCGTGGATTATATTTCGTGATAGGCCTTATTCCCAGCTCTTCTAAACGGCCTTCTCTTGGCAGGAGAAAAGCAGTGTCAAAAATGCACACAAAGCTGCAGTTTTTCACACAAGCAGGAAATTATATTTCTGGGGGGCGTTCTGTATACCATTTGTGTACAGAACGCCTCCATTTTTCTATAGTGCACTGAATTTTACATAAACTTACAGAGCTGCAGATTGAAAAGGAAAAGTAATCTTTATTAACATTCAGGTAAAATATGACTTGTGTCGCAATTGTATATGATATATATATATATATATATATATATATATATATATATATATATATTTTTTTTTTTTTTTATTTGCTATTTTTTGCCCCACAAAAGTGGAGTGATCCTTTAACCACTTCAGCCCCGGAAGGATTTACCCACTTCTTAACCAGGCCATTTTTTGCGATTTGGCACTGCGTCACTTTAACTGACAATTGTGTGGTCGTGTGCTGTGGCTCCCAAACAAAATTTATGTCCTTTTTTTCCCACAAATAGAGCTTTCTTTTGGTGGTATTTGATCACCTCTGTGTTTTTAATTTTTTGCGCTATAAACAAAAAAAATGAGCGACGATTTTGAAAAAAAAAAAAAAAAAGTTTTTTACTTTCTCCTTTAAAACATTTCCCCCAAAAAAAGTAAAAAAAAAAGTAAAAAAAAAAACAAATTTCTTCATCAGTTTAGGCAGATATGTACATATTTTTTGAAAAAAAAATAAAAAACCCAGTAAGCATATAGTGATTGGTTTGCGCAAAAGTTATCAAGTCTACAAAATGGGGGATAGATTTATAGCATTTTTATTTTTTTTATTTTTTTTTACTAGTGATGTGGCAGCAATCAGTGATTTTTAGCGGGACTGTAATGTTGCGGCATAACAAATCGGACACCTAACTGACATTTTGACACTTTTTTTGGGAACCAGTGACATTATTACAATGATCAGTGCTAAAAATATGCACTGTAAGCCTCGGTTCACACCAGAGGCGGCACGCCTTGCAGGTCGCCTCACACGACTGCCGGGGCGACTTGCAAGACGACTTCTGTATAGAAGTCTATGCAAGTCGCCCCCAAAGTAGTACAGGAACCTTTCTTCTAAGTCGGAGCGACTTGCGTCGCTCCGATTAGAACGGTCCCATTGTACAGAACGGGAGGCGACTTGTCAGGCGGCTAGGTCGTGGGGTCGTGGTTGAGTTCCAGCACTATTGTTTGAAAAAAAAAATCCCTGGTTAAATGTGTTCCCACACTGTTTGCTGTAACTGTATGGGGGACTGTGTGACTTTCTGCATAGCACAAAGAGAGGATCTGTGTGATCTCCCCTTGTCAAAACGGAGATGTGCCTTGTTTACACAGGCAGATCCCCATTCTGTCGCGGGTGGTCAGCGAACATAGAGTCTCCCATGTTCAACATCAACTCCCACATGGCTGTTAAAAAAATGTAAAAAAGATGAACAAAAAATATTTGGAAAATTGTAAAAAATAATTTAAAAAACGCATAATCAAGGGGTCATCCTCACAGGTATTCTGGTTGCATGAATGAGTGGTTTGTTAGGGGCTAGCTGTCAGAACAGTGAACCAAGCCCAACAGGTGGCTCCAGCCACATTAACAAACCACTCTACCTAGGGACAACAGATCAGCCCCTGAGAAAGAAGATCCTCCTGGAAAGGCAGAATCCAGGGAGGTTCCACAGCCAGGTCCTTCAAGATGGAGAACCATGGACTCCTGGGCCAGTGTGGCGCCATTAGAATGAGAGTTGTGTTTTACGACTGAAATTTTCTCAATACTGCTGGTATCAGTACAGGAGGGGGGAAGGCAAAACACCTGGAGAACCACCAGCTCTAAGCCAATGCGTCCACTCCGATTGCCCGTCCCATCTGCTCAGGGAGAAGAAGAGGCACACCTTTGTATTCTCCCTCAAAGCGAAGAGGTCCGCACATGGCACCCCCCCACTTTCAAGTTGTCGAATGCGGACCTGCACATGCTGTCCCTGGAATTCTCTCTGAAAGGCTCTGAGTGCCAAGGCTTTTGCTCTCAGCTCCCTCCAGTTTGAGGACTTCTTTGCGTCCTCTCTCACCCAGGTACCTTGCACCATTCGGGAATCTAGGTGCGCCCCCCAACCTGTGCCGCTCGCATCGGTCGCAACAGTCCTGGAGACCAGTAGGACCCACTCCAGGCCTTGTGACAAATTTGACACCTGTGTCCACCACCAAAGGGACCTCCTGACTTGACTCGGCACAAATATCAGGGAGCTGTGGACCCAAACCCACAGAATGAACAGTTGCAAAGGGAAAAATGCAGCCCTGCCCACTGCACTGCTGGGAGTGTGGATGTTAGTAAATCCAAAGCTGACATGGCTTGTCTTACTGAGACCTGACAGCTGCAATGGAGCAACAACATTGCCCTCTCCACCTTCTGGATCTTCTCTAAGGGAAGGAAGACCTTCTGCTTTGTTGAATCCAACAGGTAGCCCAAGAAGGTGACCTTTTGGGATGGAACCAAGTTGCATTTCTCCAGGTTCAAGAGCCACCCCAAGCTTTCTAGGATGCCTCTTGCCACCTGTAGATCCTGGGGGGGGGGGGATGGATAGACCAAAGGGGAGGGCCCTGAACTGTAGATGGAACGTCCCTTCTCTGTTTTTTACCGCCAACCTGAGGAACTTCTGGTAGCCTTCTGCAATGGGGATGTGCAGAATGGCGTCTTTTAAATCTATCGATGCCATGAAGCAGTTCGGGGGAAGAGGTGCCTTCCCCAAGTAGACCGAGTCCATTCAGACTCTCCTGTAGGTTACGGAGACATTCAGAGGCTTCAGGTTCAGGATAAGCCTGACTTTTCCCGAAGGCTTGCGGACCACAAAGATGTGGGAATAGAAGCCCCTGCCGGTCTCTCCTGTTGGGACACATACCACCACCTCCTGTTCCTCCAACTCCTGTAGGGAGGATAGAAGAGCTGACAACTTTTCTGCGCACTTTGGCAGCTCAGTGACCAGAAGTCTGAGCAGGGGGAGGTTTTGAAAACTCCAGCCGGTATCCTCTTCTTATGATCCCTAACAGAAACTGGTTGGAGGTGATCATCTCCCACTGTGGGAGGAAAGCCCCCAATCTTCCTCACACCTTGGTTAATTCGTCATTGGGTCTTTTTGGGCTGTTCAGGAGGGCGAAAAATCGTGCCCCCACGACCTTTGCCTTTCTGCCCCCAAACCTTCCGATCAGGTTTTGGGTCTTCAAACTTCCTCTGAGGGTGAGACTTTCTTTTAGTCTGCTCTCTATATTTCCTTCTAATGGGAAAGGCCTTTTTCTTGTCGGCCGTACGATCTAAGACAACCTCCAAACCTGGCCCAAACAACAAATCCCCTGTGAGTGGAATCCCACAGAGCTTGACCTTGGACGCACTCTCCATGCCACGTCTTAAGCCATAGGGCCCTCCTTGCTGAATTGGTCAGGGCTGCGGATCTTGTGGACATGCGCACCGATTCAGCCGAGGCGTCTGCAATGTATGCCACCCTTTTAAGGAGCATGGGGAAAGAAGCCATGACCGTTTCTTTTGGCATTCCTGCTTCAATGTGCGCCCTATTCTGTGTCAACCAATATTCCATGTTGCAGGCCCCCACTGTGGCCGCCATGGCGGGCTTGAGGTTTCCCAGTGACGAGTCCCAGGATTTCTTCAAGAGCGAGTCCATCCTCTTGTCCATGGGGTCCGAAAGTGCCGCCATGTCCTCAAAGGCCAGGTCAGTATGTCTGGAGACCTGTGAAAAGGCTGCGTCTAGTTTAGGCAAATTTATTCCAGACTAGCGCCACCTCTTCCGCAAAGGGAAACCTGCTTTTCAGAGCCCTTGAAAAGAAAGGTTTCCTTTTGGGGTCTTGCCACTCCCTCTTGATGACATCGACCAAAACGTCATGGACTGGAAACACTCCCTTTCTGTGCTCCCCAAGGCCCTTGTACATCTGGTCGTTGAGCGACAGCTTCCTCTTTTCCTCCTGGATTTCTAAAGTGGTATGAATAGCTTCTAAGAGCTGCTCCGCTTCCTCTAGGGAAAGTTTGTAGCGAGAGGATCTTGTGGATTCCCCATCCACCCCTCCCCCTCTGACTCCCCTTGGGAGACTGAAGAGTCGCTGTCTGACTTTTCCTCATTTTCCTCTCTGGTGCCCCCTGGTCTCTCTGCTCACGGAGGGAGCATCCGCTGAGCTTGGTGCAATGCTCTGCTGTGCTGGTGGAGGATTAACCTGGGACTGCAGCATCTCAAAGCGAGAAAAGAGTGTCTTAAAAGACTGAAAGGTGCTAGAAAGCTCCTTGACAGACGCTGCTAGGTCCGTACATTGTTCCGCTGACTGCTCCCTCACTAACCCCTCAATTCACTCTTTTCAGAGTGCCTTGGTCCAAGATTCCCCCATCGTGGCTCTGCATGATGGACATTTCTTCTTGGAATTGTGGGGCGCCTTGACTTTATCCGCAGCCTTGCTCCTAAAAATACAGACCCAAAAGAGAGAGCAGCCATAAATGCCTGCACTGTCCACCAGTGCTGAACACAGAGGGCCACCAGGGGTGCCCTCCCCAGGACCGACCACCACCAGGGTCCCAGATGCACGCCCCCATTCCCCCCCCCCCCCATGACTACCAAGGGGGACAAACATCTGTGGAGCTTCCAGGACAGGGTATAGGAACACCACCCCAGGGTTCCTCTTACCTTCGAGTGGCTGGTGCTGGAGTCTCCAGGAGCTGCTTGTGAAGCCTCCGCTTCCAACATTTCCCACTGAGGATCGGTGGTCTCATCTGCCTCCGCACGCTGTCCCCACAGCAGAAACAAGATTCCGCGGCCGGAACTGACGTCACCCGTCTCCATCATTGGCTGCAAAGTGCAGGGCAGCCTTGGTGCACTTCCCGCAATGCCTCCACCTGGGCAGAAGAAAGCGGACCCCCCCCCAGACTTTCTGCTTCCCCAAGAGAAGCTGGGGTGCGCGCAAGATGCAGTCATCCAGGTACCTCCCTAGCCTACCAGACTGCAGGGAAGAAGAGAGAGAGTGAGAGACCCTCGTCTCCCCCCCCCCCTCAGAAACATTGTACCCAGATGAAATTGTTATCATTTTTTTCCCACAAATAGCGCTTTCTTTTGGTAGTATTTAATTACTGCTGGTTTTTTTTATTTTTTGCTAAAAAACAAAAAAAGACCGAAATTTTTGAAAAGATAAAACGGTTTCATAGTTATACAATTTTGAAAACAGGTAATTTTTCTCCTTCATTGATGTGCGCTGATGAGGCTGCACTAACGGGCACTAATAAGGTGGCACTGATGAGGCACTAATGGGCATTGATAGGTGGCAATGGTAGGTGGCACTGGTGGGCACTGCATAACAGCATTGCCTCTCCATGTGAGAGACTGATGTCCCTCTGACAGAAGCCAGTGATCGGCTTTTTTTTCAATAGCGTGAGGGAAAAAAAAAACGATTACCGATCTTCTGTAACAGTGAGGGAAAAAAGTATTTGATCCCCTGCTGATTTTGTACATTTGCTCACTGATGAAATAATCAAGTCTATAATTTTAATGGTAGGTTTATTTTACCAGTGAGAGACAGAATAACAACAAAAAAATCCAGAAAAATGCATTTAAAAAAAGTCATGAATTGATTTGCATTTTAATTAGTGAAATAATTATTTGTCCCCTGCGCAAAACATGACTTAGTACTTGGTGGCAAAACCCTTGTTGTCAATCACAGGGGTCAGATGTTTCTTGTAGTTGGCCACCAGGCTTGCACACATCTCAGGAGGGATTTTGTCCCACTCCTCTTTGCAGATCCTCTCCAAGTCATTAAGGTTTCAAGGCTGACGTTTAGTAACTCGAACCTTGAGCTCCCTCCACATATTTTCTATGGGATTAAGGTCTGGAGACTGGCTAGGCCACTCCAGGACCTTAATGTGCTTCTTCTTGAGACACTCCTTTGTTGCCTTGGCCGTGTGTTTTGTGTTATTGTCATGCTGGAATACCCATCCACAACCATTTTCAATGACCTGGCTGAGGGAAGGAGGTTCTCACCCAAGATTTGACGGTACATGGCCCGTCCATTGTTCCTTTGATGCGGTGAAGTTGTCCTGTCCCCTTAGCAGAAAAACACCCCCAAAGCATAATGTTTCCACCTCCATGTTTGACGGTGGGGATGGTGTTCTTGTGGTCAAAGGCAGCATTCCTCCTCCTCCAAACATGGCGAGTTGAGTTGATGCCAAAGAGCTCGATTTTGGTCTCATCTGACCACAGCACTTTCAACCAGTTCTCCTCTGAATCATTCAGATGTTTATTAGCAAACTTCAGATGGGCCTGTTTTTTTTTGAGCAGGGGGACCTTGTGGGCGCTGTGGAATTTCAGTCCTTCACCGCGTAGTGTGCTACAAATTGTTTTCTTGGTTTCTTCCATTTGCAAATAATCGCACCAACTGTTGTCACCCTCTTACCAAGCTGCTTGGCAATGGTCTTTTAGCCCATTCCAGCCTTGTGTAGGTCTACAATCTTGTCCCTGACATCCTTGGACAACTCTTTGCTCTTTGCCATGGTGGAGAGATTGGAATCTGATCGATTGCTTCTGTGGACAGGTGTCTTTTATACAGGTAAGTTGAGATAAGGAGCACTCCCTTTAAGGCCCCTTTCACACGAGGCGGACTCTGTTTCTACAGAGCCCGCCTCGGTCCGCCGGCTCAGCGGGAGATCTGTCCGTTAATCTCCGCTGAGCCAGCGGATGACAGGTCCCTCTCTGCTCACTGATCGGAAGAAAACGGACAGCATGTACGTTTTCATCAGATCTCACCTGATCCAATCCGCCAGCGACGGACCTAGACGTAGAGCCATCCGTCTGCTTTTAGCGGATCGGACGGGGTCGGATGTCAGTGGACATGTCTCCGCTGACATCCAACGCTCCATAGACTAACATGGAGCGACCGTTCAGGTCCGCCGTCAAAACTGACAGGCGGACCTGAACGATCCGCCGTCAAAACTGACAGGCGGACCTGAACGGTCCGTCGTCAAAACTGACAGGCGGACCTGAACGGTCCGTCGTCAAAACTGACAGGCGGACCTGAACGGTCCGATCGTGTGAAAGGGGCCTAAGAGAGTGCTCCCAATCTCAGCTCGTTACCTGTATAGAAACACCTGGGAGCCAGAAATCTTGCTGATTAATAGGGGATCAAATACTTATTTCACTCATTAAAATGCAAATCAATTTATAACTTTTTTTAAATGCATTTTTCTGATTTTCTGATTCTGTCTCTGTGTTAAAGAAAAAAACCTACCATTAAAATTATATACTGATCATTTCTTTGTCAGTGGGCAAACGTACAAAATCAGCAGGGGATCAAATACTTTTTCCCCTCACACTACATCAAGTGATCAGCTGTCATTGGCTGACAGCTGATCACGTGGTAAGGGGTCAGGATCGGCCCCTTACTCCAATCTGTGATCAGCCGAGTCTCATAGACTTGGTTATCACAGAGCGTGCCGCGCGCGCCCTGCAGGGACACACTGACAGCGCATGCTCGGGAGGACATCTATGGACACCCTCCCAGCAATTAAGGCCCATTCTGTAGACGTCTTTCGGCTATAGTGCGGGCGGGAGGAGGTTAACAAACTTTGTTGCAGATTGCTACCTTTTGGTATTCTGAAGAAATAGCTGTCTGTGTCCAGGTAAATGTAAATGGGAGGGACTTTGATAATTATCAATCAGCTGCCACACCTGCAGGCCTCTGAGGAAACTGGTAGGGTCTGCATCCCTTTAGATGTGATATACCCTTTGATATTGCTGTTGCAGGGGATGCCAAAAATCTGACTTGTATCTTAGTGCAGACTTCTGGGAAAATCAGTGAGCCAATCACACAAGCAGAAAATAACATTTCTAGGGGCCATCTGTACACCACCTGTGTACAGAACGCCTTCAGGTAGCCATATTGCATAGAATTTTACAAAAAAAAAAAATCAGTGCTGCAGAATTAAAATGAAAGGGATTTTTTAATAACATTCAATTACAATATTACTTGTATCGCAATTGTATATGCTAGATTTTTTCTTTTTTGCTATTTTTTTCCCACAAAAGTGGAGTTATCCTTTAGATGACACCTGTATTAAAATAAAGTAAACTGTACCCACCCATCCTTCAATACATATACCCCATTCTAGTCCATAGCGATCTACCCCTTTTCTGTTTAAAAATACGTTTCCTGACAGTCTATTCAAGAACGTTAAAAAATATTGAAAATATTTACCTCATCAACCGGATTTCCTTTAAGGTATTTAACCTCTTACGCGCATATATGCAGCTGCTCGGCAGGTGGGCCTTAATGTCGAGCAGCCGAATATATGTGGCCCTGCTAAAACAACTTACCACGCTGAGAGTGCACTCCCTGCACAGTAGCTGGTGGGGATCGGTAAGCTCCCGACGTATACTTGAGATCAGGAGCTTTCCGATCATGTAACAACCAATCACAGTGGTCACATGACCTGAAGGGCCACCTCCAACCTTTTAGAACTCTTAAAGGGCTGGGAGGTGGTTGGCGTGAAACGGTTAAAAAAAAATTAAATCAAGTTTTCGCCTGCTTAAAAGTAGGAACTTCACTTTACTTAAGCCCCCAAAAAATAAAGGTCTCCAACACTTGCCAAAGGAATAAAAATAAATACTTTCCCGTGGTCCTTCTTCTCCAGCGCTGCAATCTTTAACTGAGATCTAGCACGTGTACAGACATGCCATGAAGCTGTAACATCTATGGGACTTGGCAGAGATGCCCACGGCATGTGTACACATGCATCAGATCCCCTGTGTTTGCTGCATACACACATCAAAGATAACTCCTAGAGACTCTGAAATGTTTATGCACATGCACATCTTGCAAATGGCTCCTGGGATGGCTACGTCGCACATCCCAGGAGGCAGTTTGTGAGATGTTGCGCGTGCGCACGTGTCAGGGGTCTCTTCCAGAGAACTGGCAAAGACTAGCAGCATGTCTGCGGATGGCGGGGAAGTTGTGGTGATGTCATCCTGGCCTATGCCAGGATTTAGGAAGTGAAAAATAAAAAGAAATAAGCCCACGTGATCGAGGCCAAAAAGTGAAATTGTATTGACTGCAATGGGTCAACCCATCTCTACACCCACACCGCTTTGTGTAGCTTATACAGTTGCAACAAGAAAACACACAATGTGAACCAATTGGCATTTTATTTTCTGTGTAGCCATGTGATCTTGTTTTGAATGTGCAAATCTTCTGGAAGTTGTGGCTCCTCGGGCAGTAAGGAGCAGATCCTAGCAGGAGGCAGATGTGAGAGGGGGACAGATCGTTAAGGGTACAGTGGGCAGAGTCAAGAATATGGATGGTGAGGATGCAGGGCAGATCTTCAAGCTACATGTTCTGCTCATGATGTGGTCTTCTGGTTGAGGAAAAGTCTGAGGTTCTGTTGATGGTCCTGTGGCGTCATCTCTGGCTACATATCTCTACTTCTGTGGTCCTCTTTTTTATGGTGCTCATCCCATCGTTATTTGTGGCTTTGGTGGTTGAGTCTATGCATCCGTGGCTTTAACTTTTTGGTCCAGGAAGTCACTGCACCCATGTCCATCAATATGCTGAGTACAGTCACTGCTTGTAGTTTTTGTATTGTGTGACACTGGCTGACCTTTGCTTGTCTTGGCTTGACTTTGACCTGTATCTCTGCTCTGTCCGGCTCTCTACTTCTGCCTGTGGCCCTGGCAGCACCAGGGATGACGTGTGGGGAGATCCGGACTGTGGTTCTGAACCCGCTCCGGATTATGGAGCTCTAAGTGCAGTGCTACAGGACAGAGTGCTTCTCCACGGGGCATGTTAGATCCCGGGCAGCAGGCTCATCAAGGAACCAAAGGAGCTTACCATTCACTGGGGAGACCCGTGCAGCCGGCAATGGATCAGACTCTTCTTCCTGAAGGATACGCTAAGAGACACAAGCAAATGTCAATTGCAAAAGCTTTGGCTGGCAGCAAGTAAAGTCAAATAGGGAACAAAAATTCCTATAAAGCATGCACTAAAGCCAAAAATGCAGTTAATTTCCTTTCAATCTGATTTTTTATTTTTTTCCAAATCCCACACATTTAGATTTAACAGGGTTATCTCAGAGCATTTGGGCAGAACTGAGAATTTATGTTAAGATACCTACCATTTATGCCCTAAGAGAGGAGATAATCTATTAACTATTTCTCAGATTCCAGTGCCTTGCATTGGTTTAAATTGAAAATGTTGATTTAAAAAAGAAAAAAACATAAGAATACCACTCGAAGGCTCCTTTAACATGGCATCTTCCATTCAGATCAGCAGGGGATCTGTCCGCTGATTGGAGCAGAGTGGAAGTCTGTGTCTGCTCAGTTTATGCAGAGCGGACATGGACAGCGCCTACTTTGCTCTACGGGGCGGCAGGTCTAAACAGACTTCACTGTTCGTTTACACCCAAGCGGCCTCTGATATAGTAAAACAAAACAAACAATTGGCAACCACCCCAACCTGGCCTTTGCAGCAAGGAGCACATGGAAGGGAGACACATTTAAAAAAAAAAAAAAATAAATTCCCAGCTTACTTACCAGCCAGCCTGCAGCAAACCAAATTATCCTGTCTAACACATTTGCAAATGCATGTGTAAGCTGCAGAGGCCATGTCACGGCACCTAATTCTATAATTGAGAGTCTTCAAAGTTGGAGCACATTTATAAAAATAGATAGTTTAAAGGCAGGTATGCCTGGAGGGAGCCCACCCCTCAAAGATTTAGGGACGCACTGGACACCCAGCAATAGGACAATGGCAGCAAAAGTATCCAGTGCATCCCCTCACCAAATAACCAACAGCACAAACAAATGGCAACCACCCCAACCTATAACTTTGCAGCAAGGAACACATGGAAGGGCAACGCATGTAAAAAAAACAACAAAGAAAAATTCCCAGCTCACTTACCAGCCAGCCTGCAACAAACCGAATTACCCTGTCCAACAGTTCACGTTAAGACCAAGGGGTTTAGTTTGCGCACAAAGGCCAGTTATAGGTCGGGGTGGTTGCCATTTGTCTGTACCATTGGTGACTTGGTGAGGGGACGCACTGGATACCTTCGCTGGGTGTCCAGTGCCTTCCTATACCTTTAAGAAGGGATGGGCTCCCTCCAGGAATACCTGCCCTTAATCTATTCATTAATCTATTGTTCCAACTCCGCAAACTCTCAAAATGTATGAGTTAGAACTGTAGTACACTGGGGTGCCGTGACGTGACCTCTGCAGCTTGCACATGTATTTGCAAATGTGTGCAATCTAAACCCCCTGGTCTCAACATGAACTGTAGGACAGGACTATTTGGTTGGTTGGCTGGCTGGTAAGTAAGCTGGGATTTTGTGTTTGTTGCCTCAAATAAAGTCCGCCCAAAACGGAAGAGGACGCAGTTTTTTTTTTTTAAGCAGGCCTGATCGGAGCTGGAGGTAGGCGGGTGTAAACGGACACAAATTCATTAACACCCGCCGGTCCATGGGAAAGCATGGACCATCTGATCAAATCCACCTAAAAAACTGACAGGCAGACCTGATCAAATCGCCAATGTGAAAGGACCCCGTTGTAAGGCTGAGTACATACTATATGAATTTCAGCCGGTTCCTGAGCACTGGCTGAACCTCGCTACGTGGGTGGCCCCATCAGCCACCTCCCTCCCAACATCCTTTGATTAAAAAATCAAAAAAGAGTGATGCTGAAAATTGTCAGCCAAACAGCATCTGCATCAAATTAAATGCAGCCACTGTTCCAGTATACTGACCAGTGTCTGTGGTTGCTGGAATACAATTGCCACATACATTTTGTCATGTTATAACCAAAAACGTAAATGTATTTTATTGGGATTTTATGTGATAGACCAACACAAAGTGCCACATAATTGTGAAGTGGAAGAAAAATGATAAAAGGTTTTCAATTTTTTTTACAAATAAAATATGTAAAAAGTGTGGGGGACATTTGTATTCAGCCCCCCTGAGTCAATACTTTGTAGAACCACCTTTCACTGCATTTACAGCTGCAAGTCTTTTTGGGGATGTCTCTACCAGCTTTGCACATCTAGAGAGTGAAATTTTTGCCCATTCTTCTTTGCAAAATAGCTCAAGCTCTGTCAGATTGGATGGAGAGCGTCTGTGAACAGCAATTTTCAAGTCTTGCCACAGATTCTCAATTGGATTTAGGTCTGCACTTTGACTGGGCCGTTCTAACAAATATATATGCTTTGATCTAAACCATTCCATTGTAGCTCTGGCTGTATGTTTGACCACCTCAATACAGGGCACTTATACACCTTCCTGCCCAGATCAATTTTCAGCTTTCATCGCTGTCGCAGTTTGAATGACAATTGCGCGGTCATGCTACACTGTACCAAAACTAAATTTTTATCATTTTGTTCCCACAAATAGAGCTTTCTTTTGGTGGTATTTTATCACCTCTGCGGCTTTTATTTTTTGCTAAACAAATTAAAAAAAAGACCGAAAATTTTGAAAAAAATAAAAGTTTTGCTTTTGTTTCTGTTAAAAAAATTTGTAAATAAGTAAGTTATCTCTTTCACTGATGGGCACTGATAAGGAGGCACTGATATGGTGGCACCAATGAGCGGGCACTGATATGCGGCACTGGTAGGCAGCACTGATGGGTGGCACTGATATGCAGCACTGCTGGGCATTGATAGGCAGCACTGATGGGCACTCATTGGTGGCACTCATGGGCACTGATAGGCGACACTGATGGGCACTGATAGGCAGCAATGATGGGTACTGATAGGCGGTACTGCTGGGCACTGATACATGGCACTGATACGTGGCACTGATACGAGGCACTGATAGGCATCCCTGGTGGCACTGGCAGGCATTGGAGTGGGCATTGATTGGCAGCTGCCTGGGCACAGATTGGTATTTCCCTGGGGGTCTAGGGGGCATACCTGGTGGTCCAGTGTGGTGGCCATCCTGGTGGTCCTGGGCGGCTTCGCTGGTGGGCCTGGGCGGGATCCGAGGGGGGGCTGTGCTGATAAACAATCAACACAGACCCCCCCCCCTGTCAGGAGAGCAGCCGATCGGCTCTCCTCTACTTGCGTCTGTCAGACGCGAGTGAGGAAAAGCCGATCACCGGCTCTTCCTATTTACATTGTGATCAGCCGTGATTGGACACGGCTGATCATGTGGTAAAGAGTCTCCGTCAGAGACTCTTTACCTAGATTGGAGTTGCGGTGTGTCAGACTGACACACCGCAACAACGATCGCCGCGATATGCGCCCCCGGGGGCGCGCAGCGACTTAATATCCTGATCACGTCATATGACATCCGGTCAGGATATTGAAACCACTTTGCCGCCGTCATTTTGCTATATGGCGGGCGGCAAGTGGTTAAGGTCGTTTGTCCTGCTGGAAGGTGAACCTCCACCCCAGTCTCAATACTCTAAACAGGTTTTCTTCTAAGATTGCCCTGTATTTGGCTCCATCCAGCTTCCCATCAACTCTGACCAGCATCCCTGTCCCTGCTGAAGAAAAGCATCCCCACAACATGATGCTGCCACCACCATGTTTCACGGTGGGGATGGTGTGTTCAGGGTGATGTGCAGTGTCAGTTCTCCGCCACACATAGCGTTTTGCTTTTAGGCCAAAAAGTTCAATTTTGGTCTCATCTGACCAGAGCACCTTCTTCCACATGTTTGCTGTGTCCCCCACATGGCTTCTCGCAAACTGCAAACGGGACTTCTTATGGCTTTCTTTCAACAATAGATTTCTTCTTGCCACTCTTCCATAAAGGCCAGATTTGTGGAGTGCACGACTAATAGTTGTCCTGAGGACAGATTCTTCCACCTGAGCTGTGGATCTCTGCAGCTCCTCAAGATTTACCATGAGCCTCTTGGCTTTTTCTCCGATTAATGCTCTCCTGTCAGTTTAGGTGGTAGGTTTGCAATTGTGCCATACTCTGTACATTTTCGGATAATAAATTGAACAGTGCTCCGTGAGATGTTCAAAGATTGGGGATATTTTTTTTAAACCTAACCCTGCTTTAAACTTCTCCACAACCCTTTCCCTGATCTGTCTGGTGTGTTCCTTGGCTATCATGATGCTGTTTGTTCACTAAGCTTCTCTAACAAACCGCTAAGGGCTTCACAGAACAGCTGTATTTATACTGAAATTTAACTACACACAGGTGGACTCTATTTACTAATTAGGTGACTTCTGAAGGCAATTGGTTCCACTAGATTTTAGTTAGGGGTATCAGAGTAAAGGTGGCAGAATACAAATGCACGCCACACTTTTCAGATATTTTTGTTTTTATTTGGAAAACCATTTATCATTTTCCTTCCACTTCACAATTATATGTCACTTTGTGTTGGTCAATCACACAAAATTCCAATAAAAAAGTTTTTTTACGTTTTTTGGTTGCAACATAACAAAATGTGCAAAATTTCAAGGCGTATGAATACTTTTTCAGGGCACTGTACCTCCACCTGTGCTGTAAAGCGTGAATGGGGAGTTCTGTTAGATTATTTTTGTTCAGGCCTGTGGGATTAACGAAAATAATCCATGTGTGTATACCCAGCTGGAGTAGAAAAACTCCTGATAAAGGAGTCAATCACATGAGCAGGAAATATCATTGCAAGGAAGTGATCTTTGCAAAACTGCTTTTAAGCAGTTTTGAACAGTAGCTTGCTGCAAACTGAAATGAAAGATTTTTTTAAGCAACTCTGTTGCCATTTTTTGAAAACCTGAAAAGCAGTGATGCACACAAAGCAATCATTACTTACTTTTCCCACTGCCCATAGCGCTAAGCTCCTCAAGCTTGCACAAAGATCTTTCAATGTCTGTGTCCCCCGTATCACTCTGCCAGTCCTACGCCATTACAGTCCAAGACAATATCCCTAAAGCCGGGACCACCCTATTCGGTTTTTTTTTTTTTCATTCAACCCATTGGGTTGAACGGAAAAAAAAATGTTAGCTCCGATTGGAGCTGCTATACTAACGATGCGAGGTTAGTTCAGCGATCTCCCCCGCTGAGCTGTTGTGTTCTGACAGGGGGAAGGCCCCCCGCCAGAACACTCCGATCAGCGCTCTCTGCCATTGGCTGAGAGCGCTGATCGGGAGCCGGTCGGATGCTGGTTTTCCAGCATGCACGGCCGGCTTCCATCGAACAGACTGACATACACACGGGCAGAATGTCCGTGTTTTTTGTTTTTTTTTTAACCCGCAAATGTCTCCTGATATTCTGCCCGTGTGTGGGGGGCTTAACGCATACAGTGCATCTGGAAAGTATTCACAGCGCTTGACGTTTTCCAAATCTTGTTATGTTACAGCCTTATTCCAAAATTGATTACATTTATTATTTTCCTCAAAATTCTACAAACAGTACCCCCATAATGACAACATGAAAGAAGTTTGATTGAAATCTTTGCAAATATTTAAAAAAAAAAAAATCACATGTACATAAAGTATTCACAGCCTTTGCAGTGACACTCAAGATTGAGCTCAGGTGACAGGATTGTATCAAGGAACAGATTTGGGAAAGGGTTCAGAAACATTTCTGCAGCATTGAAGGTTCCAATGAGCACAGTGGCCTCCATCATCTGTAAATGGAAGAAGTTTGGAACTGCCAGGACTCTTCCTAAAGCATGCCGCCAAGCCAAACTGAGTGATCGGGGGAGTAGGGCCTTAGTCAGGGAGGTGACCAAGAACCTGATGGTCACTCTGATAGTTTCAGCGTTTCTCTGATGGAGAGAGAAGAACCGTCCAGAAGAACAACCATCTCTGCAGCACTCCACCAATCAGGCCTGTATGGTAGAGTGGCCAGACGGAAGACACTCCTCAGTAAAAGGCACATGACAGCCCCTCTGGAGTTTGCCAAAAGGCACCTGAAGGACTCGAAGAGCATGAGAAACAAAATTCTCTGATCTGATGAAACAAAGATTGAACTCTTTACGCTAAATGACAAGCATCATGTCTGGAGGAAACAAGGCACTGGTCATCACCTGGCCAATGCCATGCCTACAGTGAAACATGGTGGTGGCAGCATCATGCTGTGGGGAACTGGGAGACTAGTCAGGATCGAGGAAAAGATTAATGCAGCAATGTACATAGACATCCTTGATGAAAACCTGCTCCAGAGTGCTGTGGACCTCAGAAACTGGGGCAAAGGTTCATCTTCCAACAGGACAACGACCCTAAGCACACAGCCAATATAACAAAGGAGTGGCTAGGGGACAACTCAATGTCTTTGAGTGGCCCAAACAGAGCCCAGACCTGAACCCGATTGAACATCTCTGGAGAGATCTGAAAATAGCTGTACACCGATGCTCTCCATCCAACCTTATGGAGCTTGAGAGGTTCTGCAAAGAAGAATGGGAGAAACTGCCCAAAAATAGGTGTGCCAATCTTGTAACATCATACTCAAAAAGACTTGAGGCTGCAATTGGTGCCAAAGGTGCTTCAACAAAGTACTGAGCAAAGGCTGTGAATACTAATGTGCATGCGATTTTTTTCATTTTTTTATTTATAATGAATTTGCAAAGATTTCAAACATACTTCTTTCGTGTTGTCATTATGGGATATGGTTTGTAGAATTTTCAGGAAAATAATTAATTTAATCCATTTCGCAAAAAGGCTGTAACGTAACAAAATGTGGAAAAAGTGATGCGCTGTGAATACTTTCCAGATACAGTGCATGTTTCTGAAAATGGCTGATGAGTGGGTGGGTGCTGTAGTGATCACCGACTGGAGACCAGAAGGACTTCAAGGCAAGAAATATGTCACCAGCACGTCAGGGAACTCCATAAGTGGGTTCAACGCTTTATTGACTGACCACATCACAGCAGAAGATAGTGATGTTTAGGAACCACGCAGGAACCCTTTCATCAAGTCACATGCCCAATGAAGGGGTCCTGCGTGTCTCCGAAATGTTACTATCTTCTGCTGTGATGTGATTAATCAATAAAGCGTTGGACTTTTTTATGGATTTCCCTGGTGTGCTGGTGACATATTTCTTGCCTACGCCATTATAGGTCACAGTTTAGGCCTGGTTCACACTGGTACGACATGGAATCCAACTTGTGAGAGCAAAAGTCGCATGACATGTCAAATTCAATGTTTCCCTATGTGAGCCATGTTGACTAATCTGACACAAGTCGCTCCAACTTTAGAAAAGGTTCCTGCGCTACTCTGGTCCAACTTTGATACGACTTCAATGCCATAGAGTCTAAAAAGTCACATTAATTTGGATCAAAGTCGGACTGAAGTTGCGTGACTTTCACGTTGGAGCAGTGTGAACCTGGGCTTAATGTGGGTACTGACAGAAGGAACCACAGTGCACTGCAGGGGACACAGGTCTCTGAGACACTTGTAAGTGAAGGATTCTATCAAATTGGACTTCAAAATCGATGCACCAAAAATTCAGCAGCCAAGACTTGTTTTTAGAGCATTACAACACATTACAGAGCTGGAAATTCTGACAGTAGTTAAAATTGTCAACAGTTATCTGCTAACATAATCCAGGAAACCCCGACTACACTAAAGTCACTCCGGTCCACTTAATTCATCTTAATCTGGATTATAGTTAAAGTTCTCATGACCCCTTCTAGCCAGATTAATTATGGACTTTCCCTGTGCTTCTAGGTAAACTATTGCACTTTCTTCACATTCTTTGCTGTCTTCCACCCTCTGAGCTACTTCTTCTCTGTAAGGCTTAATGTACACGGGACGTTTTTACAACCTCTCCTGAACGATTTAACTTGACAGATGGTAACCCACGTTTTAAACATCCGTTTTGCCGCGCTTGCGTTTAGAAGCGTATAAAAAAAAAAAAAAAAAAATTTAATTTTTTTTTTTTTTCAAAATAGCCAAAAACGAAAAACGCCTGTAAATGAAACGCGAGTTACCGCATTTAGCCGCGTTTAGAAGTGCTTGGCGCTTGAAATGCCTCTAAACTCAGCGTCTGAACGCATTTTTTTGCTTTCCAAAAAAGGCCTCTAAACTCAACTGCCTAAAAACGACATTAAACAACCTGTGTACATGTACACATAAGATAACATTGGATGAGTTCAGGGGCAGCTGAAAAAAGCATCCAACTGCCTCTGAACGTCCGTTTACCAGCAGCAGTGTACATGATAATGCTGACTACACAGGATGTGGTATAGGGGCATTTTTTTTTTCTGCATGATCACAGGTATGGAAAATGATCCAGCACACAGACTTTGAAAAGAGTTGGGAATTGTTGTCCTGTAGAATATCAGGCTCATGTTTAGGTGTTTCCAGAACACCCAGAAGAAGTGTGCTCTTTATCTTAGTGATGATGATAACATTAATCATTTTTCACTCAATTATCTATATGGACCATGTATATATTTATACAGTGATTATATCCCCCTAAGGGTTAAATTACACTTGTGTGTTGTGGGTTAAATTACACTTGTGTGTTGTGGTAATATGCACATTACTGCAACGCAAGGTACAGCAACATGTATGTGCTTATTTTAGATGGCAACTCAGCATACTAAAGCAACAACCCTGCATTTCAGTGCATCGCAACGCAGGGTAACGCACTACTGTGAACTGTGGTGTGCTGAATCAGCAAAAATATTGCTGGTGTGGGTTTTTTTTTTGGTTCATGCTGGTGTTTTGGGTGTACATTTATAATGCATGTGCTGCCTTAAAGCAAAGTGTGTGTTAGCCACTTCAATACTGAACACTTTCACCCCCTTGCTATCTACCCAGGCCAATTTTCAGCTTTCAGTGCCGTCCCACTTTTAATGACAATTACTCACTCCTGCAACACTATACCCAAATAATATTTTTTTTTTTTTTTTTTGAGGCAAACAGTGGTATTTAATCACCACTGGGTTTTTTCGTTTTTTGCTAAACAAAAAGGAAAATAGACTGAAACTTTTTTTTTTTGTTGCTGTCATAAAATTTTGCAAATACTGTATATACTCGAGTATAAGTCGAATTTTTCAGCACATTTTTTTGTGCTGAAAGTGCCCCCCTCGACTTATACTGGAGTCAAGCACTTTTCTGCAGCAAAAAATGTCATTTTCCGAACCAACTTTGGGGCCCCGTATCTCAGGGCCACTTGGTACTAGGAACCCCAAATTTGGTGTGCAAACCCAGTGGAACTGGTACCACAACATATCCAAAGCTGAAGTTCCTAGCACTAAGTGACCCCGAGATACGGGGCCCCAAAATCGGTTCGGAAAATGTCATTCTCTGCTGCAGAAAAGTGCTTGACATTTTCTGAACTGACTTTGGGGCCCCATATCTCAGGGCTACCTGATGCTAGGAACCCCAAATTTGGTGTGCAAACCCAGTGGAACTGGTTCCATAACATATCCAAAGCTGGGGTTCCTAGCACCAAGTGGTCCTGAGATACGGGGCCCCAAAACCGGTTCAGAAAATGTCATTCTCTGCTGCAGAAAAGTGCTTGACATTTTCTGAACTGATTTTTGGGGCCCTGTATCTCAGGGCCACTTGGTGCTAGAAACCCCAATTTTATGGTGCTAGTTCCACTGGGGTTGCACACCAAATTTGGGGTTCCTAGCACTAAGTGGCCCCGAGATACAGGGCCCCAAATTCGGTCAACTGTGTCCATCTGCAGCAATGTCATTTCGGGACCCTTTGGGTTCAGAGACCCCAAATTTTGGCTGCAGCTAGGAGGCATCTAGGAACCCTTAACTACCGAGTTTGAAGTTCGGGGACCTATGGCTGCAAATGGGCACAGTGAGGTATGCAAATGGGCACAGTGAGGCATGCAAATGGGCATTGTTGACCCTCTTTACCACTTACAGTAGCTGTGCATTTCTCACCCTCGTCTTATACTCGGGTCACTAAGTTTTTCCCATTTTTTTGTGGTAAATTAGGGCCTCGACTTATACTCGGAACGACTTATACTCGAGTATATACGGTAAGTCATTTTTCGACTTCACTGATGGGCACTGATTATCAGTGTAAAGAATGTACTGACAGCTTAGCCGGTTATCGTCTGTCCTTTCCTCACACAGACACAGCGTGTAAGGAAAGAATTGCCAATAATCGGCAAGTCTGTTTACATGTGATCAGCTGTGACTGGGCAAAAGGTGCACGTTTAAGAGATATTTACAGTACCTATAGGAAAGCCTTATTATAGGCTTCCCTATAGGTAAAAGTCAGAGATGCGAATTTACTCCCACTTTAACTTAGAAGGGTGAGACCTGTATCTCTCAGTGAACTCCAAGAAAAGGATTTTTGGGTGAGTAAAAAAAAAAAAACATAGTTTCAGTCTCATCCACAGGAAATCTTAAACCTTCATGACAACAAAGCAAACCAACTGGGGGGTGGACAACACAGCAAACAACCGCTAACAGGCCCAATGAAAATAATGAGAACCGGCTACTTCCTGCAGCCCAAAGAGCCACCTGAAGGCACTTACACCCAAAGCTGGCATAACATGAGGCTGCAAGGTGCACATGGTAGAACTTAAAGAGCATGTAAACAGATGGCCAGGCCTTGGAAACCTGGCTTCTCATTCCAGCACCTAGACAAGGATGAATGAGAAAGCAGGGTGAGCTTTCTTGGCCCATCTGGGATAACAAAAAGGGAATCAGTCTTCCTGAAAGAAACAGTGGCTAAGGGATCGACTTACACAGTCTAAACCAGGGTTTCTCAACTCCAGTCCTCAAGGCGCACCAACAGGTCATGTTTTCAGGATTTCCATTATTTCGCACAGGTGATTTGATCAGTTTCACTGCCTTAGTAATTACCACAGCTGTTTCATCTGAGAGAAATCCTGAAAACATGACCTGTTGGGGCGCCTTGAGGACTGGAGTTGAGAAACACTGGTCTAAACCACATCCAAACCATGAAAATTAATTTCCCTTTGATGAACTGAACCAGAAAGATGGGAGAAGAATGTCCTGATTAGGGGAGAAAGCAGATACTATCTTGGGAAGAAAAGAAGTCCTGGTCTGCAATACCACCTTGTCCTTGTGCAATACTTTAAAGGGTTCCTTGCGCAATAAAGCCCCCAAAGTAAACACTCACCTAGCTAGGGTGATGGAACAAGAAAAATTATATTTTTGCGTCGGTAGAGAGAGGAACATCTCTGTGAGGTTCAAATGGGAGCTTCTGATGGTAACCCCTCCTGAAGACGTCATTACGACGAAACATACATCGGGGTGGAGCTACAGGAAGCAGCGTTGTTCCGTTCTGTTGGGGAGACCCAGAAGCAGTGAGGTATTGGGGACGGACAGCGCTCGCACTGAGGTGTAGTGGAGCCAGCCGGCAACAACATAAGGCTGTTATACCCAGGTGCAGAGCAGAATGCACAATATAATGTAAGTGCATTAACAGATGTTTTCAGCAATGAATTGGCGTAATAAAAAGTTTTACACTATTGGAGTCTTTCTCACAGCGTTACCAGGAGTAGAAAAGAATCAGAGGGGAGAAAGAAGAAGTGATGTCCTGGATGTTTCTAACCCCTCAGGGGACAAATGGTATATAGACCTTACTCTTAAGTGAGAGGTCAAGGTCATTTGGTGAGTTTTCCAGTGTGGTGGTGATTCACGGTGGCGGATTGAAGCACGGAAGAAATTATTATAAAAGAACCATTTAAGAGAGCTATTTACATGTTGCACAAATCGCACTCAGCACTTTATATAGTGAAATGAATATATCAAAAAGGACTATTTTTGAAATGTGCATCTTGAATGGACATTTTTGGAGCACTAATTTTGTAGTACACATTTGAATAGTAATATTGTGTTGTGGTTAATGCACTCTGCAACTCATTTAGATATGTGTTGGAATCAATGCACTTTATTTAAACATGAGTTTTATGTGATTTATAACAAGCAACGCTGTATCTTGAGGGTACTGGCAGTTTTTTAAGGGGGCAGCACTACACTTTCTAGTTATTTGGTTCTATTAGGTATAGGAAAACATTTCAGTGATTAGCAACAAGCCCATTATATATTTTGGCAATCATTTTATTTATACATATTGTTTTATTATCACAATAGTAACGCAATTATATTTGCACATAATATGTACCCAGGGCTCAACAAATCCCATCAGTGCAGCCTCAGCAGTGTGATATCAGTCCAGTTTTACCAGTGCCCCATCAGTGCAGCCTCAGCAGTGTCTGTCAGGAAGGGCATGCCAGCAATCAAGATGGTAGCCACAGAAGACATCCTGAACCTTCAACTCCTGTTAGGAGAATGCCACAGATGCGCCTGCGCGCACCTTGTAACAGTTCACGGCGCCAAAATAGGCTATTTAAACTGGGTCAGCACCCAGACTCAATGCTGTCGGCTCTACAGCGTCCCCCACGTGTCCCTGCTAACCGGTATCTGATATCTGTTCCTGTTGTTTGACCCGGCTTGTTCCGGACATTCCTGCCTTCTGTCTGCATCAGACCCTGGCTTGTCTTTGACTCTGCACCTGCCTGCTCCTTCGCTGCCAGCACGTTACCTATCCGGCCTGTACCCTGACCCTGAGTCAGCCTCTGCATCAGTTCCTCACTTGTCCGCCTTTGTATGACCTGGCCTGCCTGTACCTGCCTTCTCTCCAGCCCTTTGGGAGCATCCATCCCACCTGCATCTGCTCCTCAGCCTGTGGTGTTCCAGTACCAGTCTGTTCCAGCTTCCTGCTTACCGCTGTTCCTAGTCTTCCGCTGTGTCGGTGTTCCTCCAAAGTCCCACTAGGAGTTCCAGTCCAGCTCTGCTGTCAGCGATCCTGCCAGGCACTTGTGCGACTCTGCACTCCCGTGCCTCCTGTCTGCTCTACCAGGGGCCTTGAGTCAGAGGTGTAAAAGAGGCTGTCCTCTGCATATCAGGCTCTACCACCAGGTACTTGACAGTGTCCCATCAGTGCAGTCTCACCAGTGCCCCATCAGCGCAGCCTCACCAGTGCCCCATCAGTGCAGCCTCACCAGTGCCCCATCAGCGCAGCCTCACCAGTGCCCCATCAGCGCAGCCTCACCAGAGCACCCACACCAGTGCCCCATCAGTGCAGCCTCACCAGTGCCCCATCAGTGCAGCCTCACTAGTGCCTCATTAGTGCAGCCTCAGCAGTGCCCCATCAGTGCAGCCTCAGCAGTGTCCCATCAGTGCCCCGATAGTGCAGCCTCACCACTGCCACATCAGTGCAGCCTCACCAGTGCCCCATCAGTGCAGCCTCACCAGTGCCCCATCAGTGCAGCCTCACCAGTGCCCCATCAGTGCAGCCTCAGCAGTGCCCCATCAGTGCAGCCTCAGCAGTGCCCCATCAGTGCAGCCTCAGCAGTGTCCCATCAGTGCCCCGATAGTGCAGCCTCACCACTGCCACATCAGTGCAGCCTCACCAGTGCCCCATCAGTGCAGCCTCACCAGTGCCCCATGAGTGCAGCCTCACCAGTGCCCCATGAGTGCAGCCTCACCAGTGCCCCATGAGTGCAGCCTCACCAGTGCCCCATGAGTGCAGCCTCACCAGTGCCCCATCAGTGCAGCCTCACCAGTGCCCCATCAGTGCAGCCTCACCAGTGCCCCATCAGCAGTGCCCCACCAGTGTAACCTCAGCAGTGCCCCATCAGTGTAACCTCAGCAGTGCCCCACCAGTGTAACCTCAGCAGTGCCCCATCAGTGCAGCCTCAGCAGTGCCCCATCAGTGCAGCCTCAGCAGTGCCCCATCAGTGCAGCCTCAGCAGTGCCCCATCAGTGCAGCCTCGGCAGTGTCCCATCAGTGCAGCCTCAGCAGTGTCCCATCAGCGCAGCCTCAGCAGAGCACCCTCACCAGTGCCCCATCAGTGCAGCCTCATTAGTGCCTCATTAGTGCAGCCTCACCAGTGCAGCCTCAGCAGTGTCCCATCAGTGCCCCATTAGTGCAACCTCAGCCGTGCCCCATCAGTGCGACCTCAGTAGTGCCCCATCAGTGCAGCCTCTCCAGTGCCCCATCAGTGCAGCCTCCCCAGTGCCCCATCAGTGCAGCCTCCCCAGTGCCGCCTCACCAGTGCAGCCTCAGCAGTGCCCCATCAGTGCAGCCTCAGCAGTGCCCCATCAGCGCAGTCTTTAGCAGTGCCCCATCAGCGCAGTCTTTAGCAGTGTCTCATCAGTGAAAGTGCAGCTACAACAGTGCCTATCAGTGCAGCATCATCATCACACAATAGTGTAGAAGAAAAATTATTTATTTGCAAAATTTTATAACAGAAATAAAAAAAGTTATTTTTTTCCTTTTTTTCATTTCGGTCTTTTTTCAAGTATTTAGCAAAAAATAAAATCCCAGTGGTGATTAAATGCCACCAGAAGAAAGCTCTATCTGTCTGAAAAAAATACTAAAATGCCATATGGGCACAGTGAAGCATGACCGCACAATTATCATTCAAAGTGCGATAGGGCTCAAAGCTGAAAATTGGTCTGGGCAGGAAGGGGGTGATAGTAATCAGTAGGAAAAAAAAAACTGGCTCCTAACTTTTTTTTAGCTGGCTCCTACATTCAAAGCAAATTTGTCAAGCCCTGTATGTACCGAAAGTAATGCAAAAGTGGGCATAACATTTTTATTAACTTTCATAGGTCGTTCAAATTTCATATGTTGGTACAGTAACTCCTCTTTTTTTTTTCATTGCAGATAAAAAAAATGTATTCCAAGCAGAAGCAGTGTGCCGTCATTTAGTTCTCGAGGTAGGAGGGGTGCAGACTGTCTGACATCTACAGAAGGCTACAGAATGTTTACAGAGATGACACCATTGACAGGAGCGATGTACACAGATGGATGAAGACATTTAAATGGTGCCATCTCTGTAAACATTCTGTAGGTTTCTGCAGATGTCTGACAGCCTGCACCCCCTCCTGTTTCAAGAGACAGCACATTACTTCCGCTTGGAATTCATTATTTGTCTTAAATGAAAAAGAAGGGTTACTATAGAGGAAGAGAAAAATGTAAAGAAAAAAAAAAAAGGGGAAAGGAGGGAAAAAGGGGAAAAGAATGTAACCCCAATTGGTTTATGTTCCCCCATGGGGTCCCATTCTGTATCTCCCCCCCCCCGCCTTTCTTTCCATTTTTGAATAATTGAATACATTTTTTTCCCATCTGTGCATCATATCTATGCCCATTTTTGTGCCCGCTGTAGGATAAATGGATAATATTTTGTGCATATTTTTTGCATATATTGTATTGTTCATTGATTCCATATGTTATTCTGGATTTGACTATTTCTCATATATTTCAGCTGGTCATCATCAAGCGTGAACCTGAAGAAGCAATTTTTTGCGACGTGTCATTTTACCAATGCTACCCGTTTGATGTAACCAGTATATCCTGTCAATTTGCTGTTAAAAGATACCACTATGGTTTTAAAGAATTTAATAATAAAATCTATTTTTTATAGAGTTTAGTTTATTTTTCCTGCCCTGACTTCCCATTGTTTTGGCACATTTAAAGTCCCTTTATTTGTTGGCGGGAGGAAGGGGATTTATTATCCACCCCCCCTTTTTGGGTGATTTAGGGGTTACATGTCTTTCCCCTTTTTTCCTCCTCCCCACTTTTTCTTTCATAATTATAATATAAAAAAAAAAAAAAAGTTATGCCAAACTTTTGCATTACTTTCGGTACACCCCCTTAACAAGGAAAAAGTTCAACGGTGAGCAGGCTCTGCTACATTGTACAATTGCTGATAGGAATCATGCTGTCAAGAGGATTGAGTAGAGTGAGCAGAGGGAGGATCTTATCAGTGTGGAGGAACAGGAGCATGATAGACAAAATGCCAGGAGAAAAGCAGCGAATGAGGGTCAAGCATGCTACAAAGGGGAGGAAAAAGACACGCAATGTGGCAGCTAACGAAAGTTTTGAGAAACTTAACTCACCATTGAACAATAGAACTTAAAACGAGAAGTACAGCCAAATGAGCTTTGTCTCCTTCTCCTATGGATCACAAAAGTGCAGTTTGTTCTGCACTCCTGTGACCCATTTTCAGCAGACAGCAGGCTGAATCCCCCTGTCGGCTGACGTCACAGAGCCAGTCCAGGCTCCTCGGGCAAGATCATGACAATGAAGTCGGGATGTGCCCACGTGCCACTGGGAGCCTGAGCTGGCCGCTCCTGAACCCTCCACAGCCCAGCACTCCAATGAGCGCGGGCGGGCAGAGCAGAGAGCTGGTGACTGACAGTTACCAGCTCCCTGCTCAGGGAGCCCTGAGAACCAAGCGATCGGCCATGTTTGATCACTCGGTTCTCAGCCTTAGAGCCGGCGGGGGACAGATTCAGCATCGGGCTGATGCTGCATCCATCTAGGCAAGAATGATTCTGAAAAAAAAAAAAAAACCCAGCCTTCTCTTTAAATTTTCTGCTGTACTTGTAAAGCTGCAGCTAGGCCGTGCGCCATACAAGTACTTTCATAAGAGAAAATGGTAAAATAGTAGAGGTCGACCGATATATCGGCCGATATTTGACGTTTTTTTCTTAATCGGCATAGGCTGATTGTGCTGATAAAAAAGGCTGATATAACTCAGTGTGACTTGCAAATGACTTCTGAAGTCAATACAAGTTGCCGGTGTCTTGCCGAATAAGTTCCTTCGGCGGATAGGTTCCCCCCCTGTACTGCGCAGGCGCAGCGCCTGCGCAGGACGTACTACTGTTGGCCGCCGGAGATAGCCGAAGCTCAAACGCTTCGATCAGCTGTACACGGCGCCTGCGCTCTGGGTCCAGATTCCTTCCCCTCTATCCAAGTGGACCTAGAGGGGGAATCTAAAAGTGCCGAGCGCAGCGAGGCCGTGCCCGAAGCGTGGCGAGCGAAGCGAGCCCGCGAGGGGCCCTATTACAGCCGCCGTGTACAGCTGATTTTCAGCTGTTCCGCTTCGGCTATTTCCGCCGGCTTCTACTGCGCATGCGCAGTAGAGGGGGGAACTAATCCGCCGAGCGGAACTTTCTCGGCAGAACACCGGTATTCTTCTGTGAAGCACTTCTCTCCCCTCTCTGGGCAGCCTGCCAAATCTGATAAAAAGAACCTGAATTGATACAATGTTTACACTTCTGAATGAGCTGAACTCCCTGTGTAGAAGTTCTCAGTTTAACCATTTAAAGACTAAATCTTTTCTGACACTTGTTGCTTACAGGTAAAAATCCTGTATTTTCTGCTAGAAAATCACTTAGAACCCCCAAACATATATTTTTTTTTAGCAGAGACCCTAGGGAATAAAATAGCGGTTGTTGCAATATTTTATGTCACACGGTATTTGCGCAGCGGTCTTTCAAACGCAATTAAAAAAAAAAAAAAAAAATACACTAATAAATTTTAAAAAAAACTAAGCAGTAAAGTTAGCCCATTTTTTTTCGTCCAAAAGTTTTTAATTACCTGTTTTTGTGTATTTATTTTTAATAATTTATTTTTTCATTTTTTTTTATATTTTTTTTTATCTAAATTCTACATACAAGTGAACTGATTGGAGGTTTGTTTTGTTTAATAAATGTTTAAATGTAAAAAATTTTCTGTACCACTTTAGGTTGCTTTCACACTGGAGCGGGCATGCGTTGATGGTAAAACGCTGCTAGTATTAGCGGCGCTTTACCGTCATTTTAGCGGCGCTATTCGGCTGCTAGCGGGGAGCTTATAACCCAGCTAGCAGCCGAGGAAGGGGTTAAATGCGCCCCTGAAGCGCCGCTGCCGAAACGCTTTGCAGGCGCTTCGGCAGCGGTGCGCATTCATTTCAATGGGCAGGAGTGGTGGTATACACCGTTCCAAAGATGCTGCTTGCAGGACTTTTTTTTAACATCCTGCCAGCGCATCGCCTCAGTGTGAAAGCACTCGGGCTTTCACACTGAGACTGCAGGGGAGCCGTTTTACAGGCACTTTACAGGCGCTATTTTTAGCCCAAAAGCGCCTGAAAAACGCCCCATTGTGAAAGGGGTCTAACTGTTAGATTTTATGAGATGAAGGAAAAAAAAAAAAAAAAATCGGCCTAATATATCGTCCCAAAAAAAACGGCATCACATATCGGCCATCGGCCACCGCGATTTCTAAATATCGGCATCGGCCAGAGAAAAACCCATATCGGTCGACCTCTATAAAATAGTTCAACAAACAACTTACTTTCAGGACAGCAGCTTTGCTCTCTCCAGTGGCTACAAACACCACAGTCTTGGCTGCATTGATAACCGGGAGAGTGAGAGTAATTCTCTGAGGAGGAGGCTTGGGAGAGTCGTGGATCGGAGCTACAATCTGATCTGTTACCTGCAGGGAGACAAGAAACAAGAAAGGTGCACCAGTCACCCAGAAAGTGATGAAAACTTCTGAAATACTTGTTCCTGTACTGAGAAAGTATGAAAACTACAATTACCAACTATTTTGAAATTGCTAGTTGCCTGGCTGTCAGGCTGATGCAGTTTTTTTCCAGAATTTTTGAGGCACTGACCCAAAAGAATGCACCAGGATTTCTGACTTTCTTATGACTTTGGTTGCTGTAAGGCAGTGAGGCAAACTGCTGAAGCCAAGGATAGACAATCAACAAGGTGATTCGTTAACCCTTTCCCAGCAAATGAGCTTACACTCTAATGACTATACAAATGAGTCACGTGAGCTGACCTAGTACACACCTGAAGCTTGCACTTGTCAGTCATGTCTGTTCTCAGATTTCTACCTGGTATTTTCCTCTACCCTGCCACCCAGACAAAAACCCACCCGGATACAAGGAGAAGAAGGAGATGCACAGTCTTTGGGGGAATGCAACCAATCCCACCTCGGGGCCCTTGCTATAGCAACACAATGTTAAAACTTACTTGTAATAAGGGGTGTCCTGGAAACAGGGACGCTGTGTGACCATCTGGGCCCAGTCCTAAAATCAGCAGGTCAAAGGCAGGAAGGTCATTGCCTGGGAAGATCTAGAAGAAACAAAGAATATCCAGAAAACACCAAATATGCTGAGGAAGAATACCATACCATACCAAACCATACCATACCATACCATACCATACCAAACCATACCAAACCAAACCATACCATACCATATCAAACCATACCAAACCATACCATACCATACAATACCATACCATACCATACCATACCAAACCATACCAAACCATACCAAACCATACCATACCAAACCATACCAAACCATACCAAACCATACCATACCATACCAAACCATACCATACCATACAATACCATACCATACCAAACCATACCATACCATACCATACCATACCAAACCATACCATACCAAACCATACCATACCATACAAACCCACAGATCTGAGAAGACAACAATGCTATAAAAGAGCATCAGCATGTACCACTTAGTATATGACCAAACATTTTCATCTACACTGGATCTATCATAATAATATATACATTTATCCGTACAATTGATTTAGTGTAGACAGAAATGTCTATATAGATATATATATATATATATATATATATATATATAGCGCTTTTTAAATCCTGTATAATAATAATAATAATTATAACCTGTATGGTGCCTGTATTGTAGATTATACCTGATGCATGTGTATAAAAAACTGTAAGGGAGGCTCCATATACATACTGGAATATAGAGACCTATAATACATGACTGCATACATCATATAAGGCATTAGATACCACATATATGGAATAAATATACCTCTAACTCAGAGTCCCCTATACTCCACATAATACCTTATATAAAGTATAGAAAATTTTAAACTGGTATTAAAGGCAAATTTTTTGTTTTCTTTATAACAAACATGTTACCCTTACCTGCTCTGTACAGTAGTTTTGCATAGAGCAGTCCGGATTCTCCTCTTCTCGGGTCCTCTGCTGGTGTTCCTGGCCCCTCCCTCTGCCAAGTGCCCCCAGAGAAAACAGCTTGCTGTGGGGGCACCCGAGTAGGCTCGCTCCTGAGCCGCTGCTCTGCGTGTCCATGCAGACACAGAGCCATGGCTCGGTCCTGCCCCCTCTCTCTTCTCATTGGCTATGATTGACAGCAGCGGGAGCCAATGACTCCCACTGCTGTCTCAGCGAGTGAGGAGGGAGAGACCTCAGAGACCCGAGGTTCTCGTGTACATCGCTGGATTGCGATGGGGCTCAGGTGAGTATTAGGGGGGGGCTGCTGCACACAGGTTTTTTTTACCTTCATGCAAAGAATGCATGAAAGTAAAATGCCTTATGACTTTAGAGCCGCTTTAACATTCACGTCATATGCAGAACTGTCACTACACAGCGCACTCACATACAGCCAGCAATATAAACCCTACACATGGAATACAGAGACACAAAGCCATATTGCACAGCTGGATTCTCACCTCTCTCAGTTTCTTGGTATAGTCAGATGCTGCCTCATCCACAGACAGAGACGGGTCAATGGTGATGAACTGAGACTCTGAAAGTACTCCATGTGGAACAAGCTGACGCTGGGACAAAAAAAAGAAAAAGGAAACTGAATATGGTTATGTTGTTCCTAAAGAAATGATACTAGAGAACCACTAACGGCTCCACATTCTGGTACCTGATGGCCAATGTTCTTCCTTTCTTGCTGTGGTCTAAGCCAACAACACAAGCCGGCAAAAACTAAACCACGAGAGGAGGAAGACGATGGCCAAGAGCCTCTATGATTGTGGTTGGCTGTGGCTGTGCTCTAGGAAACGGCTTGTTCTATCCCCTGCCTGACATTGGCAACCTTTCATCTGCTTCAAGCACAGATGACAATTAAACATGTGGCTACAAACCCGGAATGTGAGGATACACGCGTCAATCTGCTTATTACATATACATCAATCCGCATGCTTCCTTATGGAGCTGGCCTTGCTCTGTGCTTTGTTATAGCAACCCTTTATTAAACACGGCGTACACCAAAGGAAACCAAAATTACATATACACAAAACTACAGTATATGATTTGTTACCCAAGAAGGAACTCCAGATACACAACTAACATACAACAAATACAGTTTTGCTTGCTAAAGAGTTTTATATAATTCTTGAGTATGAATAGAACGGATTTTTATACTACTTAGCAGCGATCCAAACATGGGATTTAAGTCATTCAGGAATGTTTTTACATTTTTTTAAATTCTTTTTTATTAATTTAGATTAATTTAATTAGAAAATACATTACATAACATTACATTCATATTCAATATATACATGTAGTACTGCTTGAGTATGCAAACCAGAAAACATTTAAAATACCCCTTATGGAAACTTTTTTTGTACACACCACACAACACAACACAAAACCATTCTGCCTGGACATGTGATTTATAAAAGATAAGGTTGGGCCGAGTACATAGATACCCAACATGCCAAGTTTTAACATTTCCGCACGCCCCCAAACGTCAACGAACTTTGGTGCTCTGTATTTTCATAGGCAACGCCATAACCCCGGTATTAAGCACAAAGTACAGACATACGGGTACGTCGTTTTGCGCAAAGTGGTTAAAGTACAGCCAAAGTTTGGCTGACGTCATGGAGCCGGTCCAGGCTCAAGCAAGACTGTGACAATAAAGTCGGGATCCGCCCACATGCCTGGACTGACACCCGGCTCAGCCTCTCAGCGAGCAGCCGAGAGGCTGAGCCTGCCGCTCCCGCCCCCTCCACAGCCCAGTGCTCCAGTGACCGAGGGGAGGGGCAGAGCAGACAGCGGTGACTGACCGTCAGCAGCTCTCTGCTCAAGGAGCTGTGAGAATTGAGCAATCAGTGGTGTTTGATCACTCAGTTCACAGTGTTAGAGGCCTTGGGGGACAGATGCAGCATCGGACCGAGGTATAGAAGTCGCCTTGAAGTAATACAGGAACCTTTTCTAAAGTCGGACTGATTTCAGTAGTGCTAACTAAGGCAGCCATCATTGACCAACATGGGATTTCACATGTCACATGACTTGGGGTCTCGCAAGTCGCATCCCAAGTCGCAGCAGTGTGAACCAAGCCTCTGTGTATCTTTTACTGAAATATTACGATCGATAAACTGTTGGGCTAATATCATGTGACATAAAGATCTGGAACTACCACTAAATTTACTCTTTAGAAAATATGTTTTGGGGGTTTTAACTAATCTTCACGCCTAAAATAATTTTTTAAACGATAAAAAAAAAAAAAAAATGCAAAAAAAGACTCTGGTAACAAAAGGGTGAAAATTCAACAGAAGAATACAATTCACATTCTGTACAAGCTTTCTGCAACTTCCTGTATTGCAAAGCCGGTCTTGTTTCTGTAAGGTTCTAATTATGAAATATCATGTTCATGCCGCAGTGTGAGGTCACCTATCAGCCTGCCTACTGCTATGTCAAATGGACTGCTAATCCGACGTTAATGTAAAGCCATAAAAATGGATTTGCGGAGATTGATAAATAAATAATGATAGATGGGCTGTATGACTTCCTTATCTTCGAGAAAAGACGCTGAGCTCCATTTGTGCCGGCCACAAAACCTAAACACTGGGTCATGTGATTGTTAATGAATGGCAAGATCTGATTGGATCATTTACCCGCTCAGCAAAGATCATGTGACCAAAACTGACAGGACTGTTGCATTATGTTACAGGCATGTGGAACTAAAATTTCTCAGGGCAGGTCTACTGCTGGATCATGCCTGTGTAATGTGTGTGGGTATGGCTGTTTGTAGCCCCCATTAGGAGAGCATATAACATGATAACCACACTGGTGTACAATAGGAAGCCAGGGACAGAACGTAGTCACCCTAGAACAGAAAGTGCCTGAACAAGGACCTTCAGGCTCCATTCACATCAATGCGTTTTTCATGCTTTTTTGCCATAACGCAGGACATTATTTTTAGCATGGGCTCCTATGGAACACATTCACATCAATGCATGTTTGTGCATTTTTGGAAAGAGTCAGGGACTTTTTTTTTTAAATGCACAACACTGCTTTTTTTTTTTTTTTGCTTTTTTGGTTCAACAGACTTCAACGGAGGAGCTGCAGAAAAGCAGATTTTTTTTTTGTTTGTTTTTACTACATTATTGCCGCTATTTGCATTTTTAAATCTGCCCAACAACAAATTTGTCTTTGTTGTTGGGCATTGCATTTTGCCGCATTTGCCCTTTGCTTTTTCACATGGCAAAAGTAGTAATTTTAGGTGTATAAAGGTGGCCATATACTATACAACACACATTTTGCCTGTGAAAAAACGAGGGGCAAATTCTGCAAAACGCACAGTAAAAAAAACATGCACCCCACAAAACGCCAAAATGTCCCATAAGCCACATGTAGTGCAGCCAATTGATATCAACGGGCTGCCCTATGCCTGTCACAGGAAAAGCGAGCCACAAAATGTTCGCTCCCACTATGTTAGATGTGAATGCGCTCTGAAAGTGAAATTGGTGCGGTAACACAAGAACAATGAGGCTCCACTGACATCTGTGCGTTTCCTTGCATTTCAGAAATGGGCTACACCAAAAATCGTAGTAAAAACGCACCAAGCTCCACTCTAAAAAAAAAAGAAAAGCTGTGAAGCTTCTTTGGGGCGATTGCTTTGTGTAGAGCAGCCCATTCAGGTGGATGGGCCGCAATATGTGCGATGAGTGAAAATACTCCAAAACACCTCACCACCTCGCAAAAAAAAAAAAAGGACGCATGTGGGAATGCGAGTTCCCGCAATGCAGAGTTGTGAATGGGGCTTGACAGCTGAGTATTTCTGTCCACTCCCTCCTATGTACTTGTATAAAGATGGCCATACACTATGCAATCTGATTGTATTTTATCTATTTAGTGAGAAGGGTGAGCACTGATTGATTGCATTTCATTTAAAAAAGGTGCAGCTGGGAATAGGAGGGTGGATGATGCAGGATGTATGCTAATGAGGTCAGCTGGTCCACTCCTTCCTGTGTCATGACCCAAAGTCTGTCCAGGAAGTAAGACATTACTAATGGATACGTCTGGAAACATGGATGTGTACAAGTAAAGTAAGTGTATGCAGAATTAATGTAAATAGATTTTTGTCCAGAATGTATAATTTCCAATGTGATTAGAGTGATAAAAGATGGTAGTAGTGACAGTCCCAGTAGCACATCCCTTGAGTGTACTGTACATCCACCACCGATATGGGTACTGTGCTTACTGGAACAAGTGGACTCAGATACCATGGTATTGAGTCAATAAGGCATGTGTAATCCAAACAATGGTTACATAGGTTATTCAGTAGGTATCGCGTGTCACCGCCTTCTGTCAGGGTTGCCACTCACTTGATTATATTAAGCATTCCGATGAACCATGTAAACATAAAAGAGCCTCCACCAACGGTATTGGTAACTTTATGTAAAAATGGTTGAAAACTTACATCACCTCCAAAAGCCTGTCATATTAGCCAGCAGGAAACAACAGCATATACAACACAACTTCCTGGATAGAGCATGGACCCGACGCGTTTCGTCTTTTAAGCCTGGACTTGAGCTGACAGCGAACTTTAATCCGCTGTCAGCTGAAAACAGGTCACGGGGTGCAGAAACAAAATGCACTCCTGTGCCCTACAGAAGTATAGCTAAAATAGCTTTGACTACACTTCTCTTTTAAGGCATATAAGAGATTTTATAAATACAGTATATGTATGCTCCAAGACCCCTTTCACACTGGGGCACGGGCCGCGTTACCGGTAAAGTGCCCCTAGTTTTAGCGGCGCTTTACAGCTGTTATAGCTGCGCTTTTCGTCCACTAGCGGGGCGCTTTTAACCACGCTAGCGGCCAAGGAAAGGGGTAAAACCGCCTCGCTATGCAGGTTCTTCAGCAGCGCTGCCTATTGATTTCAATGACAGGGGCGGTTTAGGAGCGGTGTATACACCGCCCCAGCTTGAAAGCACTTTAGCTTTCACACTGGGGAGGCTTGAGATGCACTTTTCAGGCGCTATTTTTAGCGCTAAAACGTCTGAAAAGCGCCTTCAGTGTGAAAGGGGTCTAAGGCTCACTGCTTTATTTGCTTCTGCACATAATGAGTTGATAATGGGGTTACACAGTAACAAAACCGGGTTGATAGAAAAGCAGAATAGGCACCCTCCATGGGCACCAAGCTGCTGGAGACACTGAGGACAGCTCAGTCCTGCAGATTACAGCTCTCCCCATGTAAGCTGTACCAATCTGCTCTGCTGTCGCTGAGTGACAGTCACCTCTTCAATTTCAGGAGAACCCAATAAACAGAGCACAATGCCTAGCTGCCAGTGAGCTCTGATGATTACACAGGGGGAGTCGCGTTCTTCCTGTGTAATCTGCAGGACTAAGCTGATCACTCTGGTCTTGCTCTGTATCCATTTATAAATGAAAGCTACTACTAGTCAGCTCACCAGGTGAAAACAGAGGGAAAAAGACTAAAAAAAAAAAACTAATGCAACCACCACATCTAATGATTGGTAAACTGTAATATATTACATTTTCAATTTTGGGTTTAATACGGTTTTAAAAACAAAAATTGTGAGCAGGTTGCTCTGTATTGCACTACTTTAATCAAGCTTCTTCACCTTGAGTGTCGGAGGTGCTACAGTTTTGATGCAAATAAAAGGAAAAAAATAAAAAACACATTTTGGTAGCAGTTATTGAATCAATTATGTTAATTCATGCTGAGAAGTCATTTCCAGCATCGGGAATTTACTGAAAACTGACACCCACGGTATTACACAAGTTAAACGCAAACAGAAGGGCACTCCCTATCAAAACACTATTATGCCATCTGGAATTCTGTGTATGCCTTGGCCTTATCGTGACCCGCGCTGAACGAGCAGATTACCGTACTGAGCCACAGAAAGGCCAATTCAGCGTCACACTGCAAACAGACATCTGAGCCTAATGAATGATAAATCAGGGCCGGGCAAATCACAGGCACCCGACAGCACTATTCCTGCTGATGTCATTTCATTCCCTTTAAGTACACCTGTCTTCAGAGAACCATGGAAAGTGCCGCTGCTAACCTTGCCTTCTGAAAGTAATAGTTCCCCAACTGTCATGGTGATGCTTCCACTTACTCGCTGACCTCAAACAAACCTACAGATAAGCAATTCTGACACTCTACTGGCACCCTTTACAACATTCTTTCTTCAAGATCTGTAGTATTAAAGCCAGACAACTAGCATTTTCAGAAAAGGGCCAGCGAGAGGAAGCCCCATACTTTTCTAATTAAAAAGGGAACCTATTAGTATGAAAATACTGAAACAGCCATTACAGACTTATTCTTAAAGGTGCAGGCTGGAGATAAGATCTGAACCCTTATGTCACTACCTGGTGAGTCACTCACCTGGAACAAGCAGGTAGCCAGTGAAGTTTGAAATCTCGAAAGTCCCTTCCTGGAAGTTAGTTCAAAGTCAGCGACTCAATAGTCGTGATTGTTTGGACTTAAATCCACATTTGTTCTGCTTTAAGGCCTTCATAGACAGTTCAAATTGTGTCTGATTCCTGCAGAATTGGCCAAAATTCAAGAAATGGTTGGCTCTGGAAGCACCACTCAGCAAGACAAAAGTCACAAGTTTTGTTTTGACTTAAAGTAGAGTTCCATTCAAAAGTGGAGCCTCCGCTTACCTGTCTCCTCCCCCCCTCCAGTGCCACATTTGGCACCTTTCGGGGGGGGGGGTACTTGTTTTTGACAGGTACTGTTAGCCACTTCCGGGATACGGGGCTACGGCCCGGTCTCTCGGAAGCTCAGCCCCCTCCTCTTTGCTTCGCCAACGGACCACTTAGAAAGCACAGCGCGCTTCGCGCATGAGCAGTTGGGTACCGGCTGTGCCGGGTTCTTATACCAGGAAGGCGGCGGCTGCACCCGACAGTCGATCCGAAGATCGGCTGGGGTGCCGACATTGCGGGCTCCCTGGACAGGTAAGTGTCCTTATATTAAAAGTCAGAAGCTGCAGTATTTGTAGCTGCTGAAATAACATTTTTCATGGGGGGTGGTACTTTGCTTTAAGCAGGCCAAAGATGACTCCATTTTCTTTCCTACCATCACAGGTAGAAGAAAAGAAAAATTGTTTGATTTCCCCATGAACACAGTCAGTGTTGATTGGAGAACCCCTTTCGCAGCTCTATTGTGTTCTCCCGGGTGGCAGAAGACACTGATAACTGATAGTGGCTCTAGCCGTTGGCTGTAATTGCATGCCAAAAATCAGACAGGCTGGTTTACGCAAGTCAATAGATTAAGCCAGGTAGAATATTATTGGACGAAGAGTGACTGCACCCTATCAGATCTCAGATTCCAGTGTGACTGCATCCTACGCCATTGAACTCAGGCAGCCATGGGTGTTGTGACTGCCCGACTACAATAGTCAACTTTGTGGGAACAGTTTGGGGATGGCCCCTTCCTGTTCCAACATTACCGCGCACCAGTGCACAAATCAAGGTTCATAAAGACATGGATGAGTGAGTTTGGGGTGGAGGAACTTGACTGGCCTGCACAGAGTCCTGACCTCAACCCAATAGAACACCTTTGGAATGAATTAGAGCAGAGACTGTGAAACAAGCCTTCTCATCCACATAAGTGCCTGACGTCACAAATGCACTTCTGGAAGAATGGTCAAGCATTCCCATAGACACACTCCTAAACCTTGTAGACAGCCTTCCCAGAAGCGTTGAAGTTGTTATAGCTGCAAAGGGTGGGCCAACTCAATTTTGAACCCTACGGACTAAGACTGGGATGCCATTAAAGCTCATGTGTGCGTAAAGGCAGACATCCCAATACTTTTGGCAATATAGTGTTTATGGCAGATTTAAAGCAAACCTGCCATGAGATTACAATATGCAGGACACACCTGCCGGTCCTTCCTTCTGAGAATGCTAACTGCACACCGTACTTGTCTTTGATATTTTCAGAGTTACTGACCTTCATTTAGGGTTTGGCTTTGTCCTCTCCCATTCCATCTGCTGGTCAGTAAGGTCACCCCTCACAATAATTGGCTACTAGTGAGGGACAGGAGGGGAAAAGGTCACGTGTGAACCTCGAGGGAGGAAGCTGATAGTTGCATAATAGTGCATCCAGAATTTTAAGGCTCCTGGAGACCTCACAGTGTGCATTTCATTCCCATTATCAGTGTAGATGATTATAGATTGTTTTTTTTAGCATTCAAAATTTCATGACAGCTGTAACCAGACTACTTGCTATAGTGAACACAATAGCAAAGTCTCTCCCCAGCCAGCTACATACCAGATACTCTCCATACGTGCTCTCAGGATCCGTAAAGGGAACAAGCCTCTCGTCGCACATGGCCACCTTCCAGCCCTCTGTATTGAGCCCGGCTGTTTTGGGCAATTCCCGGCTGAGCAGCTGTACCAGACTCCCTCCAGACAGTCCCAGGCTGAAGTTACTCTTCCCCCGGGATTCATGGACCAGGAGCTGTGACAAAGAGAGCGCAAGCTCTGCCGGAGAGGGGAACTCACGGATCTGACGACTGGAAGACATCACGGATCTGGAGAAGGGAAACCACCAATAATACATTATACAGAGATATTCAAATACTAAAAGCCTAAATCTGATAACACACTATGTAATGGAATTGTACATCTTCTTTAGATCTACCAACAACTACATAAGGTCTGTTTTATTGGATGGATTGTTTAAATTTGTGTTCAAATTACATAGTTTTGGTAAATCTAAAGCTGGCCATTTAAGTTACCATCTATTTGTACAATCTCCTTCAGATCTACTACACAACTACATAATGTGAGGGTCTATATCAGGGTTTCTCAACCAGGGTTCCTCCAGAGGTTGCTAGGGGTTCCTTGATCAATGAGCAATTTTTTCCTCTTAGATGAGTTCCCATTGACCCTTTTAGCCATCTGTAAGGTGGTCATTCTTCCCAATGACCACAAGTGTAGGGCGCATTCTTCCCACTGACCATCAAACTAATGTATCAAGAGCTGTAGATATAGTCAATTTTAGGAGGTGTTCCCTGAGACTGTAACGTTATTTTAAAGGGTTCCCGTGTTGATAAAGTTGGGAAAGGCTGGTCTATAGTTTCTAATTAAATCCAATCAGTAAGGACCTCACACTACATCGTTTTTGGAAGATCTTAAGGAAATTGTACAATTATATTGCAAGGTGTGCATGGTCAGTTTAAAAAGACACGGTCACCTGTCCATTACAAGCAAAGTGACAGTACCTCCAAATTGCCCAGTCCTAGTCAGCAGGGTATATTTATCCATCCACATTCCTTTACTGCCTCCCCACTGCAAGAGTCAACCCTGGGTAGAGTCAACCCTGGACAGGCATAAGTGTGTTTTAAAATCTTGACCCGATAGCACGTAAAGTACGGGGTGTCACGTACTATGTTCCCATCCATTCCAAACATGTGCTGGAGGTGCAATTCAGACTCAGGTAACATCTTACCTATCTATATTATAATCTATATCACCCTCTCCTACAATAATCTATATTACCCTCTCCTACAATAATCTATATTACCCTCTCCTACATGACCCAGTCTTTTTCTTATTGCATCATAACAATATTCCTAAATGAATACACAGGAGATCAATTCATCCTCATTTGATCAATGTGGCCAAAAGTAGCCTCCATGGGTCTTAGAAACAATCTCACGCACCTTCCGTTGCCATGTGGGTGACAAAAAAAAAAGTCAATGTAATTAAACAAATGAAAAAACTAATAGCCTCTGACAAAAGTATACATGACAAATTAAAAAAAACAGGTACTACTTTACATTCACTTTCAAATACAAAGCATTGTTACAGGATGACTCTACCGTAGGCGTGCTGGCCCCCACCTCCCCCTCACTGATTCATACAGTGGCCTTCCTTCTATCAGACCAGAACAAGCATAGCTGTACATAAAAAATTTTGCTAATACGTTTTATAGAAGCATTACTTTGGTCTTATTGAAGTAATGTACTACTACACATGAATATTTGTTGAGACTGGCCTATACTAAAGTTATATTCTATGAATGTTATAATACTTTGGTTACAAATGTCAATGACAATATGTTGTTAATCAAAAATAAATAAAGAAAAATGGTTATAGGAGATCAGTTAGGTAGGACACTGACTGTGCATATATTCCAAAATTCAGACGGCCAATGAGATACACTAGACTTCCCAAGAAAAAAAGATACAGAAGATCTGCATCATATTTGGTATCTAACAAATTGTAATTTCATTCTGCTAAATATGCTGTTTTTCAGATTGTGAAAAGGTATATTTAAGATAGTTGGCTCTCACCAGTTGGGGGACTTGACCCACATATTTTGGTCCTGATATCTCAATATTGGGAGGTGGTTGTCTGCGTTATTCATCTGGTCTCAAGAATCACATTTCCACCCCCTCCCTACGTGTCTGCCTACTAGGTTTAGTGGAAGATTTCGCCCCCACAGTGGCCGAACAAACACTCTTGGGGCTGCTATTATTTTACGCCAGGAAGTCCATTACCCTTACTTGGAAAAATTCTAATCCTCTAATGGTCAACTTATGGAAACAGCTGGTCAATGCAGCTTTACTATTATATAAAGACCCCCATGCCCCAGAGAATGTTAATTCTAACAAAACGCGTCGGTTGGAGTCCATGTCCGTGAGGTACCACGCACATCAATCCTGTATACTAGTCGATCAACTTCAAGGGTGTCTTGGATCTATTAATGCTCATTTTGTACCGGGTTTCTGTGTTTAGCATTGATTTCGTTGAATAAACTGTCAAGCAGTTTTAAACTATGTGCCTGTTTTATCTTTTCTGCATGGGCCCTACTATGGAGTAAACTTTACCATCAGCCATGACAGTACCACCACCTGAAATATAATAGAGGAAGCCGATTGGCTCTTCTATACTTGCAAATCACACCTGTCTAGACTCTTTTACAGGCATACCCCACTTTTAAGTACACAATGGGGTTTTTTTACTAAAGCTGCAAAATCAGGCTCACTTCTGCATAGAAACCAATGAGCTTCCACGTTTTATTACCAAAGCCTAATTGAACAAGCTGGGGTTAGAAGCTCAGTGGTTTCTATGCAGAAGTGAGCCTGATTTTGCACTTTCCAGCTTTAGTAAATAAACCCCATTGTGTACTTAAAAGTGGGGTATGCCTGTAACTTGGAGTCTAGACCTCTGGTAAGGAGGCATTTTATATTGATATCGGTGAAGGTGCACTTGGGTGATCAAAAAGCACGTCAATTATACTTACTGTTACTGGATCTTCATACAGGAATTCATCTGCACTATTTAGAACAGCACTAGTTGTTCACACTTTATGGACACTTGTTTATTCATTATCTACAGTATGTTTAGTCTGCAACATTTTTTATGGTCTCATTATATAAAGACGCCTATAGCAATAGGGGCTGCCCTAAAAAGTTTGACATGGTGTGGTACAAATTGCACCTTGCTTTGTGCACTGGTGTGCAGTCATGTTGGAACAGGAAGGGGCCATTTCAAACTGTTCCCACAAAGTTGTGAGCATGAAATTGTCCAAAATGTCTTGGTATGCTGATGCCGTAAGAGTTCCCTTCACTGGAACTAAGGGGCCAAGCCCAACCCCTGAAAAACAACCTCACACCATAATCCCCCCTCCACCAAATGATTTGGACCAGTGCGCAAGGCAAGGTCCATAAAGACATGGATGAGCGAGTTTGGGGTGGAGGAACTTGACTGGCCTGCACAGAGTCCTGACCTCAACCTGATAGAACACCTGTGGGATGAATTAGAGCGGAGACTGCAAGCCAGGCCTTCTCGTCCAACATCAGTGCCTGACCTCACAAATGTGCCTCTGGAAGAATGGTCAAACATTCCAATAAACACACTCCTAAACCTTGTGGACGGCCTTCCCAGAAGAGTTGAAGCTGTTATAGCTGCAAAGGGTGGGCCAACTCAATATTGAACCCTACGGACGAAAAACAAAGAAAGTTCATGTAAAGGAAGGCGTCCCAAAACTTTTGACAATTTAGTGTATATTTGTTGGTGAATTATATGCAGGGTATTTCACATAAAGCAGATATGATATGACCAGAACGCTAACCTGACGTGACATTCTGTACAAACAAATAAGTCATGCCCTGCTCATTAATAAAGTGACACAAAAGCCTCCCATCGCTTTCAGCCAAGGAAGCTGCCATTTTAGCCTCTGTTTCAAGTGTAACTGCCATGGTGTTGCACATGTGATCGGTTATGACACCAGCCATTTGATAAATTGACAGTTTGGTTGAGAGCACAAACAAATGTGACAGTTATGATTCCTGGCATGCTTTTTTTAAACCGTTAAATGAAGACCTCTTTCACACAGAGCCGTGTCAGCGCTAAAGCGTCACTCATTTTAGCAGCTTTTAAGCGGCGATTTACGGCCGCTAGCGGGGAGCTTTTTAACCCCTGCCGAATAAAGGGTTAAAAGCGCTTCCGAATCGCTGCCCATTTCAATTAGCAGGGCATTTTGGGAGCGCTGTATACATCGCTCCCAAACCGCCCCACAAATGCTGCTTGCAGGACTTTTCCTAACGTCCCGCAAGCGCACCGCCCCAGTTTTCAGGCACTTTACAGGCACTATTTCTAGCACCAAAACGCCTGAAAACTGCCTCAGAGTGAAAGGGGTCTAATGGGTTTGATTCAGCTTATTACTTAAGGTTCAGAAAAAAGAGGAGGGAAAAAAAAAAAAAAAAGCACTGGACTGCATCAAAAACGCACTGGAACACATCAAAAACGCGCATTCAGAAAAGCACCTGGAACACATCCGGACTGCATTTCTATGGTGTGAACTGGCCATTAATAAGGACAAGTGTGTTGCAGTGCGTTTTTGGTGGATTTAGGTGCGTTTTTTTATGCGTTTTACAGCGTTCCAGTACAGTCCAATGCAGAAAAAATGCAGCATGTTCTACTCTTTTCTGGAACTAGAACGCACTGGTACTGCAAGCACTGGTGTGAACTATGCCATTCAAAACCACATAACCTACTTTCCATGCGTTTTTGATGCAGAAAAAAAAACGCACTGGACTGCATGTGGTGTGAACTGGCCCTAAGGGCCGGTTCACAGCACAAAAACACACTCTAGATCCGTTCTGGATGAGTTTCTACATGCATGTTTTTAATGCCCTGGAACTGATCACGCTGGTGTGAACTATGCCATTGGAAACCATATGACCTACTTTTCATGCTTTTTTGATGCAGAAAAAAAAAAAAAATAAATACAAAAAAAAAAAAATCACTGGACTGGTGTGAACTGGCCCTAAATCAACTAAATACATTCCAGGTGCATCAAAACAAAAAGGCATTCAATATCTTACAGTTTGTTTACTTTAAAAAGCTGCCTGCATAGAAAAGCCAGCATTCTGCAGAGAACAACCTAAAATACTCCCTGCTGAGTCATAGCTACAATTGTAAAATCAGTGGGGAGAACGAGCTTTGTAAACTGCAGAGCTAAAAGGTCTGACTCCGTATGGGGCATGCTGGACCTCTGCAGAGAGACCACTGCACCCCCACAGAGTGCAGAGGTTCCCTTGTACAGCATGCTGGCAGAGGACGGACTTTTCTACAAAGGCTGTGCCCGCTTACTAACCACTTCCGGACCGGCTCATGCCGATATACGTCGGCACCTTGAAGAGGGATATTGTTCTTATGGCAGCAGCTAGCTACCATAACCCCGGTATCCTCTTCTTCAGTGAGCGGTCTGGTTTTCGATAAAAGTGGTCTCTGCGGTGGATTCGCCACAAAATAACTTTTATCGATGGTGGGAGAGGCCCCCCCCCCGCTCTCCCGTGCCCTCCGCCGCCATCGGTAGCGGCGGAGGCGATCGGGTCCTCTCCCTTGCTTGGTATGGAGACGAGTGAGGGGAAGATGGCCCCACCTGTCTCCACACCATTGCAGGGTGGAAGTGACATCAACATGTCACTTTCGCCCATAGATCTTAAAGAGATTTTTTTTTTTTGTTGGTGTAAATATGAGATCTGAGGTCTTTTTGACCCCAGATCTCATATTTAAGAGGTCCTGTCATGCTTTTTTTTCTATTACAAGGGATGTTTACATTCCTTGTAATAGGAATAAAAGTGATATATATATATTTTTAAAAGAACAGTGTAAAAAAAAAAAAAAAAAAAAAAAAAAAAAGGTAAAATAAATAAGAAAAAATAAATAAAAAATTTTTAAACACGCCCCGTCCCACCAAGCTCGCATGCAGAAGCGAACGCATACATGAGCAGTGCCCGCATATGAAAACGGTGTTCAACCCACACATGTGAGGCATCGCCGTGATCAGTACAGCGAGAGCAATAATTCTAGCCCTAGACCTCCTCTGTAACTTAAAGCAGGATTCCGTCATTTAAAAAAAATGTAAAAGTCAGCAGCTACAAACACTGTAGCTGCTGACTTTAAATAAGTACTTACCTGTCCTGGGTGCCCGCGATGTCGGCCGCCCGAGGCCGACCCGTCCCTCGGCTCTCAGGTCCCGGCACCGCCATCCTAGGTAAGGGAAACAGGCAGTGGAGCCTAGCGGCTTCATTGCCAGTTTCCTACTGCGCATGCGCGAGCGGCGCTTTATGAATGGGACGCGATGTGTTGTGGGACACACACAGTTCCCATAACACACCGCGCCCCATTCCCCAGAAGACAACGCGCGGCGCAGAAGACTGAAGATCACCGCGGTGTAGGAAGAGGCAGATTAGGAAGACTGCCTAGCAACAGCCATTTCACGTAAGTAAAAAAAATTTTTCTTCTTTTCCTCCATATTTTTTAGGGCATTTTTTTTTTCAGGGTGGACCTCCACTTTAAAACATGCAACCTGTAGATTTTTTTTTAAACGACGCCTATGGAGATTTTTAAGGGTAAAAATTTGTCGCCATTTACCAAGTGGGCGTAATTTTGAAGTGTGACATGTTGGGTATCAATTTACTCGGCATAACATTATCTTTTACAACATAAAAAAAAAAAAAAAAAAAAAAATTGGGCTACTATTACTGTTGTCTTATTTTTTAATTTAAAAAAGTGCATCTTTTCCAAAAAAAGTGCGCTTGTAAGACTGCTGCGCAAATACGGTGGGACAGAAAGTATTGCAACGACTGCCATTTTATTCTCTAGGGTGTTAGAAAAAATTATATATATATATGTTTGGGGGCTCCAAGTAATTTTCTAGCATAAAAAAATGTTTTTAACTTGTAAACACCAAATCTCAGAAAGAGGCTCGGGTCCTTAAGTGGCTAAAGAACACCAACTGCAATCACATGTCCACAAAGGAAGTGCACTGTGCAATCTCTGCTTCCTGCATTACCAAACTCAAACGTCCAAGGCAGAGTTGAATTTGATTAATAGCTGTGAGAATTTTTTTTAGTACTTCTTATTAGTATATTCAAGTGTTTTGTGAGAGGCAGTTGGGGGTTACAGCATCTCCTGCAGACCTCATCCAGGATCACCAGATAATGGATACAATGCAGAGGGTGGACTGATGAAGCACAGAACTGTTTGAATAAAACACTAAACTACTATGCTCCTTATGTGTATCTCAATTATGATTAGCGTGCACATACAGTATCTTAGTGGAGAAGGGATTTGTGGTGCCTTTTGGTGCATATCACCATAATGATTGGTTACCCATTCTTAAAGAGGAACTCCAGCCGTCTGCTGAAAAAATAAATGTTAGAAGCTACAAATACTGTAGCTGCCAACTTTTAATAAACAGGTACTTACCAACCTAAAGATCCAACTGACCAACCTAGAGATCCAGCGCTGTCATCACCTGGGCTGGTTCTTCGCCAGTCCTTGGGTCCATCTTGAGTGTGGGAAGCCAGCTTTGACTTACTACTGGCTCAAAGTCAACTCCCCACTGTGCATGTGCAAGTTGTCCCAGGAGGGGAAGGATCGTCGGAAAGGGGAGTATTAACCACTTTCGTTTTGTTTCGTTTTAATGCATTAACACGCTAGGGGGGTCCTATGTGGCCGCTGTCTTCTCCTGAAGACTCTAGGGTTTGGCACGCTCAACTATGTCTTATAAATCCCAGATCTCTTTAGAATACATGGCACAAGGATGTTTACAACCCTTGTGACAGCAATTAAAGTGATCGAAAAAAAAAATCTAGATTAAAACAACTGAAATGGGTGAAGGATGTGGGTGATATAGACGGGGATCGGTGGTCGGAGTCCCTGGAATCGGTCCATGGCTGTTCTTTAAATGTACCCCAAACACTGTCCCAAATATATATATATTATTGCGGGTTCATCGCACCCCACTTCAATTGTTTGCTCTTGGACTTCACCCAAACCCATTGTGTGTGACATGCAAGGGAGCCAAATACATCTCCTTTGGCGGTGCCCAAAGTTGCACCGGTTTTGGACTGGCTTAGTAAACACCATCAACAATACTTTTCAAGTAACCATCCCCCTTGACCGTGTTTATTGGTTATTGCTTATTGTCAGAGAGGCGGTGTCCAGAGCACTGTTCCAAGCTCGAAAGCTGATCTTGCAACCTTTCCAACTTTAGAGATGTGTTTAGCCAATATGGGATTAGCTTTGAGATATGAGCACTTGATACATCAGCATAGAGGCAGCCCGAGCCGGTTCAATAAGATCTGATGATGCTGGCTAGCTACCCCTGGCTTGGCTCCGTTAGACCTAATTCTTGACAGACTATTGACTTAACAAGGGAACTCAACTGCTCAGTGTGTCCACACCCTTGGAGTGAGTTTAATTTAAAGTACTGGGAAAGAGATATGATGAGAATATCTTCTTAAACCATATCAAGGGATGCATACACTGTCATGCCCCGTACACACGATCGGACTTTCCGACAACAAAAACATGGAATTTTGCTCAAAGGGTGTTGGCTCCAACTTGTCTTGCATACACACGGTCACACAAATGTTGGCCAACAATTACGAACATAGTGACGTACAAGACCGAGCGCTTCCGGCTAGTACTTGATTCCGAGCATGCGTGGACTTTTGTGCGACGGACTTGGGTACACACGATTGGAAAGTCCAACAATAAACATTTGTTGGAGGAAAATTTGAGAACCTGCTAGCCAACCTTTGTTGGTGGAAAGTCCAACAAATGTCCAATAGAGCTCACATCCAACATTTCCCGTCGGAAAATCCGTCTGTGTGTACACGGCATCAGATATAACGACTAATGACATCTCAGGTTCAATCAGTTTTATAAACCTGCTTTGGCTATGTACAAGAACATTATTCTACTTTGTATTCTGTGAAGGTATTGTATAAATGTAATACTTCAGAATGTGCACTGTTTGTTTTACTGTTGCTTGTAAAGTTAAACTTTATTTTAAATTTAAAAAAAAAAAAAAGTAAAACAAGTGTAAAAATAAAAATATTAAAGTGTCCCTGTCCCCCCTGTGCTCATGCGCAAAGGCAAACGCTCGCCAGTCCCGTACACAAGCCAGCAAACGTCCAACACATGTAAGGTATCTCTACAAACGTCAGCTCAACCAGACCTCCTCTGTAAATTTAAAGTGGTAACCTGTAAAGGTTTTTAAAGCATCGCCTATTGACAGTAACATTTTGTTTTTTCGCCGTTACATGGGCCTGCACGATTTCAAAGGGTGACATGTTTGGTATCCATTTACTCAGCGTCACATCGTACTTTCTATTTCACCAAAAAATGGGTTATGTATTGTGATTTTTTTGTATTAAAGAAGAAAACATTTTTGTCAAAAGAATTGCGTTTAAAAAAGCGCTGCTCAAATACTGAGTGCCATAAAAAAATTGCAAAACCAACAAATTTATTCTGTGGGGTCTCTGCTTTTAAAAATAATAATAATAATAAAATAATGTAATATATAAATGTTTTGGGGGTTCTAAGAAATGTTCTACCAAAAAATACTGATTGTTACGTGTAAACAAAAAGCCAGAAAAGGCCTGGTCTTCAAGTGGATATAAACGTTTAAATCTGTTTACCGAGGTTGAGGATTTCTTTATCAAAGCTTCTGTAAGCTCTAACCAGCAGGGCCCTCTGATCCCGCCTGTATTGAATTGTATTGTCACTGTACTGTCCCCCCCCCCCCCCCCCCCATGTTGTAAAGCGCTGAGCAAACTGTTGGAACTATATAAACCCTGTATTATAATAATAATAATAATAATAATAATAATAATTAGAGCGAACGTGACATTTTAATGATTGGGTTAACAGACTTTAAGATTCACGTCTTCCAACATTTAACCACTTCCCGATCGTAATGCGTACATATATGTTGCGGTTTGCAAGTGATTTACCGGGATTATGGCTGAAGATATCAGTCATAACCCCGGTACCATTTTTTTCAGCAGATGACCGGCTTTCTCATGAAACCAATCCGAGCGGCTCACCAGTGCTTTCAGGGCTTATCGTTATTGCCGGTTTGCCAGAGAAACGATCCGACAGTGCAGCCGCCTGCTCCCATAGGCGATCAAAAAAGTTAACACTCTTTGATCGACTCTATGGCCTTGGAAGACTGGAGTGATGTCATGATGTCACTTCCGGTCCAGGCTGGAAACTTTTTTTTTTTTTTGATCTTTTGCTTTTAAAAGAAAGAGATTTGGGGTATTTTTGACCCCGTATCTCTCCATAAAGAGGATCAGTAATCCTTTTTTCTATTACAAGGGATGTTTTCTGTGACGGGAGTCACTTTTGGGCACAGGGTGACTGAGAAAATATATCTTGGATTACTTAAAATGGGACAGTAATATTTATCCACAATATCTCCCAGGATATATGTAAAGACTATTCTTGGTTTGTTTGATTCTGAACTCAACATGTTCGTTGAGAGAGCTGATCACATTGGCCTCTAGAACTGGGTAGGAGTCGGACAGTCTACTCATACTATAGTTTGCTGCCTACTAGGCTGAGGAGGGGGGAGATTACTGTTTGTTTTGTTAATTGTAATTAGCTCCTGCTATTGTGAGAAGGTGTCCTGTGTTTATACTAATGTGTGAGGCTCAGTGACAACAAGTCTGACCTGTAGTGAAATCCTGAATAAACATACAATGCCCAGGAGGGCACAGAGTCACATCGGCTGCTTTAAGAGGTTAGTTAATTAGTTCATGTTAATTCTGTTTCTGGTTACATTTGTATTGTTAGAGTAATATGAGCAGGAGGGGGGACCTCCTCTTCTACTGTATATAAGACTGTATTCTGGTTCTAAATAAAAAAAAAAAGAGTCTGATTCCTGTTTGACCCTCTGTACAGAGCCTTGTCTCGTACTTGGGGGGGAAAGAATTATTCATATGGGTTTCTTGTTCGATTGCTTGCTGATTGGAGTGTTCGGTAACTGCCTTTGTGTTCGGAAATGGAATGTCCTAAACGGCTTTAACCCATTTCATACTTGGGGTGTCGTTACATTTTCATCCCTTGTAATAGGAATAAAAGTGATAAAAAAATAAATGTAAAAAACGGACAGTATAAATAAAAAAAAAAAAATGTAAAGCACCCCTATCCCTCTGTTCTTGCACACAGAAGCGAACGCATAGACACACACGTATATGTATTTGAACCACGCATGTGAGGTATCGCCACAAACATTACAGCAAGAGCAATAATTGTAGCGCTGGACCTCCTCTGTAACTCTAAACAGGCAATGGCGACCCTAGGGGGGGGCCAGAGGGGGCCCTGACCCCCCCAACATTATGCTGTGCCCCACCATGTGCCCCCCCAAAAAAAAAATATATATATTTTTTTTTTTTTTTACAAAAAATCAATGTCTAAGAGGGAGAGAGTCCCCAGTCAGCTCCTGCGGGTGATTCCTCTCCCCTCCCCTGCTCGCTGACACTGCATAATGCGAGCGTTTCTCACAACCACGGCCGCCCGATCTGCACCTTCACCTGCATCCTCATTGGCAGGGAGAAGAGCGAGTTGCAGGAAGGACTCCACCAGGACTCTCAGTTACTGAAAAAACAGACTGCTTTCTCCTGTCCTTAGGACAGGAGGACCAGCCTGTAAATTCCAAGTGATGCCAGACCAGAGCAGTCAATAGCAGGGGCAGGACAGCAAGAGGAGGCTGGGGAACCTCACAGTGGCAGAACACCAGGGCCCGGAGGCAAGACAACCTTTGCAACCCTGATAGTTCTCCCACTGCTTTGGATCCTTATATTTTCTTGATATGCTGGTGACATATATCTCTTGTTTTCTGCCATCCTGGGGGACCCCAATACAGTAGGAAGGGAGCTCACTGCAGAACATGTGAAAGGGCCCGTTGTGGGGTCGTAGTAAAGGGCCCCAGGATATATATATATATATATATATATATATATATATATATATATATATATATATATATATATATATATATATATATATATATATATGCGCATTTTATAGTTGCCCCCCTACTTTTGTCCCTGTCCCCCCATGTGCCCCCCCTAAATTTGAAAGCTGGAGACGCCACTGTAAACAGGTAACCTGTAAAGGTGCTTAAAGCGTTGCCTACAGCGATTTTTAAGTACCGTAGTTTGCCGCCATTCCATGAGTGTGCGCAACGTCAAAGCGTGACATGTTAGGTACGGTATCTATTTACTTGGCGTAACATCATCTTCAAAAAATTGGGGTAAACATTTTTTTTTTTAATTCATTCAACTATTTTTTCCCCAAAAAATGCATTTGCAAAAACGCTTCGCAAATACCGTGTGCCATAAAAAATTGCAGCGATCGCCATTTTATCCTCTGCAAAAAATAAATAAATAAATAAATAAATATAATTATATTTATTTATTTATTTATTTATTTTTGCAGAGGATAAAATGGCGATCGCTGCAATATAGTAATATATATATATATAATAAAGTTTGGGGGTTATAAGTAATTTTCTAGCACAAAATACTGATTTATACTTGTAATCAAAAAGTGCCAGAAAAAGCCTGGCCAGCAAGTGGCTCTAATGCCGCGTACACACGACCGGTTTTGCAGTCGGAATAAACTCGGAAGGTTTCTCCGACGGAATTCCGCTCAAGCGGTCTTGCATACACACGGTCACACCAAAGTCCGACCGTCCAGAACGCGGTGACTTACAACACGTATGACGGGACTAGAAAAAGGAAGTGCAATAGCCAGTAGCCAATAGCTTCCGTCTCGTACTTGCTTCAGAGCATGCGTCGTTTTTGGTCCGTCGGAACAGCTTACAGACGAGCGGTTTTCCCGATAGGAATTGGTTCAGTCGGAAATATTTAGAACATGTTCCATTTCTAGGTCCGTCAGAATTTTCAAAAAAAAAAAGTCCGATGCGATGAAAAGCTTCCGTCTGACTTTTTCTGTCGGACATTCCGCTCGTGTGTACGCGGCATAGGTCAAAAACTTGGACCCGTCTTGAATATCTGCCCAGCTGGCAATAATCAGCCAAAGCCATAAAAGATAAAAATAATCCTTATATATGACCGGAAGTCCTAAAATCTGGATAGCCCCACAGAAAATCGGAACAGGGAAATGTCCGGTAACAATGTAGAAGCTTTAACTGTGAATGCTAACTAGATAGTATATATATATAAAAAAAAAACAAAAAAAACGATAAACACACCTTGGTGATTCTCTAGAGCCGCTCTGTATAAAGACCGGCGCCCTGCACACACAGACGCTCCCAGCCAGTGCCAGCTGTAGGTAGCCGGGATGCTGGAGGAGATGCAGTTTCCTAGGTAACCAGAAAACCCTTGTGGCGCCTTAGACACAGCGGGGCTCCCTCCAAGGATGTGAAAGAATAAACAGCTATTAACTTTACACCTGTTATGACGGCTGGATGCCTCTTGACATATCCGAGAAAAACATTTCCACAGGCTGAGGTTTTATTGGGTTTTTCTTTTTTTAATTCTTTTTGAAGACGGCTGAATCAGTAAGAAAGTCATTCACTTTGGTTCTAAGAGTCCACTTATTATCTAATTGTCCTTTGGAAGAAGGCAGAAGATCGCTACCGAGACGATAACAATCTATCTCACATAAAAGGTGGACTTATAATAGCGAGATTTGTGAAGGAAGATTAATATTAAAAGCAAAATTCTTCCCACGCAGAATATATGACAGACAGACAGACAGACAGCAACATGAAAAAGTGTCACTGCGTATTCTAAAGGCTGGAGGACTACATATAGGTCTACACTATGTTAATCAATTACCAATAATAAAAACATAAATATAATATACTACATAGACAAACCCAATAACAGACATGTAAAAAAAAAAAAAATCAATAAAAAAAAAATGTAAGAAAGATTATTATTCATTCTAATGTTAAGGCAGGATTCTAAAAATAGATTATAAATATAATAGAAAAATCTTCATATGTATAATATTTTACATAATGAAACCCACAAAAAGACATATAAAAAAAAGATTAATAATTATAATATAGCCTTTATAAAGTCTATGTGCAATATTATAACTATGAATATTTTGCTATTTTTTTTTAAATATTGTTATTAATATTAATAATAATAATAATAATAATAGCAAAATCTTCATAGGTATAATATAATATTTTACATAGACAAACTTTTAAAACTTTTTAAAAAGATAATTATAATCATTACCTTTATTATTATTTTTCTTATTATTATTATCATTATTAATAAAAATAATAATATTAATGAGAAGAAGAAGAAAAAGAAGAATGAATAATACATTTTTAAGTTTATTTTTGTGGGTTTGCAAAATGTACCTAGGATGATTTTTTTTATTAATATTAATGGTGTTGTTGTTATTATTAATAACAACAATAATAGAAAAAATCATCCTAACAACATTAATATTAATAGAAAAATCATCATCCTAGGTTTATTTTGCATAGACAAACCCACTAAAAGAGATTTAAAAATGTATTATTCATTCTTTATCGTTATTAATAATAGAAAAAAGATAATGATTTTATCAATCTTTCAAAAACTCTTAAAAGTTGGTCTATGTAGAATATTATACACATGAAGATTTTGCTATTATTTGTATGAGTAATAATAATTGTAAAAATAATTGTAAAAATAATAGCAAAATCTTCATGAATTTTGCTATTATTATTTGTATGAGTAATAATAATAATAATAGTAAAAATAATAGCAAAATCTTCATACATATGATATTGCACATAGACAAACCCACAAAAAGAGACTTTAAAAAAAAGATATATTCTTATTAATAATAATAATAATTAGTAATAATAATATTTTTAAAGTCTCTTTTAAAATGTCTTTTTGTGGGTTTCCCTATGAAGATTTTTCTATATATTATTATTGACTATTGCCAGAATGCGTTTTTTTATTATTTTGTCAATAAGATTAATATTAATGATTGCCAGAATGTGTTTTTTAATTTGTTGATGTCTGGCAATCATCAATAATAATATTATTATTATTATTATTATTATTATTATTATTAATAATAATAATAATAATACAAAGATTATTATTATTATTATTATTATTATTATTATTATTATTATTATTAATGATGCTTGCCAGAATGTGTTTTTTATTTTGTTATTAATATTATTATTATTATTATTATTATTATTAGGAAATAATGTTAAAAATATCATATTATCATGATCATATGTAGTATAATTAATAATGAGAGCAAAAAATATAATATATATTATCATATGTAGTATAATTAATGACAGCAAAAATGTTCACACTTAAAATATTTTATATAACAGACTTAAAAAAAAATGTTGGTAATAATACTACCAATTACGAAGAACATAATTCTAAAAATAATATATTATATACGATGATAAGCATCAATAATAGTAGTACTAATAACGGCAATATTGTCAAACAAATTATATTTTATGTAAAAAAAATTGATAATAATAATTATAATACTAGTAGTAGTTCAAATTATACGAACTTGACACTCTAAATATATTTCACATTTTGACAATCAAAAATGTCACTAACAAAAATGTAAAAGTAAAACCTTAATATATTATTACACAATAGACACATGTAACAAAGACATTTAAAGCAAATGTAACAAAATAAAAACAATAAAAGTGAAAGAAGTTCCTATGACTTGTAGTGATCAGCACAGATCACACACGTTACATGAAGAAGAGCCCCCCGGTTTCTGTCTCTGATTTCCAGGGAAGACCCCGGGAGATTCTTTTCTCCATGAAGTGTGAGCTCTCAGTGCTCTTCTTCTCATTTCTACAAACTTTTTAATGATTATTTTTCTTCGAGTGCTATGTACTAAAAACAGAATGAAAACACATGTAATAACCCGAGTTATGAACCCGCCATGATCTTCCCAGTACTTCAACCACAAAGGTGAATGTTTAGAAAGCAGCGGATCTGACATTCCCTACGTGTGAATCTTTCGGGGGGGGACATGGCGGTGACCGGCTGACCCCCCCGGTGAATATTTGGTGAAAGTCACATTCACTGATTTACAAATAAGCTCCACCGTGTCCCTGGAAATCATCGCTGCAATGAGCCCCCCACACACGGCGTCCCCCAATACCGAATAGGACGGTCACCGGTGTACAATATAAATCCAGTATTGATTATGACCTGATCAATAAATCAGTGTCGGTGACCCCCACCCATATATAATAATCACCATCATCCATACAATCTCCTCCCCTTCTATCAGCAGGCAGACCCTCACCTGTTACATGCACACAGACCACCATAGGAGGACAATGCAGAATACAATGACAGCTCCCACCCCACACCCACACACTGCTACACTCTCCCCATCCTTCCTCCCCCTCCACCATCCCGCACAGGGGAACACATGGCCCTCCTATGTACACACACAACACAGCACCGTACTGTACCGAGCACTCACTCTGCTGCCGAATGAGATGAAGAAAGACAGAGAGGGAACTGCCAGGTGAGTGGGCGGAAGTGACGTCTTCACTCCCTACCTGTACGGCTTCAGTAAGGGCGGAAGCGAATGAGAGAGAATTACACCGCACGCTCTGCCGCTAGTTTCTTCAGAGAGCAGGAAGTGACCACAACTAAGGGCGGAAGTGGGGCTAGGGCGTGGGACAGAACTGGCAAGAGAGAGTTGCATGGCGCTAACAGAGTCCTAAGTGATTTGAGATGCTTGTAGTGCATGTCATGCATGTTTTGTGAGAGTGTAATAAATGTGATAAACATGAGTGTAGGCAAACAGGATATTTGGATGCATAGAAAACGTATTGTGAGTCATGTGTCCAATGAAAAAACGGACCATAAACGCAGCAAAAACAAGGGTTGTCACTTTTTGTTCAAGCCGGCCCCTTTCACACTTTTAAGGCCCCTTTCACACTTATACGACTTGCCCCACGATTTTGTACTGCAAAATCGCATGACAAGTCATTCTCCATGATTTTCAATGACTACTTATCATATTGGCACGACTATAAGTCATGCCGACTTCAAAGTAGTCCCTGCACTACTTTGGTCCAACTTCCATGTCCATAGACCTCAATGTTAAACCCTCAAGTAGCATGCAAATCGTACCTGACTAATATAGACACGATTTCAGTAAATACCTTTTACAGCCCACTTCCTGTTTTTTGTCTGGTAAAAAGCCTAGGCTTATTATTATTATTATTATTATTATTATACAGGATTTATATAGCGCCGACAGTTTACGCAGCGCTTTACAACAACATTAGGGCAGACAGTACAAGTACAATACAATTCAATACAGGAGGAATCAGAGGGCCCTGCTCGTTAGAGCTTACAATCTAGGAGGGAGGGTCAAGTTATACAAAAGGGTAATAGCTGTGGGGTATGAGCTAATAGAGAAAATAATGCAGTTGTTAGATGGAGGCAGGATAGGCTTCTCTGAAGAGGAAAGTCTTCAGGGATCGCCTAAAAGTGGATAAATTTGGAGACAGTCTGACAGATTGGGGTAGGGAATTCCAGAGGATGGGCGAGGCTCGGGAGAAGTCCTGGAGGCGGATATGGGAGGAGGTGATGAGGGAGCTAGAGAGCAGGAGATCTTGGGAGGAACGGAGATGGCGTTTAGGTTGGTATTTTGAGACTAGGCTAGTGATGTAGCTGGGGGCAGAGTTGTGGATGGCTTTGTAACTTATTGTTAGTATTTTGAATTTAATTCGTTGGGCGAGTGGTAGCCAATGGAGGGATTGGCAGAGAGGGGTAGCAGACACTGATCGGTTTGTAAGGTGGATGAGTCTGGCAGCAGCATTCATGATGGACTGAAGGGGGGATAGTCTATTTAAAGGTAAGCCAATGAGGAGTGAGTTGCAGTAGTCAAGGCGAGAGATAACCAGGGAGTGAATCAGGAACTTTGTAGTTTCACTGGTTAGAAAGGGACGTAGTTTAGAGATGTTGCGGAGGTTGAGGCGGCAAGCTTTGGAAAGTGATTGGACGTGGGGCTGAAAGGAGAGTTCAGAATCCAGGATAACACCTAGCACCCTGACATGTGTGGACGGGTGGATGGTTTTGCCATTGCTCTTGACAGAGAAGTCAGGGGAAGAGGCACGTGGGGGAGGAAATATTATAAGCTCAGTTTTGGACAAGTTGAGTTTGAGGAAGTGGTGTGACATCCATACAGATATGTCGGTTAGTAAGTTAGTGATGCGTGAGGAGACTGATGGAGTGAGTTGAGGGGTGGAGAGATAGATTTGTGTGTCATCAGCATAGAAATGATATTGAAAGCCATGAGAGGCTATCAGCTGACCCAGGGAAGAGGTGTAGATTGAAAATAAAAGAGGTCCAAGAACAGAACCTTGGGGGACCCCAACAGAGAAGGGAAGAGGAGTGGAGGAAGTAGAATTGTAAGTGACACCGAAGGTGCGTTGGGATAGGTAGGATGAGAGCCACTGAAGAGCACAGTCACGGAGACCGATGGAGTGAAGTTTTTTGAGGAGGAGGGGGTGGTCAACCGTGTCAAAGGCAGCTGAAAGGTCCAGAAGTAGGAGTACAGAATAGTGTCCGTTGGTTTTTGCAGTTAGTAGGTCATTTGTGAGTTTTAAAAGAGCAGTTTCTGTGGAGTGTTGAGGGCGAAATCCAGATTGAAGGGGATCAAGAAGGTTGTTTTTAATGAGGTGGTCACTCAGTTGGTTGTAAACCAGGCGTTCAAGGAGTTTAGAGTCCCACCGCTGCCACCAATCTGTCACGAATTCACACCCCAACGGCGACTAACTAACCGCGACGTGCGTTCCGTGACCGGGGTATATGAGGAACTAAGGGAATAAGGGGGATCTTATACTGCGCATGTAAGACTGGCTGCGGTACTTTCACAGCCTACACTACCTTTGGCCACCACTAGAGGGAGACTCCACTCCAATCCAGCTAGCTGACCACACACAGGCAGATACGAATCTTACATACAATCTGGTGCACTCTAAGGGTTGGGGAGCAATCTAGCAATTACTACACACTTCTAGGATTCCTCCAGCTATCCTGCAAGCTTGAACCCCGGTGTTAATCACTCCTCCCACTGTCCCCACACCCACACACCAGACACAATAAATGATTTATGACATCATGCACAGCTCTCACCCTCACTCTCTTGAGAGTTTGCCAAGAAGGGAGTGGGATGAGTCATAAGAGGGCCAATGAGAGCTGCAGAGCTGGAGGTGTGTGTCTGTGTAAATCCAGGAAGTGAACAAGCAGCAGCTTCAGCTGCCCACAGTTAAAATGGTTGCAGCCAGACTTAGTGGAGGGAGATTTCTGCAGCCTTTCCTCTTTAACTATATACAGTCCAGTATATACAGTATCTCACAAAAGTGAGTACACCCCTCACATTTTTGTAAATTATATTATTATATCTTTTCATGTGACAACACTGAAGAAATGACACTTTGCTACAATGTAAAGTAGTGAGTGTACAGCTTGTATAACAGTGTAAATTTTCTGTCCCCTTAAAATAACTCAACACACAGACATTAATGTCTAAACCACTGGCAACAAAAGTGAGTACACCCCTAAGTGAAAATGTCCAAATTGGGCCCAAAGTGTCAATATTTTGTGTTGCCATCATTATTTTGCAGCACTGCCTTAACCCTCTTGGGCATGGAGTTCACCAGAGCTTCACAGGTTGCCACTGGAGTCCTCTTCCACTCCTCCATGACGACATCACAGAGCTGGTGGATGTTAGAGACCTTGCGCTCTTCCACCTTCCGTTTGAGGATGCCCCTTTAGATGCTCAATAGGGTTTAGGTCTGGAGACATGCTTGGACAGTCCATCACCTTTACCCTCAGCTTCTTTAGCAAGGCAGTGGTCGCCTTGGAGGTGTGTTTGGGGTTGTTATCATGTTTGAGTACTGCCCTGTGGCCCAGTCTCTGAAGGGAGGGGATCATGCTCTGCTTCAGTATGTCACAGTACATTTTGGCATTCATGGTTCCCTCAATGAACTGTAGCTCCCCAGTCTCGGCAACACTCATACAGCCCAAGACCATGACACTCCCACCACCATGCTTGACTGTAGGCAAGACACACTTTTGTTTTGACTCCTCACCTGGTTGCCGCCACGCACGCTTGACACAATCTGAACCAAATAAGTTTATCTTGGTCTCATCAGACCACAGGTCTGCTTGTCTTCAGCAAACAGTTTGCAGGGCTTTCTTGTGCACCATCTTTAGAAGAGGCTTCCTTCTGGGACGACAGCCATGCAGACCAATTTTGATGTAGTGTGCGGCGTATGGTCTGAGCACTGACAGGTAGGAATGAGCCCGATGTTCGCCGAATAGCGAAGAATTTGGGGTGTTCGCGGCAAATATGATTTTTTTTATTATCAAAGGAAAACTGGCCCAAAATAGTAAAAAAAAAATTAGTACAACCCAAGTTAAATTCTCCTGCTCTGGACGATTGCAGCAATACCACAGTATGTGTAGATGTATGTACAGCCCAGCATTTTGCTTAAAAAAAAAAATCCTGTCCAAAAAAATACTGACCCTGACCTTTGGCCCTGATCTAGGTTTTTTTTTTTTGTATTTTTTTATATTATTTTATTTTTATTTTTTTAACAAACTTTTTTTTTTCTTTTTACTCTGCAAGGGGAGAGAGAGAGAGAGAGAGAGAGAGAGAGAGAGAGAGAGAGAGAGAGAGAGAGAGAGATACAATATATCTCTCTCCTCCATTCACACAGAAAAAACGGGTGGGCTTCACAGTGACTGATCACTCCGATAGCCAATCAGAGGCTATTACAGCAATCAGGTGACCTGGAATCGGTAATTCTGTATCCTGATCGTTAGTACAGGGCCCGTGGCTCTGTTTTGTGTTAGGTTGCCTTGAAGGGGATAAAATATATGTAAACGCCAACATAAATTTCTCTTATTTTCTACCTTTTGTTCTATTAAACATACAATTGAAAGTGTTTTCTGGTCAACAAGTCCCAAAAAAAAAGTTAGCTATGAATACTGCTAAAATTGTTGTGAGCTGATAACTTCCTGTGCTGTCTGTCTCTGGGCTATCTCCGTGGACTACAAAACACCTCCCATTGTTAAGGAGAGGAGAGGGAGGTGGTATATAGTCCTAACACAGTCCCTGTCCCAGGGCGACAACACTGCTCAGTTTGGTTATCAACCTAGGGGAGGAAGTGAATTTAATAAATTTGTTCTTTTTAAATCAGCACAAGGGTCAGTACTTACAGTCAATGTAAAGTGTCCATTGTGCTGTTGGCTGCTGTTCCAGTTGAAATCCAAAGTTCTCTGATCCCCCACCGACAGCCTCAATCTTCTAGTGCTGTGGGAGTTATTACAAGCCAAAAGACCTGTCATAGGTACTGATCAAGAGTGTCTACTAAGTCCCAGCCCCCTCCGGATGCCAGTCCTAGACCTTCCCACCACATTCTCCTGGTCACTGCACACAAATAACCCCTTCACACCCATACTACTCTTACATAGGTCCATGTTTTCCGTGATCCAGATAGCAGCTCTAGACGTCCAACCGACCATCTGGTGCCCATGAGACATGGGGGCCCGGGTCACCTGACGCATAGGGATGCCACTTGGGTTTTGAATCATGTGTCCAGGTTTCAGCCGCCTAAAACCCCGACACAATATTAAGACCAGAATGATACTCAGAACAGGGCCTAACAGGAGGATGAGGGGGCACTATGCATGCCGCATTCAGGGCCGTCTTTAATATTGATTGGACCCTGGGCAAACATTTTCTTGGGCCCTCCCAAATCCACTTGTCAACTATTACAGGCAGTATAGGCTCAAGGGGCAGCTGCTTTGGGCCCCACAACAAAGACTGGGCCCGGGGCAGCTGTCCCTTTTGCCCTGTCCTAAAGGATGGCCCTGGCCGCATTACTATTCTCTTTGGGGCGCCTAACGGTGTCCCAGGTCTGTTATCCTATAGTGTATGCTAAAAAAAAAAAAATGTCTGTTGGGTGCCACTAAGGTGTTCAGGTTTGGTTTTAAGAAAAAGTGGCAACCCTACTGAAGCATGATACATGATACATTTCCTCAGTCACCACCCACTGGAGAGCCAACCAGGTTTGCAACAGTAAAGCACACAATTCTTCACCCCAGGCAATAGTAGTACTAAAACATCAGTAGACCATCACACAGAGGCTTCTTGGTGCATAGGTAACTTTCTTACTGGGCAGCAATATAATGAACAGTCCATCTCAATGGCAATAAACTTGTCCAAATATTGGCAATGCAGATGAGTTTAAATGGTCACATCATAGAACGATGTTAATCAGGAGGTTTGGACACAGCTGATCACGTGGTAAAGGGCCGCTGTGATTGGCTCTTAACCACGATCTGTGATCAGCTGTGTCCAAAGGACACAGCGATCACACAGTGCGGCGGATGTGCCCAACAGGGGGCGCGCAAGGGGAGTGATCCTGGGTGGTCTTCTCCTCCTGGAACAACAGAGCCGCATTGTCTTTCGGCTAAGGCGTGGTTAGAAAGTGGTTAACCTCTCCCTCACTGAAGAGTGTCCGGTTGATACTGGCAGGGGGCATCAAGTGATTCTGTGACATTGTACAGACCTTAACCGCACCCATTTGATTCACTTTCCACATGGACACCGCCAAACATACATCTATAGTAGGGCCCTCTAATTCCTCCTGTATTGAATTGTTTTGTTACTGTAATGTCTGCCCCCATGTTGTAAAGCGCTGCGCAAACTGTTGGCGCTATATAAATCCTGTATTATAATAATAATTTCTTTAGAACTTCAGAATCACAAAAGGTAGGAATCTGCAACAAGTTTGTTATGATCCCTGCAATGTACATAGATCACCCAGGGAGGAATGGTTTTTTCTCAACAAAAACGGAGTTACGCTTTAACTCAGAGCCCTTGTGACTGTGTGTGCCGTTTTCTTTGGGTTGAGTAGTATTCTTGAATGGGAAAGTTTTCAAGAAGGGACTCAGTTCTGCCATCTGTACTTATTCCTGTATAGAGAGTGTTCGAGGAGACTTAGCAAAGTGAAGTGTCCTCTTGGAAATATTCAGTGAATCTGGAGTATTCCATATCACCCTACTCCCCACCCAAGTTCTTCAGCAATAAAAATCCTAAAAAGACATCCCCTAGACCAGTGATGGTGAACCTTGGCAGCCCAGATGTTTTGGAACTACATTTCCCATGATGCTCATGAACTCTGCAGTGTAGTGGAGCATCATGGGAATTGTAGTTCCAAAACATCTGTGGTGCCAAGGCTCACCATCACTGTCCTAGCCACTTGCTGACCACCTAACTGGGAATTTACGTCATGACTTTGGGTTGTGGCTGCAGCTAGATGCCATAGTCCCGGTATTTTCTTTTCCCTCAGACAGCCAGCTTTCAGATAAAAGTGATCACTGCAGCGGATTTGCCACAGGATCGATTTTAGAAGAGACGAGAAAGGTGCCCCTCCCCCCTTTTCCCGGGCTTACGCTACCGGTCGGTGATCCCGGGAACCATCCTGCGTTGGCAGTCTTTTCCCAAAGAGATAAGCGATGGCAAGATGGCCACCTCTCTTCTCTATGCCCTTGGAGGACAGGAGCGACACCATGATGGCATGTATGGTTCTCGTGCCATGTAAATTTTTTTTTTTATCTTTTGCTTTTAAGGGTAAAGGAGAGATTTGGGGTCTTTTGGACCCCAGATCTCTCCATAAAGAGGACTTGTCATGCTGTATTGTTATCGCAAGGCATGTTTACATTCCTTGCAATAGCAATAAGGCCTGATTCACACCTATGCAGGTTGCAGTTTGCATATTTCGGGTGCATTTTGTTTTTCAATACACATTTTTGATCCATTGGAGTCTATGGAACCAAAAAACAGAAAAAAAATCCCTGGCCCTTTCCATAAAATGCACAGATGTGAACTACATCCATAGGAAACCAAGTTACATAGACTGTAGTGTTTTTCTGCAAAACGGAAACGCACTAAAAAATGCATAGATGTGAACCAGGCCTTAAAGTGATCAAAACATTTTTTCTAAAGGGACAGTGTAAAAATGTAAAAAAAGTAATAAAAAAAAAAGTTTAAAGTGCATGTTTGCGCGCAGTAGTAAACGCATACGCAGTTCATGCCCACATATGTAAACGGTGTTTGCACGACACATGAGGTATCTCCGCGAACGTCTGAGCGAGAGAAAAAATTCCAGCTACTCTTCTGTAACTCTAAACGTGTGCAACTTTAAAGCATGACATGTTAGGTATCTATTTACTCAGCATAACATCATCTTTCATATATGATATAAAAACCTTGGAGCATAAATTCTATTTTTTTTTTTTTTATTAATTAAAGTGTATTTTTTCCCCAAAAAATTGCATTTGAAAAACCGGTGTGTGCAAAAACCATGTGACATAAATAAAATTGCAACTAACGCCATTTTATTCTCTAGAGTCTCTGCTAAAAAAATAAATATGATGTTTTGGGGGTTCTAAGTCATTTTCTAGCAAAACTACTGAAACAACAAATGTCAGAAAAAGGCCTGGTCCTTAAGTGGCTAGACTGATTATTGAGTCAGAGTGAACGAACTGTTGCTGTGTGCCTGGCTGCCTCTGCGCTAATTCTGGGAAAGAACTGATTAAATGACAGCGGCTCCTAGGGGGGGTAGCGCTACATGAATGGTTAATAAAAATATGTTTTATTGGTTAAAAAAAAAGACACATAGGACGTTGAATGTAAAACCCCTCCTGTATTGTACATAAAAAATCTATTCACTATTTGGCGTAACCCTGAAAGGTTATCTATGGGATCAAAGTAACATTTGAGCTCTGCAGATACTGACATAAGCTGATTACACTCCCAGAATCCTTTGCACCAGATCTGCTCTATTTATAGGGGCCACTTTCTAAATCCTCTGCAGCACTCTCCGATCTTTCTAATAGGAATCTAATAGGAGGCGTATTTTAGGAATATAATAGGAGGCGTATCTTTTTTTTTTTTTTTTTTTTTTAATATAAGGTCTCGTGGAACTCCTTAGCAGGTAGGTGATTCTGTAACAAACCCCTTACCAATTTAAATGTCCAGTACACGTTTCAGCAATGTATAAAGGGCAGCAGTAGTGACGGGCAATAATCTTTTAACAACTCATCTGACTACCATATCGTTACATGGGGCAGGTTGCTGCATTTTCACACCATTGTAGGTGGATGCACTGGCTTATGTCATACATTTGTATTTGCACAAACTAGGGAAGACGTCATTATGGTGAATTTTGCTATGACAGACAAAATATAATGGATGTGGGGAAAAGGAAAAGAAACAAAGTAGGAGGCTTTTTACCTTACAATGGTGTTTTTTTTTTTTTATTAAGAAAAATATCCAGTATTTAATTTAGATTTATATGCTGAAATATATGTATTGCATTAATATTTTATCACATGATCATATTAATGTAAAGTAAAGCTGCATACACACGATCGGACTTTCCGACGGGAAATGTTCGATGACAGGCTGTTGGCGGTAAATCCGACTATGTGTATGCTCCATCGGACAAATGTTGTCGGACTTTTCACCAACCAATGGTTGGCTAGCAGGTTTTAAAAATTTCTGCGGACAAATGTGTGTTGTCGGATTTTCTGATCGCGTGTGTACACAAGTCTGTCGGACAAAAGTCTAAAGTACAAACACGCATGCTCGGAAGCAGAAGCGGTTGGTCTTGTAAACTAGCATTCGTAATGTAGAATTAATATTTGTGACGTGGCAAATTATGAAATCTCCAAATGCGGCGCACAATTCTATTCTTCTTTAATGGGATAATAATGAAGCTGCTTTGCTGGTGATACTGATGGAGTTATTTCAAACAAATTTTCAAAGGCTTTTTTTTTCTAGTGATATCAAGAATAGTATTATTATGCTTTTTTTTTTTATTTGGGCAAGTTGCCACAACACCATTTTCCCGTAGTTTTTAAGAACAAAGATACAACTATGTTGGTGTCCCTTGTTATTTTACATTGTATTTTTTAAATGTAACTGCCTACTCCCAATCTGTCATTAGAAGTAAAACACATAGCCAAGTATTATCCTCCACAATTTTTTTTATTGTGCATTAAAAAAAGAAAACAAATAAAATTAGACGTGCTATCTGTCAATAGAACTTAACCAAAAAGTGCATTCTATGCATCCAAAAATATAGAAAATATACCAAATCAAATCATTATTCAACCCAAAAAAATAATGTCAAAGCAAAACTCCAAGGCCAATAATAAATAACACGTTATCTCCTCCGACTCCCCAACATGGCTGGTTGAAGAACGGCCGTTCAGAAACGAACTGAAAAGCATGAAATGAAAAGCAGGAAATGAAAAGTGCGAAATGAAAAGCGCGAAATGAAAGCGTGAATCAACACTCACCAAACTTCTACTACACAAAATTAGCAGAAGGAGCCCAAAGGGTGTCACTAAAGAGCTAAAAAACAATGTATTACGTTCGTAATTGTTGGCCAACAATTGTGTGGCCGTGTGTATGCAAGACAAATTTGGGCCAGCGCCCTTCGGACAAAAGTCCACGGTTTTGTTGGCCAACAATCCGATCGTGTGTATGAGGCTTTAGCATATGGCTCGCTGAGGTGGCACCCAATGGAAGGAGGAGTGGACAGCACTGGGAGGAAACTCCAGAAGAGGAGAGAAAGGACCGCTTCGTGCAATACCATCGCACAGACAAAGTAAGTATAACATCTTTTTTACTTTAACCTCTTGCAGACCGCCCCACATAAATGTACTGCAGAGCGGCAGCTCCTGTGTGCAAAATTTGTGTACAGGTACGTGATTCTGCACTTCTGGGTCTGCAGCACGAAAGTTTTCCTCTCACTTACCATTGTGTCTCTAATGTGTTCCCATTGGGTGCCGTGCATGAAAAGTCATGGGTTCCAAGGTGGAGGGATTCCACTATGGGCTCATTGGGGATTGGATTCTGGAAGCACGTGTTGCTGCACCGCTGCCCTATGAATTGCAGTTGCTGTTGTCATGGCTGCAGCTCAAAGGAGATCAATATACTGGAGCTATACTCACATATCTGAAGGGGCATGTGCAGTACTGACAATATCATGATCAAATATGTACATAATTTGAACGTATGTCCCTCACATCCAAACTAGTTCCTGTGCATGTGGGCCAGGCTTTTTTTCACCAGTCCCCACAAACGATTCTAAATAATAAAAGGTTTGTATAGAGTCCAGTAATAGTGTGCAGTCTAAAGATCTGGAGGAGGAGGGGCACACTTGTTTATTCGATGCAAATGAATGTCTGGCGCTGGCACTGCATCTATTCGCTCACATGAGTTGTTAAATGCAACCAGCGCCTCTCACTGAGCCTGAACACAGATGGTTGGCGTCAGGGGTGGACTGAGCCGGATGGGGTGGCCATTGCCCCCTAAGCCACTCTGATGCCTAAAAAGGGCACACCACTTCCACCGCAGACATGCGTAAAGGCTGCTGGTGAAGAAGAGTAAAAATTCCCCTGGTGTCCTACTGAGTGCGGGATAAGGATGAGGGCAGAGCGCATGCCGCCCCCACTCCCCCGGCATGGATCGTGTATAAACAGAGCCTGGTTCTGTGCCCCACTGGAGGCTCTCCTTCCCTAGCCAGCCCTGACCGTGCTGCCCCAGCTCCCCCCCTGCACCACCCAGTTGCCCACTGCCGGTCGGTTAGGGAACCTGGAGTCGGTGCAGCTGGCGCTGTCCAGACCAACCTGCCAGGTGAGCAGAGAGTACCTAGAGCTAAGCTTTAGCCTTGGATGGGGGTCAGGACCAGGAAGGCAAGAGGGAGAGGGGGAAGGGGGCCAAGTGGCTGCACCATGGGCCTCTGGGTTGTACTTGCTCCCTGGGCCAAAAGTTGAGAGTCAGCCCCTGGTTTGCGTCCAGGGTCACTGGCTTTGGACATGTGCAAATGGACGCTTCTAAGTGCCCAGTGTGTATGCATCCAGAGCATAAATTGGTGTAGTGTAAAGTTATGAAGGGGGCTCAACTTATGATATTGCACACAGGCCCAGTGCATTCTGAAAACTCCCCTGGTTAGGCAACATTCCATAAAGCTGCTGATCTTGTGGCCATCAAAGCCTCTCTCACCTCCTTATAACAATGTTGCGGGGAGTACAGTACACGACTACACTGCAATGACATATATATGGGAAAAGCGTAGGAACAGCCACATCTTGCTGTGTTAATAATGAACTAGAGTTTTACTTTCTTCCAACACTTCAGTAATGAGATCCCTCTGGAGCTGCCATTGCGGTCTTAACAATATCGTTTATTTTCAAGGAAGGATGATATGTGACCTCCAGATGGTAGATTTCTTCACTAACTCTTCAAAAGTAGATAAGAACTTATATTTTATTTAATAAACCAATGCTACTCAATGCTAAAATGTTGGAATGGGCTAAAATTAGCTCTTAAAGTGGATCTCCATCCATCCTTACTACCATGACCTTGTTGCAATCTTCTGAACTTCTAACTTAGTTTTTCTGTGGCTCCATACCATGGGTGTGGAAAAAATGATCCAGGCTCAGGTTGTTGCTCTCAAAATTTCTTAATTTTATTGAATAGCCACAGTGAAAAAATGCAGATTATATCAGTTGACGCGTTTCAGCCTATGACTAAGGCCTTATAGGCTGAAACGCATCAACTGACTTAATCTGTATTTGTTCACTGTGGCTATTCAATAAAATGAAGACATTTAAGAGCAACAACCGGAGTGTGGATCATTTTTTCCGCATTACTCTACTCAGCCAGTGACTGTGGATCGAGCATCTGGGAGCTCTGCTATCTATGTGTTGTATGGGTAGTAGCACTGACTTTTCTGTTTATACCCTGGGTGTACCTGAGCTGCATTAGCCATTTAATGAAGTGTTATCGGGGTCTACCATTGGAGGCTCCAGTTGGAATTTTTGGCCCTGCACACACATTTTAGGGCCAATTTAGACAGTAGGAAATTACCCTAACAGCATGTCTTTGTGCAGCACCCTCCTGGGTGTAGGTACGGTTGTTCAGTAAATTTAGTTTGGCTCCACTGTAATCAGTAGAGCAGGGGTTGATTGGTTTGGGCTGCCCAGGTTTTCACAGGCTGCTACTCTGCTACCTCTCCCTGTATTCTGGAGATTTCCACAACATAGTGGGAGAGGGCGAAGAGGCTGCAGTCTGAATATTTATGGGACTTCCACCAATCCCTGAGGAGGTGTGGCCAAAAGGTGGAAGGAGAGCCCATAAATAGTTTTAGCCTAAGTAGCAGTGGAGAGATTGCAGCATGCTGGTGTGAGGCAGCGTTCCAAGATCCAGCCTGGAGGGGACCACTGCTGAGGGTCCTTGCCCTCCTGGCAGAAACCAGGGAAGGGGCCAGAAGAGGACAATGAGGTTCCATCCAGCCCTAGCTGGGGGGGGGGGGGGGGGGGGCGGGTATACGAGGAGCAGGAATTCCCAGGAATCTAAGGGGTCAGGAGAAAAGTTAACGGGAGGAGAGCTGGGGAGGAAGCTGTGGGAGAAAGCCCAAGTTGCCCAAAGGCTGAGTAAGTCTTCTTCTCCCTCGTAGGGAAATAGTTTGGTGGATATCGGCAGGAGGCAACTGATGATCCTGTGGCTAAGAGAGTACAAGACTCCAGTGCTGCAAGAGTGACTGTGTAGGACTTTCGTCTTTGGGAAGAAGACAGATCACAGGCAGCATAGGGATTCTGTGGGACCTTTGCTATAAGAAGTACAGCCTGAAGTGTGCCAGTACAACCAAGCAGGGGTGCAATACCATCAGGTGCAGCTGAAGGTTTACAAGCCTTTTGTCAAGAAGTGGACAAGTGCAGCCAGAAAGTTAGCAGTCCTCAATCTGTTCAAGTTCTGCAGTTCTGGGGTATCCAATGCTCCCTATCCCCAGCAAAGTTCTTCATTCCCTAATTTAAAAAAAGAAAACAAAAAAAAAAAAAACAGACTTCTTCTTGAGCCAGAGAGAGACTGCCAAAAATACTGTGTGCCTGGGTGTGAGTGCGCTAAGGGGAGGAAATAGGCTGTTCCCAACTCTATTTCAAAACTCTGCACAGATTTAAGTGATTTAAAAAAAAATATATTTGAGTATATATTCTTAACTCAGAAACGTACCTTCTATTGCTTTCAGCCTCCTCCAACTCTCCAAATTCCCTTTTTTTTTGCTTCTCTGATCTGACTGCCCAATGGAGAGTGGCTACGTTTATGAGGTGGGAATATGAGCTATGGGAATTTTAGTGTACACAGGGCAGTGCACACAAAAAACGAATGTGCGCTACTCAAAAAACGAATGTGCACTGCTCATTCCAAACCAGTGGAAGTGCATGGGGTCAGAAGAGGCTCGGGAGATCATGGAGGACATCACAAGGAGGCAAACACAGTAAGAAACAATGAAAAGTAGATTAAAGGGCCATTAACTACTTGCGGACCGCCCACCTACAATGTATTGCAGATGGGTGGCCCGTACAGGCACAGCCATGTACTGGTACAATGCTGCCTGTTCCTAGGGATGGGTGAAAGTTTGGCCCGAGCATAAGTACGGGCCGAACTTTCGTTGTTCGGGCGTTCGGCAAACAGCACAAACGGGTCGTTCAACCGTTTGTTCAGCCCCCCCCCCCCCGAACCGACCACAATGCAATGCGGCACTGAGCAGTGCATTGCAAGCCCTGATTGGCTGAAGCAGTGAAAGCTTCTGCCAATCAGGACACAGAGCACTGTCAAAGTCATGACACTCATCCTTATCCAATCATGGCTCATTCCCGCCCCACAGTATAAAAGTATTCTTTCAATGGCAGCCATTTTCAGTGTGATTTCGGCGTGGAGAGAGAACAGGGCTCTGTTCAGTGCTATTAGTTAGTTAGTGTGCTATTTTACTTCAATTGTCCGTGTAGAATATTAGTTTAGTGTCAGTCTAGGGATAGTGTGAGTGTAGTGAGGAGGACCATCATTCAGCTTTGCATAGTGTGCAGCTAGAGTAGGGACAGCTCAGATAGTTTCAGTGTAGTGTAGGGAGACCATGTCATTTATGCTTTCACTTTAAAAATAAAAAAATCACTGGTCATTTAAAAATGACGTTTTTCACAAACTTTTTTTTAATTAAAACATGTCCCCCAGGGCAGGACCCGGACCCCTATAACCATTGTATGCCCAATTACTTGCATATAAGCCTTCAAGATGGGCACTTTTGATTTTTGAGGTCCCATTGACTTTAATGGGGTTCGTTATTCAGGTCGGAACTTTCACGGTGTTACAGAGTTCTGGTGTAAACCGAACAGGGGTCCGTTCGGCCCATCCCTACCTGTTCCTGGAGTTTAGGGTGCATGCAATGATTCATGCTCATCCTGAACCTGCGGATCGGCTGTGTTCAATCACAGCCCAGAGCCCTGTGTTGACAATCAACACAGGGCTCTGTACAGAGGAAATGATCTCTCTGTTTCTTATCCAAAGCAGGGATAAGAAAAACAGAGATTTATAGTAAAAAGCAGCACATAATACACACATTACACATTGTTAGGCACACACATAACCCCTTGATCGCCCTAGATGGCAACCACTTCCCAGCCAGTGTCATTAGTACAGTGAAAGTGTATATCATTAGCACTGATCAATGTATTACTGTCACTGGTGATATTAGTGGTAGTTAGTCAGCTCCCACCCAGTGTCAAATTGTCCGTCGCACTATTGCAAACCCATTATAAGTCGCTCATCACCACCATTAAAAAATAAATTTGAATGATTAAAAATTCCAGTATATATACCACAGTTTGTAGACGCTATAAGTTTTGTGTAAACCAATCAATATATACTTATTGGGATTTTTTTTTTTACCATTTATTAGATATGTAGCAGAATACCTGTTGGCTAAAAATGTATGAAGATCTTTTTTTTTTATTTTAATATGTTTCATAGCAAAATTTAAAAAAATATCTAAATTTACTGTCTTTTTTTGTTTATCTAGTAAAAAAAAAATTAAACCAGCAAAAGAAAGCTCTATTTGTGTAAAAAACAAACTACATAAATTTCCTTTGGGTACAGTGTTACATGACCGAGCAACTACCAGTTAAAGTAGCGCAGTGCTAAATAGCAAAAAATGGCCTGGTCATGAAAACCTTCCGCAGCTGAAGTGGTATTTGTGTATCGATTCTTTTTGGAGAATAATAATATGGTTCAGCGTTACTTTAAATCTCATGGTCAAGTTTTAATTCAGTTCAGTTTTACATTTTGAAGAACACTAAGTGGTAACACAGTTCGTCTTTTCTAATTAACTTTTGGTTCGACTGCACAAGTAGCATTTCATTAATTCATTTTAGGTAATTAACAAAGTTTTGTCGTGTACAATTTACAGGAACTTCAATGTCTCGGTTTAACAATAAAACTCAGAAGCACAGACAATTAGGATATAATGAATATTTTTAGGCGATTAAAAAAGAATTTAAATAATTAACAAAGCCGAAAGCAGATTGAAGGTTGGCTAAGATTGAAAACAAACTAATGAAGTCATTACAGGAATTAGACCTGAGCAGTTTTACAGCAGTAACCCACGCACATGTGCAGTTTAGTGGAATAATGAAGAATTGACAGGCTTGCCTATTTAATTACTCTGCATAGGCTTATGTACTGCATGCAGATGTACCCTATGAACTTTTGCTGCACTGTATTTATTACTAGATGAACTTGATCAGTTTGCTGAGTGAAATCTATTTTGCAAAAGTCAATGAGCAGCTATCACCATCCCACTGATGAAAGATTGACGTGGAGTATTCTTTGTATCTAAGTAGCTCTTAAAAAAGATCTATAATCATAATTTTTCACATTTCTTTTTTTCTATGGGATACAATACAAGTAGTACTTTGTCCCATGTTTCTAAGTACTTTCTAAACTTAGTTATGAGGTTCGCTCTGCCCCCCTCCCCCTACTATGACTGATCTGACAACAACTGGGAAGGAGACGGCTGATTCATATATGCAGCTTATCCTGGCTGTGAGCACTTTCTCCAGACAAGCAACAGCAAGAGGAATGCAGAGGCTAACACGTTTCCCCTCCCTCTGTATTGCGCTTACCGTTGCTTGTCTTGGGAAAGTGTTCACAGCCAGGATAAGCTGCAGATATGAATCAGCCTTCTCCTTCCCAGTTGTTGTCAGATCAGCCATGGTAGGGGGAGGGGGGCAGGTCGATCCTCATAACCAGGGTTAGAAAGGGCTTAGAAACATGGGGCAAACTACTTTACAGTCAGGTCCATAAATATTGGGACATCGAAACAATTCTAATCTTTTTGGCTCTATACACCACCACAATGGATTTGAAATGAAATGAGACTTTCAGTTTTAATTTGAGGGTATTTACATCCAAGTCAGGTGAACGGTGTACGAATTACAACAGTTTGTATATGTGCCTCCCACTTTTTAAGGGACCAAAAGTAATGGGACAATTGGCTGCTCAGCTGTTCCATGGCCAGGTGTGTGTTATTCCCTCATTAATCCATTTACAAGGAGCAGATAAAAGGTCCAGAGTTCATTTCAAGTGTGCTATTTGCATTTGGAATCTGTTGCTGTCAACTCTCAATATGAGATCCAAAAGGCTGTCACTATCAGTGAAGCAAGCCATCATTAGGCTGAAAAAACAAAACAAACCCATCAGAGAGATAGCAAAAACATTAGGTGTGGCCAAATCAACTGCTTGGAACATCCTTAAATAGAAAGAATGCACCGGTGAGCTCAGCAACACCAAAAGATGCAGAAGACAACGGAAAACAACTGTGGTGGATGACTGAAGAATTCTTTCTCTGGTGAAGAAAACACCCTTCACAACAGTTGGCCAGATCCAGAACACTCTCCAGGAGATAGGTGTATGTGTGTCAAAGTCAACAATCAAGAGAAGACTTCACCATAGTGAATACAGAGGGTTCACCACAAGATGTAAACCATTGGTGAGCCTCAAAAACAGGAAGGCCATATTAGAGTTTGCCAAACAACATCTAAAAAAGCCTTCACAGTTCTGGAACAACATTCTATGGACAGATGAGACCAAGATCAACTTGTACCAGAGTGATGAGAAGAGAAGTGTATGGAGAAGAAAAGGAACTGCTCATGATCCAAAGCATACCACCTCATCAGTGAAGCATGGTGGTGGTAGTGTCATGGCGTGGGCATGTACGGCTGCCAATGGAACTGGTTCTCTTGTATTTATTGATGATGTGACTGCTGACAAAAGCAGCAGGATGAATTCTGAAGTGTTTCGGGCAATATTATCTGCTCATATTCAGCAAAATGCTTCAGAACTCATTGGACGGAGCTTCACAGTGCAGATGGACAATGACCCGAAGCATACTGCGAAAGCAACCAAAGAGTTTTTTTAAGGGAAAGAAGTGGAATGTTATGCAATGGCCAAGTCAATCACCTGACCTGAATCCGATTGAGCATGCATTTCACTTGCTGAAGACAAAACTAAAGGGAAAATGCCCCATGAACAAGTAGGAACTGAAGACAGTTGCAGTAAAGGCCTGGCAGAGCATCACCAGGGATGAAACCCAGCGTCTGGTGATGTCTATGCGTTCCAGACTTCAGTCTGTAATTGACTGCAAAGGATTTGCAACCAAGTATTAAAAAGTGAAAGTTTGATGGATGATTGTTAATCTGTCCCATTACTTTTGGTCCCTTGAAAAGTGGAAAACACATTTACAAACTGTTGTAATTCCTACACCATTCACCTGATTTGGATGTAAATACCCTCAAATTAAAGCTGAAAGTCTGCAGTTAAAGCACATCTTGTTCATTTCATTTCAAATCCATATTGGTGGTGTATAGAGCCAAAAAGATTAGAATTGTTTTGATGTCCCAATATTTATGGACCTGACTGTAGGTACAGTACTTTGTTCCATAGAAGGCAAAACTGAATGAAATTATTATGATAGATCTTTTTTAAAGCTAGACTCCAGGTAAACAGTTAATTACACAGATAAATTAATACCTAGGAGGGAGCTATTTTACCTTCCAAAGAATTTGCATTTCTGTCCATTCAGTCCTGAGATTAATACAGTTCTATCAAACAGCGCAGCCAGAAGGAAGGCACCACTTTTTTTGTTACAGTTAAAGTGGTTGTAAAGTCAGAAGGTTTTTCATCTTAATGCATTAAGATAAAAAACCTTCTGCGTGCAGCAGCACCCCTAATACTCACCTGAGCACCATATCTCTCCAGCGATGTCCACGAGTTCCTTGGCCTTCCGGGACTCTCCGTCTGATTGGCTAAGACATAGCAGCAGCGCCATTGGCTCCCGCTGCTGTCAATCAGTTAGCCAATCAGGAGAGAGAGGGGGTGAGGCCGAACCTGGGGTCCGTGTCTAAATGGACACAGGAAGCTGTGACTCAGCTCGGGTGCCCCCATAGCAAGCTACTTGCTGTGGGGACACTCGACAGGAGGGAGGGGCCAGGAGAGCCGAAGAGGGACCCGAGAAGAGGAGGATCTGGGATGCCATGTGCAAAACCACTACACAGAGCAGGTGAGTATAACATAGTTGTTATTTTTAGAGAAAAAAAACAAACAAGACTTTACAATCACTTTAAGGAAAACACTGGTGTGATTTCCCCACCCAAGCCTGGTGATTGGACATTGAAAAAGCAGCAACATCCTTCTGCTCATTCCACTCTCTCCTACAATCAGGATGTTTCTTGTCAGCACATTTGCATTAAGTATATTTGTTTGGACCCCAGTGTTGTCCCTCTTTCTCCCAGTCTTAGTGCTGTTGCACAGGGACTGCAAGGGGCTGATACCAGAGCAACTCAGGTACTTAAATTAGATGAATATGAAAAAAACATTTAATCATTTATTAATAAATGTATAGCTACATTATTGTGTGTTGTTTATATCTGCTTGGATTTAAAATGGTGGTAAAGGCAAAATCAAAGATGACATATAATGTATAAGGCCTCTTTCACACGGACTGTTCGTTCAGGTCCGCCTGTCAGTTTTTTAGGCGGACCTGAACGGACACTCCATGGAGGTCTATGGAGCGTCGGATGTCAGCGGTGACATGTCCGCTGACATCCGACCCGCTCCGATCCGAAAAAGTGTAACGGAGGAAAACCCTACTTTTCCATCCATTTTCGGATCGAATCGGGTGACGACGGACTCTACAGTCCGTCATCACCCGATCCCCCATAGGGGAGAGTGGCGCAGCGACGGACCTGTCATTTTCCTGCTCAGCGGGGATCGGCGGAGCGATCCCCGCTGAGCAAGCGGATATTCACGGGGCGGACTTAGTTAACTTAGTTTTTCTACCTGTTAATCCTGCCAGTTATTTTTTAGCTTCCTTTAACTACTTCTCACTCAAACCAATTCTGACATTCCTCTCCTACATGTAAAAATCATACATTTTTGCTAGAATTTGCTTAGAACCCCCAAACATTATATATTTTTTAAGCAGAGGCCCTAGAGAACAAAATGGTGGGTTTTGCAATTTTAATGTCACGGTACCATACAATAGAATACCCATTTTTTTGTAAAATATAAAAGATGTTGTTATGTTGAGTAAATAGATACCTAACATGTCATGCTTTAAAATTGCGCACGATCGTGGAATGGCGCCAAACTACGGTACTTACAAATTTCCATAGGTGACACTTACTAAGCCTTTACAGGTTACTAGTTTAGAGTTATGCCCCGTACACACGGTCGGATTTTTCGATGGAAAATGTGTGATAGGACCTTGTTGCCGGAAATTCTGACCGTGTGTGGGCTCCATCACACATTTTCCATAGGAATTTCCGACATACAAAGTTTGAGAGCTTGCTATAAAATTTTCCGACAACAAAATCCGTTGTCGGAAATTCCGATCGTGTGTACACAAATCCGACGCACAAAGTGCCACGCATGCTCAGAATAAATAAAGAGATGAAAGCTATTGGCTACTGCCCCGTTTATAGTCCCGACGTACGTGTTTCACGTCACCGCGTTCAGAACGATTGGATTTTCCGACAACTTTGTGTGACCGTGTGTATGCAAGACAAGTTTGAGCCAACATCCGTCGGAAAAAATCCTAGGATTTTGTTGTAGGAATGTCCGATCAATGTCCGACCGTGTGTACGGGGCATAACACAGGAGGTCTGGTGCTAGAATTATTGCTCTTGCTATAAAGTGCGCTGTGATACCTCATATGTGTGGTGCAAACACCATTTACATATGCGTGCGCGACCTACGTATGCATTCACTTTTGCGCGGGGGGACAAGGGCTCTTTAAATTTTTTTAAATTTTATTATTGATTTCATTTAACTTTTTTTTTTTTTTTTTACACTGTCTCATTATTTAATCCCATCCCATGCATGGGCAGTGACAGGACAGGGACTCTTTACTGAGACATCTGGGGTCTATCAGAAAAAGTGGTTGTAAAGCCTCACACATACCCAATGAAGTGGCTGGCCTCAGGTGATACACAGAGATGAAACAAATCTTCCTACATAACTTGTACCTGTTTATCTGCAGTCTTCTCTTCTCTACATCCGTTCAAAGTGCTAAATTTGAAAGCTTGTCTGGGAGTTCAGAAAAAAAAGGTGGTGGAGAGCTGAAAGTGAGGAGTAAGGAGAGCTCTGAGAGCTGATTGGAGGGGAGGGAAGGGACCCCCCCCCCCACTTCACACGGGTCACAGGAACAGAGCTGAGGCTGTCAATTGGCTGGAGGTCCCTCCCCTGTCACCATTTTTCTCTTGGTGTCAGGAGAACTTCTCAGAAGTGACTCATGCTAAGAGAGGGGTAACGAAGCAGAAATGACATTTAGTGCTCCAAATTGAGACACACTATAGAGGAATATGTTTTGTTCATATTTCATGTCTAAAGTTTACAACCGCTTTAAGGATTTAAATGATCAACATTGCATCCTTAGTGGAAGCTGAATGCCTCTGTTTAAATGCAAACATTTGATTAGTTGTATTTTTTTTTTCAGGATACTATTTCCTCAGCACCAGGGGATTCCACTGCATATGTTGCCAGCATCATCCAAATATGAATTGTGTTCAAACCACATGGAAGTAACATCAGATAATTACAAAACCCAAATAACTACAACAAAGATGTTTTAGGACTGACAACAGTTGGTTTCCATATGAAATCGGTTATGGCTGATCCTATGAGAACATATGTTATCACATTTTTATAAAGAACATATTTTTGCAGGCTTTAATCAACTGTAAATCCATGTTTTCTTTATTTTAAATTAATACCATTTTAAAGCGTTCTTCAGATAGGATGGCAGAACTGTTTCTTGGCAAAGTCTTGCTTAAAAACAACCATGATCAGGACGAGCTGGATACAGACAAGGAGTTGTGGGAAAGGCTGGAGAACCGTGTTCTCCTCTTGTACTTTGCTGAGTCTGCTTCTTCCCGGTGTCAGGAGTTTGCTCCACTCTTGAAGGACTTTTTCACCAAACTGACTGATGAGTTCTATGTGCACCGATCCTCGCAGTTAGCCCTAATCTACATAACCCGGGACCGCAATGAGGAGGAACATGACAGCTTCATAAAGGACATGCCAAAACGTTGGTTACTGGTTCCCTTTGAGAATGAAGCGTTCAGAAGGTAATAAGATACCCACCTGGATTTACACTCTATCTGATAATAATGAGATAGCGCTGGTCCCGTAGGAATTAGGCTTAATGTACACCGGATGTTTTAAAACCTCTCCTGAATGATTTAACTTGACAGATAGCAACCAACGTTTAAAAACGTCAGTTGTGCCGCATTTGCGTTTAGAAGTGTTTTTTTTTTTTTAATAGTTAAAAATGTATCTCCATTAAAAACGCCTGTAACCTAAACGTGGCTAAACGTGAGTTACCCCGTTTACATGCACTTACAAGCTGTTACAAGCATTTGGCGTTTCAAATGCCTCTGAAAATCCTGATCGCATTTTTTTGCTTTCCAAAAAATGCTTTTAAGCTCAACTGCCTAGAAACGACTATAAACGACCCTGTGTACATGTACTGATAAGATAATATCGAGGAAAGTTCAGGGGTGGAAAAAAAACACCCAACTGCTCCTAAAAGTCCGTATTAACATTTAAACATCTCTATCCCACCGACAACAGTTTACACCTTCAGTCATGCAACTCCAACAACTAACACTTATCTCATACCTAAAGGCACCAGGGGATTGGATTATAAAATCAGAACATGGTGGTTTGCCAACTTTTACACTTTCCATTACGTCCATGGACAATCAATGGACACACCCCATAGTGATTGGATAAAAGTGACTAAGTTGCCTCTGTGGCTTTAAATACTGGGGTATGTTCCTTGAAACAAAACCTCTTCAACATTACAGAAAAAGTTCAGTTGAATGGGACCAACTACTATTAACTATTAACTATTCATTGATATGGTTGCCATAACTTAAAATCTGAATGGTCACTGTGGGTTACTACATTTTGCACCTTGATAGACTTCCTTACATAGAAAGATTGTTGTCTCAGATATGAAAAGGCTTCTAAATTAAAGTTTCCACATTATCCAGTCAACCTCCCAATGTGAGTGTTTCATGGCAAATTAGAGAATGAAAGATGTTTGAAAACATTTTTGATGTATAGCCTTTTACAAAAGCCTTTTTATAGTCACTCTCTTTGGTCAGGATCTTCTAACACAAGTCCCTAAACAAGAGCCTGAGTGTGAAGGTTACAAGGCAAGACAGAACCATCGGCATACATTTCTCATTGACCAATTCAATGAAAATAGTTGCTTGGTACTGTAGCCAGCATCATAGGGAAAGCCAGCACACCAAAGTTGTAAATGTGGTGTTACCCCTGTTGGAGCTGCTAATTAGGAGGGGTCCTCTGTTCTTTGCCTTAACCTTTTCCAAAAACCTCAGCCCCTCTAACACACCAGGTGCACAAACATACAATATCGCAGAAAATCACTAAAAGTAATACTTGGTACCCAGTAGTAGCGCTATATCAAAGAAAACAGGCACCAAACCAGGTAGTAAAGGCAAACTGAATATATTGTCACTCAATAAGGTTGGTAATTAGGCAAGCATAACATGGATAAACAATGGTAATAACACAATTTAGCCTACAATTTAGGCATAAGATGCCATTTGGTGTCCAGATCAGCATAAACAGTAGCAAGGGCGCCTCAAGTGCAGCAGTGAGCAGTAATAAAGATTAATCTACCGAGTGCTGGAACTATACTGCCAGAGCTATAATGGTTATGGTGGCGATGCTAGTCCTAGACTGACTAGGTATGCACTGTCCAAAAGAAAAGGAAGTTGGTAGAGAAGAGGGCAAGGGAACAAAGGGGACTTGCAGAAAAATTATCACGGGAGGGGCAGTCCTTTGAGATGTTCTTCTGCCAGCTATCGTTGGGGTCTTTTAAGAGCTTCTTTGCACTTAATGACAGTCCCAGTTAACCTGCAAGCAGTATAGGTGCAATATAGTCTTGGCACAGGTGCAAGGTAGATGTGCTTCAGATGAGGTACAGGTTCAGTATAATGAAGTATAAGGTTGGTATAGGTGCAGTCTAGGTTTGGAATAAGTCTGGATCAGAGGGCAATATGGGTGCCAGTATGGATTGGGAACACTTGGTGTCCTGCTTTGAGTGGCTCAGTCCCTATTAGCAGTATCAGCAATGGGCGAATAGCCCTCTCACAAATCCCCAGAATGCTGTGGTGATCTCTTGTTGTAGAAGGGGGGCCCACTCGGTCTCCCCCTGGCTTGGATCTCTGCTAATATGCTCTCCCGCTGCTGGCTGGAGGAGAATGGTGTAGCATAACATTGGTATCAAAGTAGAGGGAGAGAAAAATAAAAAAACAATGTCTCCTTTTCCATATTGCTGTAGCCCAGCACCTGGCTACATAAAGACAATGCTTTTTTACCTTGAGTAAAACATTTAGCCACGAGTAAACCCTTATGAAGCCCTATAGGACCCCTTTCTTAACCACTTGCCACCCGCCCTATTGCCAAATGGCGGCGGCAAAGTGGTTTGATATTCCTGACCGGACGTCATATGACGTGATCAGGAATATCGAGCCGCTGCGCGCCCTCGCGGCGATCGTTGTTGCGGGGTGTCAATATGACACCCTGCAACACCGGTCTAGGTAAAGAGTCTCTGACTGAGACTCTTTACCACGTGATCAGCCATGTCCAATCACGGCTGATCACGATGTAAATAGGAAGAGCTGGTGACAACTGCAGCACAAGCGTTTTCCCCGCACTAGGTTGTATCCAAATCAGGTATAAACTGAATGTTGCTCTCCAGAGATAAAAAGCCCCAGGTGCTGGCTAATGCTAATCCATGTTGTGAGGGAAGAAAAAAGTCCGGACAGCCGCACACCAGGAGAATATAATCCAACAAAATTTCTTTATTGTAAAATCAGGAACAAATCATATACAAAGCACCATGGAAATAATGTAAAGATAATCAGCTAACGCGTTTCACGCTCTGCGGAGCGCTTACTCATGAGTTCCACGCATGCTCAGAATCAAGCAGAGTAGCCGCACTGGCTATTGAACTTCATTTTTTCTTGGCTCGTCGTACGTGTTGTACGTCACCGCGTTCTTGGCGATTGGAATTTCCGACAAGATTTGTGTGACCGTGTGTATGCAAGACAAGTTTGAACCAACATCCGTCGTAAAAAAAACATGGATTTTGTTGTCGGAATGTGCGATCGTGTGTACGCAGCATAGGAATGTCTATCAAACCAAAAAGAGCCCATTCTGGGGATAAAAGCAGTTGGTTAACTAGGTGTGAAGTTGCAGCTCACTTTACTTTTAATCCAGAATTGTTTGATCTGTGGACATGTCCAGAACGCATTGTATCAATTAAAATCTGAAAGTCCATGTTTAAGACAACAGAAGGAAGGGCGTAGGCCCATAAGGCAGGATCGATGTTTGGATATGTAGGGGTGGTAGAAGAGCTGAGAGTGTCATTTTATGATACAACCTGGCTTTAATCATTCCCCAGGATAATCATATTGAGTTTAATACGGTATCAGCATGTAGTTGGAGGAACGTTCTGGGGCATTTATTGAGTCCGGTTGCAGTAGAGGAATAGTCCAATGTAAAAATTATTGAGGTTCATAGGAGACGAACAGATATCAGAGCTGAAACAGTTAATATAGGTACTGAAAAATTTCTATTGAAATCATGATAAATGGCTTTAATTCTTTAAGCCCAACCATGAGATATAATATTAAACAGATTGTTCCCAATCCTAGTAATTATGCTCTTACTGTACATCATTGCTGTTCCATTTCCAAGTAATCCAGGTTTAGTTATGGATTAGCGCTCTTTGGATGTGTTTTTTTACTGGAGCTTTATATGATATGGACTGCTTAGTGTCACTGAGTAATTTTCTTTTATTTTATGATGTGGTAATTAGACTATATTTTATGTTTATGGGGAGGACTGCCTTTTAGCCAGATTCTTCCTATACCAGATTTTACAGCGTATCTCTGGGTCTCTACCAGCAAAGTCATTCAAACAACGGAGGAAAATTAGGCACTTTAATTGTGTGCAAAGCTTAATTACCTTCTCTCATTTGCTCTCTTTTGTTCTTTAAAAACTCAGCTCCAGGCAAACAGCGAAATACATATATGAGAGCTGTTTTACTTTCCAAAGGATTTGTCATTCTGTCTTTTCAGCAATGGCGACCCGTCCATTAGGGGAGCAGGGGTGCCGCCCCCCCTAATCCGTGCGCCCGGCCCCTAATCTACATGCAGGGCTCCGGACGCATGAATTTCAATGTTTTTTTTTCTTTGAAGCACATGATTAGAGCCAGAGGCTCTAATTGGCTTCAAAAAGGGTGGGTTCAGGGGGCAGAGCACTGTGCCCGGAGCCCACCCAGTTGTGTGAAATTAGCAAATTAATATTTGCTAATGTCTTCCTGTTTCTATTCCCGGCCAATCAGGTCTCAGGACGCTTCCTAAGACCCGATTGGTTGTGAGTGCCAAGTCGTGATTGGCCGGGAGGAGAAGCGACTGCCGGGACTCGGGATGAGACCATGGGGGGGGAGGGGAGCTGCCGAAGATGCAACCTGTTTGGGGTAAGTTTACAAACAGGAGCTGAATGGTACTTTAAAAGCTTCAACAGAGCTTGCTGAAATCTCTGCAATCTCTGAAATCTTTGCAAATGCTTTGTCAATACTTACTGTTTACACTGCTCTTATACAAGCTGAAGCCCATCTGAAACACGTCATACTTTGTAGCAAGTCACAAAGTGGGAGGCTGCGGCAAGAGCTAATCTGTGTCCAACATTTGTGAACAGAGCCAAGAACTGCACAAGCACTATGACCTGTGTCATCCTTGGGCCAGTATCTCAGTCTAAGTATAACATCCTGACCCTGAATAATGCCTGAAAAAAGATAACTCCATCCTTCTGGAAAGAATGGAGGATGCAGGTATTGCCAGCCACAGTACTGTGATCTTTTTGACAAGTAACTGTAAAATGGTGCATTCACATTACTTATCAAACATGGAAAAACATATCAGATGGTGGGTCCACTTTAATGCTATAACATAGTTTAAGAAATTTTAAACCACTGTTCTTTAACCTCCTTGTATTATTTTTTAGGGACCTTGAAGTCCAGTTCTCAGTCTCAGACGTACCGGTCCTTGTAGTCCTCAAACCCTCTGGACAGGTGATCTCCCCTAATGCAGTGGATGAAGTTGTACGCCTGGGTCCTCCATGCTTCCAGAACTGGCAGGAAGTGTCTGAGATGATTGACAGGAACTTCTTACCAGCAGAATTCTGTGATTCAACTGCCTCCAAGAGTATCAGCGACCCGATCCGCAGGATAAAGTACAAACTGGAGAGCCCTGAGAAGAAGAAGAAGAAGAAGAAGAGGGAGAGGGCTGGAGGGGACGATGATGATGACGGTGGTGGAGGTGGTGGAGGAGACTTCTTCTGAACAAAGCTTTACTTTTTTACATATAATGACTTCTACTGGATCAACAAAACCCTAAATCTGAACACAACACACAACTTAAAAAAAATGATATTTATCATTTTCAATAATATTATAATTATTTATATTTTTTTTCAGATAACTTTATAGCGCCAAGCCTTTATTTTAGATTTGGATAAACTTCTGTCAAGTTTTCATTGTTGTCCATGACCCCGCCAAGGAGACTCTACCTCACTTCCTGTCTCTGTAACAGCCCGTGAAAGCTGGACAAAAAATGAGAAGAGCAGTCTGGTCCCAGGACAGGAAGATGAACATTCCCTTTAGGCAGCCCTTGGAGGCCAGGAGCCATAGAAAAGCTTGTATCTCAAATGCATAATCAGAATTATGCAGTGGAAAGTGAGGTCTATAAAGTCCAGAATTAATTTTATTTAAAAAAAATATGCATACAGTTTCTTATTTTTGGCTTTTTCCTCACAAAATGTTAATAAGATTATTGATAAAAACATATTCAACCTAAAATTACGCATACAGTAAAAGGAGCCAATGTATTCGTAGGTTCAAAAGGTCCCCCTTTGTGAAAACCTGGTAAGGTAAAGACAGGTTTAATTTAGAGCAGTGGTTTTTAACCTTATTGAGATCTTCCAAAACTTTCCGTACCCCAACAGTACAGTAAAAAAAAGTTTATATTCACGCAATAAAAATATGGGAATACAAAATATCTATTAAAATTCTGAAAGGTTCTGGATGGGTCTGGGTGTCCCTGTGGGGGGATGAAGGTTCTTGAGGGGTGAAGGAGACTCTGCAACTGACTTGGTGGCCCTGTAGGGAATGCGGCGTCTGGAGGGAGCTGTGGGCAACTTTGGGGAGTCGGGTCTCTGGAGGGGGCTGGGGGTCTGTCACGGAGGCTGGGGGTTTTGCAGGGGCAATGTGGGAAGCTAGAGGATACTGCAGAGGACTGGGGGCACTGGAAGACATGTTTGGGGGCACTGTGGGAGAGTGGAGGCTCTGTAACAACCTAGGGGGTACTACAGGGAGCCAGGGGGCACTGTGGGAGGTTGGCGGGCACTGTTGGGACTGAGGGTTCTTGGGGTGCCAGGGGGCACTCTGAGAGGTTAAGGGCCACTGCGGGCCACTATGGGGGGTTGGGTGGCACTATGGGAGCTGGGAGCCTAGGGGATTTGGAATTTAGGAAGGAGGGAGACCACGACCTGCTCTCTGGTCTAGAAACAGAGACAAAATGCTTCTTTGGAAATGGAGGAATGTGCTCTAGTGTATTCCATTAGGGGAAAAAAAGTCTGCTCTAGTTGCTGGTTTTTAACAGTAATTAAAAAAAAAAGGTTTTATGGTATGGAATAGAATGAGGAAAGCATAGAACCACTGCTATCTGGGACTACTGGGTATATCCTATCACTTCCTGTTCAACTGACAAAGCTTCCACCAGTCAGAAAAATCTTGGAAAATCTGCAACAGGGACAAGGGGTGGGGGGTAAACAATACAAAATAAAAAAAAACATGTATATATATATATATATATATATATATATATATATATATATATTTTATGCCGTTGTAGCTCAAACATTTATTTTGTACAAGACACTGATCTGTGGCTCATAATTGCTATTATATTGCTGTAGCAACCCCTGTAGCACCCTCCTAGTTAGGCTGCAAGAAAAAATTAGTCTTTAGTTCCTTCTGTAATCATGGGAGCAGGAATTGCTTGGTCTGGTCCATTCAGGGCTTCACAAGCTGGGAGTTTGATTGCTTCCCTGTTCCTCCAGAAGATTCAAATGATCAGCCTGAATACTGAGCGGGGCCTAGCCAATCCCTGGGGAGGAGTGCCCATATGGTGGCTGGGAGGCTGTTCCAAATTAATAATAACTACTGCAGTAGGGAACAGACACAAAAGATACACTCAGTATCTTTCCAAATAACTGTTCTCCTTTATTATGACGCAAATGAAGGTTTTTATACACATGATTACGTAGGTATCACATTAATATTACAATTGTACGTTTATGGTAACAAGGGGCGTATCATAGGCAGGCTAATTCTAACCAGGACTCAAAAGAATGCAAACATGTAATGAAAACGGTATCAGTGCCGTGTGCACAGTGAGGGCAGTGTGCAATACATACAAAATAGAATACAATTATATACAGAACTTACAAATTTCCATTACAATAGTCTGGAGCCTTGGAGAGAAGGTCTTTTCCCCTGTGAGGGAATGGGTCAATGAGCTCAAAGGGAGGGGGGGGGGCTGCTGCCCCCGAAGCACTTCGGACTGAATGCTGGACTACTCTACAAGGGGCTGCACCTACAGACTGATTCTGTTCCAGGATTCTGTAAGTGGAGCCTCCTTTCTGTGCTGCACCTCAGTTCACGGCCCCCAGCCATGAATATATAGACTGTTCCAGGCTTTTTCTACTTGTACAGCCAATTACGTTGCGGTCCTCAGCCGTGAGACTACAGACTGTTTCAGTCTGACAGACTACCTTATAGCATCCAGCTGTGAGAGACAAACTGTTCTACTTTGCTGGAAATGAGAGTGTGCTCTGTCTATTGTGCTCAGGTGTTATGGAGTATCCCACGTCCCTTCATCCTCTCCTGTTACAAGTCCTATAAGCAAATAAACTTAAAAAAAGATATTCCCGAGACTGTTCAATGAGCCTGTGTGAGCAGACTAATTTGGAAAAGAACCTGTTGAACTACAGGCATACCTCCCAACTGTCCCTGATTTGGAGGGACTGTCCCTGATTTGGAACAAAGTCCCTCTGTCTCTCATTCCTCCTCATTTGTCCCTCATTTTGGTCTGATCTATATAGATGTATATAAAATGCACTTTTTATCTTTCAAAAAGTGTTTCCTGGTGCTAAACCTCTCATCCAATTACTAAATTGCTGCATTTGTACACTTCAAATTCCAAAATAAAGCAAACGTATTGGAAAAATAAAGCACTTGTGGGTTTAACTAATAATTTTTTTTGTATAACTCTCCTTTGAGGAGGCGTGGCAGGGGGCATGTCCTATGCCTACATACATTTGCTAATAGGTGTCCCTCGCTCCCATCTCAAAAAGTTGGGAGGTATGCTACAGGAGCTTCTACGGTGGTAGTACTACATTTATTAAAGCAGAGCAAAACATAAAGAGTCAATAAGTGAAGTGTGGAAACCCACAGCAACTAATCTAATTTCAGTTTACTGAAATTCTGATTTGCTGCTGTGTGCTGCTGCACTGTACAGATTCTGTGAGTTTGGTTTGCCTAGCAGTATTCTGTACTATGCTATTTGACCACTAGGTGTCGACCTAGACACCATCAAATGACCAGTCCACTCTGTTGTAGGCAATATTTGTACAGCAGAATTCCTCTTAATCAGATTTTGTTGGACATAGAATGTGCAAAGTTTTACATCACATAAACAAGGCATTGTAGAATGGTGAGCTTGAGAGTGCGATGCAGGTGCGTCAAGAAGACAGGTTATATATTTTGATCACACTGATGATTCACGTGGTACATGTTAAAATCTACAATTTATGTCCCCTATCTAAATCATCCATAGAATTGGTATCTAAGGCACTTCATTGTTATTTGTAGACTTAAAGTGGTATTAAACCTATAAACAAAAATGTACTATTTTGTAGCTCACCAATTCTTAGATGTGGTGGTTGCATTTGTTTTTTTTTTAGAGGGGGGGTCTTTTTTCTTTTATATTCCACCCAGTGATCCAGCCAGTAAGTCTGTGTTTTTCCTACTTACAGAGCAAGCTGTCCAGCAAAAGTGGCAGCTAGGGGATGAGACAAACCGTTTACCACTGACATGGGTGTTTACAACAATCAGCTTTTATTTATTTATGTAAATCATTTATTCCAAAAGAAAAAGAAAAACGGTTGCTGTGACTGCTTAAAATAGATTCTCCAGCTCCCCCCCCCCCCACCCCAAAAAAAAAATAAAAGTCAGCAGCTAAAAATACTTTATTTAAATCTGCTAGTACATCTAACACTCCCCTCCCCCCAGACTGAATATGCTGCTGTGCAAAGGTGCCCCCTGTGCTTCTTCATCCAGAGTGGGGGCACTCTTATACAGGAGGTGTGTTACTGGCCAGATCACCAGGTGACAACAGAGGGGAAAAAGCAGGAAGAAAGAAAACAAATGCAGCCGCCACATCTGATGATTGGTAAGCCGCAATATATTACATTTTTGATTTGGAGTTTAATACTGCTTTATTAACTATATTTTTACACTAAATATTAGTTACTAAATCAACTTTACTTTCATCATTTTCTGCCGGCAACAAGGCTGAACTTCAGACAGCTTTGTGCACAGCTAAGTATATCCCATCAATAATAGTTTTCTCAAAAAGAGCACTAGCCACTTTTTAAATTCAGCACAATAAGCTCATTACTAAAAAAAAAAAAAAAAAAAAAAAAAAAAGCAGACATGTATTAATTATTCAGATTTCAACCAAACATAAAATAATGATTCTAAATATATAATATAAAATGTTCATAGTTATGTGTACTGCATTTCACGTTTCTCTTCACAATTTTGGTCATAGGGCCCAACAAGTGTTCTGTTCTATACAGTATGTTATTTGACCACTAGATGTCACTCTAGAGGAGAGTAGCGCAAATAGATGCCCAGGGTGCCACCTGGCTGAGAATTCATTAGCTTATTGGAAAAATAAAAATGACTGTAATGGGCTGGTGTACAAGGGGTTGGACAGAAAAAATGGTTTGCATTCAAGATCAGTATGAGATCAATCTGGGGCATGCCTGAGATGCTTTAATTGATTTGTATGATATTTATTTGTATAAAAAGCAGTGCATTACGTAAGCAGCAAAAAGGGAAGAGTAAACTCAATGAGATCACAATAAAAACAAACAAACACTGCATTCCACAAATTTCCACTTTGCTTCACAAATAGTGACGGGTGAATCTGTCTGGGTTTTATTCTCCAAGGGTTTGGAAAAAAGGCATTTGCCAGGTGGGTGTCTTTAGCAGTGACACCTGCTTTTTTACCAAATGGCAACAGACCTGTGTTGGCAGGTGCCTACGTTAAAGTGGACCTTCAGTTATTTTTTTCAACTTTCCATCTATTAAATATTCTGCCCTTGTTGTTTTAACTTTGTATGGTAAAACAATTTTTTTCTGCCCCACTTCCTGTTTCTTGTCTGGTCATTAGCCTAGGCTTTTGACATCATGCACAGCTCTCTCTCTCACTCTCACTCTCGTGAGAGTTTGCCAGGAAGGGAGGGGGGGGGGGTGAGTCATAAGAGGGCCAATGAAAGCTGCAGAGCTGGAGGTGTGCCTCTGTGTGTCTGTGTAAAGGAAGTGAACAGGCAGCAGCTTCAGCTGCCCACAGTAATGCCCCGTACACACAATAGGATTTTCCGATGGAAAATGTTCGATGGGAGCTTGTTGTTGGAAATTCAAACCGCGTGTAGGCTCCATCGGACATTTTCCATCGGAATTTTCGTCACACAAAATTTGAGATCTGGATCTCAAATTTTCCAACAACAAAATCCGTTGTCGTAAATTCCGATCGTGTGTACACAATTCCGACGCACAAAGTTCCACGCATGCTCGGAATCAAGCAGAAGAGCCGCACTGGCTATTGAACTTCATTTTTCTCGGCTCGTCGTACGTCTTGCATGTCACCGCGTTCTTGACGTTCGGAATTTCTGACCAACTTTGTGTGACCGTGTGTATGCAAGACAAGTTTGAGGCCAACATCCGTCGGAAAAAAAAACATGGATTTTGTTGTCAGAAAATCCTATCGTGTGTACAGGGCGTTAGAGAGGATGCAGCCAGACTCAGTGGAGGGAGATTTCTGCAGCATATTTGGCAAGTACAGAATCACAGTATAGATAAAATAATATGCAAAGTGGTTGGAGGGAAGCTTCAGAATGGCAAAGATGTTTTTATTACAAATTATGTGAGCAGACTGCAGTTCCTCTTTAAGTTCTGGATTTGTGTATTTATTCTGCAATGTGTCCTGTTACTTTATAAGTGTTGGCTGATGCTGCAGGGGTCGGGCTATTTGTGACACAGTTTCCCCTGCAGGTAGGTCACTTCCCCTTGTGAGGGGAATAAATGCAGAGGAGCCAACCTCATGGAGAGGAATCCAGTGTAGGAAGCAGACAGAGAGGACCTGTATCATCATGTAGTTCCTTTTTCAGGCCGCAGCACCCTCCAACGGGACCCTTTCTTCAGAGCGAGCATGTGTTATGGACTTTTGTTGTCATAGACCGCCACACCTTAAAGAAAATCTTTACTGTAGCCACTGATTTTCAATAAAAGGACACTTACTTCATAGCTCCCAACTGTCCCTGATTTGGAGGGACTGTCCCTGATTTGGAGCAATGTCCCTCTGTCCCTCATTCCTCCTCATTTGTCCCTCATTTTGGTCTGATCTATGTAGTTGTATATAAAATACACTTTTTTATCTTTCAAAAAGTGTTTCCCAGTGCTAAACCTTTCATCCAAATTCTAAATTGCTGCATTTGTACATTTTAAAAGCCAATATAAAGGAATATTGGCAGTAAAAAAAAAATCACTTGTGGATTTAAGTAACCCTTTTTTTAAAATGTATATCCCCTTTAAGGGGCGTGGCAGGGGGCGTGTCCTATGCCCACATACGTTTGCTAGTAGGTGTCCCTCATTCCCATTTCAAAATGTTGGGAGGTATGTTACTTGCAGTGGCGGCCCATCCATAGGGGGTGCACAGGTGCTGTCCACCAAAGCTAGTAAGCTAGTCAACAAAAAATAAATAAAAATTACATAAAAATAAAAAATAAATAAAAAGTTCCTTAAAAAAAAAAAAACACAAAAAAAGGTCCTTTAAGTGCACTGTGTACGTGTGCCGGACACTCGATCAGTGCCACTGGCTGTAGCCGACAGCACTGATCAGTGTATTCTGATGGCAGGGGAAGTCGCTGTCAGAACACAATAGCCCAGTGCAAGGATTCCCCCATTCACATCGCATGTATGGATGGGGAAATCAGCTCCCTCTTCTGAAAAGCGTTCGCTGTGGATCGCTTTTCAGAGCCATTTGAAGTCATGAGGAGAGGATACGTTGCCTCCTCATTCCCTGTTTTAACCCTAAAAATGCCAACCCACACCACCATAAATGCATGCATTTCATGCAGTTGCAGGGCAGTTGCTGCATAGCTCCATTTACTGGGAATGGTTGCCCCATGTGTACAGTCCTGATCAGCTGCTTGCCCTTGTTTAGGTGGGTGGTCGGGAGTGGTGAAACCGCAGCTAAACTGCCCCCTATGGCTGCCTGTGTGAACAAGTCCTAACAGGTAAATTCCTATCACTTTGTTGAGATTTTCTTGCATTTCCTGTTGCCCCTCAAGGGCAGGAAGTAAAAGGAAATTAATGGGACAACAACAGCAATAAAAATAAATTATAAGAAGATTTTAACCTGCGCCTATTTATTCCAAAAAAAAAAGCTTGGGTTGTACATACACTGCAGTGCAGTCTGTGTAGAGGTCAAGGACCTGACTGTGTTGTCTGGCAGGGGTGTCTGGATCACAGGACTGGCTGAGTAGATGTACAGTATCTCACAAAAGTCAGTACACCCCTCACATTTTTGTAAAAATGTTATATCGTTTCATGTGACAACACTGAAAAAATGACACTTTGCTACAATGTAAAGTAGTGTGCGGTTCGTTTCGTACGAATTTCCCGAAAATTCGTACATTCGGAAGCATCTGAAATACGAATTTCTATGCTTCCGAATTGTATACGAAATACAAAATTTCATTGACGAATTTCGGATCCAAATTCCGTTACAACGGAAACGTGACTTGTTTTGGTGTTTTGTTGACCAATCAGAGGTTTTCTTCTGCTGCTGAGTGAGGGTTGAGAAAATTACCTTTTTTAACCACTAGGCGTCCGCGCTATAGCCGAAAGACGGCTACAGCGCGGACTCAAATTGCCGGGAGGGCGTCCCTGGACGTCCTCCTGTTTACTTCCGCATTGCGCGCTCCCGCGAGCGCGCATCGCGGAAGTTTTGTGCTGGCCGTGTCCCTCGGACACAGCCAGTCACAGATCACCGTAAACGGCCAATGACAGCGGCCGTTTACGGTGCGATCGGCGGTGCCAATGAGAGAGGATCTCATATGTAAACATATGAGATCATCTCTCATCGCCGGCTCTCCCTCCTCCCACAGAGACAGCGTGTGAGGAGGGAGAGCGGAACCGCTGCGGCGGTGAGTGTAAAAAAAAAAAAAAAAAAAAAAAAGTGTCCCGCTGTTAACAGTCCCTGCCATCTGCCCTGTCATCTGCCCCTGTCATCTGCCCTGTCATCTGCCCCTGCCATCTGCCCTGTCATCTGCCCTGTCATCTGCCCCTGCCATCTGCCCCTGCCATCTGCCCTGTCATCTGCCCCTGCCATCTGCCCCTGCCATCTGCCCCTGCCATCTGCCCCTGCCATCTGCCCCGTCATCTGCCCCGTCATCTGCCCCGTCATCTGCCCCTGCCATCTGCCCCTGCCATCTGCCCCTGCCATCTGCCCCTGTCATCTGCCCCTGCCATCTGCCCCTGCCATCTGCCCCGTCATCTGCCCCGTCATCTGCCCCTGCCATCTGCCCTGTCATCTGCCCTGTCATCTGCCCCTGCCATCTGCCCCTGCCATATGTCCCCACTGCCACGTATAAGTGCCATCTGTCATCAGTGCCACATAGTGCCATCTGTCATCAGTGCCACATAGTGCCATCTGTCATCAGTGCCACATAGTGCCATCTGTCATCAGTGCCACATAGTGCCATCTGTCATCAGTGCCATCTTTCATCAGTGCCACCTGTCAGTGTCACGTGCCATCTGTCATCAGTGTCACGTGCCATCTGTCATCAGTGTCACGTGTCATCAGTGCCACGTATTAGTGCCACCTGTCATCAGTGTCATCAGTGCCACGTATCAGTGCCACCTGTCATCAGTGTCATCAGTGCCACGTATTAGTGCCATCTGTCATCAGTGCCACGTATTAGTGCCATCTGTCATCAGTGCCACGTATTAGTGCCATCTGTCATCAGTGCCATGTATTAGTGCCATCTTTCATCAGTGCCACATGTCATCAGTGCCACATATCAGTGCCATTTGTCATCAGCGCCACATGCCGTCAGTGCCACATATTAGTGCCATGTGTCATCAGTGCCACATATTAGTGCCATCTGTCAGTGCCACGTATTAGTGCCATCTGTCAGTGCCACGTATTAGTGCCATCTGTCATCAGTGCCATGTATTAGTGCCATCTGTCATCAGTGCCACGTCAGTGCCACGTATCAGTGCCATCTGTCATCAGTGCCACATCAGTGCCACGTATCAGTGCCATTTGTCATCAGTGCCACCTCAGTGTCACGTGTCATTGTCCTGGTGCTCCAGGGCCTTCAAAAGTGTAATAGGTAGTCAACAAATTAGATGTGTAATTTTTGCTCCTAGAACACCTGATGGTGCTCCCTGCATGTTGGGCCTCTCTATGTGGCCAGGCTGTGAAAAAAGTCCCACACATGTGGTATCGTAATACTCAGGAGGAGTAGCAGAATGTATTTTGGGGTGTCATTTGTGGTATATACATGCCATGTGAGAGAAATAACCTATTACAATGACAATTTTGTGGGGGAAAAAAAAAAAAAAAAAAATCTTCATTTTGCAAAGAATTGTGGGAAAAAATGACAACATCAAAAACCTCACCATGCATCTTACTAAATACCTTGGAATGTCTACTTTCAAAAAAGGGGTCATTTGGGGGGTATTTGTACTTTCCTGACTTGTTCGGGTCACAAGAAATGAGATAGGCCGTCAGTGCATCACGTGTGATCAATTTTTATGATTTGCACCATAACTTGTAGACTCTCTAACTTTCAGAAAGACCAAATAATATCCACTAATTTGGGTTATTTTTACCAAAGATATGTAGCAGTATAAATTGTGGCCAAAATTTATGAAGAAAAATTACTAATTTGAAAAATTTTATCACAGAAACTAAGAAAAATGCGTTTTTTTTCAAAATTTGCGGTCTTTTTTCATTTATAGCGCAAAAAATAAAAAACCCAGAGGTGATCAAATACCACCAAAAGAAAGCTCTATTTGTATGAAAAAAAGGACAAAAAAATTCATTTGGGTACAGTATTGCATGACTGAGTAATTGTCATTCAAAGTGTGAGAGCGCTGAAAGCTGAAAATTGGTCTGGTCACGAAGGGGGTTTAAGTGCCCAGTTGTCAGGTGGTTAATATGGGAGTGGGAGACTGGTACTGGTAGTAGATGGGAGATTCAGAATCGGACAAAATAAGAATGTTCGTTAATATCGTTTTAGTATTGTCATAATAATTACGATTATTCGTTATGATGAAGTTAAAAACCCAGGAAGTCATCACAGCACAGGGATGGTGGGAGCCCCTCATAATGAGCACAGCACAGGGATGGTGGGAACCCCTCATAATGAGCACAGCACAGGGATGGTGGGAGCCCCTCATAATGAACGCAGCACAGGGATGGTGGGAGCCCCTCATAATGAGTACAGCACAGGGATGGTGGGAGCCCCTCATAATGAGCACAGCACAGGGATGGTGGGAGCCCCTCATAATGAACGCAGCACAGGGATGGTGGGAGCCCCTCATAATGAACGCAGCACAGGGATGGTGGGAGCCCCTCATAATGAGTACAGCACAGGGATGGTGGGAGCCCCTCATAATGAGCATAACGAGTCGACGAATGCCATATTGAGAAAGGTTTTATTTGCTTTTTAAATTCATCATAACGAACGTTCGTAATTGTTATGAAAAGTTAATGAACCTAACGAAAGTTCGTATTTCGTACAAATCCAAATTGCATTTCGGACACAAATTACGAAATACGAATTAACAGCTAATAAGAAACGGAAAGGAACGAAACAAATTTATTGACGGCGCACATGTCTATAAAGTAGTGAGTGTACAGCTTGTATAACAGTGTAAATTTGCTGTCTCCTCAAAATAACTCAACACACAGCCATTAATGTCTAAACCGCTGGCAACAAAAGTGAGTACACCCCTAAGTGAAAATTATGTGACTCGTTAGTGTTACAAGATCTCAGGTGTGAATGGGGAGCAGGTGTGTTAAATTTGGTGTTATCGCTCTCACTCTCTCATACTGGTCACTGGAAGGTCAACATGGCACATCATGGCAAAGAACTCTCTGAGGATCTGAAAAACAGAATTGTTGCTCTACATAAAGATGGCCTAGGCTAGAAGAAGATTGCCAAGACCCTGAAACTGAGCTGCAGCACGGTGGCCAAGACCATACAGCGGTTTAACAGGACAGGTTCCACTCAGAACAGGCCTCGCCATGGTCCACCAAAGAAGTAGAGTGCACGTGCTCAGCGTCATGAATGCCAACATGTACTGTGACATACTGAAGCAAAGCATGATCCTCTCCCTTCGGAGACTGGGCCACAGGGCAGTATTCCAACATGATAATGACCCCAAACACACCTCCAAGACGACCACTGCCTTGCTAAAGAAGCTGAGGGTAAAGGTGATGGACTGGCCAAGCATGCCTCCAGACCTAAACCCTATTGAGCATCTGTGGGACATCCTCAAACGGAAGGTGGAGGAATGCAAGGTCTCTAACATCTGCCAATTCCGTGATGTCATCATGGAGGAGTGGAAGAGGACTCCAGTGGCAACCTGTGAAGCTCTGGTGAACTCCATGCCCAAGAGGGTTAAGGCAGTGCTGGAAAATAATGGTGGCCACACAAAATATTGACACTTTGGGCCCAATTTGGACCTTTTCACTTAGGGGTGTACTCACTTTTGTTGCCAGCGGTTTAGACATTAATGGCTGTGTGTTGAGTTATTTTGAGGGGACAGCAAATTTACACTGTTATACAAGCTGTACACTCACTACTTTACATTGTAGCAAAGTGTCATTTCTTCAGTGTTGTCACATGAAAAGATAGAATAAAATATTTACAAAAATGTGAGGGGTGTACTGACTTTTGTGAGATACTGTATAAATCTATTAGTTATATTTCAGCTGTAGAGTTTATTTGTTTTCTGGAGTTCAGCTTACAGGCTGAAAGGAATAAATAGGGCCGGTTGCAGTATGGCTGTGGTCGGTGTGTAAATGATGACAATACTTTATAAATGGCTGTAAGTGCTCCTATTATAACCAGCCCACACCCCTCTCTTGGCTGAGAAGTGACAGAGAGCCGCAGTGTTCAGTGTTTCCTGTGTGCAGATTGTGTCACAGCTGGTGAGGAAACACTTCCTACCACACAATCTGTGATGTAGAGCTCCCTGTGTCTTCATCATAGGCTTAACTTGCTGAAAACACAGCCAACGCATGGCACTCGGCATCAGTGCTCATTGCCAGGCTATGGATACTGCGTCCATATTTCCCATAATCCCACTCAGAACCATGGACAGTGTCCGGGGAAGCTGGGCTCTACTATCTTCTCTAGTTGTGTTGTATTGGTATCAATTTCAGGGAAGAATGTTACAAGTGTCACTTAAGAAAATAAAAAAAAGAACTCTTATGCAGCACACACACGGCCGGACTTGCCAACGGGCTAAACTCCGTCGGCATTTCCGACGGAAATATTTAGAACATTTTCTATATCTGAGTCCATCGGAAATGCTGACAGAAAAAGTCCGATGGGACATACACATGGTCGGGATGTCCGACCGAAAGCTCCCATCAGACTTTTTATGTCGGGAAGTCCGGCCGTGTGTACGCGGCATAAGGCTGCGTTTACACTGGTGCGATGCGGGAACTCCTGCGATTCCTGTGCGGGTCCTCGCATTGCATCTGAATTGCAGGCAGTTCACACTGACATCTGCAAACCGCTGCAGGTGTCAATGTAAGGTTAAAGGGGTTGTAAACCTACGTGTTTTTTCACCTTAATGCACCCTATGCATTAAGGTGAAAAAACACCTGGCAGCGACCGCCCCCCCAACCCCCCGTTTTACTTACCTGAGCCCTGGAACTTGACCCAACGGGGGCACGCTGTCCCTCTGCCCGAGGTTCTCGGCTCTTGATTGGATAGATTGATAGCAGTGAGCCATTGGCTCCCACTGCTGTCAATCAAATCCAATGACGCGGGCACCGGGGGGCTCAGGAGCGCGCCCGCAACGTAACCCCCTCGGGAGACTGCTTCTCCGGGGGGGTTATCTGATGTGGGGAGGAGCCGTGAGAGCCGCCGAGGGACCCCAGAAGACAGTGTTCGGAGCCACTGTGCAAAACGAGCTGCACAAAGGAGGTAAGTACCGGTATATGTTTGTTATTTTAAAAAAACAAAAAAAAAACGACCCTTTACAATTACTTTAATGAACTGCGGAATCGATTGCATGGGTCTGAACACCCATGTGATCCGATTCCAGTGTCGACCAAAAAAAAAAAAAGGGGTCCTGCACCATTTTGTTGCGAATGCGATGTGATTTCAAACTGCTTGGCTGAATTCGCATTGCACACACATCACATGTGATGTGCACAGCAAATGCAGTGCTAATCGCATGCAAAGTCTGGGATTGCTGGTGCGATGTGGGAAACCCTACGATTCCTGTGTGGATTCCTGCATCGCACCTGAATCGCACACTGGTTCACACTGACATCTGCAAACCGCTGTGGGTGTCAATGTAAAGGTAATGACACCCCCAGATTGGTTCGCAGATCGGAGAGCAAACTGTGAAAACTGTGAAATCATCACACCCATGCGATCCACTTTCAGTGTGGACCAAAAAAAAAAAGGGGGGCCTGCGCCATTTTGTTGCGGATGCGATTTCAGCCATACAAACTGTATGGCTGATTTTGCATCGCACAGACATCTGTTGTGCACAGCAATGCGGTGCGAATCACATGCGATGTCTGTGTTTGCACCAGTGTGAACCCAGCAGCCCTTAAATTATGCATTAATGCAAAGCCTTTTTGTGGATTACAGCGAGCTGCGCTAAAGCAACCCATTCTTTTTGGCGTGGCATCTTACGGCAGAGAAGATCGCAGCTCACCTATTTTTTTTTAGATGTAGGGAACCGAAAGTAGATTGCTTTTAGCACCATTTTTTTTTTTTGCATTTTAACACCACAATTTACTGAGTCCTTGGAGCACAACTTAACTTTACATTTAAATGCTACCTCCAACTTTTGCAAAGATAAATAAATAAATGCAGTGCAACCATGTTGATTAATAAAAAAAAATGTGCCTTCATTCATTTTTTTTTTGGATGTGTGCCTGCAAATAATTGCAACTGCAATTGGAAGATCGTGGGTGCAATGCTCCGGCTCCTGCAGACTATTCTCCATCCCCAGGTCCATACTGAGCCACAGAACTTCACTCTCTCAGAACTGACTATTTTTAGCCCTCGTTCACACTGACAGCGGGATTGAAATTGTGCGACTTCAGTTGAACTGATCTCTAACATCCACCAGCTCCGTGATGTTGTCATGGAGGAGTGGAAGAGGACTTCAGTGGCAACCTGTGAAGCTCTGGTGAACTCCATGCCCCAGAGGTTTAAGGCAGTGCTGGAAAATAATGGTGGCCACACAATTTATTTACACTTTGGGCCCAATTTGGACATTTTCACTTAGGGGTGTACTAACTTTTGTCGCCAGTGGTTTAGACATTAATGGCTGTGTGTTGCTTTATTTTGAGGGGACAGAAAATTTACACTGTTATACAAGCTGTACACTCACTACTTTACATTGTAGCAAAGCGTTATTTCTTCACATGAAAAGATATAATAAAATATTTACAAAAATGTGAGGGATGTACTCACTTTTGTGAGATACTGTACGTCCTTTTATTAAAAGTCAGCAGCTACAGTATTTGCAGCTGCTGAATTAATTTTTTTCTGGCCAGGCTGGACAACCACTTTAATTTAGGCTTTAATTCCATATATCTGAAGTTTTGTACGGGTGTGGGAATTTTACATACAGATTTGTGATTGGCATAATAAGCTCTCTTACATAAAACAAACTAGTCTATCATTTTTTTCCTGGTCCTTTTATGGAAAGATGTTTGGCTGGTTAGCTTACTTATCCTGCTTAGCAGGTTATCTATAATTAATAGGATAATTAAAATCCCAGCACACACCTGTTAAGGGAATTTAACTCTTGGTGGTGATAGTTGAACAAATGCCAAGCAATATGTGGACCTCTTGGAATCATAGAAGGTCTATGCCCATTTTGCTGAATCTTGGTAGCTCAGCGTATCTCCTAATCACTGTCTGGCGTTATCATCTCCTATTATAGTCCTTCTCCTTACCGTCTGCCACTTTGTTCAGCATCAGTGACAGAGTTATTAAGGCGTTTCCATTTGTCACTCACATTTGGTTTGGCTTTAGATTCCAAGCAAGTGAACCTCATTTCCCCAGCCAGAGACTTTTAGAATGACTGTCAACTTTATAAGCCACAGTTATTTCTTATGTGAGATTGATGAATAGTAAGAGTCAGGAGGACTGGGTGGAGTATTGCAGGTTGATCACGTCTTGTGTGAGAATGATTTCCTTCTATTCCATCTACAGGATTTCATTTTCAGCTCTGCTGTCAGGGAACTTGAGAAGGGAATGATGAGAAGGATGTCAACTGAGAAAATTAAGTTTATGGAAAAAGAAGAATTGGAATCATTCTATCAGCTGTCCGTTAAGGTATGATTTGAGAGACGGGTCTGTAGACCATCCAAACAACTAAACCGGATGAAAGCAGAACAGGAGATTTGTCAAAGAAATGAAAATTTTGCTGAGACGGTGAGACTCTGCTTGCGGTGAGTGGCAACCCTTCTTTACAGCCCAGGACATGAACTTTGCAGGGGTGGTTGGGGCACTGCCAAGAAGATATCATGCAGGGGAATGCTACCTGACTGCTCTCTCCTACTCAACCTGGATGGGGTGTGAAAGTCGCCCAATGAATTCACCAGAATTGGCCCAGTTCTGCTTTCGGCTCAGGAAAGTAGATCAGAAGCTGCAAGAGATGAGAGCCATCTACCAGGGGTCAGGTGAGAGAGCTGGGGAGAGATTGAAGTGGTCAACTGTTCATGATCACCAAAACCATGAAGTAGAGAGTTCCATTCCAGTAGCCAATGGAAGGTTTTGATAAAATACAGTTGAGTAACTGTCAATATTTTATACCTCTTGGGAACTTCAGTGGTGGGATTGTTGATTTTGGATACCCAAGTTTTGCCATCATTTAAAAAGAGGTTTAAAAAGAGTCTCGCTTATCCTGTAACATTGTATATTTATTTTATATTAGGTAATGTAACAGGAGGAGCAAAACTTCCAAGCAGGAAGGGAATATTTCCATGCAGCAAGTTAATACTAAGTAGAAGAAGGGGCCTGTGGTTGATTTAACTTTGAATGTATTAAATTCAAATGTCAAGATTAAGGTGCATGTAAAGGCAATTCTTCCTAGTTTTGATTGGAGTGTGGAATCTATGATTTTTATTGCTGTCTGTGTCCTATCTGGGGAGATTCAACTCTCTATGTTTCCTGGTGACCATTGTCATTGAGATTGAAAATGATGGGAAATCCTTCAATTGTAACACTTGTTCTTATGACAACTCTCTAAAGCTGGCCAAATACTAATCAAAATTTGGCTGGCCCAGTAGGAACCAGCCAAATTTTAATCAGTATGTGGCTAACCCCACTCAACAGAAGTCAATCTTTTGATCTAGTGTTCTCAATCGGACGTGTTGGAAAATTCTCCTTGATCAGTGGCTGCAGCAAATCAGCGGAAGCCAGTGATCAGTGTAATCTGACAGCAGCGAGTGCCACTGTCAGGATACAATGTCTTGGTTTGGGGGGATTTGTGTGGCTGGAGAAATCTGCAGCTGGCTGAATGAAAAAAAGAACTAATATTGTATGGCCAGAAAAATTGTGACTAATCAGATTTTATACATTATCCTCTGGGAAAATCCATCACATTATCTCTTACCCATCTAAGACCCCTTTAACGCTGGGGCCCCGGCCGCGCTAAAACGGCGCTCATTTTAGAGGCGCTTTAGCGCTGTTTAAGCGGCACTATTTGGCCGCTAGCGGGTTCCTTTTAACCCCAAAGAAGGGCTTAAAAGCGCCCATGCTTTTCAGGCGCTTTGGAAGAGCTATCCATTCATTTTCAATGGGCATTTTGGGAGCACTGTATACAGCACCACCCCAATGTGAAAAGACAAACTGAAATGAATGGGAGGCAGTTTTCAGGCGCTATTTAGAGGCTATTTCTAGCGCTAAAATGCCTGAAAACCGCCTCAGTTTGAAAGGGGTCTTAGAGAAACAACTTGTTTTTGTCCCAGTTTTACTTTTTCAAATGTTGTAAAAAAAATTGTACCAAATTTTTTTTGTTGGCCTGACCCTTCAAAAAGTGGGATACCAATAATTAACACCAGCTTCCCTCTTTTCAAGAATGGTCTTAAATGTTCAACTTTGACACTGTCCTTGATAAAGAACATCTACACAGAAGCATTGTTTTGTTTATTAAAGGTCGTTCTTATTGTCCATCTGTTGTTACGATCCTTAGACTTCACTATTTGGGGATTCCAAAATATGGCAAACTTAGGGTTTATGTTGATGAGCTTCAATAGGCAAATGCAGCAAATGCAGCATGCTTTTTATATCAGCTTAAGGGCCTGTGTTGATGGGGTTTTGTTCACTGGGTTTGCAATTCCATACAAGTCTTTGAGAATACAAAGCTGCCATGAAGCAGGTCAAATGCAAGTCAGAAGAGGGTCATCTGCGTGTCAAATGAACTTGTCAGTGAGTTCTGAATGATCTCAGAACCATCTCAGTCTTACGTCAAACTGATGCCATTGACACAAGCCCAAAACCCATCGACACAGGCCCTTAAACATTTCTGAGATCTTTCAGAATTTGTTGAAGTTGAGAAGTAGTTCTGAAGCGAACAAAAGCCAGTTAACACAGGCCCCAAAGATGGCCAAAGATTGACAGATGTCTCCCTGTGGATGAGGGGTGGGAGAGATCTGCCTCTATTGTAACATATTATGGGAGCATTGGTTCTTTCCGTAGTAGAAACTCAGAAGAGGGATGGCAGAAAAAGACCTAGTGGTCTATTAAGTCTGCCCCATTTTTTTATGATTTTTTTTTTACTTTTTTGTCTGAGTATAGGTCTATGTTTTGCCAATTACGACACTGGCAAGAAGGCAACAATACATCTTTACACTTCACCAAAGGGAACGATCAGTGCCTGGTCACACAAACTTTCCAATGACAGCTGGGGGCTACAACTAGGGCCCTATCAATGTAAGCCATTCTTGAATAGCAAGCATTGCTTGCAAAAAAAAAGATTGTTTATGCCTCCGTAGCACTTAGTACTGTTTTAATATTCAAACCATGGCATCCCAGCCAATTAAGGGTTAAACAAATCTGTTCTAGTCTACAATTTAACAACCCATGGCTTTCCATTGACTAATAAGGCATATTGGGATTTATAGTTCCTTGGTGCCAAGTTGCCAACTGACAATGACCTTTACTTAGTAAGAAAATTAGGTTACACATAGCAATCAGAATATTTTTAGTCTGACAGCTATATGCATATGATTGGTGATGTAAGTTACACTACATTCTTCGGCAAAGGCATGTATTATACATGAACCATGCATCGGCATTTATTCAAATCTTTAAATGTAAAATTTGTCCTTACACAAATGTGTAACTGCTATCATAAATGAATGTACAACATAGATTCTGAAACATGGAAAACGTTTAGAAAAAAGCAAGAATTGTATAGATCATTATGAAGTCATGGGCTGCATTCCAAGAATGGGCACAAGTCTCCCAATCCCACCCCTAATGAACATCTAATGCAATGCATCAGAGAGCACTGGGCGATCTTGGGGTACCCTGGGGTTTTTTTTAGAGTCTTTCCAAACATCAGATATGCTCATTAATGCTGCCAGAAAAATGTTTAATCTTTGTAAAATCTTTGTGTAACATGGTCAGTCTTTCTCACTGTGAAGAGGAACGGAAGGTATTAATCATATGTGTCCTGCTCTGGTCTTATAGGGCGAATAGCAGAAGAAACAGCACCAGGATCCAGGCATCTCAAACCATATTCTTTTAACTCAAAACAAGTGCCTCCGCTGTGAGCATTTAGAAATATTTATTACAATTTTATAACATGGTTCTAATGAATTCATTTGGGTGATATTGAGTGTTTGGGGTGTCTACAAAGACCGAAGTCTATAGAGGTTAACTTCAAAGTGGCCTGATATATGGTATGCCAAACCTTGGGGTGGGTAGTGAGGAGTAATGTGTTAAAAATAACAGCGCCACAGAAATGTGCTCAAATGGACAGCTGCTACTCTGATTATTGTAAGAATACAATTAAAAACAATGTATAGTGATAAGAGCGGCTCTAGTCCACACAATAACCTAAAAAAATACAATCTTAATTCGTGAATAATCAAAACATATATCTATATATAATATCACAAGTGTGATAACAACACCTGTGAAAAAATATAGAAATTCTAAGAAAGTGCTAGTGCATATCAAAGTGCAAACAATTGTATTGTGCAATATCATTAAAGTTTAAGGGTTTTTTTTGTTTTTTTTTATACTCAAAATAATTAATGATAAAGAGAATCAACAAAAATATAAAAATAACAAATTATTCAATTTATAAAAAAAATGTCTCTGCTTATAAGTGCATGAAGTACTCCACCGCTGTGTGAATCCTTAACCACTCTCACCAAAACGAACTCACCAGATCGATAAAATGGTCAAATTATGAACCAGCAAGAAGACAACGATCCCCAATTACAGTTTTACAGTCACATTCCCTTTACACAGCTCACAGTAAATCATGGGGAAGACAAAACAGAAGGAAGGAGGCTCCCATAGCGTAAAACCATCTCACAGGTGAATTAAAAATTCTCTGTAATCCACTCACATTTGAAGAGTGCCTACCCGGCACTAGGGAGTAGGGAGCTAATAATACGCAATGTCATCGGTGTCCTTGCCCCGCCCTACGTCGTTTCGTCGTGTAATGATTTAGTGTGACCTGTGTAAGGGGAATCTGACCATAAAACGGTGATTGGGGATCGTTTGGAGACACAGTGGTCCTCTTGCTGGTTCATAATTGTACCATTTTATCGATCTGGTAAGTCCATTTTAGTGAGAGCGGTGAAGGATTCACACAGTGGTGGAGTACTTGAGGCACTTATAAGCAGAGACGTTCTTTTTATAATTTGAATAATTTGTTTTTTTTTTTATATTTTCTCTGTTTCTCTTCATCATTAATTTATTTGAGTATAAAAAAAATATAAAATAATTCTTTAGCACTTTAATGATATTGCACAATACGATTGTTTGCACTGCACTTTGATATGCACTAGCACTTTCTTATCATTTATACATTTCTGCACAGATGTTGATATCAAACTTGTGATATTATATATAGATTTATGTTTTGATTAATCACTAATTAAGATTGTATTTTTTGGGTTAATGTGCGGACTAGCGCCACTCTTATCACTATACATGGATATTGGGGACAACGTTCAAATGACAAAAGTTTATAACACTTAAAGGTCAAATCAAAATGTTTATTGAAATAAAGTTTTAGATGAAGCCAACCCATTTCAGGGGAAATGTTTCTACCTTCCTCAGGGCTGAAACTGTGGCTCTGTTTGGACTCATGATGAGAAACAGTTACGAGACTTATGTAAGGGCTGATCCACGGGGGTTAATTTACTAAAACTGGAGAATGCAAAATCTGGTGCAGCTCTGCATAGAAACCAATCAGCTTCCAGGTTTTATTGTCAAAGCTTAATTGAACAGGCTGAAGTTAGAAGCTGATTGGCTACCATGCACAGCTGTACCAGATATTGCACTCTCCAGTTTTAGTAAATCAACCCCAAACTGTCAAACCTGGACACATTGCAAACTACTGACCCCAAAGTTTGGCATCTGAGCGTTCCCTAAGACCCCATACACATTATTAGATTTTCTGCAGATTTTTTTTTTCAGATTTACCAAAACAATATAATATGAGGTCAAACTTTAAGAGTTTCCATTTGTATGCAATCAGGCAGGCCCTTGCACTGCATGGTTTTGGTAAATCCGAAGACAAAAAACTGCAGAGAATCTAATACCATGTTTCTCTGAAAATAAGACCTAGCATGATTGTCGGTGATGGCTGCAATATAAGCCCTACCCCCCAAATAAACCCTAGTTAAAGTCCTTGTAGGTCTTATTTTCAGGGTAGGGCTTATTTTTGGGGAAACAGGGAAGGGCTGATATGGGGAGGGTAGGGCTTATATTGCAGCCATCACCGACAATCACGCTAGGTCTTATTTTCAGGGAAACAGGGTAGTGTGTATGGGGCCTGAAGAGACTATCTATCAGAGAAACAGTAGCTCAAGACCAGAACAAGGGCCTCATACACTGCACCTTCATGGCACATCAGCCTTTTTGAAGAAAGACTGAATTGTATGTTATATCCAACAATATCAATACCTGGCTTCCATTGCGTCGGTGCTATCACACCTATACATCTGATATGTTGGATAATATACCCCAGCTGAGAGATAAAAATGATATTACCATTCTTGAAAGCATTTCACTGAACATTTACCATACAGACATTCAGTAGATGCGGTGTATTATAGCAGAGTTAGCATATGTATAACGTGTTTTATTTCTTCCCTCTCCATTGTCTCACCACCTTACCAGGTCCTTTCTCTTGTGACCATTCTGAGCTCAGGCTATCGGAACTGCTCCAGTCCGTTGTAATCCTCCTTTTCAAATATCCAGCTCTCAAAGCCCACTGCGTACAAGAAGCCATGACCAACCTGATCAACAGAGTGCGAGGTATGATCCTACACCATGCTCTTAAAATAAAAATATAAAGTAAAATAAGTCTAAAAATATAAAGTAAAGTTTGCAGTAAGTAAAATAAGTCTAAAAATATAAAGTAAAGTATAAGTAAAATAAGTCTAAAAATATAAAGTAAAGTATACAGTCAGTAAAATAAGTCTAAAAATATAAAGTAAAGTATAAGTAAAATAACTCTAAAAATATAAAGTAAAGTATAAGTAAAATAAGTAAAAAAATATAAAGTACAGTAATACCTTAATTTACGAGTAATGCAGTATATGAGCGTTTTGAAAGACGAGCAACATTTAAAAAAAAAATTGTCTTGATATACAAGCACTGTCTTGATATACGAGCAGTAGTTTTACTGTAAAAACAAAAGAATTACACTTACAAAGTTAAGGAGTCTGGTGTTCATCCATGTAAAGCCGCTGTGTATATGTACAGTAAAGCTGTCAGAGACACCCAGAGACACTCCGAGCTGGGTGGGGCGGGCGTAACGTGCGTTCGGAGCACCCGGAAGTGATGTCAACAGTTCCCGAGTGTCTCAGAGTTCTCCAGGAAGCGCTGGGAGCAACCATCGCCCCCGAACCTCTGCCCACATATAGCGCTGTATACTGTACACCAGGGGCTTTACTGTAATATACACAGTGGCTTTACATGGATGAGCTCCAGACTCCTTAACATTGTGAGTGTAATTCTTTTTTTTTTTTTTACATCAAAACTGTGATTCTTCTTTTTTTTTTCAACACAGATGTACAGTACAGTATTACTCCTGCAGTACTGTACAGTATTTATATGAGCTTTTGCTCATATTTTGATCATTTTGTATATTAATAAATGGTTGTGGAACAAATTATCTGAGTTTTCATTTTTTCTTATGGGAAAATGTTCTTTGATATAAAAGTGCTTTGGATTACAAGCATGCTTCTGAAACAAATTATGCTCACAAACCAAGGTATTACTGTAAAGTATAATTAAAATAAGTCTAAAAATATAAAGTAAAGTATAAGTAAAATAATAAGCTGTACTGTATGGATGCTATAGGATCCCTATGCTGTGATATGAGTGGACTAGTGAACTTGCCCCCTCCATCTCACAAAAATCGTTCATTAGTCAGACAGGAAGTGCTCACAATATCGAGTGTACCTGTTTTGCTGCTTGGCACATATCTACAGGTATTTTTACCATGATAACATGTATAACATGTACAATCTTATTCACTGTTTTTCTTTTATGGTAAGAGTAATTGAGCTGTAATGGAAATGGACGAACTCCTTAATTATAATGAGTCTACAGCATATAACACTAGTTCAATGCTGGACTACAGAACACCTCCCTCTCTCCTTACCTCTATAACCTCTCCTTGTTATCATTCTCAGCATAAGGGAAAGAGTGCTGAGAATATAAAAAAGGCGATTATGGAGATGAGGAAAAGGGGGTGGTGTTCTGTAGTCCAGCAGGGGAAAACTCAGGAAGAGCTTATGACACTGCTTAGGCCACAGTCACATTGATGGCCACCGGAGAGAATACGTGGATTCTTGCGGGTGGAGCTAAACATTGCATCCACATAGTATTGAAGCAGTCTTCACAAGAATCAATGGTCTGTGCCGCCGCTGTTCTCATGTAACCACTCATCTGAGCAGTTACATGCGTATAGAGCCTCTGATCAATTATGGATCCTGACGTTTTGCATCCAGGGATGGCATTTTAATGGCATTTCTGGGCACAGGTAATCATCCAGTTTGTACAGGTCCATAGCACAGAATGCAGCAAACTATCTGGCTCTGTAAATATAGGATTTTAGCGCAGAAGAGACTGTGTTGTCAGCTCACTGGATTTATGGTAGCATCAACAGGTATTTTCTGTGCTTGAAGCATTTTAAAGAAACAAAACATAGAGAAAAATGCATGTACAGAAATGTACTTATTATGCTTTTTTTTTGCTTTTTTTTTTTTTAAAATATTTGCCCTGATATACACTTAAAACTAATATTCAAAAAATTAAAAATTTTATAGTACAGTGGTGAAAATTAGGGGGATTCATTGCAGCATAACCATCAAGAACGTTGACCTTTGCTAGAAATCAGGGACAGTGGGCAATTATGCAAGTGCAGCATCTCGATAATATTAGGAAGTAGTATAAGCAGTAAGCCGAGCCCTGCCCCTCCGTATGAGATATACAGTCTCATTAGAGTGATTGCAATGCTCAGCACTCTCACTTTGCACTTCCTGATGTGATGTCTTCTGTCAGGAAGCTGTGGCTGTTTGTCACTACATCACTGAGCCCAGGTTCTGCAATTGATAGGGGTGGCCACTCCATCTGGGCCTGGGAAGATGGCGACAGGCCGAGGAGGGGGTAAGAAGCTGAGTAACCTGCCCCATGTACTTGTCTTTGCTCAGTGTTTTGGCTCTCCATCGTTGTTTCTGTGTCGCTGTAGCTTATGTACTTTTTTGCCAGAGCTTGTTCCTCTTTATCCTTCACCGTCATGTAACCCATGGTGGCTTGTGCAGCTGCCCTATGCGTAGAGGACTTGGTTTGATCACATAGGCAGTGCATATTCAGTAAGGCATACATGTGAGTTGCCATGCAGCAGTTTTGTTAGTGAATGTGTTTCCTCTCTATTGTGATGAAGCAGTTTAGTACAGAAATTAAGAGTTTGCTACCCTTTCATAAGGGCAAGGGGGAGCGATGTACTCCCCAAAATTTTATATCCCTCAAATCGTTTCAGCAGGAGTAAACATCAATTGCGAAATGGCTATCGGCCCAAGTTAGTGCAGGTTGCATTAGCCAATAGCAACCAATCAGATTGCACTACACTCTCCAAGCATACCCAAGTCCTAAGATGATCTGGTATGCCAATTTTAACCATAGTCAGCAACCTGGCCCGATATTCTGCTGATCCCAATGACTTTTTGTAGGACCATCAATGTGTTGTGTGGCCTCCCTGGCCAATTGTGAGTCACAGAGAGGATGAGCTGTTATGCCAATATTAACCAGCTTTTGGTCTGTCCCACAAGACTTTTGTTTGACCATCAATGCATTGCGTGACCTCATTTGCCAGTTGTAAAGCCTTGTACACACTACTACTTTTTTTCATTTAACCCAGCTGACAGCTCAGGTCGAAGCCTTTGTACTAACAATCCAATGTTAGCACAGCGATCTCCCCTACTGTGTTATTGTGTTTTGACAACCCCCCCTGCCAGAACACTCTGGTCAGTGCTCTCAGCCATCGGGAGCCGGTGTTCTGCCGAGAAAGTTCCTCTCGGAGGATAAGGACCCCATCTACTGCGCAGGCGAAGCGAAATACAGAAGAAATCAGCTGTACACGGCGGCTGTAAGGGGGCCCCTCGCGGGCTCGCTTCGCTCGCCACGCTTCGGGCACGGCCTCGCTGCGCTCGGCACTTTTTTATTCTCCCTCTAGGTCCACTTGGATGGAGGGGCTTCAGCCTGGACCCAGAGCGCAGGCGCCGTGTACAGCTGATTGAAGAAATTCATCTTCGGCTGTTTTCGCCGGCTCCTGGTCATTCGTACTGCGCAAGCGCAGCGCTTGCGCAGTACAGGGGGGAACTTATCCGCCGAGGGAACTTTCTCGGCAAGACACCGGTCGGCAGACCTTTTTCAGACATGATCCTTACATACAAGCGGGCCAAATGATAGATGGTTCCTATTGAACGGGCCGATTCTGCCCAACATTTGGCCCGTGTGTACTAGGCTTTAGTCATAGAGAAGATGAGCCAGTACGCCAATTTTAATCAGCTCTGACAGTCAAAAAGCTGGCCCACCTTCTCCTGCTCTCCACAGATTTTCATTGGATCTTCTCTGTGGTGTGTGGCCTCACTGGCCAGTTGTAAGTCAGAGAGAGGATGAGCTAGTTTGTCAGTTTAAAATAGCTCCCAAGGTCATGAACCTCACCCTTCTTTCTTCTGCTCCCCACAGCTTTTTGTTGGACCATCACTGTGGTGTGTGGCCTCAGTGGCTAGTTGTGAGTCACAGAGAGGAGGGGTGTATTTAACTAGCTCTCATAGTCAAAAAACTGGTCCCACCTTCTGCTGCTCCCCACAGCTTTTTGTAGGACCATCAATGTTTTGTGTTGACTCACTGGCCAGCTGTGAATCACAGAAAGGATGATCCGGTATGCCAATTTCAACCAGCTCCCATAGTTCTAGACTAATGCCGCGTACACACGAGCGGACTTTACGGCAGACTTTGCCCGGCGGACGGGATTTCGTCGGACAATTCGATTGTGTGTGGGCTCCAGTGGACTTTGTTTTCTCAAAAGTTGGACGGACTTAGATTTGAAACATTTTTTAAATCTATCCGTCGAACTCGAGTCCGGTCGAAAAGTCCGCTCGTCTGTATGCTAGTTCGACGGACAAAAAGCCACGCTAGGGCAGCTATTGGCTACTGGCTATGAACTTCCTTGTTTTAGAACGGTCGTACGTCATCACATAGGAATTCGACGGACTTTGGTGGATTGTGTGTAGGCAAGTCCGTTCATTCGGAAAGTCCGTCATAAAGTCCGTCGAAAAGTCCGCCGGGCAAAGTCTGCCGTAAAGTCCGCTCGTGTGTACGCGGCATAAGTCCCACCTTCTTCGGACTCCCATGACTTATTGTTGAATCACTACTGTGGTGTGTGACCTTTCCGGACAGTTGTGAGTCACAAGGAGGATGAGCTGGTATGCCAATTTTAACCAGTTTGCAGGGTCAAGAACCTGGCCTACCATCCCCTCTTCTCCATTACTTTTTTGCGGGATTATCACAGTGCTGTGTGGCCTGTCTGGTCAGTTGTGAGTCACAGGGACTAAGGGAACAAAGGCCAGGCTCTTAGCTCAGAAAGCCACTCAAAACCTTTCCATGGAGAGTGGCAGTGGAAGTAGAGGGATCATATAGATATGCAAGTATAGAAGTGGTTGAAGGAGTCTAACATAAGCACTATATAGCCAACATGTGTGTGTGGCCATAGGGAATTGGTAATAAACCTTACGTGAGGGTGTTTGGTGGTAGTTGATAAAAGGTGTGCATGGCTTTATTTGGCTTTTATTTTCAGTCAAAAATTTACCATAGGCCTCAAGAGTCCCAGGGCGCTCAAAAGGAAATCTAATAATAAATTTTACATTACATACTAGCAGGCACTTTAAATAGGTTGGATAGAACTTCATGAATGCCTTTCAGAGACATGTCACCTTGCCAATGCAATGAATAGGTCATCTCCTATCCCTTCATATACTTACCCTACCCACTTTGCCCCCCATTTCTTGCTCCTCCAAAGCTGGTGAGAATATCGAGCACTTCCAGGTTAATGGGGAGAATGTGACCTGCTGCTCTGTGACAGTGCCCAAGCCTAGCAGCTAGTCTAATGACTGGGGGAGAGATGTCATTACTCCCCTGGGTCACCGTCACAGCCAATCTCAGTGCCAGCTGAAGGAAAGCAAGCAGATGTGAGTGAGTGCAGATAAGGTGGCATAGGCAAGGTGACAGAGTCTCTTTAAAGCTTAATTTTTATTTGAAAGAGGAAGTAAACCCTGATGGGTTTTACTTTCTCTTTGTTCCCTGCAAAGTAAAAGCATAATGGGCTAGTATGCATCGCATCCATCTTCAACCTTTCTTCTCTATGGGGCCGCGGACTCCAGCTCTGTTACTGGCCAAAGTCGCGTGACGTCACTCCTGCGCATGCGCACGGAAGCCGGCGGTCACGGCATGGGCACTATAGAAATGGCACGATCTTGCCCTTTCTTCAGTGCGCATGCGCTGATGACGTCGGCAAAAGTTTATATGGCGAATATCTCCTAAACCGTACAGGTTTAGGAGATATTTCCAGTACCTATAGGTAAGCCTTATTATAGGCTTACCTGTAGGGAAAAGTGGTTGTACATGGTTTACAACCACTTTAAATCTTTAAAGGTGATTTCTAGGCTAAGCAAAATACAAGCAGCATTTTTGCTTACTTGGATCTGCGTGTGCTTTGTGTAATTCCTCCAGATCTGCACAGTAATACTTTTTTGCAGGAGCTTCCTATAATAAAGACCAGTCACTGCTGCTCTCTCTCCTTGTGTAGGGTGACTGGTCTTGTTTCCGCCCCCTCATGTAGTTTTCTGTGGACATGCAGTCTGTAGTGGGTGGAGCCTGCTATGTCCCTCCCACAGCTCTGCTCTTTGCACAGGCAATGTACAGCAGAGATGATGTCACTGGTACTTTTACAAAGTAGTATCTAGGTTTGATGCACACAAATTAGATTAATATTATTTGTGACTATTAAGGACTATATAAAAGTGCCAGTAGCTTAGATTTACATTTTAACATTAACACAGTAACTTTTTTAAAGTACTTCGGGAGATCTCTAAGCGTTTGTGATGTGCTTTGTGATTGGTTAAGCAGAGAGGGTGGGTCTACGTCCAGGGCCGATCACTTGCAGGTGATCGCTCCATCAGTGCTTACAAGTGAGTGCCCACAATTAGCTGTGAGAGGCGGCAGCTTCCCATTGCTTTCAGTGCGGCAGTCTCCTGCAGCTAATCGCCAGGAACCCCCCCTGGGGTTCTCGCATGTAATCATTGTTGGGCCCAAATGTAAGTATAAATGTAGCTTTAAGAAAATAGCCAAGCTAACAGTTGGGTTGAAAGTGTATCTAAAGTCAAAACTTTTTTATTTCTTTAGTTTTGGATGGGTCTAGAACCTCTGTCAGGTTTTTATTGGTGTCTTCCAAGTGGGGAGATTGACCCTCCAAAATCACCAGAACAGAATACAGGGGACATCATCCATTGAGGACATTTGTGATTCTTCTCACTTTGAAGAGATTTCCTCTTACTTCCTGTTGTGTCTACAGGGCAGGAAGTGAAGGAAGTGCTTACCAATGTGACACAGATAGCTAAACAAAAACTGACAGGGTTTGAACCCTTCCCTACTCTAAAACTTAAAAAAAAAAAAGTTTTGGCTTTAAATATACTTTAATCATTGTTTGCATTAGACTTTTTCTTCCAAGTGGAATTCTTGTTTCCAAGTCTAAGGTTCATTGGACCCTAAAGGAAGAAGTGTTTTATCACCTAGTGTTTGGCTGTATGAATAGACAATTATTTCAAATACTTACCATAATTTTCCTTTCCTGACACCAAACCATGGCAGCATACTAGTGATAGGTGCCGCCTCTCTTCCACTCCCTCAGGACCAGTGAATAGCATAAATTAAAGGCCTAGTTAGGCCCCCACCCCATTCTTTGTAATTAGCTACATACCGAAAATGTACAAGGGTACGTATGCTGCCATGGTTTGGCGTCAGGAAAGGAAAATTACGGTAAGTATTCGATACAATTTTCCATTTTCCTGACGCCACCATGGCAGCATACTAGTGATAAATAACTAGCTGACAGGGTGGGTTCTACTTGTCGAATCAATTTTAATTAGAATTGGACAGAAGACGCCTTCCTCCGTAGTCCACTAATGGCAAGACCCCCGGCAAGATCTACTCCGTACTGCTTGAAAAGGTATCCTGGGGTGACCATGATACTTCCCTGCAGATGGATTCCATGGACGCCTTAATGGGCAGCCCATGAGATGGAAAACGCTCTGGGAGAGTATGTATCCACTGCTGAAGGAGGTTCACGAGGAGGGGGTAACCTCTTTTCCCTCACGAATTTCAGCTGGAAAGATGAAAGGCTTATTACATGATCTGAAAAGAGCAATTGTGGCTAGGGACTTCAAGTTCTGTACATGTCCAATTTGTGTGACCCTCCTGAGTGATCCTCTGGAAAGTTAGGCAATGCCCAGATGACTTAAAAAAAAATATATAAAAAAAATTTATGCCCAGATGACTGCTAGATGGAGGGCTGTTGCTACCCTTGATACAAGATGATCTACCGGACACAAGTCTACTCCTGGAAAGAAAATAATATCTTTTTCTGAAGCTCTCGGAGCTTGAATTTCAGACATCCTTCTGCTTGAAGATCTTGCGATAGATACTGCCTAGTAGGTAGTGTCACAATCTGAACACTGATCTGTTGGAGAAAATGGTCAAACTGATTTGAAATCCAGCAACACCGATAGATTCCAGTGGGAAAGATCCTCCTTCGTGGTAGTCGAAACCTCCTGTCTTCAAAATTTGTGCAAACAAAAGGATTTCCGGCACATTTAAGCCTCGTTATTGCCAACCTAGTCGACACTTGCAATCTCAAGGAATATAGGCTAAGGCTCATGTCTAATCTGGTCTACAAGAAGTCCAGAACAGCTGTCACCGGAGGTGCAGCAGTGTCAATATCTCGCCCTGCTGAAAAAAATAACGCAAACTTGTTCCAGATTTCAGCATAGATGTTGTTAGTAAAGTGTCTTCTCACACTCCACATGGTAGAGATCATCCTGGAGCAGGCAGAGTTCTCAAGCTTCCCCATCAGTCGTCCTGTTTGCAGCCACGGCCTGCGTATGGGGAATTGGCTTCTGTCTCACAAGATGAATGGCCACGAAAACGCGAAGGCCCTCATTGTCAAAATGGAGGAATGGATACGACTACCATGTTCACTCTCGACAGCCTCAAGAGGAATCTCATTACGAGAAATGTTGTTGGAAAATATATAGGCTAGATTGCAGATCCATGGAGAAAATCAAGGCATTTGTCCCCTCTGCCTTGGGGTGCGGAACTGATCCAGACATCCTCCTAAGTTTAAAATTGCTGTGAGAAGCAATGTAGTCTGTCTGTGGTTGGCCCCACCTGTGAACCAGCTCAAAGAAGACCAATGCCGTGTACACACGGTCGGACTTTACGGCAGACTTTGCCCGGCGGACTTTTCTACGTACTTTACAACGGACTTTCTGAATGAACGGACTTGCCTACACACAATCCACCAAAGTCTGTCGAATTCGTACGTGATGGCGTACGACCGGACTAAAACAAGGAAGTTCATAGCCAGTAGCCAATAGCTGCCCTAGTGTGGCTTTTTGGCTGTCGAACTAGCATACAGACGAGCAGACTTTTCGACCGGACTCGATTTCGACGGATTAATTTAAAACATGTTTCAAATCTAAGTCCGTCCAACTTTTGAGAAAACAAAGTCCGCTGGAGCCCACACACGATCTTATTGTCTGACGAAATCCAGTCCGCCGGGCAAAGTCTGCCGTGAAGTCCGCTCGTGTGTACGCGGCACTACAGTGTTGGGCCCACTGGTGCTCTGGCAAGTTTGCGTGATGGTCAGTCTGTCTGTGTGTTCAAGTCCCCTAGGAGGTAAACTGCTTTCAGAATTTGCAGTTGATTTCCTGACCCCAACAGTGTGGGGTTCACCTCTCTTAATAACATATTGCCACAAGTTCCTCCTTGGTGATGAATATAGGCAACTGCTGCCATGTTCTTCAACTGCAGAGAGACTTATCTTCCTATGATTCTGTGTAGTAAGGCAAAAGGTGCTAAAGAAGTTGCTTGGACTTCTAGGGCATTTACATCCGCCTTCCGTGGCTCTTGAACTTAGAGAGCATGAGCATACGCATGCGGGGCTGGTTAAAATTCAAAGCAATCCGCAAAGGGAGGCACTCTTTTCCTGAAACTTACCACATGATGTGTTAGGAGATTATGGCTTCTAAGACCACCCAGATAGGTTCAGGTAATGCAGGAAGACCTCCGTTGACCCCCAGGCCTGGAGATATCAATAAAGTGACACAGGAGACAGGTTTGCTTAGCCACTTAATGACATCTAATTTGAGTTTCAGAAATACAGCATTTATGTCTTTTGAGGGATGGGAGGAGTTTTACTAACCTTATACATGTCATTGAAATGAAAATAGGTTCAGTTAATATTTAACTATTAGCTGGTGTTATAAGACAAAATCTTGCATCATTTCTACTAGAATATTCATTAACAGGTGAAGGACGCACTTTATCTTATCAAGAACAAACATGAGCTAGGCCAAACTCCATATTCTAGCTAAAATGTATAGGTAACCTTGAGAAGGTTTTCTATAGATAACAGCTTAAAGATAATATGGGTTTCAGTTAAAACTCAAATATGAGTTTTCTCAATTTTCCTGTAAAACATGAAATGGTGTCTTAGAACTAAAATGGAGTCCCTTATGATATGTGCTATGTTCTTTACAATCCCCTCTTTGAGACATTATTTATATGGCTCACTATCTTTCACAGTTATGTAAATTTTCTTCTATCATAATACATACTCAGATAAATTCTATTCGCAGCAGCAGGATCAGGGGTTCGGGATGCCTTAACAATTATGCACATTATAAGCTTATAACAGGCATATAGGAACAAAACAAAAAGAGCAATCATAATTATAGTTATGGCAGCACTCTTTATCCATGCCAAAATTCCTATCCCAGAACTTAGGTTTGCAAAAGGATCCCATGTCTTAGCAATGTTTCTAGCTTCATCTTGTAATTTGCTTACTTCTTTCCGGTGTTGTGCAATTATATCATAATAATCTGGTACCTCCATACTTGTGTTATGAAACCAGGTACAACACTCATAATCTTCTGTGTTTTCACATAACCCAGTTAAGGCAGCACTCATGCTTTCTATGGCTAACTCGTGTAGTTCTAATTGTTTTCTAATTGCCCTAGTTTCTATATTTAATTTAGTAATATCATCAGAATTCTTTTCCATTATTTCATCAATGATTCCAGTGTAATTATTCAACCTTTTCATTAAGTCTATTCCCCACCCAGTCCATGAGGGAAACCAAGCCCATGCCTTATCCTTTGTAAGAAATAACTCCCTTTTATTGCGGTGTTTGAGGGGGTACCTAGGATGCATGCTAGCTTCAAGGAGGTGTCCTCCCTTGCTATCTCCTACTACGCCCATGATGGGGACTAGGGATGCAAGATAACACCATCCTTGGGGTTCGGTGGGGATCCAAGGGTGACAGATTTTTCCACAACAGATATAAATACTGTTTCCTAGAGCTAAGGATCGTTTGTTGAATATTGTCATCATTTCATCAGAAAAACTGGAAAAAGTTAAACTCGACAATAATTGTCCTACTGTGGAAGTGGAACTGGAGTTAAGAAAGTTTATTAGAGTGGTGTTTAGGGCAGGTTCTGAAGTATGAAAGAAAGGGTTTTCAATTGAAGTCATTGAAAAGTTAATATTAGCTTGTTGGCAAACTTCAGCTCCATTTGTGGAGTTTCCCAGCCTAAAACACCAGTCTGGGGAATGACTTCTACCAGTAATTTGGAAAGTAAGGGTATTATTTGAAAGTGTTCTTATGACTTCTGTGAGGACGACAGGAGGTGTGCCATTAAGGAGTGGGGTGAAGTTTAGAGGTACTGCCATTAAGGGGATTCTAGCAGTGCTAGGATGGAGTTTACTACATATCCAACATTTTTCAAATCCAGATTTCTGGGCGTAGCTATATTTAAACTTCAACAATAACATTTTATCTGTAAAACTTTCTGAGTTTTCATTTCTCTTGTGTCTGTCATGTGTATTATTCTGTTGTAGAGTGTTAGAGGCCCCACAAATACCCTTTATGAGTCCCAAATCTTCAGAATAATAAATACAGTTAGTTATCAGCCAAGTTGGCAGGAACACAATCAGGGCAGCCCAGCATAGGAGGCACAAGGCCTTCCCAGAAGTCCGTGGTGAAATAAGCGACGTCATCTTGTTCAGAGTCTTGACCACCTGCTTCACTCTGTTTTCGAGGATTTATATCACCTGCTTCACCTCTCTGTGCTTTATCTTTGCCTTGCTTCTTAGGGTCCTGGTTGACCTTCTTTACGCGACTTGCATGAATCCAGGCCTGTTGTCCTTCTACCAAAATAGCTGTGCGGGTGACTGCGATCACTGTGGTTGGGGGTCCGAAGGGAAACTCTTGTTTCTTGGTGCGGTTCAATCTCTGGACCACCACGGTGTCACCCACCTGGAAAGGGTGTGTAGGTTCCTGTGAAGAAGAAGGAGAGGTGCGAGCAACATTCCTTTCAACTTTATCCAAAGTTTCAATAAGTTTTTTTACATATTCTTCCTGAATAAGATCTAGGTCCCCTCTTTCTAACATAAGTGGCTGTCTGGCCCATGGGGTGGGGAATGGCCTACCCATTAAGACTTCAAAAGGAGAGTATCCTGTCTTTTTAGAGGGTGTCATTCTTACCTCGGCTAGTACAGCTGGTAGGACCTTCTTCCAATTTGCATACGTACCTCCAGTGGCCTTCCTGATCTTATCTTTGATGGTTCTGTTCATCCTTTCCACTATACCTGAACTCTGGGGGTGGTAAGGAATATGAAACTTCCATTCTATTTTCAGTGTTTTTACCAGGTCTTGACAAACTTTGGCCACAAATGCAGGACCATTGTCAGAGTTGATCTGTAGTGGGCAACCCCACCTTGGGATAATTTCTTGTATCAGAATCCTCACTACTGTTTGTGCATCTTCCTTTGTAGTTACAAACAATTCTATCCATCTTGAGAACATGTCCACTATTATTAGCAAATATTCCTGTCTTTTACCTAGTTTGGGCATGTGTGTAAAATCTATCTGCAGATGAGTGAATGGTGTAGATGGATATATCAGATGTTCGTGTTTTGCTTTGTGAGGGTTGCTAGGGTTATTCCGAATGCATGTGATGCATCTGGAAACATATGCCTTAACGAGAGAGGGAAGACCTGGAATGTAAAAATCCTTATCCAAAAGTTCACATGTGACTTTCCACCCTCTGTGACCTATCCCATGGTATTGTGAAATAAAAATGGGTGCACTGGCTACAGGGATACATGGTCTCCCCTCTTGGCAGACAAGGTCAGTTTCTGGGTTTGTCTGCACACCTATTGAGTTCCATTGCTGGATGTCTTGGTCTGTGGCATATGCTTGGAGATCACGCAATGTTTGATCCAAAAGAGGAATTTCTGGTGAGAGTAATGGCATTTGTATGTTTGCAGGCTGTGTGGATGCTGCTTCTTTTGCTGCTTTGTCAGCTAAGGCGTTGCCTTTGGCTATGTCATCCTGTTGCCCTGTATGTGCCCTACAGTGTAGTATAGCTATGGACCTTGGTAATTGTATAGCTTCTAACAGACTTGTGACAAGCGTGGAATGTGAGATGGATTTACCGTCTGCTGCTATATAGCCCCGCCTTTTCCATATGACTCCAAAATCATGCGCGACACCGTACGCGTACTTGGAGTCTGTGTAAATGTTTACATCCTGCCCTTCAAAAAGCTGACAAGCTCGAGTAAGGGCTATAAGTTCTGCAGCTTGTGCTGATTGGAATGGGACAGGGTTTGCTTCCAGTATTTTATCAGGCAGCTGAACAACAGCATACCCTGCATGGTATGTGTTATCATTTGGTCTTGAACAAGACCCATCCACAAAGACATTCTGTGCTCCAGGGAGAGCAGTTGAAGACATGTCTGGTCTCGGGGATGTGTCTTGGTGGATGAGGTCCATGCATTCATGTTGAGGCACTACCTCATCTTCTTCACCTTTCAAGCCTAGCAAGGCATTCAGGATTGGAGCTGGGCCAGAAGTGGGAGAGGCATATTTGATCTCAAGTTTTGGGTTAGAAAGTAAAATTACTTCATAACCGCTCAGCCTCTGGGCTGACATGTGCTGGGTATGGATGTTCTTTAGTAGAATGGATACATTGTGAGTGGTGTGTAGTGTGGTGGCATGCCCTAGAGTGAATGATGTAGCCATTTCCACCACCATCGCACAGGATGCCAGAGCTCTGAGACACGCCGGCATGCCCTGTACTGGCATCGGCACAACTTTTGAAAAAAACGCAATTGGGCGGAGTTTCCCCCCATGCTCCTGAGCCAGGACCCCCGCCATTGTTTTACAGTTGTCCCTTGCAAACAAGTGAAACATTTTACCATATTCAGGTAGTCCAAGTCCAGGAGATGTGACCATTGCAGTTTTAAGATACACAAAAGCATTGTACATTTCATCATTCCATTTCACACAATCTGGCATGTCAGTACCTGTGGCTTGCCTCAGGAGATTATCATAGTAGGAACAATCAGGTATCCATTGGCGGCAGTAACCAATCATTCCAAGAAAGGATAGCATGTCCTTCTTAGTAAGTGGGCGGGGCAGACCCATGAGAGCCGCAGCTCTCTTGTGACTGATTTTCCTTTCTCCTTTGGAGAGTACAAAACCAAGGTATTCAACAGTTTCCTGACACCATTGTAGCTTTTTCTTAGAAACCTTGTGACCATTGTCTGCTAACCAATGTAACAGATCTAAACCATCATTTTTACATGCTTTCTGGCTTGGACTACACAACAACAAATCATCAACATATTGAAGTAGGACGGAACCATGGCGGGGTGTCCAAGACCGCAGGGTTGCCTGGAGGGCCACTGTGTACACTACAGGGGAGTCTACATAGCCCTGGGGTAATCTACACCACGTCATCTGGCGGTTTCTGAAATTGAATGCAAAGATAGGCTGTGTCTCTTCGTCAACAGAAACTGAAAAAAATGCATTACAAAGGTCAATGACCGAAAAATACTCTGCATCGCATGGTATGGAGGTTAAGAGTGATGGCACGTCAGGCACTATGGGAGCGATGGGTATCACTAGGTTGTTTATAGCTCTGAGGTCTTGTACAAACCTGTAAGAGCCGTCTGGCTTCATTACTGGGTTAATGGGGGTGTTGTAGGGTGACAGTGTCTCTTTAAGAATTCCTAGCTGCAGGAACCTTTCCACCATTGGGGCCACTCCTTCCTCTTTTTCTTTTGAAATTGGGTATTGTTTGTGATAAACCGGCTGTGCCCATGATTTTAAAGCTGCCTTGTATGGGGTACAAGAAATAAGACCTACATCCAAGGAGCTTTTTGACCATACCGGATCATCTGGTGGAGGGAGATCACTATCCTCAGTGTAATATATTGGTATTACCTTGGAGTGTACGAAGACCCCTCCTTCAGTAGTCATTTTCAGTGTTATACCCAATCTTCCCATCAAATCTCTACCCAAGAGATTCACAGGACAATTTGGTATAATCCTGAAACAATGATGCAAGACTGTTGCACCTCCCCTTTCAACATCACTTACTGGTAAAGGTGGTGTTTTGTATGTTTTGGTAAGTATCCCATTAATTCCCATAGAAGGTTCAGCAATTTTAGTCTCACCTCTGTAGTAGTCCTCACTGAGGGTGCTCCGAGTTGCCCCTGAATCGGTTAAAAACGGAACAGGCCTATGTTTGACATATAGGGTCACAATTGGTTGTTCATTGTAAGAGTGTGAGATCAAAGGAAATGCTGGGATACTACCTTCCGGGCAGCTTCATTTTAGTTGCTGTTGATTCCACTGTATAGGGAATCGGGGACCCTGTTGCTTTGGGGCAACTTGATTTGGTTGGCTAGATTGGGGTCCCTGTGTATGCAGTTGATCTTGATCTTGAGTATTTGGGTTATTCCATTCATAAGGACATTGATTTCTCCAGTGACCCTGTTGTCCACAGTTAAAACAACATGTGCGGGACTGCTGGGGTGGTCTGGAAAAACCATGCCCTCTCCCTCTTGTTCTTCCTCTTCCTCTGCCTCTGTTTCCACTGCCCCATTGTCCACCATTATCTTGGGGAGGCTGAGTTCGCACTCCACCCTGATAAAGGCTACTCACTGCTTTCTCTTTTATTACATCAAAACACCCTGCTGCTTCTTTCTGTATTAAGGTTTCCTGAAATTGGTCAATCGTCTGTGTGGTCCATTCAGATATCATCTGTTTCACCACCAAGGCGAACTGGGGTTTTAGATTATTCATAAAAGTTTGAATAAACAAAGCTCCCACATCAGTAGTTGTAGCTAATCCAGCTTCTGTTGTCCAATTTTCATGAAACCTTTTCCAGAATTCAACTACAGTTTCTCCTGACTTTTGTTTGCATGCTATGGCAGTAGGGAGGGAACTTTTATTTTTAAATACTCTCATCATTTCAGTCTCTAATTCTGTCCACATGGTGTTCCTACCTGGTACTGTGTTTAACCCATATGCTCCCGCGTTTCCAGTGTCAATAGTGTTTATACTTGGAACATTTGCCCAGCTCCAGGAACTGGTGTGTCCTATGATACCATCAATGATAAGACGCATGTCTTCCTGTGTGTAATTTCTACCCTTACAGGCCTTTTTTAAGTAAATTAAAGTGCCACCTGCAGAGGCGGTGGGTTTGGGGCAATGTTTTACTATCCTGTCAATGTCCTCAATGTCTATTACCTTTTTTAATAATTCATTTCCAATGGTCATGAAAGGTGCTTGAAGGTTAGTGTTACTATATACAGTTCCACTCTTTGTTTTAGGGGGACTAAGTATTCTATCCCCTTTAACGTCTTCTTCCTCCTGCTCTTGGCCAGGTGGTGAAACTACCCCTCCTATAGCTCCCTGATCATCTTCTGGTTCCCCTACCTCGACTCGGGCCCTCTGTGGGTGCTGTCTATCTTGTTGTGGAGCGGGAGGCATCTGCTGTTGTGGTTGTGGAGCGGGGGGGACCTGCCGTTGTCTGGTTGCATAATGTCCAGCCAGAAGATCAATATCTTCCTTTCTTAAACTTGGATAGACATGTACATATGCGGGTGGAGGATGACTGACTATTGGCAGGGGTGAGGCTATTGGGTCAGGGACAAATCTCTTTTTATCGGCTTCTTCTCTATGTTTCTGGTCATAATCTTCCTTACTTAAACATTTGGTGGGCTTTTTCTGTTTCTTATTATCCCTCTGAAACCAATATGGGGCGTATTTTAACCAGTTCTCTCCTCCCTTTTCCATATAATCCATATCCCATTGAGGATCCCCGGGGTACCAAGGGAAAGCTCTCTTATCTCCTAAACACAATCCTTTTATCATATCTATGTGAAATTCATCATTAGCGCCATCCCGGGGAAAGGGGTCTACACTGTGTATGGCTTCGGTCCATCCCGCTAAATTTGAAACCCATGGGACTATGAATTCATAATTAGTACCACAAATTCTGGCTACAAAATCCTTACACGTTTCTCCTGGATTGGGAAGAGGGGGAGGATCTTCTTTACCTTGTTTCTGACCCATATTGACAGTGGGAGTCGACTGTTCTTACCACCCAGTCTTCTGACCCACACACACACAACAGATTATCTTATAACTTCTAATGCGATAGATAAGAAAAAGCAAAGGATTTTGGGGTCACCGGAGTCTATTTCCTCATTAACCACTTCATATCCCTTCCCAAAAGGAATGTCTCTATATATGTGTATGCAGTACTGCTTATCTTTGTGGGTTTCCCAAAAACCCTCCAATATTAACCTCTGGCGTGGTTCTTATCCCCTACTAATTTACGGGTCTAAAAAGCTTTAATCAGAGCTGAGGCAAGAAATATTTCGTCAATAAAGACAAAATGAAGACTTACCTTCAGATATGATTTTATTTGGCTTTTTTTCCCGGCGAGCCCCCAGATCTGTTAGGAGATTATGGCTTCTAAGACCACCCAGATAGGTTCAGGTAATGCAGGAAGACCTCCGTTGACCCCCAGGCCTGGAGATATCAATAAAGTGACACAGGAGACAGGTTTGCTTAGCCACTTAATGACATCTAATTTGAGTTTCAGAAATACAGCATTTATGTCTTTTGAGGGATGGGAGGAGTTTTACTAACCTTATACATGTCATTGAAATGAAAATAGGTTCAGTTAATATTTAACTATTAGCTGGTGTTATAAGACAAAATCTTGCATCATTTCTACTAGAATATTCATTAACAGGTGAAGGACGCACTTTATCTTATCAAGAACAAACATGAGCTAGGCCAAACTCCATATTCTAGCTAAAATGTATAGGTAACCTTGAGAAGGTTTTCTATAGATAACAGCTTAAAGATAATATGGGTTTCAGTTAAAACTCAAATATGAGTTTTCTCAATTTTCCTGTAAAACATGAAATGGTGTCTTAGAACTAAAATGGAGTCCCTTATGATATGTGCTATGTTCTTTACATGATGGTCTCCCACCTTTGAATTTGAGGGTCTTTTGTATAAAGGGTGACTGACTCATGATTTGAGGACAAATGGGATGGCCAGCTGAAAAAAAACAAGGATAGCTGAAAAGGAAATTAGCATCACAGAGCGAAAGGTTTAGATATGAAAGAGAAAAATATACATTGGTAACAAAAAAAAAAATGAAAAAGGTTTTTTTTTTTCCTTCTTTTTTTCCCTTCTTATTTACCTTATACAAAAGTCTAAGGTAAATAAATAAATTATTGCCCATACATACACCTACGAATACCAAAGACGTGAAATGAATGAACTAGCTGGCTCCCCCAAAGCCTCAGCCCGCAGACACTTACTTACTGGCAGATTTCGTTCCTCTAAAGAGGAAACACCGCAGGACCCCATCAGGACCCACAGAAGGGGTTCCCAGGCTGCTTAGCGCAATTTAGCTAGGACTTCGCACTGGGAGAGGCTCAACCCAGCCGGATGATGCACGGAGTCAGAGGTGAGGACTGCTTACTCTTCACTGGTTTGTGGAGGTATGAGGAAAAATAGAAGAATGAGGTTGGGCCTAACTAGGCCTTTAACCACTTGTTTACTGGGCACTTAAACCCCCCTTCTATCCAGACCAATTTTCAACGCACTTTGAATGACAATTGTGCGGTCATACAACACTGTACCCAAATTAAATTTTTATCATTTTTCCCCCAAAAATAGAGCTTTCTTTTGGTGGTATTTGATCACCTCTGCAGTTTTTAGTTTTTGTTAAAAAATGGAAAAATACTGAATTTTTAAGAAAATGTTTTTTTTTTTTTTTTTTTATATTTTGTTATAAAAAATTTAAAACAGGTAATTTTTCTCCTTCATTGATGTACGCTGATGAGGCGGCGCTGATGGGCACCGATAGGTGGCAGTGATGGGCACTGATGGGTGGCAGTGATGGGCACTGATGGGTGGCAATAATGGGCACTGATCAGTTACACTGATAGGCAGCACTGCTAGGTGGCACTGATTGGCACTACTGGTGGGCATTGAAAGGTGGCACTTGTGGGCATTGATAGGTGGCACTTGTGGGCATTGATAGGTGGCACTTGTGGGCATTGATAGGTGGCACTTGTGGGCACTAAGAGGTGGCACTGTGGGCACTGTTAGGTGGCAATGGCAGGTGGCACAGATGAGGCAGATGTGCCTCTTCCACTTCGGGACCGATATCCCTCGCAGCTGAGCCGGTGATCGGCTTTTTTTTCTACTCACGCTCTCAGCGTGAGTAGAAAAAAAAAAAACGATTACCGATCTTTTGTTTACATCATGTGATCAGCTGTCATTGGCTGGCAGCTGATCACATAGTAGGGGGCCGGGACCGGCCCCTTACTCGGATCGGTGATCACCCGAGTCTCAGTGACTCGGTGATCACAGCGCGCTCGACGCGTGCCCTGCAGGGCGCGTGCACATGGGAGGCCGTCATATGACGGTCTCCCGGAAATTCAGGCCCGCGCCGCGGCCTTCATTCGGCCATAGCGCGGATGTCAAGTGGTTAATTTATGCTATTCACTGGTCCTGAGGGAGTGGAAGAGAGGCGGAGCTCTATCACTAGTATGCTGCCATGGCGGCGTCAGGAAAAAACATTTATTTACACTGAGAAAAATGCATTTCCCGGGATAAAGTTTGTCCAAGAGACAAGAGGACCTCATTTCTCAAAGCCAAAGGAAAGCAGAGGTCCATGTTACAAACATGTGAAAAGCCACAACACTAGAAGGTCTCGTGCACACTGGAGCTCAGAGAAGCTGCTTCTTTGATCTTTTGGGCTGTTTTGAAGTTTTATTTTTCTCTGCCTGTTAACTCCCCTCCATGTATATATATGTACACTATAGGCGTTTTCAGGAGTTAAGCGGTAGAGGAGCTTACAGGCATGAAAAAACCCTCCAAAATCACATTCAGGAGAGGAGCTTTTAAGCTGCAAATACCCATGGCGCTTGAAAATGTGCAAAAACGCAAGTTTTTGAGTGTTTTGCATTCTTAGGTTATTTCCATGTACAGACCACTGTCTTTCATTGGATACCTTCCAGTAAGCCTTGGGAGTTACATATATATACATTATATTACCAAAAGTATTGGAACACCTGCCTTTACACTTACATGAACTTTAATTGCGTCCGGGGTAAATATAAATCAATGATTTTTTTTTTTACAAAAAAATAAGAAATCAGATTCTTTTGATTTAAAAATGATTTTTTTTTTTTTTTTTATTTCAATTGATTTTTTTTATTTTTATCAAATTTATTTTTATAAGATGCTGTTGGATTAAAAATCTAAAGATAGTTTTCTATTTGAGATACATTAATAAGCATGAGGCTGTACGTGTATATTCTGCAATATTTACATTTTTGGTTAACTCATTCAATGAATCCAAGCTCTGCAAGCTGAGATAACATGCACCACATTTATGCATTCACACAATTTCACAGTAACCATGAGATAAATCAAAGTTCAGGAATATTCCTTTATCCCATTGTTTTGCAAATCTATGTACACTACAAACTGTATGATTGAATCTGTTCCGATATCACTGTTTTACTAACCTGACAGCTTATTATTCTAAACGGGAAACCTTCATTTTTTGGCAAATATTAAATCTTAATAAATATTAAAGATTTTAACTACCAGCAAGAATGAGTCCTTACATTTAAAGAGCACCTGTCATTTCAGATCCATCATGGCAGCGCCTGTTAGCGGGCATCCACTCACCTGCTGCCGCCATGTCCCTCACCTTGTTGTGTCACTGCTGCCGTCACCAGCCGTCCCATTAAAGTGAATGAGACTGTCGGTGAGTCAACAGCGGGTCAGAGGAGGAGCTGCAGGACAAAGATGACAGTTCCTCTTTAAAAATTATGATTTCAATCAAGCCTTTTTACTAGTGATTTAAATCAAATCCACCCTGATGGCATCCCAGTCTTAGTCCATAGGGTTCAATTTTAAATTGGGCCAGCCTTTGTAGCTATAACAGCTTCAACTCTTCTGAGAAGGCTGTTCACAAGGTTTAGGAGTGTGTCTATGGGAATGTTTGACCATTCTTCCAAAAGCGCATTTGTGAGGTCAGGCAATGATGTGGACGAGAAGGCCTGGCTCGCAGTCTCTGGTCTAATTCATCCCAAAGGTGTTCTATCGGGTTGAGGTCAGGACTCTGTGCAGGCAAGTCAAGTTCCTCCACCCCAAACTCGCTCATCAATGTCTTTATGGACCTTGTTTGGTGATGGTGTGGGGGGATATTTTCTTGGCACACTTGGGGCCCCTGAATACCAATTGAGCATCTTTTAAACGCCACGTCCTACCTGAGTATTGTTGCTGATCATGTCCATCCCTTTATGACTACAGTGTACTCATCTTCTGATGTCTCCTTCTAGCAGGATAATGCACCATGTCACAAAGATCAAATCACCTCATCACTGGTTTCTTGATCATGACAATAAGGTCACTGTACTCCAATGGCCTCCACAGTCACCAGATCTCAATCTATTAGAGCACCTTTGGGATGTGGTGTAACAGGAGATTCTCATCATGGATGTGCAGCTGACAAATCTGCAGCAACTGCGTGATGCCATCATGTCACCATGGACCAAAATCTCTGAGGAATGTTTCCAAAACCTTGTTTAATCTATGCCATGGAGAATTAAGGCAGTTCTGAAGGAAAAAGGGGGTCCAACCCGGTACTAGCAAGGTGTACCTAATAAATTGGCCGTGTATATATGTATATACACATGCTGTATGTGTGTATATATATAAATATATATATATATATATATATATATATATATATATACACTCAGTGGGTATAGAAAAGAATCACCCCCCTTTAAAAAAAAAACACATTTTGTTGCTTTGCAGCCTAAAATGAAGACAGACACAGTTTATGTTTTATCCACCTGTATTTACGCAGTTCAACTTATAACATCCAAGTGAAAGATATAACACCAACATATCCGGAAAAAAATAATAATTCTAAAACAGAATCACTGAGTTGTAAAAAGGATCACCCCCTCCTAAAAACTCAATCAGGTGTAGCTAATCACCTTCTCAATGGCACACAAAGCCATTTGACTTTCAACTCTTGACACCAAGAAAAAAATTGGTGACAGGGGAGGGTCCTCCAGCTGATTGACAGCCAATCTGTTTCTGTGTGCTGTGTGAAGGGGATGTGTCCCTTCCCTCCAATCAGCTCTCAGAGTTCTCCTCACTGATGTCACTTCAGCTCTCCACCCGCTGACTTTCAGAGCTGAGAGATCCCTTGTAAGTTCTGCACTTTGAATGAATGTTGAGGAAAGACGGCTGTAGATAAACAGGTACAATTGATGTAAGAGGATTGGTTTCATCTCTGTTAGTCACTTCATTGGGTATATGTGAGGGTTTACAACCACTATAAGTGACTGAGGCCCCATATACACCTAGTGTAGGGTGAACGCATGCTTTTTGTGCTCGATTTTCTTGTGTTTCCACATGCCATACATAGGGCAGCCCATTTACTTGAAGCTCCAGAACCTTTCCAAGCATAGAGCTTCACGCATTTTTTAAATGTGTGGTTTGGTACATTAGTAACGTGTTTGTTGGGCATTTTGTAGACTAAAACGCACGTCTTCTGGCAGAGTCTGGGGTGGCATTGAGAACTAACGGCGCCCCAAGCGCAGCATACGTTTTTCATGTGTTCCTGGAACATTTGCAGAGACACGCATTTCTGAGGACATTCCTGGAATGTGTATGCGGCCTGTCTGGGGTTCACCCGGACAGTCCGGGTTTTGAGACGTGTGTCCGGGTTTCAGTCCACATTATTCAGACAGGACTGTGACATGGAACAGGGCCTGACAGGGGGGTGAGGGGGCACTATGCGCCCTGCATTACTTTTCTCTTTGGAGTGCCCAAAGGTGTCCAAGGTCTTTCGTATGAGTAGATACACATAGTTGCACAATTGTTCATTATTCATTGTTTGCTTTCTTTGGACGGAGAATGTATTAGCAGTCACAATAAGTTTAGGTCTGTGGTAGTCCCCATAATGAGGATGATGTCAGAGATAATTATGTGAATAACACAATTCCCATCTCTTCATATCTATCCTTTCATCTTTATTATCTATGAGGAAAGTCATGTTTGTTAGAGGCTGAATTTCAAACACGGCTGCCTTTATTCATCTCCATTACATGGTGGATTGATGGGATTAGTAGTTTACACAACAAAGGTTCTTTTTCTTTTATGCTCATGTAAAGCGACAAGGACAAGATCAACAGGTATCTTCTGTACTTGCTATAAATGTTCCTATGTTGGCCATACACTGTAGCAAGCTGAATGAAAGAAATCTCAAATGATTCCTCCATCAACGCTAAACGGATTGGAAAATTTTTTAGGATAGATGATCGACTTTTGACCAGCATATTCACCCACTGAGGGAATTATGGACAGTTCATCAGGAACCGGCAGAAATTCACTAAGTGTATGCAGGGCCGGCGCTCCCGCTAGGCGAACTAGGCAGCCGACTAGGGCGTACTGCTGCCTAGGGGCGCAACCATGGCCGCTGACTTCCTCACTAGCCAGGGCTGGGGAATACGAAGGGCCCTACACAGGGCTGGAGCACTGACTGACTGAAGGGCCCTACACAGGGCTGGAGCACTGACTGACTGAAGGGCCCTACACAGAGCTGGAGCACTGACTGACTGAAGGGCCCTACACAGAGCTGGAGCACTGACTGACTGAAGGGCCCTACACAGGGCTGGAGCACTGACTGACTGAAGGGCCCTACACAGAGCTGGAGCACTGACTGACTGAAGGGCCCTACACAGAGCTGGAGCACTGACTGACTGAAGGGCCCTACACAGGGCTGGAGCACTGACTGACTGAAGGGCCCTACACAGAGCTGGAGCACTGACTGACTCTCCAGGAAAAGCAGCAGCCCTGGAGGACGTCCATCACTGCTGCTGCAGAGGAGGCGGGCACGAGGACAGCTAGGAAGATGGAGGAGGTGGGCACGAGGCCAGCTGGGGAGATGAATGCGGCGGGCACGAGGACAGCTGGGGAGATGGAGGAGGCGGGCATGAGGAGAGCTGAGGAGGCAGAGGAGGTGGGCACAAGGACAGCTGAGGAGATGGAGGAGGCGGGCATGAGGACAGCTGGGGAGATGGAGGAGGCGGGCATGAGGACAGCTGGGGAGATGGAGGAGGCGGACACGAGGACAGCTGGGGAGATGGAGGAGGTGGGCATGAGGACAGCTGGGGAGGCAGAGGAGGCTGGCACAAGGACAGCTAGGGAGGCGGAGGAGGCGAACATGAGGACAGCTGGGGAGGCAGAGGAGGCTGGCACGAGGACAGCTGGGGAGACGGAGGAGGCCGGCACGAGGACAGCTGGGGAGGTGGAAGAGGCGGAGGAGGTGGGCACAAGGACAGCTAGGGAGGTGGAGGTGGGCATGAGGACAGCTGGGGAGGCAGAGGAGGCGGGCACAAGGACAGCTGGGGAGGCAGAGGCGAAAGCGGAGGAGGCGGGCACGAGGACAGCTGGGGAGGCAGAGGAGGTGGGCACGAGGACAGCTGGGAAGGTGGAAGGTGGAAGAGGTGGAGGAGGCGGGCACAAGGACAGCTAGGCAGGTGGAGGAGGTGGGCACGAGGACAGCTGGGGAGGTGGAAGAGGTGGGCACAAGGACAGCTAGGGAGGTGGAGGCGGTGGGCACGAGGACAGCTGGGGAGGTGGAAGAGGTGGGCACAAGGACAGCTAGGGATGTGGAGGAGGTGGGCACGAGGACAGTTGGGGAGGCAGAGGAGGCGGGCACAAGTACAGCTGGGGAGGGCACTATGTCTCTGGACGTAGAAGAAATTCTGCTGCACTGGTAAGCCTGCTCTGACCCTCTTGTAGTCACCTTCACAGCCCTAGGCAAGACTAACGCCCCCCCCCCAGCCGGACAGCATGGGTGGGGGGGGGGGGGGGCTGGTGGAGCCAGTTTTGCCTAGGGCCTGAAATAGTCAAGCACCGGCCCTGAGTTTATGGCCAGCTTTAACCTGGAAAAAGAAAACGAAGGCCTGGGGTGTACATAACCATACTCTACCTAAAACAAAAAAAAAAGAAGCTTGAACTGGATTTTAACCACTTGACCTCTGGAAGATTTAACCCCTTCATGACCAGGCCATTTTCTGCGATACGGCACTGCGTTATTTAATTGACAATTGAGCGGTTGTGCGACGCTGTACCCCAAAAAAAAGTATGTCCTTTTTTTCCTCACAAATAGAGCTTTCTTTTGGTGGTATTTGATCACTTCTGCGTTTTTTATTTTTTACGCTATAAACAAAAAAAAAGTCTTACATTTAAAAAACAAAAAAATATATATTTTTTACTTTCTGCTATAAAACATATCCAATAAAAACAAATCTAATTTCTTCATACATTTAGGCCAATATGTATTCTGCTACATATTTTTGGTAAAAAAAAAAAAAAATCACAATAAGCGTATATTGATTGAATTTCACAATAGTTATAGCGTCTACAAACTATGGGATTTATTAATTTATTTTTTATTCATTATTATTATTATTATTATTATTCTACAGGATTTATATAACGCTTATAACAGTTTGCGCAGCACTTTACAACATGAGGGCAGAAAATAAAATCCAATACAGAAAGAATGAGAGGGCCCTGCTCGTTGGAGCTTACAATGTAGAAGGGAGGGTCAAGTGAAACATTAATTTTTTTACTAGTAATGCCGGTGATTAGTGACTTATAGCGGAACTGCGATATTGCGGTGGACATTCGGACACTAACTGACACTTTTTGGGGACCAGTGACACTAATACAGTGATCAGTGCTAAAGAATATGCACTGTCACTGTACTAATGACAATGGCTAAGGGGTTAACATCACCAGGGCTGCTGATAGAAATCATCGGGCCCTGTACAGCCTACCTAATGGGGCCCCCCCCAACCCCACCCTTGACCCCATCCTTAACCTGATGAGATTATCGGACGAATGACCGTCCGTTTTTTTTGTGTTTTTTTTGTATGATGATCGCATATCGAAAAAGAAAAGGTTACTAAAGTTCGAATCTTCTTGTATGACAGAATAAAAATTCAGAAGTGATGTCATGTGTTGTATTGTATTTCCGCACGAAAACTGCAGTGACTAAAGGAAAATCATACGATCTGGTATTGTACGAGAAAAAATTTTCGTGTTTGTCCTTTCGGATAATTTTGGATGAAAATTGCGTTCTAATGATCAGATTATCGCACAGTTGCTTAGATCGCGGTATTTTTAGTCTGATTTTCAGGACTTTTGATGTACAGGACTTTAACTTTGTCTTTAAGTGATATTTATCTTTCTCCAGTCTGTTATAAACTCCGCTCAGCAGGGAATTTGTGAGCAGATACTCACAATTGGAGCTGAATTGGAGCTGAACGGGAAAGATGTTAGTGTTTGGACATTCATGCCCACTCGGTCTTTGTCCGCATATGCCACACAGATGACAGGGGTGGACTTATCATGTCTCTATGAGTGGCCAGATGTAAATGCACTCGTATCCATTTACATCAGGCTACCTCTGATCTGTCACATTTAGGTCTGGAAAAATAAGGGGGGGGGGGTAAAAACATGGCTCAGCTGTGAAAGTTCTTACTGCCCCCCTTCCCCCAAACAGAAGTGTAAATCATCATGATGATCACAGCACTGCTCATACCGGTACTTTATGGCTATGGGTCAGTGTCACATGGCTGTTGGGTGCTGACTTCATAATGGGTGTACTGTAATTCAACCATAATACAGCTGTAACTTAACAAAGTTAGCACCCAACAGCCATGTGACACTGACCTGGGGCCATAAACTATGTGATGTGCTGTGATCGCCTATCAGTGTCCCTGAACATCAGAGGTGATCTAAGGGTTAACTGTTGTCAGAATGAAATCTATGAAATCAGACCATGACAGAAGTACAGTTAAATCACACTTGTTTAATAATAAAAGTAAAAAGAACAAACATAGTCAAAACATAGCCAGAGTCCAGTAACCGGAACGGATAGTCATCCAAGCCAGAAGTCAGGGATCAATGTAGTGGAACAGCAAGCAGGATCTGGAGCTAGAAGGGATGTCAGCAAAGCAAGTCTTTAAACAGGAACGCAGGAGAATGTCTTTGTGATGTTGACCAAGACGAAGGCAGAGATCCACTGGGCTAAACGGCTTAAGTAGGCAGGACTGACGAGCAGGATATCATCAACAGCTGAGTAACTGTGAAGAGAGATGGGAGCTGGCAATTAGCCGACAGTTGAGCGGCCAGCTCAGAGAAGGAAGGGCTGTACCCAGCCCTGACAACTGTGTGCCTAGCCAGTGTTTTTCTAAACTACGTGAGGTGCATTTACTAGGGGAAGACATGGAATGTATTCCCTGCTTCGAAGAGAGCGAAACACAGGTTCCATGCCTTCCCTCCTGTCTTAACGTTGATCTGCCTTGTTTACATCGCCGTTCTAGCACTCTGCCTAATGATTGGCCGGTGTCGGCGGACAACAAGTCTGTGTACCCGCAGCTGTATAATCACAGCGGGAGCGGGCCGGCGGAGTCGCAAATTTGCGGCCCCTACCCGGAAGTGTTGGATCACATATATATATACATGACATATCAACAGTAAACACAGACTTACATCTTCACAGAACAAAGAAAAGCCATTCAGGCCATTTTTGAAAGTCCATCAGAAGTACAAATGGTAAAAAAACAAAAAACAAAACCCAAAACTTTTTTTTTCATTTTTTACTACCGCTTTATTTTAATATTATTTCTCAATAGCTGCAACGATTATAAATCCACTTTCTGTGCACCAAATGCCTTTGGAAACCCATATAATACCTTGTAAAAAGTTGCAGTGATGTCATCACAGTGATGTACATAGCCTGTGCAGAGCTGTGGGAGGGACCAAGCCAGCTCCACCCACTACAGGCTGCCTGCAGAAAAACGGCAGAAGGGGCGGAGACAAGACCAGTCACCCTGCACAAGGAGAGAGAGCAGCAGGGACTGGTCTCTATTACAGGAAGCTCCTACACAGAGGTAAAGATCTGGAAGAAACACACAAAGCAGACGAAGAGTCAAGTCAGAATACACATTCCTCTTGTATTTAAACAATATTTGCTTATGTTAGAGTTCAGCTTTAAGATTTTGAACTTATGTCATTTGTTTGCAGGCATGATAGGGGTATATGTAGAGAGTGTTGTCTTCTTTGTGTATTGTGATACAGGTGTGTAGGCTTCTATTATACACAGCACAGTTGTATATATACTATGCTGAGGATAGGTGTGTATAACAGTGTGCATGGGACTGAGCTACATTTTACGTGTCATCTTCTAACCACATCCTGCTTCTCATGTAATAAAACTGGCTGCCTGTCTGCACAAACATGTCCCTCATATAGAAGTGTGATGCCCTGACTTTGGTTTTGAATGATGTCCCTATACACTACATAGTCATCTTCTGACTCTGACAACATTGGCACAGTTATCAGTATGAATAGCGATTCCAAAAATCTCATTAACCACCTTGTTTAGTGGGCACCTAAACCGACCCCCATGCCCTGACCAATTTTCAACTTTCATCGCTGTCACTGTTTGAATGACAATTGCGCGGTCATGCTACAGTTTACCCAAATTAAATTTTTATCATTTTTTTTCACACGGATAGAGCTTTCTTTTGGTGGTATTTAATTGCTGCTGGGTTTTTTATTTTTTGCTAAATAAAACAAAAAAGGACCAAAAATTTTGAAAAAAAACAAACAAAACTGTTTCATAGTTTGTTATAAAATTTTTACAACAGGTAATTTTTCTCCTTCACTGATGTGCGCTGATGAGGCTGCACTGATGGGCACTGATAGGTGGCACTGATGGGCACTGATAGGCACCGATAAGGCAGCACTAATGGGCACTGATAGGTGGCACTGATAAGCACTGAGATGGCACTGAGAGGTAGCACTGATGGTTGGCACTGATGGGCACTGAGGTTGGCACTGATGAAGGGCATTGATAGGCACAGATAAGGCGGCACTAATGGGCACTGATAGGTGACACTGATAAGCACTGAGTTGGCACTGAGAGGTAGCACTGATGGTTGACACTGAAGGGCACTGAGGTTGGCATTGATGGGTGGCACTGAAGGGCACTGATAGGTGGCACTGAAGGGCACTGATAGGTAGCACTGATAAGCGGCACTGATAGGTGGCACTGATGGGCACTGATGATCACTGATGGGTGGCACTAATCGACACTGGTAGGCACTGATCTGTGGCACTGATTATGAGACACTGATGGGCATTGATTGACAGCACTGGTGGGCATTGATGGGTGACACTGTGGGCACTGGTAGGTGGCACTGTGGGCACTGGTAGGTGGCACTGGTGGGTACTGATAGGTTGCAGTGGTAGGTGGCACAGTGGACACTGGTAGCTGACACTGGTTGCACAGAAAATGCAGCCGCCGCTTTCTGTGTGAGGGACCGATATCCCTCTGACAGAAGCCGGTGATCTACTTTTTTTTCCCCTCATGCTGATAGCGCGAGGAAAAAAAATACCGATTACTGAGCTTCTGTTTATATCACGTGATCAGCCGTCATAGACTCGGTGATCACGGAGTGCGCCACGTGCGACCCACAGACAGCGCTTGCTCAGGAGGACGTCCATGGACGCCCTCCTGGCAATTAGGGCCGCGCTGCAGACGTATTTCAGCTAAAGCGCGGGTGGGAAGTAGTTAAGAACGGAGCCTCTTTCTGAGATTTGTTGTTTACAAGTTAAAAACAGTTTTTTTGCTGGAAAATTACTTACAACCCCCAAACATTATAAAAAATTTTTCGAACACCCTAGAGAATAAAATGGCGGTCATTGCAATACTTTCTGTCACACCGTATTTGCGCAGCGGTCTTACAAGCGCACTTTTATTGGAAAAAATACACTTTATAATTAAAAAAATAAGACAACAGTAAAGTTAGCCCAATTTTTTTTTAGATTGTGAAAGATAATGTTACGCCAAAATTGCACCCGCTTGTGGAATGGCGACAAACTTTTACCCCTAAAAATCTCCATAGGCGACGTTTAAAAAATTCTACAGGTTGCATGTTTTCACTTACAGAGGAGGTCTAGGGCTAGAATTATTGCTCTTGCTCTACCGATCACGGCGATATTTCACGCGTGTGGTTTGAACACCGTTTTCATATGCGGGCGCTACTCACATATGCGTTTGCTTCTGCACACAAGCTCAGCGGGACAGGGCGCGTTTAAAAAAAAAATTTTTATTTAAATTTATTTTACCTTTTATTTTTTATTTTTACACTGTTCTTTAAAAATAAAATTGTGTCACTTTTATTCCTATTACAAGGAATGTAAACATCCCTTGTAATAGAAAAAAGCATGATAGGACCTCTTAAATATGAGATCTGGGGTCAAAAAGACCTCAGATCTCATATTTACACTAAAATCCAATAAAAAAAATGTAAAAAAATTGTCATTTGAAAAAAAATAAATAAAAATGGCCCTTTAAGAGCTATGGGCGGAAGTGACGTTTTGACACTACTTCCGCCCTGCAATGGTATTGAGGTGGGTGGGGGCCATCTTCCCCTCACTCGCCTCCATACCCAGGAAGGAGAAGGATCCGATCGCCTCCGCCGCTACCAACGGCTCCGGTAAGTGGTTGAGGGCACTGGAGAATGGCGGGAGGGGGGCCCCTCTCCCGCCGCCGATAAAACTGATCTTGCGGCGAAACCGCCTCAGGGATGGAGGGCGAAATGCATTGACATAATTTCCTGGTTTGACGTCACTTCCGGTCTATGGAACTATATAACCATGCCTGTTTTTAACCGTCTTTTTTTAAGTACCGATCCCTATGAGCATTAAATCAACTTTTATAACAGTACTTCACTATTAGTCCATCCTCTTTTCATTTCTGGATGCCTGTATATCCTGTTGAGAGCCTCCTATTGAAATCTATCATCTGATGTTTACACCGATCAATCATCTGATGTTTTGACACCAATCCACGTGTGTGGGATACCATTTACAAACCTGAAGTGACCCCTGGACTGTAAAGCTGGGGGTCGTCCTGTTCTGGTGAGTGGGGATGCAAAAGGGGGTGTCACTGTACTCCTGCAAGTTTGTGAAGCATTTTTTGCACCTACTTTATTGTGGACTAACACTTCAGTTGCATTTATTTAGATTTTTAGATTTTTATTTGGACTTTTTTGATGATTTCACTTATATTGTGTGTTGCGAGCGCTGTATTTTTGTATCCACATTTATCCGAGTGATTAGCACCTTGTCTACAGCAGCTGCATTTCATTATCACTTAGTTGTTTCCATCAGCGCGAGTTTATATTTAGTAATATATTTTCACATCCATATTGATACGTCTGTTAGTTAATTAATGATAAGCGAAGAGACTGATGGGGTGAGATGAGGGATGGAAAGATAGATTTGGATGGCACAGAAATTATATGCAAAGCTTTTGGGAGTTCATGCAATTTGATTTCTAGCAAGTGTGGTGCCAAGTGTCTGTGATTCCAGGCAGAGACTTCACCAGCTTTATAAGTTTTGACCTTACTCATTGCGTGGAAATGATGGTCCTGTTCTCCATATGCTGATCGTCAGATGGTCTGACTCAGACCTGATAAAATTAATGGCTGCAGTTTAATTTCCAACCCGCAGTGCCAAGGGCCTATACTGGACTTTACCAGCTTTATACGTTTACTCATTGTGTGGAAATGACAGTCCTGTTCTCTATTTATCTTAGAGTAAAATCTAGTTATTTTTAAAATGTAAGTAGTTCTATTGTTTTATATTTAATGATCCTGTTTATCAATATCACTATTTGCCTTCTTCACTACTGGCAATCCTATGATAAGTAATATTGCTATGCACACTATACAGTTTATTAATTTAATGTATTGTCACTGCTCTCCCTATCTTTCTGTCCTAGGATAAACCTCCATTCTGACCTATTATTGGAGAACCTCCTCGGATAGATACTAGGCCTCCGAGTTAGCGTTTTTTTATGCACTCAGTACGCCGCCTTTTTACTTTTCTCATTCGCGCAATTTACTTACTATTATTTTAATAATATGACTCTTACTCTCTCATTCTTCCTCTTTATTCTGTCTCTACTCCCCCCTTCGTTCTTTCCCCTCCCCCCTGGGGTAAGTGTGGACTCACACTCTATGAATGCAGTATACTACAATATTCCCTTTAAGATTTACCAATGGCCCCCTAAAATGTCCTTACGTTAAACGTACAAGGTCTAAATATCCCACAAAAGTGAACTAAAGTTTTTCGCTCCTTAGCTTCCTCAAAAGGACATATTGTATGCCTCCAAGAAACCCATTTCGCAATATTTTGGTTCAGCGTATCCCCAAGTTAGGGGAAACGAAACAAAGAGGGGTGCTACTAGCGGTTCATTGTACTACACTCTTTTCCCTTCTGACAGAGATCAAAGACCCAGAAGGTCGCTATCTTATACTCACATCATATCTATTTGATTCTCTAACCACAGCGGTATCCTACTATGCTCCTAACAAAACTCCATCCTCATTCTTTTCCTATTTATTATAGGTAATTGATACTCATAAAAGGGGCACACTTTTAATTTGTGGAGATTCAAATCAAGTCCTTTATCCTTTTTTAGATAAATCCCCAACTCCTATTGCATCTAGTTCTCAATCTCGTAAGTTCCAACAACTTCTTCAACAACACTCATTATTAGATTCTTGTCATGAAATCAATCCTGCTAGGCCCCAATTTACTTTTTTTCTCATCCCCATAAATTAATTTCCAGTATTGATCCCATTTTGATCTCAATAGGCATGACCCCTGAACTCCTTTCTTCATCTATTATCCCTTTTACATGGACTGACCACTGTGCTGTACTTTCAACTTTCACTTCTCTAATACCCAAAACACAAGATTCTACATGGCATATTAATGACTCGATCCTATCTCATCCATCACACTCCTCTGATCTAGAAATGTCCATAAAAGATTACCTGGCAAATAATGAGACACCTGATATATCCCCACTGACCCTATGGGAAGCTCATAAACCTGTTCTGCTTGGGGTTTGTATAAGCCAAGCTTCATTTCATAAAAGAAAAAAACGACAACTAAAACAAAAATTAGAAGCAGAATTTAATACATGCCACACAATCTTTCAATCCAATCCTACCCCTGTGACTAAATTACAGCTTGATCAAGCACGTTTAAACCTTGACCTTTTTTTATCAGAATCTGTAGATAAAAAGTTGTGTAAGTCTAAACATAAATTTTATCTTAAAGCGAATAAACCAGACACTCTTTTAGCCCGAGCACTTAAAAAACTAAATCGCCCCTTTAAACCGATTTGACTGAAATTATCTCATGATACATTTACTAGTAATCCAGTAAAGATCCTCCACACCTTTCAAAAACATCTTACCTCTTTATATGAAAAGGAAGGATCTTTTGATCAAACTTTAGCAGAATAATTTTTTTCACAAATCAAACTTCCTACTATTCCTTTAGCCCAACGCGATTGTCTTAAAAGCCTTATTACAGCTATCGAAATTAAATGAGCAATTAACCCTCTTAAACCAAACAAATGTCCAGGCCCAGATGGCTTCACTGCCCTATACTATAAGAAATTCTCTCATATCCTTGCTCCAATGTTAACAGACGCATTTAATTCTCTCCTTAACGATCAATCCTTTTGCCCCAAAACATTAACGGCTATAATTTCAATGATGCCCAAACCTCAGTCAGATGATACATCTTGTTCTAACTATAGACCCAAATCATTACTCAACCTGGACATTAAGTTACTAGCAAAAGTATTAGTGACCCGCTTAAATAGTGTAATAGGTTATTTAACAAATAAAGACCAGGTCAGCTTTATCCAACAGCGCCAAGCGTCAGATAATGTACGCAGGACTACTTTACTAATTCAAGCAGCTAAATCATGACAAATGCCCATCTGTCTCTTATCTTTAGATATCAAAAAAGCATTTGATACAGTTTCATGGCATTACCTACATTTTGTCTTGCAGCATTGGGGATTTGGTCCTCATTTTCTTAGCTGGGTCTCCTCATTATACAAAAATCCCAAAGCTTATGTTAAATATGCTGGATATAAATCAAACCTATTTGACATCTGTAGGAGTACGCATCAGGGATGTCCACTTTCCCCACTCTTATGTGCCCTACTTATTGAACCCCTTGTTCAGTCAATCCGTACTGACCCCTCTATTAAAGGTCTAGATTTAGCTGGTCACCAACATAAACTTTGCCTATTTGCTGATAATATCGTAATCTTTATGTCATTCCCTCATATTTCTGCTCCTAATCTTATAAGTAAACTTGATCACTTTGCCCACGTATCTGGTCTAATTATTAACTCTCAAAAATCTATAGCCTTAAATATATCTTTACCTCCTCATATTTTACAACAAGCGCAAACATCCCTCCCTTTCTCATGGTTCACTTCACACCTTCTTTACCTAGGGATAACTCTCACACCTAATCTTTCTGACATTTTCACTGCCAATTATCCTCCAATTTTGCGTCAAATATCTAATCTTCTGACACAATGGTCCTCTCTACCATTATCTTGGATAGGTAAAATGAATGTAATAAAGATGGCTATACTGCCCAAAATTCTTTACCTTTTTCGAGTTTTACCTATCCCTGTTCCAGCATACTTTCTCAAAATACTACAACGTAAGGCATTAACTTTCATTTGGGGCTCCTTCAAACCCCGTCTGCCGAAACACACTTTACCTTCCAAAGCCCAAAGGAAGACTAGGGTTTTCTAATTTTACCACCTATTACCATGCAGCTCAATTAGCCCATATCCCTAAATATCGCGCAAAACCATGCTTTGGGTTGCGCTGGAATCAATAGATTGCGACCCACTTTCATTAACCAACCTTGTATGGTCCTAATTCCTCCGACCGTAAAAAAATCAATAATCCTATAACTAAGCATACACAGCCATTTGGGATAAATTTAAATTAGTAAATGGACTACAATTTTCCCATATACCTCTTTTATCATTTCTTAAAAATCCACTTTTCTATCCTGCTTGGTCTTCCCCTAAATCTTTTAAAGCATGGACCTCCACTAATTTAACTCAACTCTGTGAACTAGCATCCTCTACTTCATTCAAAACTTTCCCTGACTTATGTGAAAGTCACAAACTTCCTAATTCAGAGCTCTTTCAATATCTTCAGATTAAATTTTTTTTTATGCCCTATATACAAGGAAGAATTTCATTAGATACATTAATGTGCTTTGAAAATATATGTAAACGTGACCCACAAACTAAGGGACTTATTTCAACTCTTTACACTCATCTTATTACTAAACCCAACTCAGACCCACCATCATATGTGGCTAAGTGGGAGACGGATCTTGGGTTTTCGTTGGAAGCAGCCAATTGGGATACCATTTGGATCACAACTAAGTCATCCTCACAAAACATATCCTTAGAAACAAATTACAAAGTACTCACACGATGGTATTTGGTCCCTGTCAGAATTGCGAAATATACTCCAAATTATTTCCCATCTTGTTTTCGTAGCTGTAGTGATCTTTGATCGCATGTTCATACTTGGTGGGATTTCCCAGTAGCAAAAAAATTCTGGAAAGATGTATTTCTTATGATTTCAATACTGTTTGAAATCCCTATCAATCCTGATCCTACAATAGCACTTTTAAACTTAAAACCGGCCACTCTCTCCTACCGTCAATTCAAACTCCTATTACAGATCACTGCAGCTGCGAGACAAACAATTGCCAAAGCTTGGAAATCCCTGCCCTTAATAGTTGCTAAAAAATAGAGTCAATCAAGCAATGATCCATGTCAAAACAGATGCTATAACTCAAGATAAAATATCCAACTTTGAGAATATATGGAATCCCTGGGTGACTCACTTTTTGCCTTCCAATTTTGATGCTTCCCTACAAAGACCTTGGTAATCTCGATTTATACTTCCATTCTCTGCATTCATGGCATTCATGGTATGTGTTTATTACTATGTACTACCTTGGGGACCCCTACTACCTCTCATTTCTTTCTTCCCTATCTATTTTCTCTCCTACCCAACCTACTTTTATCATCTTTCTCTCTTTTACTTTTTCCCCCTATTCTCTTTCTCCTCTTTCAATTTACTCTTTATATAGTTCTGGTAGCAGAATTTTATTTTATTTTTATTTAAAAACTGTACTCTTGATAATAATTACAACCTTTTTTTTATTTGAGGTCATCTTATATTAACCTGGTCTAAGTAGTTTTTTTCCTCTCTTATACAATGTATGACGCAATATTTTGAGTAGTTAGATCCATGCTAAAATAGTTAAACTACTTTTAGTTTATGTTGGAACTACAACTCAATATTATTACCATATATATGTGATCTTTTCTTTTGCTGCCACCATATGTACTTATGTATACTAATTGTTAAAATTCAATAAACAAATCTGAAAAAAAGGGGAAAAATTAAATTTTTATGAAAAAAGAAGGCAAGTGTTTTAATATACAGTGCTTGACCATCCGAGGACCACGGAGATACACCATAAAATTTAATATACCAGAGATTTTAGAATGTATCTCTTGGTCCTGAATCTATCCCCCTGCTACTGCTCCCACCACCACAAATAGCAGTAATTTTGGGCTGTCAAATTGACAGCTGTGAATTGCTAACAGCCTTTCTCAACCAGGGTGCTGTCACACCCTGGGGTGGCATCTGAAAGAGAGACTATACTGTGGGCAGAGTTATCTCCACTCCCAGTAGAAGTGAATTCTCGGCCTGTGAAGCAAGAAACAGTGATGGGTAAATCATGACCAATGGGAGGGTTACCTTTCATTGCTATGACCACCAGTGCCCGGCAGAGGATGAGGGGTTAAATGTGAACACAAATGCAGAGGGAATTAACTCTCACTGCCACTGATTACCAATGTAGGTTGGGTTAAATTTAACTGCCATAACCACTAATGCAGGGGAGGGATGGACCTTTACTGCTATTGACCACCACTGCGGGGGGGAGTACATTTCTGTCAGTGACCACAAAAGTTAATAGTACTGACACTAGTGCAGGGGGCTATTACTGCTTTCACTGACACCAATGCTGGTGGTCTATTAGTGCATCCACTGTCACCAGTGTTGGGGGCTATTATTGCGTTCACTGACATCGATTCTGGGCGTTAATATTGCATCTACTGTTATCAGTTCTGGGGGTTATTGTTGGTTTAATTTTTACATTCCCTGGCACCATTGCTGGGGGTTATTATTGCATCCACTGACACAAATGCTGGTGGTTATTATTGTAAAATATAAAATATGTATTACAAGACAGATTACCGTAATTACAATGTTACAGCCTGATAAATTACTCCATTGGCTGTTCTAAAGTCTGACCACTTTTCAAGTATGCTTCTCTTTGGAGTGGAAATCTGTCTGATCTTCAGTAATAAATCTGTCTTTATTTTAATTATGTAAACTGTCGCACTTCACTGCCCAGGAATACAGAAACACAGATCTGTAAACCTGCTGCAGAAAATTTTGTAAAGGAGACACAGCCTGATTTGGGACTACTCATGATGCTAATTTGCTTGATAAATGTCCTCCAACCCGAGTTGGAGTTTCAACCCAAAAAGAAAAAAATTAGTAATGCGTTTAAAAAAAAATAGAAAAAAAACATTTGGAGAAATTTTTTTTTTTACTCACCTCTAAATGCCTGTTGCTAGGGGGTCCCTCGTAGTCTGCCTCCTTCAGTGCCTCGGCTCCTGACATCACTTCCCTCGGCGCAGGAAGGGAGATCGCCTCTCTCCCCTCACTCTTGTCAATCATCTGGGACACGTGACCGATCCCAGATGATTGTGGGGCCAGTGACAGCACACGGCGTGGCTCACGCATGTGCAGTGGGTGCCTGGCTGTGAAGCCACAGCCGGGCGCCCACAGTTAGAATGCCGGCGCCGCCGAGCAGAGGGGGGATGACCGGGGCTTCAATCCCCTGCATCGCTGGACCCTGGGACAGGTAAGTGTCCAATTAAAAGTCAGCAGCTGCAGTATTTATAGCTGCTGACTTTTAATTTTTTTTTTAAATGGAAACCCCACTTTAAAGAATATGTTCCCTCCCCACATTTTATATTCCTTATATTTGTCTGTTGTACCATATACTTGTGTTAAAAAGTATCCTACTCAGGTAGCTTTCAGCTCAGGCATTTTCTCCGCCAGTGTGCTAGTTTTCTGGTCACCTCCTGCCAACTCACAGAATTGGAGATTATTTGCCACAGACGGGAACCGATACGCCACTGCCTTGCCACTATTTATGCTGCCTTTATCCGACCAAAGGAGGATTTCACCCCTGCTTTCCTTTGTAAGGCCTGGTTCAAACCTATGCATTTTTTAGTGTGTTTTCAGTTTTGCAGAAGCACACTATAGTCCATTTAACATGGTTTCCTATGGGTAACATTCACATCTTTGGATTTTATGGATAGGGCCAGGGACCCGCAGGTTGTGTTTTTGTATTGAAAAACACAAAATGCGCCTGGAAATTGTATCAACTGCAACCTGCATAGGTGTGAACCAGGCCCTAAGGGGAATCTGATTTCACCATGCATTTCACTGATTCACCAAAAGAAAATTCTTAATTTTGCTCATAAGACCTCTATTACCACCAAGGCCCAAGCTATAAGATTTTGACTAGGTGGTATATGGTGCCCATGACAATACACCGTATTTTTCCTCAAGTACCAGACAGGTGCTGGCGGTGTGGCACTGCTTGGGGCACGATGTTCCACATTTTCTGGGACTGTCCAAAAATCAGATGATTTTGGCAAGAGGTGGCCTGTACATTAAAGATATGGCAAATGTTGATTTAGCAGGGGGCCTGGCAGTGTGCCTGCTGCAACTCACAGAATGGCCCATCAAAAAATACAAAGCCTCTCTCATGATCCAGCTGTGTAATGCAGCAAAGGCTTGTATCCCTTTGTGCTGGAGATCCACGAATCCGTCTTCAAGGTCCTTCTGTTACTCCAAAATTAATGAACACAGGGACATGGAGGACCTTACAACCACCTTGTTTTATCGGAAGGAGACCTTTCGGGACACCTGGAGGCCGTGGCAACACTTTGTACACACCGATGCCTATTTACGGGAGGTTTTGCAACCCGGGTGAACCCCTGGGACTCGCTAGATTATGGGTCCAGGCGAATGATCCTGCTTCTCTAGTTTCCCCATATATCTTTGAGTTTCTTTTTAGTGCCCTCTAGGCACCTGAAGGTTATTCCTCTCTGAGCTTTCCCTCTCTTTTCTCCTTTCAAGGGCTGCTAGTCTCGCTTCTTTATCCTCTTTTTCCCCTCCCCTATCTTCTCTTTGTCACCTTTTCTTCACCCTCTACATTCCCTCTTGTAATTATGTGACACATTATTTGCAGGTCTAAGCTGTTACCTTACCCGTACATGTGATCTTTTGGTGATTCACTCCCCGTAGATAGTTTCCTGGGCCTTGGGGCCCTTTAAGTGACCCTAGTATTGTTTTACTTTTATATTTCCATGTTTGTATGCGTTTGTTGGGGACGTTATACGTCGCCTCCAGCAGGGATATTGGCCGATAACCGATTTAAAGTTTGTTTGATTTCTAAGTCTTGTTGGCTGCTGATTTGAAGTTTGTTTTATTTTTGTACTTTTGTATGCACATTATTGCTAAGCAGACCCTGATGTCTACCCATCACAATTGAAATCTGGTTATCTTTGTACCCTTATATGCTTATTCTTGCCTAGGTTGTACTGTGTCATTTTGGGTAAATATATAAAGGAATTACAAAAAAGATATCCTGTTTTCTGTAATGCCTCCTTTGTGTGAGATACCTGGTAATCCTGCCATTTCTCCTGCTTTCCTATTTCAAATTGACCATGCTAGGCATGAGAGCACATCCCTCCCAGTGTGGTTGGTTTTTTGGCTTTACTAGGAGCACAGACTGCCTGTCCTCCAATGGCCAAGACTTGTGCTGACATACCCCCTGCACAGCCATTCCCTGGGAAGATCAGTGTACTGTTGTTTCTCCACCCCCACCTCTCTAAGTCCCTTATGCAGCTGAGAACAGAGGTTATATGATCACTTTTAAAAAAAAAGCATTTATAATGTGTGTATATATATATAGATATATATACAGTATCTCACAAAACTGAGTACACCCCTCACATTTTTGTAAATATTTTATTATATCTTTTCATGTGACAACACTGAAGAAATGACACTTTGCTACAATGTAAAGTAGTTATGTACAGCTTGTATAACAGTGTAAATTTGCTGTCCCCTCAAAATAACTCAACACAAAGTCATTAATGTCTAAACCGCTGGCAACAAAAGTGAGTACACTCCTAAGTGAAAATGTCAAAATTGGGTCCAATTAGCCATTTTCCCTCCCTGGTGTCATGTGACTCGTTAGTGTTACAAGGTCTCAGATGTGAATGGGGAGCAGGTGTGTTAAATTTGGTGTTATCGCTCTCACTCTCTTATACTGTTTACTGAAAGTTCAACATGGCACCTCATGGCAAAAAACGCCCTGAGGATCTGAAAAAAAGAATTGTTGCTCTACATAAAGATGGCCTAGGCTATAAGAAGATTGCTAAGACCCTGAAACTGAGCTGCAGCACATGGCCGGGACCATACAGCGGTTTAACAGGACAGGTTCCACTCAGAACAGGCCTCGCCATGGTCGACCAAAGAAGTTGAGTGCACATGCTCAGCGTCATATCCAGAGGTTGTCGTTGGGAAATAGACGTATGAGTGCTGCCAGCATTGCTGCAGAGGTTGAAGGGGTGGGCGGACAGCCTGTCAGTGCTCAGAATATACACTGCACACTGCATCAAATTGGTCTCCATGGCTGTCATCCCAGAAGGAAGCCTCTTCTAAAGATGATGCACAAGAAAGCCTGCAAACAGTTTGCTGAAGACAAGCAGACAAAGGACATGTATTACTGAAACCATGTCCTGTGGTCTGATGAGACCAAGATAAACTTATTTGGTTCAGATGGTGTCAAGAGTGTGTGGCGGCAACCAGGTGAAGAGTACAAAGACAAGTGTGTCTTGCCTACAGTCGTGGGAGTGTCATGGTCTGGGGCTGCATGAGTGCTGCCGGCACCGGGGAGCTACAGTTCATTAAGGGTACCATAATTGCCAACATGTACTGTGACATACTGAAGCAGAGCATGATCCCCTCCCTTCGGAGACTGGGCCACAGGGCAGTATTCCAACATGATAACAACCCCAAACTCACCTCCAAGACGACCACTGCCTTGCAAAAAGCTGAGGGTAAAATTGATGGACTGGCCAAGCATGTCTCCAGACCTAAACCCTATTGAGCATGTGTGGGGCATCCTCAAATGGAAGGTGGAGGAGCGCAAGGTCTCTAACATCCGCCAGATGCGTGGTGTCATCATGGAGGAGTGGAAGAGGACTCCAGTGTCACCCTGTGAAGCTCTGGTGAACTCCATGCCCAAGAGAGTTAAGGTAGTGCTGGAAAATAATGGTGGCCACACAAAATATTGACACTTTGGGCCCAATTTGGCAATTTGGACATTTTCACTTAGGGGTGTACTCACTTTTGTTGCCAGTGGTTTAGACATTAATGGCTGTGTGTTGAGTTATTTTGAGGGGACAGCAAATTTACTGTTATACAAGCTGTACACTCACTACTTTACATTGTAGCAAAGTGTCATTTCTTCAGTGTTATATATATATATATATATATATATATATATATATATATATATATATATATATATATATATATATATTGTATATAGCCACAAATGTTTTGTTTTTCATTTCTACTTTAAACTGAATGGGTTATTTTACAAGGTAAGGGCTCATCAACATGCAGGCAGGAGGATGTGCTTAGCTGAGAAAACCCCTCCTCCCCTCCTGAAGACTCCTGGGATGTATGACATCATTTGCCTAGGCCAGAAACCAGGAAGTAACTGAACAAATATAAAAAGAAAGTTTAAAACAAGTAAATATGATATATTTTTCTCCTATTTACTAATGCTATATTACTCCTATTTACTAATGCTAGCAGCATAAGGATTAAAAATAGTCAATGTTGATTGAGAGAGTGAAGTTCCCCTTTAAGCGGAAAAAAAAAACCCCAGCCTATTTATGTTTCGGTGCATTCCTTCAATCGTAACTTATTTAAGCATGTATGAGCAATTTTTCAAACACTTATTTTTTTTTTATAGCTACATTGAGGAGGAGGCGATGAGACTGAAATATTTCTTTCATTTTCTGTGTGATAGTACCGTGTTAGGCACATTCAGGGGAGAAAAGGGAATAATAAGCTATAAAGTGCAGGCAGGGAATTTTCCATAGTGAGTCACAGAATACATGATAGATCAGCAGAGATAATAAGTCTCACTATAGATCGATGTCTTCCTGCTTGTCGTTTTCACTGAGACCTCTGCCTGTCTGTAGCTAGGACAAGCTAGGACAAGAAATAAACATTGTAAGGCACATCATATCATCTGCACAGAAAGGGCAACATATGACCAGTTCCCCTTTCTAAAAATAATAACTAGTTTAAAATAATCCTTCCTTTTAATTCTCGGATCACTTGGTAAAGAAACAAATCCAAGGCTTAACAGACTACGTCAAAAAGAGGTTACACTACAGATTCATTCCAATTTGAAACACTAAAATATTTTATGAAACAAATGATCAAAAAAAAAATAATAGATGAACAGGCAAAATAAATCTGCATCTTCCTATTCCATTTAAAAAATGACAATGTTGTCATAAAACAAGGCTGCATTCACACCTGAGCGTAGCGCTTTTGAGCGTTTTTCCGTTTATTTGTACATTTTTATGCATGATTTTAGTGCGTCTTTATGCGCGACTTGCACGTTTTTATGTGCAATTTTGAGCTTTGGTGTTTTTTTATTAGCCAATAGAGAAAACTCATATGTTGTATCATTTGTTGCTAGGTATTTCAGATATTTTAGCTCCAGAACTTTTTTGAGTTTCAGGCGTTAGGCTTCAGGCGACTTGTGGAGATGTGATTTTTTTTCTCATTTAGCGTTTTGGAGCTTCAAGCTCACATTTTTGTAAATATTTTATTATATCTATTCATGGGACAATACTGAAGAAATGACACTTTGCTACAATGTAAAGTACATTGTAGCAAAGTGTCATTTCTTTAGTATATAACAAATACATATTAAATAAATTTCCACAATTATGGTACTGGGTGCTACCAATAAAGTCAAAAGATTATTCTGATACAGCTGGTGGTGGAAGTCAAAAGAATTGCTTACAAAGTAACAATTTCAGAATTCATTTTCTTTAAAGAAATTACAACATATGATCCAGGTACTTTCCATCTCAAATTGGGACTATAATTGTATACTGTTTGGTTTTACTGCATAGAATGGAGCTCCTTGAAGCTTATTTTGTCCTCCTGCTAGTTTGAGGTCATTTCCTCGTGTTTTTTTAATCTTAGTTTCATATTGAAAATATTGCCCTCCTGAATTATTTTCACACTCTTCGTGTATTTAAGGGTTTCAATAATTGAAATTCAATTATGTTCCCTATTTAACTTCTTTCATCAAGACTGGACTTTATGTTCCTGCAGCATCGCCTGATACATTTTATCACTAAAGCTGAGGCATAAAAATTGTGTTTGGTTCAGGAGGGACAATAAAAATTTCAATCAGTGTGCGGCACTCCCTGTTTGACAGAGATCGATCATTTGATCGACTTCTATCAAACAAGCAAGTTGGAAAACTTTTGTCAATGGTCAGCTGCAGGTGCTGATCAGTGTATTTTGACAGTAGCAGGTCCTAACGGGGGGTTTCCTCTATCCACCATTTTTGTTTGAATGAAGGAAGCTGTTATATTTAAGTGGTGTATAGCCAGCTTTTGATCTTTCACCATTTTTGCTGCTCATCTCCAAACTTGTTCTATCTTATCAATATCTTCTTGCAAGTAAGGTCTCCACAACTGGACAAAGTATTCTAATTGAGGCCTAACTAAAGATCCATATAGGGACATCAGGAACTTCTTCCTCCTGCTGGTGATTTCTCTATTGAGAACTAACCCGGGTTCACACTATAACATCGCACAGGACTCCTGTGCGTCCCTGTTCCCCATTTCAGGGACGAATCAGGGCCGATTCTATGCCTGAATTCGGCCCTGAAACAGAGCCAAAGACGCAGTGCGCTCCGCAGCCGCCCCGGAGATATGTGAACCGGCTCTATAGGGAGCCAGTCACATTCTCCTGCTATGCGAATTAGATGCGGGGAAACGCACATCTAATTTGCATAGGTGTGAACCCGGGCTAAAAGGCCAGACCTATACAGAGAATCAAGACCTGCTTCTTCCTGGAGGTGACCCCCCCTCCCCCCAGTGATAATAAAAGATCTATATAGTAGAATCAGGACCTCTGTTCTCCTGCTGGTGATCCCTCTAGTGATAGCTAAAGATCCAAATAGGGGAATCGGGACCCCTTTCGTCCTGCTAGTGATTCCTCTAGTGATAATGAAAGATCTATATGGGAATGAGGAGCACATTCCTACTGCTGGTGATCCCTCCAGTGATAACTAAAGATCTATATAGAGAAATCAGGGCCTCCTTCCTCCTGCTAGTGATCCCTCTAGTGATTAATAAAGATCTATATAGGATAATTATGAACTCCCTCCTCCTGATTGTTTTCCCTCTAGTGATAACTAAATATCCATATAGGATAATCACAACCTCCTTTCTCCCCCTGGTGACCCCTCTAATGATAACTAAATGTGTTCTCTAATAATGATTTTATTGTATTTTTAGTGATAATATCATTCTGATATTGGGAGGGGGCACCCTGTCAGGTAGGCTGTACGGGGGCCTTGTCATTTCTAACAGCAGCCCTGGAGACAGTATATTGGTTCATTGTCAATGGTTGAGGTCCAGTGCACACCCACATTCCCATGCGATTCCATGCAGTACATTTTGACACTGGGCCACGCAAAAAGTAGTGCATACACTACTTTTAAAAATGTGCCACATCAGCCTGACGGTACTGCGGTACGATGCAATTTGGTAGCTGAAAACGCACTGCATTTGCGATTTGCATTCGGGTTACCGTTAACAATACATTGGCACCTCCATGTAGTTCGCAAAGGGCAGCGTGTTCACCTGATCAACAATGTAATGGGGAATTTACACTGACCACCAATATAAGGGGGGCCCTACACTGACTCCAATGTAAAAGGAAACCATGCAGTGACCACCAATGTAAAGGGGAAATTAGACTAACCACCAATGTAAGGGGGATTTTTAAATTGACCATTAATATAAGGGGAAATTTACACTGACCACCAATGTACAGAGAAATTTACACAGACCACCAATGTAAGGGGGGACCTTACACTGACTACCAATGTAACTACGGCATTTACACTGACCCCAACACAGCAGGCATATTTCCTCTAACCACCAATGTATTACTAACCAGCGATGTAACAGGGGTATTTACAGTGACCTCCCCCCTCCAACTTTCTGCTAATCTCTGCATTCTTATCCACCCCTTCTAAGTACATATTTGCATCCTAAAACTCCCTGCTAACCTCTGTACTCCAAATCCCTCCTCTACTAACCTCTGCACCCCAACCCCCCTCTGCTAACCTCTGCACTCCAAACCCCTCTCTGTTCAACTCTGCACCCCAAATTTACCTCTGTTAACCTCTGTACTCCAAGCCCCTCCTCTACTAACCTCTGAACCCTAAACCTCCCTCTGCTAAACTCTGCACCCCAAACCCCCTCTGCTAACCTCTGCACTCCAAACCCCTCTCTGTTCAACTCTGCACCCCAAATTCATCCTCTGTTAACCTCTGTACCCCAAGCCCCTCCTCTACTAACCTCTGTACCCGAAACCTTGCTCTGCTAACTTCTGCCCTCCAAACCTCCCTCTGCTAACCTCTGTACCCCAAACCTCCCTCTGCTAACTTCTGCCCTCCAAACCTCCCTCTGCTATCCTCTGCACCCCAAACTCCCTCTCTGTTTACCTCTACATGCCCCCTCTGCTCACTTTTACTCACTCTCACTTCCCTTTACTGTGTACCTCTGCCCCCCACCTGTTCACATTGGCACTCTTCAAGTGCACTATCTGGTGGTATTTTTTTTTGAAAGAAGAGGCAGGCATGACTTCCAAGCATCCTAATTGTTTACATCTCCTATACGGGCGGAATTCAGAGTAGTGGGAGTTATTTTCATATGAAATCAGAGGGTGTTTAAATGCCAACCCGATTTACACACAAATGCTCATATGATTTACAAACAAATAGCGGCGCGATTTACATACAAATGCTAGTGTGATTCATGCATTAACTATCATTATACATACTGCACACAGTAGGAGGGAAGGGCTGGGCAATAGTAGTGACAGCATCTGAGCTGCAGGCTGTGACTTCAGGACAAAATCCGGGACACAACCTGCAAGGGACAGATGAAAATAAAACTGCACTGTCCAGGCAAATCCGGGACTGTTGGCAAGTATGCCTTTCTATTGTAGAGGATGCCTAAAATCTGACTTGTATCTTAGTGCAGACTTCTGGTAAATCAGGGAGCCAATCACACAGCAGGAAATTATATTTTTGGAGGCGTTCTGTACACCAATTGTGTATAGAAGGCTTCCAGGTTGCCATATTGCATTGAACTTTACAAAAAAAAAATTACACTGCTACAGGTTGAAAATGGAAGGTAATTTTTTATTAACATTAAAGTATAACTGAAGGCAACACTTTTTTGGGGGGTTTTGGATAGAAGAGGGACAAAGAACCCCTGGCAGTTTTTGTCTGTGGCCCCGTTAGGAGGATTCACCCTATATATTTGTACTTTTTACCATTATCAATGAAAGTGGAAGCAAAAGAAAATCCCACATTTTCAGTTGACAGAACAGTAATAGAGTGGAAATCTTCTGAAGGGGACATTAGTTCTGATGACCTTGGTGACACCCCGGGATTCCCTCACTTTGGAGAGATTTCCTCTCACTTCCTGATTTGGCTATGGGACAGGAAGTTAGGGAAATCCCTGCAAAGGGACACAGATGGCAAAAAAAAAGAAAACAAAAACAAAAAAACGAACAGAGGTTATAACCCTACTCTATCTAAAGTTAAAAAAAAGTTTGACCTTTAGTTCTACTTTAAGCCCTTCACGCCTAAGGGTAAAACAAATCTAAATGCCTAAGCACAATTTTGCAATTTTGTATATATCATCACAACTACTTAGTGTATCCAGATGGATTACACCTTTTTTTCTTTTGTCAAAGGAAAACTAGCCCAAAATAGTAAAAAAAATATATATATATATATTTTTTAATGTAGCTGCATATTTCTTGCTATTATCATCATTTACCACCAAAGAACAACCCAAAATAAATTCTCCTGCTCCTGACGATTGCAGTGATACCACATTGGTGTATGTTAGTTGTCGTTTGTACCCATAGTACAGCCCATACACAGCGGTGCACATTTTGCATTTTTTTTTTAACATGCCTAAAACACACTGAAACTGACACTAATACCAATTTCAATTTTTTTTTCAAATTCTACCCAAAATTTGCTGACTGTGACCTTTGTCCCCTGCCTTGACCTTAGACCCTGACCTTGACCCTAACACCAACTCTGGCAAACTTCTTGTTTTTTTTCTATATTTTTTTATTCTTTTTTTTTTTTTTCATTGCTATTAGATTTTTTTTTTTACACACTTTGGTTTGTTTACATTTCCCCTCCTGCAAGTAGAGAAATATACAACATATCTTTCTCTTTATTCAGAAGAGGAAGTAAACACAGGGGCAGGCTCACAGTGACTGATCACTGTGATAGCCAATCATAGGCTATCACAGCGATCAGGTGACCCGGGAACGGACAGTCCCTGGTCCCGATCGTTAGTATGAAACCTGGGGCTCTTCCAGCAAAAAGGGAGATACGCATGTATGGGCCCCCCACAGAAAAAAAAGCCCACTTCTGCCAGGCCGCATATATGTGTGCAGTCGGCAGAAAGTGGTTAAATGACAACATGGCTTGTGTAGCAATTGTATATGCCTATTTTTTTCCATATAAATATATATATTTCCTATATTTTTTTCAGAAACATGGAGTAACCCTTTAAACTTAGGAATGCCTAAGAGCCCTTTCACACTGGGGCGGTTTGCAGGCGCTATTGCGCTAATAATAGCGCCTGCAAACCGACCCGAAAGTGCCGCTGCTGTGTATCCAGTGTGAAAGCCCCGAGGGCTTTCACACTGGAGCGATGCGCTAGCAGGACGGTAAAAAAAGTCCTGCCAGCAGCATCTTTGGAGCGGTGAAGGAGCGGAGTGTATACCGCTCCTTTACCGCTCCTGCCCATTGAAATCAATGGGACGGCGCGGCTATACCACCGGCAAAGCGCCTCTGCCTCTCCGCCCCGCTAGCGGACGCATACTGACAGTAAAACGCCGCTAATAATAGCGGCGTTTTACCGCCGACGCCGCCCCCTGCCCCAGTGTGAAAGGGCTCTTAGAAATGAATGAACATTTAGGATAGTTGTAGCCCAACCGTTCTCTGCTTATCACAAAGATATAAAAGTATTGTCTGCAAAATTACCAAATCCCTAAGTGTTTTGAAGAAACCCAGCAAAACACTGCTAGTGTATCTGGATAGAGAAGAAAGTAGTTGTTGAAAAGGTCTATAAACGCTCAGGTCAGCACCAACATAAACAGCCTGGTTAGTGTATATTACCGCAGGCTGCTCGGACGAGCCAGCGTGCGTTCCACCGATCGGAAGTGCTGTCCAAAAGCCGATAGGAAGTGATGTCCACAGATGGTGGTTGCGAAGCTTCAATGCATTTCGCATACCAGCGTCATCAGGAAGCTTATACTATTTTGGAAACTTTACATCTTTTCTGGTTCTGAGCTGCTTGGGAGAGGAAAGGAGGAATCTGTGAAGCCAGAGGCTGGTCTTTTTCATTAACCTCCCTGGCGGTTTTCCCGAGTGTGGCTCGGGGTTAAATTTCAGTACCATTAACGGTAACCCCGAGCCACACTCGGGATTGCATTGCAGGATCCTGGTGCAGTGTTACTTACCTTGTCCCCAGAATCCTGCGATGGCCCCCCCGCTGTGTCCGTGGGCTCTTTCCTCCACCCGATGCCTCTGTGTGGCGGGCTCCGTTCCCTGCGAGCGTCACGACGCACAGGGGCCAAGCCCATCGGCAAATTAAAAAAAAAGAAAATTCATAACACATACAGTACACTGTAATCTTACAGATTACATTACTGTATGAAATCATTTCACATCTCTTTTGTCCCCAATGCTTTGTCCAATGCCCTGCATGCAGTTTTATGTTATATATACTGTTCTTTCTGCCTGGAAACTTGAGATTGTCCATAGCAACCAAAAAGTGTCCCTTTACGTCAAAAGTAGCTTTTAGACCAACTAGAAAACAGCGATAGTAAATTAGAACACTTGCAGAATTGAGCGATAGTGAATCGTGGGGAAATTTATTTTATTATTATTATATTATTATTTTTTATAATTATTTATAGTTATTTATTATATTATAATTTATGATTTTGTGTTTCAAACTTTATCATATTTGGGATATCTACTAGACTCTTGTTTGGGCAGGATTAAGTGTTTTATTGCTAGGAATTACATGCCTACAATATAAAATGCCAAAATTCTATGGAAAATAATTGTACCACTTTGAGACGCAAAAATCTGACATAATCCTACCGCCAGGGTGGCTACGCAATACGTGTGTGGACCTTTTCAACTGCTATTTAAAAGCGGGTGATACCCCAAGTTATCAAAGGCATTTGCATTGTGTACTGCTGGTAAGAGTCCAATCTGTATACACTAGTGGTGGAGCACGAATTGAAGTCATTATTTTAGGCACATTTTCTCAGAAAGCATGGTGGCTGGAGTATATAAGGCCTTTTTTTATGGACTTTTTGTATTATTTTTGATCATTTTAATATTGATTGACTTTTCTTTTTGATGGTGTTACTTATTCACTAATTATTTTGGTTGTGTGGTAGCGTCTTACTTTTTCGTTTTTATGGTTATTTTGAGGTGATTAATCACTTAAAGGGGCAGCTTCATTTTTTTAATTGTAATTTTTTCACTTTTGGGTTGGCGCCAATTTTACTCACATTTCTTTAACTTAAGAAAATAGTTGTAGTGTTGCTTTTGCCCATCTATATAACTAGAGTGTAATGTTTCTGTTGTAGATGTCAATGCACACAGTGGATCCACGGAAGGCCGCAAAAGATTCAGTGAAATATTTCGGGACCTGGATGCCTTGGAGATAAGCCTCGGCAATGAGTAAGTGCCATCTTTTTAAAAGGTCAGTCCACCCACAGCTGATACTTCAGTTTTTGGTAGTTCCTGGAAAGCTCAACTCCAGGCACAAAAACTTGAAATATGTTCCTCAATAGCAACAAAGGATATAAATGTACTTTGTGTACATCAGATTCCATTGCAGGCCCAGATACTAGCATTAAAAAGTAGTGGTGCATCACTGTGCTTTTTAGCTTATGTAGAGAGCAGAGCTGTGGGAGGGACCCAGCAGACCCCACCCACTACAGGCTGCCTGCAGAAAACTACAGGAGGGGGTGGAGACAGGACCAATCACCCTGCACAAGGAGTGAGAGCAGCAGTGACCGGTCTTTATTACAGGAAGCTCCTACACAGAGGCAAATTGTCACAATGGATTACTGCACAGATCTGGAAGAAACATGCAAAGCATTCCAAGATTCAAGTATGAATACACATGCCACTTTTATTTAGACAATATTTGCTTAGCCTGGACTTCAGCCTTAAACCACCTAGCAGGTTCACATACCTGTCAGGGACTATAATGGTGAGTTCCTAGGTCTGCCCACCTTGTGTGCTCATAAGGAGAGGCTTCCAGTCTCTGCCGGAGTTTTTTTAAATTTTTTTATTAGGGAGAAAGAAATAGGAGAAGCTGAGACAAGACAAAGGTAGGTGGAAACACCCAGAACACCTAGGAGGACAGGAACAGAGTCAGGATTTATGGCAGGGAGTTCTCACTGTAAAAGTATCTACGACAAACAAGAAGCCAAAGGATGATTCAGCCCAAGAGCCGTAACTAGAACCTTCAGGGCCCTGGTGCAAGAAACCAAGAAGGGCCCTCTGAGAGCCCGGTGGCGGAATGCCAGGGCCCAATCGCAAGTGCATCCCTTGCGATACTGATAGTTCCGCCACTGGACTGTCAGTGGTTTTTTTTTTTTTTATTATTTTATTATTTTATTTTTACCATTTTATTTTATTTATTTATTGTTACAATATTATTTTTTACAATTTTTATGATCCCCATTGGGGGGGTTTGGTGAGATATCAGGAGTCTTAATAGACCTCTGATGTTTCACCTTTGAGACAGAGAATGGAGACTGAGGACACACAGCCCTCAATCTTCATCTCTGCTGCCTCAGCTGTACAGAATGAATGGACAGGAATAGCTCTGTAGAGAGCTTCCTATTTCATTCATTCACAAACTGAAACATACTGTAGGAAACCCAGTTTATTATGTTTCAATTATGAAAGGACAGAGTCAGGGACATGTTGGAGGATTTTCCTTGATCAAATGCTGCCGCTGATCAGGGTAATCGGACAGGTGCTTCTGTCAGAATACAATGCCCCGGCGGGAGAAAATCTACCCCATTTGTGTCAATGAAGGAATCTGTCAGCTGAGGAAACCTGCTGGCTGAATGAAAAAAAGCTAACCATGCATGGCTAGCATAATATAGGATGCCCTTTAATCTGGAGAGATTTCATCTCACCTCTTGCTGGGTCCTAGGGCAGGAAGTAAAGAAAAATCTCCCCAGATGGAAAAAAATATCCAGCAGGGGCTCTAAGCATTATCTACTTAATGCAATAAAAATTGTGGCTTTAGATATACTTTTACCAGACCCCCTTTTTCGATCTGAACCACAGCCGCCCTCGAACGAGTGTGAACCGGCTCCATTGAGAGCCGGTCACACTTGCCTGTTATGTGAATCAGATGCGGTAAAACGGCATCCGATTCGCATATGTGTGAACTCAGGCCTCAAGTTGGCCATAGATGGGTCGTTGAGACATTGTATTTTGACAGCAGGACTCTCTGCTGCCAGAATACAGTGATCAGCAACTGCAGTTGATTGGCTGCAGCTGCTGATTGACAAATGTCTTCCAACATTCCCATTTAACGAAAGTCAATATAACGATCGACTTCTATTGAACATGGACACCCACACATGGATTGAAATTTGGTCAGTCCCTGCTAAACTGGCCAAATTGCAATCCATCTATGGCCAGCCTAAGGTTGATAATAGATGTGTGAATACTGGACACTGATGCTCTTTGTTTTGCACAGAACGGTGGACATGTTCCTGAGTGATACTGGAACGCCAAACTCCGAGACCCAACCAGATGAGGAAGAAGAGCCTTTGGTGAGACAGATCTGCTATTTATTATTAACCTGTTCTAGTTATTTTGGATTTATTTCTGTACAGTGGTGGATTATTATCGAATATACACCAGGCCTTGTTTGTTTTATTGTACAAATGGAGCTGACACTAAAAGGATAACAGGGCTTCCTTCAGCCATTATAGCAGTGCATAGTCTCTGAATACGCCACTTGTCTAGCAAAAGTAAAGTGTCATGCCTCGTACACAGGATCGGACATTCTGACAACAAAATCAATGGATTTTTTCCGACAGATGTTGGCTCAAACTTGTCTTGCATACACACGGTCACACAAATCTTGTCGGAAATTCCGAACGTGAAGAACGCGGTGACGTACAACACATACGACGAGCCGAGAAAAATGAAGTTCAATAGCCAGTGCGGCTCTTCTGCTTGATTCCGAGCATGCGTGGTACTTTGTGCGTCGGAATTGTGTACACACAATCAGAATTTACGCAAACGGATTTTGTTGGCGGACAATTTGAGAACCAGATCTCAAATTTTGTGCGACGGAAATTCCGATGGAAACTGTCCGATAGAGCCTACACACGGTCGGAAATTCCGACAAAAGGCTTCCATCGATTATTTTCCGTCGGAAAATCCGGTTCTGTGTACGAGGCATAACTCTACATTTGGTAAAAAAAAAAAAAAAAAAACAATCCCACCTTCTTATATTACTTCTGGGTGGAGTGTGTTACCCTTGCCTAATTTATTCCCATTTGGTTGTAGAGTAAAGCCTGTCTACACCCTATAACTGGTGCCGGCTTCTCTGGGTTCAAATATGTAACACTGGTGTATGGCATTTGTAGTCAGGGACTTCACAGGTTGTTCTGGGATGGAAATTGTTTGACAATTCTCCCTCCTTTTTTTCCATTTGTCTTGCTGTCATGTCCATCCTCTGGCTTCAGTACTTTAAAGCCCTGTCTGTGAATGTCAGAGTTTTACAATGACCCATGGGACATGTAGATCCACAACATCTGGAGGGCCCTAGTTTGGAGATCCCTGCCCTAGACAAACGAGCATTTAACCCATGAAGTGTGAAGGTACTCCACTGTATAGGAATATTTATCTGGAGCCCAGAGTGGAGCATTATGGCTTAGGTTTAAGGATGAATAAAAATGCATTATTGTACAATATAGTGTGCACATTCAGCAAACATATTTTCAAAGCACATTTATTGTAAATATATATTAATGCCCCTTGGTCTTGTTTTCTACTCATCTTTCTGTAATATTGCTCTATACAGATCAGCACTCCGCTGGAACTAGCTCGGACGGCATGTGACAGAGATGGGGTGGCCGTATCCAGTAAGTTTACTTTATGCTGTTCTTTCAATTACATAGTTATTCAGGTTGTAAAAAGACTCAAGTCCATATAGTTCAACCAATGGAACAAATAAACTGCCATATACACAATCCTATACCCACAGTTTATCCAGAGGAAGGCAATCTCCCTAATAAAGCACGATCCAATTTGCTCCAGTAGTGGAAACAATTCCTTCCTGATCTACCAGGAGGCAATCAGATATTCCCTGGATTAACAATCCCAGGTGTCAATACCTATGGATATTAATCTCCAGTATTTTGTACATTTATCAATGCATTCAGCCCTTTTAAAAAAAAAAAACTATCTACTGAGCTGGCCATAGCTAGTCCTTGAGAAAGTCTATTCCACATTTTCACAGCTTTTACTGTGAAGAAGCCTTTTCCTATGTGGTGATGAAATCTCTTTTCCTCGGTACGTAAAGGGTGCCCCCTTGTCCTCTGTAATGACCCTAAAGTGAATAATTCAACACCAAAGTCACTATATGGACCCCTATGTATTTATACAGGGTGAACATATCCCCCCTTAACGACAGTTACAGTTCAGTCGTCTAGTTCTGGGAGGCCATCATATGACGTCCTCCCTTGATCGCCCCCACTGCAGCACATGGGCGGTGCGCTCTGTGATCGCCGTGTCCTCCGGACATGAGCTGATCACAGATTGAGGTAAAGAGCCAATTAGCGGCTCTTTACCACATGATCAGCTGTGTCCAATCACAGCAGATCACAATGTAAACAGAAGCTGGTTATCAGCACTACGTTCCTTATGCTGACAGCATGAGGAGAGCCAATAACCGGCTTGTGTATAAAGGGACATCTACAATAATCAGAGCACTGATTATCAGTGTCCTGATTATCAGTGCAGTCCCACCAGTGCTGCCATTCAGTACCCACCAGTACTGCCAATCAGTGCCCATCAGTGCCTCCTCATCAGTGTCACCTATCAGTGCCACCTACCAGTGCCCATCAGTGCTGCCTACCAGTGCCCATCAGTGCTGCCTACCAGTGCCCATCAGTGCAGCCTATTAGTGCCCATCATTGCCACCTATCATTGCCCATCAGTGTCACCTATCAGTGCAGCCTCATCAGTGCCACCTATAAGTGCCCATTATTGCCGCCTATCAGTGCCCATCAGTGCTCCCTATCAGTGCAGCCTCATCAGTGCCTCCTCATCAGTGCCCACCAGTGGCCCTTCATCAGTGCAGCCTACCAGTGCCCATCAGTGCCCATCAGTGCAGCCTATCGTTGGCCATCAGTGCAGCCTCATCAGCGAACAAAGTTGTTGTTTTTTTAATTATCAGTCTTTTTCTATTTATTTAGCAAGAAAAAAAAACCCCAGTGGTGATTAAATAGCACCAAAAAAGCTCTATTTGTGTGAAAAAAACTATAAACACTTCATATGGGTACAATGTTGCATGACCTTGTAAATCCCTGTTAAGAACTCGATGTCAAGAACATCCTCAGCAGAAGCCAAAGTGTTCCTCCTGAGCCGCTGATTAGGAACTTTTCTTTAATGCCTTTTGTTTCTCTCTACAGTAGGAGAAGCAGATGAAATTCTCATCCATAGTGAAGGAGGAGTGGAGTCTGCCCTGAACTATGCCAAGCGCTGGTGTAAATATATCCGGGAAGTAATGGGGTACATTGAAAAGAGACTCAGCTATGGTATGGTCCTTACAAATATTATATAGCTTTTGTTTAATGATAGCATTTTGTGATCCCATGTGTTGTACTCCATCTGATATTGTATATAGCACTTCATTGCTAGCTGTTAGGACGCCCAGAATGTGGATTCTAGTTAGCCATGGCAAGTGTGTTGGTGTGCTATGAAAAAAACTGCTTTATTGAAGACTTCAGAGCAGAAGGTAAAAGGAGATGTAAGGCCAAAGCTCTTTTGGCCCTACTTCTGGGCATCACAGAATTGCACTTAGTTCTGCAGTCCTGTGACCTGTATCCAGTCAACAGTGCGCTAAAGCCTGCTGTCAGCTGACTTCATTTAGCCGGTCCAGGCTCTGGAGCAATCCTGACTTTAATGCCGGGATCCACAGGACCGGCAGCTGGCTCAGTCTCTCAGTGTGCCACTGGGAGACTGAGTCCGCCACTCCTGCCCCTCCCTGCTTTGGGTAGAGTTGGGAATGGTTAGTACCCCTTTCCGAGTAAAGGGTTAGTACCCCTGTCTGGGTGAAGGGTTAGTACCCCTGTCTGGGTGAAGGGTTGGTACCCCTGTCTGGGTGAAGGGTTGGTACCCCTGTCTGGGTGTAGGGTTAGTACCCCTGTCTGGGTGAAGGGTTAGTACCCCTGTCTGGGTGAAGGGTTGGTACCCCTGTCTGGGTGTAGGGTTAGTACCCCTGTCTGGGTGAAGGGTTAGTACCCCTGTCCAGGTGAAGGGTTAGTACCCCTGTCTGAGTGAAGGGTTAGTACCCCTGTCTGAGTGAAGGGTAAGTACCCCTGTCCGGGTGAAGGGTTAGTACCCCTGTCTGAGTGAAGGGTTAGTACCCTGTCCGTGCGAAGGATTAGTTCCCCTGTCCGAGTAAAGGGTTAGTACCCCTGTCCAGGTGATTTTCTTCTACTTCCTATCTTGGTGTCACAGCCACAAAAAACTTTTTTTTGTAGCCAGTAAAATACGAGTCTTGAAGTTAAACAATAAGAAGAAAAGAGGTCTACAGGTTCTCTTTTAAAGAGGTTGTAAACTCTTTAAAAAAATAAAAAATAAAATAAAAAACCCGCAAGACAAAGGCATAATGAGCTAGTATGCATTGCATGCTAGCTTATTATGAAATACCTTAGAACGAAGCCCTCTCAGCGGCACCCGCACACCGCTGAGACGGCTGACATTTTCCCAGGTGTTTCCTCCGGGTTCGCGGGCCCTGGTGCTGTGATTGGCCGGACCTGTGATGACGTCACTCTCCTACATGCACGCAGGAGCCGCCATTCACGGCACAGGGCTCAGAAGGAACAACACCCATAGCCATTTCTTCAGAGCGTGTGCACCGGTGATGTCACTGGCTGCATGTAATGTAAATATCTCCTAAATGGTGCATGTTTAGGTAATATTTACACTACCTATAGCTAATCCTTATTATAGGCTCACCTATGGGTAAATGTCAGCAGAGGAAGTTTACTTCCTCTTTAGGAAGAAGATTACATCAAAGACTTACATGGTATTTTAAGATCACCAAGTTTGGTTTGTTTCTATGATTCTAAATAAACAGGTAAAAAGGAAATGACTAATTATGCCATGATTCAATGATGTATTTCCTCAAGATAAATATTACCAACAGATAATCAGAACTTCCCATTTATGGTTACTGCAGAAGTCAACTTGCTAAACTTTGGGCAAACTGCTAACTATACAGATAAAATGGATATAGTTACAAAGTTTTCATTTTAAAGAATTGGTAATCTGTCCAGCCAGTCTTATGATCCAGAATCACTTCAATGTCATGTCAGTGACCTCGCTTTTCCCCACTGTAATTAAAGTGGATGTAAACCCTCACATACAGTATACCCAGTGAAGTGAACAGCCTCAGATGATACACAGAGATGAAACAAATCTCCCTAGTTTTACTTGTATATCTGCTGTCTTCCCCTTTCTACATTCTTTGGAAAGTGCAGATTGTGTTAAAAATCTTGTTTCCTCATTCAGCAGTGGGTGTGGAGTCACCCCCCCCCCCCACCCCTCCACATAGGCAGAGGAACGAAGGAACATGCAGAGCTGTACTCTGAATAGACAAGCTCTCTGCCCTCTAAGCTCCCTCCCCAACACAAATTTTCAGCTACTGTTATCTCATGTGTCAGAGAGCTTGTCAGAAGTGACTCATGCTGATAACAGAGGAAGGAAGCACCAGAGAGAAACTACATTTAGAGCTTTGGCGAGAGATATGTCAACACTACAAATATATATGTGATTAGTTCAACTTTCATGAATGGGGTTTACAACCACTTTAAGAAATAAAGCTTGGTCACTGACCACTCTCAGCCTGCTGATTGGACACTGAAAGGCATAAGTCTCTTTTTTTTGTCCCCTCCTCCTTCTAGCAAGCTCCCTGTTAAGCTGACAGAACTGCACAGTGCAGTTAGAGCCTGACTGGCTAATAATGCTGCTTCTTCCTTGAATTGACTCCTGGTATGCAGGGTGTTAGACTGCATTCACACCTCAGCGTTTTCAATCCTGGCCAGATGTTCCACGATTCTGCCCGCGATTTCAAAGCAGAGCCTAGGTTCACACTAGTGCATGCAGAACACTGCATGTGATTCACACAGGAATTGCACCGCATTCCTCAGCACATCACATGCGAAGTCAGTGGGGTGCGATTTGAGCCATATGTTTTGTATGGCTCAAATCGCATCCACGCCAAAATGGAGCAGGACCCTTTTTTCCCCGCACCTGAATTGCATTGCATGGTTGTTCACATCCATGCGATTCTGTCAATCACACTGCGTTTTGGGATGTCGTTAATCTAACATTGACACTTGCAGCAGATTGCATGGATGCCGTGCAATTGCTTTGCAGTGCGATGCGGTTAAACACAGCAAATGTTGTGCGTTTCCCACATTGCATCAGTGTGAACCAGGGCTTAATGACGAATCGCAGAATGCACAGTTGAGACGCCATTCATTTGAATGGCACCTAAAATCACGGTGCGGCTCTGCCACGATTGTCGTGCGATAAATTGTGCTGCAATAGTGGTAACCTGCATCGCGTGAAGCATGCTGCCAAAAAAGTTCAGGAGTTACTTTTGGGCGACAAGCTTCTCATGATGTGTGTTGCTGCGATTGCAGCGCAATTTATCACATGACAATCAGTTGCAGAGCCGCACTGGGAATTTAGGTGCCATTCAAATGAATGGCGTCTCAACTGTGCGTTCTACGATTTGTCATTCACACCTCGCCGCTTTGAAATCGCAGCAAAATTGCGACAAATCTGCCTATGAGTCAAAACTGGTGTGAATGCAGCCTTACAGGATAATAATACTAAAACATATTTAGGTATTTCTACTAGCTATATAATACTAGCTAAAATACTTATAATGATTCCTATAGAATTTATAAAGGCTTGTTTACACTTGCGGTTGGGGGGCAGTAAAAACATGTGGCTGAATCTGTTTTAGCCTGAGGCTATTTTTACGACCCCCCCACTCCTCCTTAACCACTTGCCTACTAAGGCATTTTTAAAAATTTGATGCATATGTTAAAATCTACATTTTTTACTTGAAAATAAATTACTGCAGCAGCAACTGTGAGCTTGATATAACCACTTATCTACCATGCTGTTTATAAATGTTCCTTGATAGACAAGTTAAGTTGCAAAGACAGCAGCCAGGATTGTGCACATGCCATGGCAACGATTGCCTACTACTACTTGCTACTTTATGGCAGGAATTGTACCCACTGTCATACCTCCCAACATTTGGGATGGGAATGAGGGACACCTGCTAGCAAACGTATGTAGGCAAAGGACACGCCTCCTGCCACACCCCTTAAAGGAGAATTAACCCCAAAAAATGTTAATTAAATTTACAAGAGCTTTTTTTTTACCACTACTATTCCTTTATATTGGCTTTAAAAATTTACAAATGCAGCAATTTAGAATTTGGATGAAAGGTTTAGCGCTGGGAAACGCTTTTTGAAAGATAAAAAGTGCATTTTATATACAACTATATATATAGATCAGACCAAAATGAGGGACAAATGAGGAGGAAAGAGGGACAGAGGGACATTGCTCCATATCAGGGACAGTCCCTCGAAATCAGGGACAGTTGGGAGCTATGCCCAGTGTCGTGTTCAGCTGTCACTACTGCTGATGATTGCAATCCATTCAAATGATTGGGGCTGCACTACTACCGCCCTGCAATGCACAAGGTTGAGCTGCGGTAGTGAGCAATTTAGGGAGCTAAATAGGCTAATGAGGAGGTGACATATCGCCTCCTCACCGCTGATCAAACACCTCTGAAAAATGATCTGAGACCTTGCCACAAGTGTAAACTAGGCCTGATCAGGTTAACAAATTTGTATCTGTATTTGGAATACAGGTTTTCATTTGCAGATTAGGCTGTACAAGTTTATTGTGTAAGCAAAAACTTTTATTTAAAAATTCCTATATGATTTCCAGGGCCGTTTTTAAGGCAGGGCAAAAGGGGCAGCTGCCCTGGGCCCTGTCGTTGTTGTGGGGCCCAAAGCAGCTGCCTTATACTTGCCAACTATCCTGGTTTAAATTCCCTCGTCCCTTGAGGTTTTAGTCCTGTGCTGTTTCCCAATATCTCAGTGTGAAGTGCTGCTTCTAATTCTGCCCAACTCTGCCCTATTGTTGTGTACAGATGACTCACCTGCAGACCCTGTGTTTACATGTAAATTACCGGCATTCATATGTAAATAGGGGCGGCTGGCAGTATTAATATGTATATCATGCCCCCCTGAGGTCATATCCATAGTAATCCCTAGCAGCCAATCAACAAGCAGAAATCATGTGCTGTAAACTCTAGCAATGAATCAGTGAGCCGTAAAGTGTGCTGTAACCTCTAGCAACCAGTCAGTGAGCAGTAATGATACACTGTAACCTCTGGCAACCAATCACAATAGTTGCCTGATCTGATTCAGTAAACTGATTTTGAGTCTAGCTGCTATTTATTGTATGTCTCAAAGCAGGTGGAGAGCGAAACTGCATGGGGGGGGGGGGGGTCAAGAAGTTTTGCCCGGGGTCCAATCAATATTAAAGACGGCCCTGATGATTTGCTTGGAGCAATGTATACAGGGCTGCCTGTCTTTTCCAATGCAGGTGAGTGGATAAGCAAGGTTGTACTTTACCATAGCTCCCAACTGTCCCTGATTTGGAGCAATGTCCCTCTGTCCCTCTTTCCCCCTCATTTGTCCCTCATTTTGGTCTGATCTATATAGTTGTATCTAAAATGCACTTTTTATCTTTCAAAATTGTTTCCTCAATGCTAAAACTTTCATCCAATTTCTAAATTGCTGCATTTTTGTAAATTTAAAAGCCAATACAAAGGAATAGTAGTGGTAAAAAAAAAAGTCCTTGTGGATTTAATTAACCTTTTTTTGGTTAATTCTCCTTTAAGGGGGTGTGTCAGGGGGACGTGTCCTATGCCTACATACATTTGCAAGTAGGTGTCCCTCATTCCCATCTCAAAATGTTGGGAGGTGTGACTTTATTGTTACTACTATTACTATTATACAGGGTTTATATAGTGCCAACAGTTTGCACAGCGCTTTACAACATGAGAGAAGACAGCACAGATACAATACAATTCAGTACAGAAGGAATCAGGAGGAATCAGAGGGTCCTACTCATTAGAGCTCACAATTTAAGAGGGAGGGTCAAGTGGTACAAAAGATAATAACTGTGGGAGATGAGCTGATGGAGAAAATAAAAGAGCAGTTGTTAGGTGAGAGCAGGATAGGCTTCTCAGAAGAGAAACGTTTTTAGGGATCGTCTAAAGGTGGGTAGAGTTGGAGATAGTTGGACAGATTGGGGTAGGGAATTCCAAAGGATGGGAGAGGCTCGGGAAAAGTCCTGGAGGTGAGCGTGGGAGGAGGTGATGGGGGAGCTAGAGAGCAGGAGGTCTTGGGAGGAATGAAGGGTACGATTTGAGACTAGGTTAGTGATGTAGCTGGGGGCCGAGTTGTGGATGGCTTTGTAAGTTGTTGTTAGTATTTTGAACTTAAAGCAGAGTTCCACCCAAAAGTGAAACTTCCACTTTAAGCACTCCTCGCCCCCATACATGCCACATTTGGCATGTAATTTTTTTTTTTGGGGGGGGGGGGAGTGGGTATTTAGTTTAGAGTGGGACTTCCCATCCCACTTCCTCCTTCCTGCTCTTGGCCGCCTTGGTGACTCCTCTTCTCCTCCTAGGCGGCCCCTCCCTCTCTGCAATCTTCTGGGACACGTCACAGGTCCCATAAGATTGCCTGGCCACTAGTAGAGCGACTCGCGCATGCGCAGTGCGCAGTGCGCACCCGGCCATGAAGCTGAAAGCTGTCATGGCCGAGTGCCCACAGTGGCTATGACAGCGCCAGTGGAGAGTAGGGGGAGAGGAGTTAGGCTCTGGGGCACCCTAGTCACTGGACCGTGGGACAGGTGAGTGTCTGTTTATTAAAAGTCAGCAGCTACACTTTTCGTAGCTGATGACTTTTCACTGCTTGGGAAGGGATTAACACTAGGGGGCGATCAAGGGGTTAACTGTGTTTCCTAGTGTGTGTTCTAACTGTAGGGGTATGGGACTGTCTAGGAGGAGAGAGAGATCGGTATTTATACTTGGTACGAACACACGATCTGTCTCTACTCCCTTGAAAGAACCGGGATTTGTGTGTATACACACACAGATTCGTAAGGGAACGTCGTCTCGCCTTTTGGCCAAGAGGGGCGAGCGCGCGCAGCGTGTGCCCGGAGCCAATGGGAGTGCCCGGCGGGCACGATGCATGCCGGGCACCTGCAATCGCTCGTGACAGAGCGAGATTCAGAAACTGTGTGTGTAAACACACAAATCCCGGTTCTTTCAAGGGAGTAGAGACAGATTGTGTGTTCATACCAAGTATGAATACCGATCTCTCTCTCCTCCTAGACAGTCCCATCCCCCTACAGTTAGAACACACACTAGGGAACACATTTAACCCCTTGAGCGCCCCCTAGTGTTAACACCTTCCCTGCCAGTGACATCGATACAGTAATCAGTGCATTTTTATAGCACTAATCGCTGTATAATTGTCAATGGTCCCAAAAATGTGTCAAAAGTGTCCAGTTTGTCTGCCGTAATATCGCAGATTGCCACCATTACTAGTAAAAAAAACAATAATAATAAAAATACCATAAATCTATCCCCTAGTAGACTCTATAACTTTTGCGCAAACCAATCAATATATGTTTATTGTGCTTTTTTTACCAAAAATATGTAGAAGAATACATATTGGCCTAAACTGAGGAAAAAATCAGTTTTTTTGAAAAAAAATGTGGGATATTTATTATAGAAAAAAGTAAAAGATAATGGGGGTTATTTACTAAAGGCAAATCCACTTTGCACTGCAAGTGCACTTGAAAGTAAAGTCGCTGTAGATCCGAGGGGGACATGCAAGGAAAATAAAAAACAGCATTTTAGCTTGCACATGATTGGATGATAAAATTAGCAGAGCTTCCCCTCATTTCAGATCTACCCCTTAGATTTAGAGCGACTGCACTTCCAAGTGCACTTTCAGTGCAAAGTGGATTTGCCTTTCGTAAATAACCCCCAATGTTTTTTTTTTCAAAACTCTTCTTTTGTTTATAGCGCAAAAAATAAAAACTGCAGAGATGATCAAATACCACCAAAAGAAAGCTGTATTTGTGGGAAAAAAAGAATGTCAATTATGTTTGGGTACAGCGTCGCACGACCGCGCAATTGTCAGTTAAAGCGACACAGTGCTGTATCACAAAAAATGGCCTGGTCATTGAGCAGCCAAATCTTCCAGGGATGAAGTGGTTAATAAACTAAAAAACGTGTGGAACTCTGCTTTAATTCATTGGGTCAGTGGAAGCCAATGGAGGGATTGGCAGAGAGGAGTAGCAGACGTTTGTAAGGGGGATGAGTCTGGCAGCAGCATTCATGATGGACTGAAGGGGGGATAGCCTATGTAAAGGTAAGCCAATGAGGAGGGAGTTGCAGTAGTCGAAGCGAGAGATAACCAGGGAGTGAATCAGGAACTTTGAGGTTTCATTGGTTAGGAATGGACATATTTTAGAGATGTTGCGGAGGTTGAGGCGGCCAGCCTTGGAAAGTGATTATTCCTGTTATTCCTACCCCTATTTAGTTGTAATTTTATCTTAGCAGCAAATAAGCAAAAAAAGCGTATTTAGTGGTAAAGCAAATGGCAATCCAGTGGTTAGTACAAGTCCAAATACATAGTGCATCAATAGAAATATGAAACAGCAAGTAAGTGAAAATGTGAGACTTTCTTCAAAATCCAAGCATGCCACTCTACAACCAGTTCACATAATAAGGCTTCATGTACACTAGCAGCTCCTGAACTTGAGTTTAGAAGCTTTTTGCGTTTTTTTTGCCAAAGCTCCATAACTCAATTCCATAAAAGCCTACAGTGTGTGTCCATGTACACATAGGATGTTATTTACTAAAGGCGAATCCACATTGCACTACAGGTGCACTTGGAAGTGCAGTCGTTGTAGATCCGAGGGGGACATGCAAGGGAAATAAAAAACAGCATTTTAGCTTGCATATGATTGGATGATAAAATCAGCAGAGCTTCCCCTCATTTCAGATCTTCCCCTCAGATTTACAGCGACTGCACTTCCAAGTGCACTTTCAGTGCAAAGTGGATTTGCCTTTCGTAAATAACCCCCAAAGGGTTTTAGCGGAGTTTAGGAGCTGCTGTGGTAAGGTGAGGTTCAACCTCCCTCCCCTGAACGCAGAAGAATCGTGTTCAGGATGGGAACGTTTTGACTGTCAGCTGTGAGAAAATGCAAAACGAGGTAAAACCGTGCCGTGCTGCGATTATGCCAGCGCGATAAATGTAGTTAGGGTATACATGAAGCCTAACTGGCATAGTGTCAAATCTGGTGATCTCTGAGGAGTCGGATGTATAATCGATTTTTGTTGGATTCCTTTCTTCCTTCTCTCTTTTCTGTAGAATCTGAATATGCCAAGAACATCATCCGACTATGTGAGTCTGCACGGAGTGCCCTCGGCCAGCAGGTACTGAGAATGTGGTCACAGCTGTGGCAGTTGCTAACAATGAAAAAAAAATGATTGTTATTGAGTTATTTCGCTCTTTGGTATATGGCACCCTTCAAATGATTGGGGATAGACAAAATAGGATTTTAGCCACAACTTTAAAAGGCAATAGAATCTTTCCTGTCTCTACCTTGTGTTTTTCAGCTGCCAAAGATGTGCATTGATCATGTAGTTTCAAGGTGTAATTTTTTGCCCTGTATGCAAAGCCTATAGTAGAGTAAATGTTCACATTCCAGTGTCAGAAGTTTCTGTTTGTGTTCACATATGAGGCATGTGGCATGGCAGTGCACAGGTTAATGCATGACCTCTGTCTGTAGTCTAAGAACTGACACTTCCTGTGAAGAAACTACTTATCCCACAATCCCTGGGCCTCTCAGTCTAGAGTTCTGCAGGTGAGAGGTAAACAGTAATTGGATCTGACACAGACACAAACAACCAAAGATCACCATGCAGTCTTTCCTCACATTAGCACTCCCACATTTGTGATGCAACACAGAGGAATTGGCGAGGCATTGACAAAACACTGCGTGGCCCACAACAGGCAGTTGATTGTCCCTTTAGTGAATAGGGACAAGCTAGGTGAATGAATACATGGACATAGGGCGGTGATGGCGAACCTTGGAACCCCAGATGTTTTGGAACTACATTTCCCATGATGCTCGTTCAGTCTGCAGTGTAGGTGAGCATCATGGGAAATGTAGTTCCAAAACATCTGGGGTTCCAAGGTTCTCCGTTACTGACATAGGGGATTTAATCAGCCATCACACTACAAACTGCAGTCACAACATGTGAGTCCATCGTTACAAGGTAAGGCACACAGCACATGAAATATAAATAAATACCTAATTAAAACAACAAACATATTAAAAAGTGTACAATACCTTTAAAAATAAATGTATAGGGTGTGAAGACTTTACAGACCTTATTATTCAGTCTCTGGCTGTTTTTTAGGGAAGCAAACTGAACGACTTTACAAACCTTTTGTTTTGATGCACCTCAAATACCCTATGTTAAGCTAATTTCAGCTGAAATTTCAGTTAGACGTTAAGGCAGGGGTCTCCAAACTTTATAAACAAAGGGCCAGTTTATTATTTTTCAGGCTTTAGAGGGGCCAGACTGTGGCCAGTAGGATTAGAAACTGTCCTGGTGTCAGTAACAATGCCCCATTGTTGGTGTCAGTGGGAGGAATAGTGCCCCATCATTGGTGTCAGTGAGAGGAATAGCACCCCATCATTGGTGTTTGTGAGAGGAATAGTGCCCCATCATTGGTGTCAGTGAGAGAAGTAGTTTCCCATCCATCATTGGTGTCAGTGGGAAGAATAGTGCCCCATCATTGGTGTCAGTGAGAAAAGTAGTACCCCATCATTGGCGTCAGTGAGAGGAATAGTGCCCCATCATTGGTGTCAGTGAGAAAAGTAGTACCCCATCATTGGCGTCAGTGAGAGGAATAGTGCCCCATCATTGGTGTCAGTGGGAGGAATAGTGCCCCATCATTGGTATCAGTGGGAGGAATAGCGCCCCATTTTTGGTGTTCATGAGAGAAAATAGTCATCATTGGTGTCAGTGGCAGGAATTATGCCCAATTGTTAATATAAGTGGGAGCAATAGGGCCCCAAGGGCCGGATAAAAGCAAGCAAAGGGCCGCATCTGGCCCCCGGGCGGCAATTTGGGGACTGCTGCTTTAAGGCAATGTCACAAGTTTCTGGATCCCAAACAGCATTGCAGAGATTCTTCTAATTGTAAACTACAGGAATTCAGGCCCAGTAGCAAAGTGAAACTGTATCAGAGAGGAGGCTTTCTGGCTAACTAAAGTAGAACTATAGGCAAAGTTTTTTTTTTCCATTTTGGATAGAGCGAGGGAAGGCTATAACCTCTATAAGGTTTATTTTTGCCATTTTGTCAATTTGGAGAGATTTCCCTTCACTTCCTGTTCCATAGCTAAACAGAAAGTGAGAGGAAATCCATGCAAATTAAGGTAATCTCTTGGGGACTCCCAGGTCACTGGAACTTGCGTCCTCATTGGAATATTTCCATTCTATTACTTTTCTGGGGACCACCCAAAATATGTGATTTTCTTCTATATTCACTTTCATTGATAACGGTAAACATGAAATAGAGAGGGGAAAAAACTGACAGGTGTTCTAATCCCTCTCCACTCTTTAAAGGAGTTGTAAAGTCATAAGGTTTTTTATCTTAATGCATTATATGCATTAAGATAAAAAGCCTTCTAAGTTCAGCAGCCGCCCTCAGCCCCCCTAACATTTACATGAGCCCCATCTCTGTCTAGCGATGTCCACGAATGCCTCTGAATGGACACAGGGAGCTGTGACTCAGCTTGAATGCCCCCATAGAAAGCTGCTTGCTGTGGGGGCACTCAACAGGAGGGAGGGACCAGGATCACAGAAGAGGGACCCGAGAAGAAGAGGATCGGGGCTGCTCTGTGCAAACAGAGCAGGGAAGTATAACATGTTTGTTATTTTTATTGAGAAAAAACGAGACTTTACAATCACTTTAAGTAACAGGCATCCTGAGGTGTGTGTAAGTATGAATGACCTTTCATTTTAAAAGTTAGAAATGGAGTACAGGTTCCCATTAAAAAGAACTATACCATCCTACATATGTAGCTCTTTACAGAGTGAAAAGGAGGATCTGGGTAAGTGAATAGATAGATCTAGGAAACAAAGTACTAACCCCTTGGTGGAGTTGGAGTGCCCATTTTTGTTGGGGTTCCAGTTGGCATTGTAATAGCTTATGACCCTCGTTGACCCGTGACTGAAGCTTGTTCTATGGCTGGTCCATCCACCACATAGGCATATGGACAAATTATTCCACAAAGTGGTTTTTGGTTTAGGTTCCACTTATACTGAAGCTACCTTCAGATGAACAATGGTATACAGTATATGTTTGGTAGATGTATGTATTTACCCTCTCAGCCCATACCAGAATGAATTACAACCACGCTCATCATCTAGAGTTTGTTGTTCTTTCCTCAATGACCTTCATTTTACATTCACTAGAGGAGTAGCAACTTGATGAATTTTCACTCTCCTAACTAATCTAAAGTAGATCTGGTGTATATGAGAATATATGCAGTACATGAATCCAATTTGTAGTTTGCTTCTGGGAACCCTCTCAGTGATGCAGTCTCTTTGGACTTTTACAGCAATGTGTGCCTTTACAAGATGTCTACCTCCTCCTTTTGGACCATGAATCCCATACAGGATCCTCAGCTATTGAAACAATGGCTCAGCTACAGTTAAAGAAGTATTGCCTGGTGAGTAGCTAGATTAGAGTCACTGAATTAGATGTGCATATGAATTATACATATACAGTATATAATATAATTGCATATTATTATAAATATTATATACAGTGGATTAACACTGCCTGCCTCTATCCACCAAGGGTAACTTACAAGCAGATTGAGCTCAAGAAGCTTGATGGTGGGTAGCACTGAATCATGGAGGATGTAATGCAGAGGAAGGTTGATGCTATGGGAGTCCTTAGACTATAGAATTACAATGAGAGCTGGGTATAAAGAGAGAGAGAGAGCTGTATTTTCACAGCCTGAATACCAAGGAATTTCCTCTTTGATGCGAGGAGACTCAAGTGTGCACATCAGCTTGCTGCAAGCCTGTGGCCATGTGCTGGGGACCGGTGTCATTTCAGGCTGATCCAGATGTGAGCTCTGACCTCTGTTGCTGTATTGTTGGGACTGGTGAGAGGACACTGCTGCTATTAACCTTTTGCTGCTAGCAGAGACTGAGCACATAAGGACTGGCCTTTTAACTAGAAGCATTATTTACTGCATACAGACTTTACTGGTACTGTACTCATGTGCACCACCATAAAGATTGGGCCCCTATTCTAGCTGGCTGAAGAATTAGGGCTAAAGATTGCTCACTCAGATAGCTGCTTCACAAGAACTTTCTGTTGTCCATAGTAAGCAGTACCTCTTTAGGGAGTCTTACATTTCATTGCTGCCATTCATATAGATATCACTTTAGTAGTTATAGCCTACTGTTTACAGAGGAGTTATTGCATAATTGATTAATATTGCTGTTTCTGTTTTTTAATGCCATTACTTATTGCTGATTTTGTGGATTACCAGGTTTACTCTAATTTAGCTGCATAGAACTCCATTCTATGCTGCTATAGCCTAGTGAGCATATTGTATAGTGAACAGCGATTGGTCTATTCCTTTACTAACTAATTTATGTGCATACTGCTATTTACTGCAACCTGTGACAATATATTGGGTTCATTTACCACCAACCAGTCTGGTGTTTGCTTTTTGATACTGAACCTTAGTTGTATTCAGGGTATCTATTGAGGCAGAAGAACAGAGAACCCAATCTACTAAGTGACTCCTGCAGGAGTAGTGATATATACAATTATTATATTATAAATATAATTAAAATATACAATTAAAATGTAATCATAATAAATGTTCTCTATGATTTACAATTAAAATGTAATTAATAACTATAAATAAAAATGATTATACTATAAATATAATTGCATAGAGTCATGAGACCTACCTACTTGTTCCAGGTCTGTTACTTAAAGTATCAAAGCAAAAGTAGCATACATTTTCAACCCACTCAATTAGTTACTTGGCCTGCCATTACAATGTTCTCCTTCCCACATTAAAAACCTGACAGCTCACATATTACTGGCTGCAAGACACCAGATCCCCCTTATATAAAGACCTACACCCTCTCCAACAGATTTATTAGGTAGCATTTTAGAGGTTAGAAGGCTGGAAGAGCTTACAACAAGACTATACAGTCAATACATTTCAGAAAAGGTGTCTTGTGGGATCAGTCTGTACTACAACTCCCCCCATCCCTCCTTCTTCCTTCCCCTGAAGTTGATACAACCCCATCCCCTACCCCTTAACTGATCTTGACAGGATCTTATATTTAATACTTGCCCCCAGGGGCATTGCTAGGTCTACAAAGATCTGGGGCTAGAGCCCATAGCAACGTAGTAAAGAAAGTCGTACACTTGGGCGGGCATACACATGTATATAATATACGTGTGTGTGTGTGTGTATATCCCCAGAGCGCCCCCCCTTACATAAGGTTCTCCAGAGAGCCCCCCTTACATTAGAATGCACAGAGAGCCTCCCGCTTGCATCAGGGTTCCCAAAGAGCCTCCCCCTTAAATTAGGGTCCCCAGAGAGCCTCCCCCTTAAATCAGGGTCCCCAGAAAGCCTCCCCCTAAATCTGGGTCCCCAGAGAGCCTCCATCCTGCATCAGGGTCCCCAGAGAGCCCCCCTTACATTAGAATGCACAGAGAGCCTCCCCCTTGCATCAGGGTTCCCAAAGAGCCTCCCTCTTAAATTAGGGTCCCCAGAGAGCCTCCCCCTTAAATCAGGGTATCCAGAAAGCCTCCCCCTAAATCAGGGTCCCCAGAGAGCCTCCCTCCTGCATCAGGGTCCCCAGAGAGCCCCCCACTTACATCAGGGTCCCCAGAGAGCCTCCCCTCCCCTTGGGGACCCCTGCAGAGACTCAGGGCTATGGGCCCCAGATTCGGGGCTATAGCCCCAAAAGCCACCTCCTAGAGATGCCACTGCTTGCCCCTGTTACCACACTATTCATTTTAACATAATTCCCCCCTTTAGCTATATTATAAAGTTCTATGCAAACTGTTGGTGCTATATAAATTATGTATAATAATAATAATTAGGGTATATGTGAATTTATGGTATGCCATGCATGTTATTTACCTGTAAAAGCCTCCCTTGTGTAGACGTTCCAAAGCCCTGAGACTTCTGCAGCACTATACCGTCTTGGATGTGATGTCAGTAGCCCTAGCAGAGTCAGCTGTCACTTTATAGTATTCCCCTTCATGCCTCCATCAACTGCTATGTAAAAGTCTATATAAGGATAGGGTGGGAGGGGCGGGGGAGCTGGGTCAGCAAAGATAGTAATCAGAGACTCCAATTAGAGGAGAGGTCGTTGATATGCAAGAAGGGAGGGGGCAGTGCTAGGGAATTCACTTTCCTAGAATAGTCAGATTTGTGGTAAGTTTAGCAGCACACAGCGATTGAATAAAAATTAATTTGTGGAAAGGAAAACACTGCTGGTACCGGTTGTTTTTTTAAACCCCCAAATAAAAAACCATCCAACATACCAGTTATCTGTGTTGTTGATAAGTAAAACATCTTACCTAAACATCACCAAGAGATGAAGCAGATTGTACCATAAGAATAACATACTATATACATATAGTCAACATGTCTGGTTTGTAAATGCATACATTTAACTATGATTGTCTCTATAAATCGGGTACGAAATTCATCCCAGTTTTTGCTACCACTGAATGTGATAAATTGGATCAGGATTTATTTTTTGCTGCTGTGTCTTGTCATTCACATTGTTTAAGTTCATAGACATGCAAAAAATATATATAATTAAAGTAAGGTAGAGTAAGGGATGTTATGACTGCCAGGCAATTATTTTTACGAGGAGGACAGTAATGACAGCTTTATGTTTCCTATAAAAACCACCAAACCTAAATTAAAAGTTAGTATTATTAGCAGGTTAATAAATAATGTGCTTGGAAGAGTAGCGCATGTTTCCCCTTGTTTATAACAGGAGTCTCACGTTGCATCAGAGGGGGGGCGGGGTCATCCGTACACGTCACTGGGAAACCCCGGCGTTTTCCCTTGTCAGAGGGGTACAGGGTCACGTGACGGGGACGGGGTCACGTGAAATAGGAAGAGCCGTTGATCGGCTTTTCCTCACTCGCATCTGACAGACACGAGTAGAGGAGAGCCAATCGGCTGCTCTCCTGACAGGGGGGGTCTGTGCTGATTGTTTATCAGCACAGCCCCCCCTCGGGTTCCCGCCCAGGACCACCATCATGCCACCAGGATGGCCATTCACACTGGACCACCAGGTATGCCCCCCTAGACCCCCAGGGAAATACTAATCTGTGCCCAGGCAGCTGCCAATCAATGCCCAGGCAGCTGCCAATCGGTGCCCACTCACAATGCCTACCACTGCCAGTGCCACCTGGGATGCCTATCAGTGCCTCATATCAGTGCCGCGTATCAGTGCCCATCAGTGCCATGTATCAATGCCTATCAGTGCCGCCTATCAGTGCCCATCAATGCCGCCTATCAGTGCCCATCAGTGCCCAGCAGTGCTACCTATCAGTGCCACCCATAAGAACCCATCTTTACAGCCTTTCAGTGCCCATCAGTGTCACCTATCTGTGCCCACTAGTGCCACCCATGAGTGCCCATCAGTGCCGCCTATCAATGCCCATCAGTGCTGCATATCAGTGCCACCCATCAGTGCCACCTACCAGTGCCCATCGGTGTCGCCTTATCAGTGCCTGTCATTGCCGCCTTATCAGTGCACATCAGTGAAAGAGAAAACTTTTTTTACAAAATTTTATAACAGAAACAAAAAGCAAAACTTTTATTTTTTTCAAAATTTTCAGTCTTTTTTTATTTGTTTAGCAAAAAATAAAAACCGCAGAGGTGATCAAATACCACCAAAAGAAAGCTCTATTTGTGGGAACAAAATGATAAAGATTTAGGTTGGGTTCAGTGATGGATGACCGCGCAATTGTCATTCAAACTGCGACAGCACTGAAAGCTGAAAATTGGTCTGGGCAGGAAGGTGTATAAGTGCCCTTTATTGGAGTGGTTAAAAATAAAAAATAAAAAATAAAAAGAGATTCCAGCGATATAATGCAATAAATTCATGCTCCTACTCCAGGTATGTAATCCAATTCTTGATCTCCAGCGATGGATGATCTCCATCGAGTCCAGCGAGGAACACGCACAGGATCCTGCCTCCACCGGAGGCACCCAGCCAATGACGCGGTGCCAGCTTGACAGCTCTTATGTAGCTGAGGGCGGGGCCACCCGTCACGTGACCCTGTCCCCCTCTGACAAGGGAAAACGCCGGGGATTCCCAGTGACGTGTACGGGTGACCCCACCCCCCTCTAATGCAACTAGACTCCTGTTATAAACAAGGGGAAACATGCGCTATTTTACAGGCATACTATAGACACCCCCCAGGTATGAAATTTAAAGGAATATTTCACTTTTATTGTTTCACTTTAAGCATTATTAAAATCACTGCTCCCGAAAAAACGGCCGTTTTTAAAACTTTTTTTTGTATTGATACATGTCCCCTGGGGCAGGACCCAGGTCCCCAAACACTTTTTATGACAATAACTTGCATATTAACCTTGAAAATTAGCACTTTAGATTTCTCCCATAGACTTTTAAAGGGTGTTCCGTGGCTTTTCGAATTCGCCGCGAACATCCAAAATTGTTCGCTGTTCGGCGAACGGGCGAATAGCCAATGTTCGACTCGAACAGATAGCCCATCCCTACTTGTGACATACCTTTGCTTCACCCACCTTACTATATTATGATAACGATATAATCACTGTTCAACTGGGAATTATTACTATGGACTAGTCACCGCCTTGATGTCACGTACCTGTTACATCCACCGTAGCCCTGGATATCTACCTATTTTGTTATCTACCTTGTTGCCAAACCCTGTGTGATGAATGCATTAATGTATGCCTAAGCTCCTGAAGAAGCATATATATATGCGTAACATGTAGAGCCAAGCTACTGCAAAACATGACCAACTCCCATCAAGACTGATAGAAAAATAATTTGCTATTGCAAGAAGAATTTTGTTATTACTATTCAGGATCCTTTTCTTGGTATATGAGTTGTGTGCGGTATCAGTATCTAGGCAACCTTTACTTTGCAAAGTTTTTTAATCATTGTCTATCTAATTGTTTTTCATTTGTAATAAATTTATAATAAAAACATTTTTAATTTTAACATTGTGTACCTCAGTGTCTATAAAGTCCAAGTAACAATTCTCTAATCATATCTCCAATTTAAGGGACGTGGCACATATTTTGATCAATTTTGGTATCCACAGTGCCATTCTGTGTTAATACCTTGAACCAGGGGCGTTGCTAGGTCTACAAAAGATCTGGGGCTAGAGCCCATAGCAGCGTAGTAAAGAAAGTCATACACTTGGGCGGGCATGCACATGTATATACAGTAATATACGTGTGTGTGTGTATATATATATCCCCAGAGAGCCCCCCACTTACATCAGGGTCCCCAGAGAGCCCCCTTACATCAGGGTCCACAGAGAGCCCCCTCTTACATCAGGGTCCCCAGAGAGCCTCCTCCTTACATCAGAGAGTCTCCTCCTTACATCAGAGTCCTCAGAGAGCCTCCCCCTTTCATCAGGGTACCCAGAGGGCCCCCCCATTTACATCAGGGTTCCCAGAGAGCCCCCCTTACATTAGGGTCCTCAGAGAGCCTCCCCCTTAAATCTGGGTCCTTAGAGAGCCTCTGCCTTAAAATCAGGACCCCAGAGAGCCTCTCCCTTGCATCAGGGTCCCCAGAGAGCCCCCCACTTACATAAGGGTCCCCAGAGAGCCTCCCCTCCCCTTTGGGGACCCCTGCAGAGACTCGGGGCTATTGGCCCCAGATTCGGGGCTATAGCCCCAAAAGCCACCCCCTAGCGACGCCCTTGCCTTGAACTAATCCTGTGAGTGTCCAGGCTTTAGTTTCTTGAAGTGACTTTAATTCTTCTTCTGCTGCCTTTTTTCATTTATTGGCTTCACAGTTTGGCAGGTTTCTATGTCTTCCCAGTATGTTGGTTCAAGTATGCTGTGTGTTTTCACCGTGTATGACAGCTTGCGGGGTGGTATCCCCTTTGTAGTCAGAGTGGATCTTCTGACTTCAGGCAGTTCAGAAGAATCGGGTGAGGAACTTTTAGGCGATGTGAATTCCAACTCTTGTTCTGACTCCTGCACAGGTTTGCTTTGGTCGACCTTTTCTTCTGGTTTGTTGGGCATATTCACTTCACAGCTTTCAGGGATTAGTGTTTCTGATGATGGGCTCTCATCAAAATAAACACTATGGCTTATTGTCACTTTGTCAGTCTTTGGTTGTAGGATTCTGTAACCCTTCGTTTAATCACTGTAGCCACTAGAACGGCTTTGTTCTCCAGCTTGGATCGCTTTTCACCTGGAATATAGGCATATGCTTTACATCCAAAAACTCTGACGTGCCCTATGCTAGGCTTTGATCCATGCCACATTTCAAATGGAGTACTTTTAATGGCTCTTGAAGGTAGTCTGTTTTGTAGGTGGGTTGCAGTCATAACTGCTTCTCCCAAGTACTTGTGAGGTAGGTTGGCATCCGACAACATGCATCTGGCCATTTCTATAAGAGTGTGATTTTTCCTTTCTGCTATACCGTTTTGTTCAGGAGTGTATGGTGTGGTTGTCTGTTGTACTATGCATTGTCTCTTCAGATATGAGGCCACTTCTTTGCTTATGTATTCTCCCCCATTGTCGGTGCATATTATTCCTGGTTTGCATTGGAATTTGTTGCTAGACATGGCAACGAACTCTTGAAGTTTCTCTTATGTTTCATTCCTGTGTTTCATCAGATAAGTAGTTGTGTACCTGGAATAATCATCAATAAAAGTCAACAGATATCTGTTCCCGCCTGACGTGGGAGTTTTCATTGGACCGCATACGTCGCTGTGTATGAGCTTCAGGGGGTGGGTGTTTTTTCTTTGAGATGCCTGTGGAAGGGGAGCACACGTAGCTTTAGCTTTAATACAGCACTTGCATTTCATGAGCACTTTGCAAGGCGCTATTGTTAAATCTTCTGATAAACCTCTTTTTATAATATCCTGTATAGCTTCTGGACTTCTGTGTCCCAGCCGCCTGTGCCATAAGCAGGGGCGGAGTGACCATTGAGCCACTCGGGCACTGCCCGAGGGCCCTGGGCCACTAGGGGGCCCCATCAGGGTTGCCAGCCTTAGTAAAACCAGGGACAGTATGTATAAATCTGTGTTTTTTTACATCTGTCTGTGTATACTGTGTGTACATGTATGTGTATACTGTGTGATTGTATACTGTGTGTGTGTATACTGTGTGGCCCCATAATCTCTGATTGTCTGGGGGCCCCATAATCTCCTATTGCCCGGGGGCCCCATGAGTTTTCAGTCCGCCCCTGGCCATAAGTGAATACATTTGCTGTGTAGGTCATTAGAGTCAATATTGGCTTGCTGGTCTGTGGTGATGAGCTTGTATAGTTGATCATCCAGTTTACCTTTTGCGAGGAATCGTTTATCATTGTGAATTGTGTATTTATCACCCTGGAACTTAACTGTGAGACGGTTGTTTGTAAGACTTTCCACAGATAGAAGGCTGCCTTCTAGTTCTGGAACATACAGCACTTTCTTTACAAAGATACTCTGCTAGTCTTGTGGTGTAATGCAGTTCAGTAAGCCCTGGCCTTTACCTTTGGATGTGATGCTTGTCCTGTTCGCTAGGAAAACTTTGTCTTTTGCATTGTAATCGATGTTTGTGAAAAAGATCTCATCGTTAGTCATGTGGCTTGTCGCACCTGAGTCTATGCACCAGCCGCATGGCTTGCTGCTCTGTGTCACTTTAAAGGTGCCACTCCATGATGTATCTGCAGTTTCCTTTGTGATTGCTTTGACTCTTTTTTTTTGTGAATAGCTCTAGCTTTCGCTGCTCGGCTTTCCAGATAGAACAGAACCTAATAAAGGGTCTGGAGGATCTTAGTTATGAGGAAAGGTTGCGAGCACTGAACTTATTACCTCTGGAGAAGAGACGCTTGAGAGGGGATATGATTTCAATTTACAAATAGTGTACTGGTGACCCCACAATAGGGATAAAACTTTTTCGCAGAAGAGAGTTTAATAAGACTCGTGGCCACTCATTACAATTAGAAGAAAAGAGGTTTAACCTTAAACTACGTAGAGGGTTCTTTACTGTAAGAGCGGCAAGGATGTGGAATTCCCTTCCACAGGCGGTGGTCTCAGCGGGGAGCATTGATAGCTTCAAGAAACTATTAGATAATCACCTGAATGACCGCAACATACAGGGATATACAATGTAATACTGACACATAATCACACACATAGGTTGGACTTGATGGACTTGTGTCTTTTTTCAACCTCACCTACTATGTAACTATGTAACAGTCCTTTTTTAAGTGACCGGTCTTCTTACAGCGAAAACAGTCTCTGCTCTTAAGATGTACAAAGGCTTTATGCCTTTGTACATCTTAAGAGCTTTGTCATCATGGTACGTATTTTCTTTCCTTCTGTCATATTCATCGATTAATTTCCCTTTGACATATTCCAGTGTCAGCTCTTGCTCGGGTCTGGTTTCTAAAGCATTAAGAAGAGCAGTATATGTCTCTGGAAGGCTGCAGATGAGCAGGGCAACAATATGGTTATCTTTTATATCCTCTACGATGGCCCATAGCTGCTCTATGATCTCTAGCATAGCTTTCACATGGTTACACATTTTCTGGCCTTCTTATAGTCTCATCTTGTACAATTTTCTTTGCAGAAAAAGCTTACTGTTGAGGCTTGAACGCTCATGTAGTCTTTGTAATTAAGTCCACATTTGGACGTTGTCTCTGTTGTTATGTGGACAAGCTGGTCATCTTCCACTAACAAGCTTATAGTTGCATTTGCCTGTCTATCCTTCCTATCCCATTCCTCTGTTTCCTTGTTTCTGAGTCTGTCTGTATTCATTAGCACTTGCCACAAGTCACCCATGCTAAGAAACATTTGTAGTTTAAACTTCCATTGCTGGTAATTGGCATTGTTCAGCTTTGCTATTGCAAACTTCACGTCTGAACCGCTTGCCATCTTTCAGTAGCTTGTATATAGTGCTCACAGACTTCTATTTACTCACTGAGTATCCTGTCCAGTGCCTGAACTTGTAGTATCCTCTCCAATGCCTGGGTGCCTGGGACCCATAACCTATTAGCAGGTTATTGAATCATGCGCTTGGAAGCTTGTTGTATAGAGAGAATACTTTACTTTCATGGAGGATTAGCAATGCATGTCTTATAGCATTAGGAAACATGACACAGGAAACAGGAATATACAAGTTCATGCACATAACATAGACAGAACATCCTGTTATTACTTTACCATGGAATAACACACTATAACACTGCAGTGCCACCTGATGGGTAGAAAGGTATAATATACTAAATGCGCTTCTGGAAGAATGGTCAAACATTCCCATAGACACATTTCTAAACCTTGTGGACAGCCTTTAAGTTGTGTGGACAGTTGAAGCTGTTATAGCTGCAAAGTGTGGACCAACTCAATACTGAACCCTATAGACTAAGACATTAAAGTTCATGTGTGTGTAAAGGCAGGTGTCCCAATACTTTTGGTAATACAGTGTACAGGGAAAGCTACCCATGCCTGATAAGCTAATGTCTTTCAGCCCCTGTCAGCAAAGAAGACTGAGATTGAGAAGTGGCGAAAGGAGTTTCGAGAGCAGTGGTTAAGGGAACAGAAAAGAATGGTGAGTTATATCAAATGTGGTAAGTCACCGGCTGGTCTTTTACAATGTATTGAAAGCAGAAATGATAATCAGTTGCCCAGAAGCATCAGATCAACAAAAGGTCATCTTATTTGGTTAATTCGGCCTATGACACTTAGCACACTCCTCATATTAAAAGCTAAGTGGGTCTTATTAAAGAAAGTGAAAATTCGGATCAATTGCAGTGAGTCACTGAGGCTAACATTGCCGAACCTCTGAAAAACAATCCACCATGGATTTGACAGGCAGTGAGGAGGCAGTTTGTCATCTCCTCACCACGAGTTAAATACTGCCCCACTGAGCTTCAACCATGTGCATTACACGTGGTTGTAGGGCAGTTGTGTTGAGGCCCCTCTCAGTTGAATGGGTCATGTTCAGTGGCAGTACTGCCAGCCAGACCTGATGGGGGATGATGGTGATTTTCTGTACTTGCAGGGTCTTTAAAGGAATAAATGGAAGAATGTACATTTTTTTGCAGAGATGCATTGCATTTTTATTTTTTTTTTATTTTGCTTTGACATCTGCTGTAGCCTCCCTGGCGGTTTTCCCGAGTGTGGCTCGGGGTTAAAATTCAGCACCATTAGCGGTAACCCCGAGCCACACTCGGGATTACATTGTAGGATCCTGGAGCGTTATACATACCTTATCCCCGGGATCCTGCGATGTCCCCCGCAGTGTCCGTGGGCTCCGTCCTCCTCCGAAGCCTCTCTGTGCCAGGCTCCGTTCCCTGCGAGCGTTGCGACGCACGGGGGCGGAGCCTGGTGGCAAATTCAAAAAAATGTAAAAATCATAACACATACAGTACTGTAATCTTACAGATTACAGTACTGTATGAAATTATTTCACATCCCTTTTGTCCCCAGTGCTTTGGCCCATGCCCTGCATGCAGTTTTTTTATTACATATACTGTTCTTTCTGCCTGGAAACTGGAGATTGTGCATAGCAACCAAAAAGTGTCCCTTTACATCAAAAGTGGCTCTAGACCAGCTAGAAAACAGCAATAGTAAATTAGAACACTTGCAGAATTGAGCGATAGTGAATCGTGGGGAAATTTATTTTATTTTTTTATTTTTATTTTTTTTTAATTATTTATTTTTATTTATTATATTAAAATGTATGTTTTTGTGTTTCAAACTTTATCATACCCGGGATATCTACTAGACTCTTGTTTGGACAGATTTAAGTGTGTTATTGTTAAGAATTACAGACCTACAATATAAAACGCCAAATTTCCATGCAAAAATAATTGTACCGCTTTTAGCACCTAAAATCCAAAATAATCATACCGCCAGGGAGGTTAAAGAAAAAAATATATACAATTTCCACATGTTCACATGCTTGCTTTTTCATATTGCTGTTTTTATATTAAAAATGTTATATTTTTTGGTTGCCACTAGATACAGCATGGGGATTAAAAATGTTTCTACTACAGTTAAGGGGGACACATAGATCACCTCCATTTTCACATTCTGAGACTGGACCGTGAAGGAGCAGCGGCAGACTGATGAGTAGGGATGGGCTCAGGCAAGTTCGGATCCTAATCCCAACCCACCTGAGAAATCCCACGAGGAAGCCGTCACTGCACACCGCCAATCATGGGCCGTGACGCATCTCCCTACCTGCAGCTGCACATACACGCGCTACTCATGATTGGCGGTGTGGAGTGACGGCAGGATTACTCAGGTGGGTTGGGACTAGAATCTGAACACGTCTGAGCCCATTCCTACTGGTGAGATACATAACTGCATTATTTGGTGTTTCCTTTTTATTTTTAAATACCCCTTTGAATATTTCCAGCAAACAGAAAAACAGAGAGAGGGAACAACAGCCCTGTGTATTATCTTTAAACACCATTTATTAATAGGAAAATAGGTTATCAGACTCACAAACCAATAAAAATGGCATGCTCATCATGAACATCCACATGGAGAAACACCAGAACTGCTACGGAAGCTTCTTATATGTTGGAAAGATGCCACACGGGTCTGCCAATACTGACACGTTTCAAAGGGAATTCCCTCTTCATCAGTGCCCAGCTTTCACTTGTGTGAAAATATTATAGCACAACAAGTCATCTAACCTTTCTAATGCTGTAAAAGTATGTTCCACTACAGAACATTCAGATCTAAAAGGCATATTTAAAGTCCCTCTATTTTTTGGATTATTTGGTTATGTTCCACTACAGCCTCACATTTGTTTATTTCCTTCACAGACAGACACCCTGAGCTCGCTGCGCAAGGCTCGACAACAATACGTACAACGCTGCGAAGACCTGGAGAAAGCCAAACAACTAAGTGCCAAGATTGAGGAGGAGCAGAATATGGGAGGCCACCCAGGAAGTGCAAATAAACTGGTGGAGAAACGCAGGAGGTCCCGTGAGGAGGCCCAGACCAAGGTAACACCAAACAGCACCAGGAAGCATTAAACCAATCTTTGTGACTACAAGTAGGGTCAAAGCCTCATTTAGCTTAAGTGGTCAAGGCCACATAAGATAATTCTGTTTTAATTGTAGTTAGGTAGGGTTCATACTGCTGCTGGGTTTTTAAATGTGTGTAGGACCTCTCGAAATTCTATTCTCAGTCTAAACCAGTTGCACACCACTGAGCATTTATATAGCACATTTTGCATACTGTCCCCTGACAAAGCCACGGTTTGTGATGAAACATGTAAGCAAGGATGGCTGTAAGATTTATAAGTTGGGGCTGACTGTCTGACAAGTTATAGTATGTAGAACAAGGGTCTCAAACTGACGGCCCTCCAGCTGTTGCAAAACTACAAGTCCCATCATGCCTCTGCCTGACGGAGTCATGCTTGTAACTGGGAACGTGGGACATGTAGTTTCACAACAGCTGGAGGGCCACCAGTTTGAGACCTCTGATGTAGAAGAACAAGCAGTAGATACACTATATTGTCAAAAGTATTGGGACACCTGCCTTTACACGCACATGAACCTTAATGGCATCCCAGTCTTAGTTCGTAGGGTTCAATATGGAGTTTTCCCACCCTTTGCAGCTATAACAGCTTCAACTCTTCTGGGAAGGCTGTCCGCAAGGTTTAGGAGTGTGTCTATGGGAATGTTTAATCATTCTTCCAGAAGTGCATTTGTGAGGTCAGGCACTGATGTTGGACAAGAAGGCCTGGCTCGCAGTCTCCGCTCTATGTCGTCACAAAGGTGTTCTATCCGGGTTGAGGTCAGGACTCTGTGAAGGCGAGTCAAGTTCCTCCACCGCCACCCCAAACTTGCTCATTCATGTCTTTATGGACCTTGTTTTGTGCACTGATGCGCAGTCATGTTGGAACAGGAAGGGACCATCCCCAACTGTTCCCACAAAGTTGGGGGCATGAAATTGTCCAAAATGTCTTGGTATGCTGACGCCTTAAGAGTTCCCTTCACTGGAACTAAGAAGCCAAGCCCAACCCCTGAACAACAACCCCACACCATAATCCCCCCCTCCACCCCCCTCCATCAAATGATTTGGACCGGTGCACAAAGCAAGGTCCACAAAGGCATGGATGAGCGAGATTGGGGTGAAGGAACTTGACTGGCCTGCACCAGTCCTGAGTCCTGACCGCAACCCTTTGGGATGAATTAGAGTACAAACTACGAGCCAGGCCTTCTTGTCCAACATCAGTGCCTGACCTCACAAATGCGCTTCTGGAAGAATGGTAAAACATTCCCATAGACACACTCCTAAACCTTGTGGACAGCCTTCCCAGAAGAGTTGAATATATATATATATATATATATATATAATTATATTTTTATAGCTGCAAGGGGTGGGCCAACTCAATATTGAACCCTACGGACTAAAACTGGGATGCCATTAAAGTTCATGTGCGTATAAAGGTAGGTGTTCCATTACACTACAATATAGTGTATATCAGTATTTTAGGACAAGATTATACAGTAGTTGTAAAATAATGAAACATTGCTTTAAAATCTTGATCACCAAATATGTGGTGGCAAAACACTAAATTAAAATTGCATTTACTTGGGTATGTAAATATAGGTTTTAATTAGAAAATAAGGAAGTTTTGTTTTATTCTGGAGAAGTAGACATACAGTAACAAATAATGTATATTAATTATCATTACATATCCAACAGAGGAGGCAGACAGTTCTTATGGCGCGCACACATGATCTGAATTTCCGACGGGAAATGTTTGATGTGAGCTTGTTGTCGGAAAGTCCGACCATGTGTATGCTCCATCAAACATTTGCTGTCGGAATTTCCGCACACAAATGTTTGAGTGTGGGCTCTCAAATTTTCCGACAACAAAGTGTAATTTGAGCTATGGAATTGTTTTTGTTTTACATGTAAATGCCCCTCCATGTGCTCCTTGCTGTGAAGGCCAGTTATAGGTGGGGGCAGTGGCCAGTTTTTATTTACTGTTCGTATATATGGTCCGGGGACACACTGGGCGCCTTCGCTGCCGTTGTGCTCTTGCTGGGTGTCCAGTGTGCTCCTGTTCCTTTAAGGGGGCCTGGGCTGCCTCCAGGCTCACCTGCCCCACATCTATCCATTCCATGCATGTGATTCCACTGTGGAGACACCTAGAAATTTGTAGTGTTAGGACTGCAAGCAACACAGGGTGCCGTGACGAGGCCTTGCAGCTTTCACATGCGTTTGCAAATGTGTGCTAACTAAACCCCTGCTTTTACAGACGGTTAGACAGGTTAATTTGGTTGGTCAGCAGACTGGTTGGTGAGTTGGAATTGTTTTTGTCTAACAAAACTTGTTGTCAGAAAGTCCGATTGTGTGTATACAAGACCGTCGCATAAAAGTTCACGCATGCTCTGAATCAAGAAGAAGAGCCGCAATGGCTATTGAACTTCCTTTTACTCGGCTCGTCGTAGGTGTTGTACGTCACCGCATTCTTGACGTTCGGAATTTCCGACAACATTTATGTGACTGTGTGTATGCAAGACAAGTTTGAGCCAACATCCTTCAGAATTAATCCACAGTTTTGTTGTCGGAAATCGTGTGTACAGGCATTAGTGGCTTTGGGAGTGGAGAAAATTTTCCCTTGGGTCCCAGATACCTTGGCAGTTATAAGATCGAAACCTATTCAGAATAGACAGTTGTCCCACAAGAGACTAATTGGACCATACAAAGGGCTGAGAGTGATATAACAAAATATTACAAGAGTTGTAGATGAAACTAAAATGTTTCAGATTCACATAGTCACATAGGGGTTGATTTACTAAAATTGGAGGGTGCAAAATCTGCGTAGAAACCAATCAGCTTCCAGTTTTCCATAATTGAACAAGCTGAAGTTTGAAACTGATTGGCTACCATGCACAGCTGCACCAGATTTTGCATTCTCCAGTTTTAGTAAATCAACTAGTTTGCTCCGAATAGACATTTGTTCCATTCTCAACCAATTCTAGTACCGTATATACTCGAGTATAAGTCGTTCCAAGTATAAGTCGAGGCCCTAATTTACCACAAAAAAATGGGAAAAACTTAGTGACCCGAGTATAAGACGAGGGTGAGAAGTGCACAGCTACTGTAAGTGGAAAAGAGGGTCAACAATGCCCTTTTTCAGCCTCACTGTGCCCATTTGCAGCCTCACTGTGCCCATTTGCAGCCATAGGTCCCCTGAACTTCAAACTCGGTAGTTAAGGGTTCCTAGATGCCCCCTAGCTGCAGCCAAAATTTGGGGTCTCTGAACCCAAATGGTCCTGAAATGACATTGCTGCAGATGGACACAGTTGACCAATTTTGGGGCCCAGTATCTCGGGGACACTTAGTGCTAGGAACCCCAAATTTGGTGTGCAAACTCAGTGGAACTAGCACCATAAAATATCCAAAGCTGGGGTTTCTAGCACCAAGCGGCCCCGCGATACAGGGCCCCAAAAATCGGTTCAGAAAATGTCAAGCACTTTTCTGCAGCACAGAATGACATTTTCCGAACCGATTTTGGGGCCCCGTATCTCGGGGCCACTTAGTGCTAGGAACCCCAGCTTTAGATATGTTGTGGTACCAGAACCCAAATTCGGTTCGGAAAATGAAATTTTTTCGCTGCAGAAAAGTGCTTGACTCGAGTATAAGTCGAGGGGGGCACTTACAGCACAAGAAAATGTGCTGAAAAACTCGACTTATACTCGAGTATATACGGTAACTACTGTTCAGTCATTTTTCTACTTTAGCTTTCCAACATGGAGTAAATGTGGAAATATAACCTGTTATGTAACTGTGATGTAACTCATTAAAGGGTTCTTTAACATGATCGTTTATGGAAATCACAAAGCTTCTTGTTCCTTAACAATTATTCAGTAGCAGTAAGGATAGGCTCTGGCATGTTTCAGGGTGTTAGAATTATTTAAAGCTCATTAAATAAGAGGTATTATTGCTTAAGGTCTTATGTTAGTCAGTTAGAAAGGTTGTGGCATGTTTCTAGTGACTCATGGGCTATGTTCTGTTCTATCTATTACATGTCAGGTGTTATTGGATGTTGTAAGAATCCCTTTAAGTAATGCTATTTGCATAGCTCCCAACTGTCCCTGATTTCGAGGGCCGGCCCCTGATTTGGAGCAATGTCCCTCTGTCCCTCTTTCCCCCTCATTTGTCCCTCATTTTTGTCTGATCCATATAGTTGCATATTAAATGCACTTTTTATCTTTCAAAAAGCGTTTCCCACTGCTAAACCTTTCATCCAAATTTTAAATTGCTGCATTTGTAAACTTTAAAAGCCAATATAAAGGAATGGTAGTGGTAAAAAAAAGCCCTTGTGGTTTTAATTAACCTTTTTTTTGGTTAATTTTCCTTTAAGGTGGTGTGGCAGGGGGCGTGTCCTATGCCTACATACATTTTCTAGTAGGTGTCCCTCATTCCCATCTCAAAATGTTGGGAGGTATGCTATTTGTAGGATTCCTATTTAGTCATGTTTTAATGCATCCACTGTGGGCTGTTATAGTTGGACAGCAGTCTTCTTGTGTCCATATGTACCCTCACAGTGATCTCTAGCTCTTTGAGAATTTTCTTAATTTAGAAAAAGCAAGGTGTCACATTCAGGAGCATGCAGACTATGAAAAGTGTTTAGCAAATGCAATACAGGCATACCCCACTTTTAAGTACACAATGGGGTTTATTTACTAAGGCTGGAAAGTGCAAAATCAGGCTCACTTCTGCATAGAAACCAATGAGCTTCCAGGTTTTACTACCAAAGCTTAATTGAACAAACCGAGGTTAAAAGCTCATTGGATTCTATGCAGAAGTGAGCCTGATTTTGCACTTTCCAGCTTTAGTACATAAACCCCATTGTGTACTTAAAAGTGGGGTATGCCTGTACAGCTAATTTGTCAGCTGAGGGATACCTGACCCTGACTAAGATCCATCCTGTGTTTGAGATTTGATAAGCACAGCCTGCATAATTGCTACATAATGGTGTGCTGGACTCTATTTAGGTGTCTGTACCCCAGTTGGTCTGGATGAGAGTACAGAATCACCCCCTTTAAAATAATCACATTTTGTTGCTTTGCAGCCTAAAATGAAGACAACATGGTTTTTGTTTTATCCAGCTGTATTTACTCAGTGCAACTTATAACATCCAATTGAAAGATATAACACCAACATGTCAGAAAAAAACAAACAAAAAAAACCCTCAAAAACAGAATCACTGAGTTGGAAAAAGGATCACATCCCTCCTAAAAAATACTTGTAAAGTCAATCAGGTGTAACTTATCACCTTCTCCATTGTGCACAAAGTCATTTGGATTTCAACTGTGTTCAGCTGTGGTCATTTTGATTAGCTGAGCATGAAAAGAGCTTTCCTGGAGCATTTCAGTCCCTGGTAGTGCAACTAAAGCAAACAATCAACTATGGGTGGCAAGGCACTGTCAAAAAAATCTCCAGGATAAAGTTGTGGACAGGCACAAGTCAGAAGATGGATACAAAAAAATTTCAAAGGCTTTATCAATGTCTAGAAGCACAGTGTCTGTTATTAAGAAGTGGAAGGTATTTGGTACAACACAGACCCTGCCTGGATCAGGACGTTGTTCCAAACTGGATGAAAGAGCCAGGAGGAAACTGGTCAGAGAGGCTACCAAGAAGCCTACAGCAACTCTGAAGCAGTTGCAGGAATTTATGACAAAGAGTGGTCATTGTGTACATGTGAGAACAATATCACAAGTCCCCCACAAATGTGGCTTGTATGGGAGGGTTGCAAGAAAAAAGCCACTCCTTAAAAAAGGCCATATGTAGTCACCACTGAGCTTTGCCAAAATGCACCTTGAAGATTCTGAAGTCACACGGAAAAAGGTGTTATGGTCAGATGAGACTAAAATTTAATTACTTGGCCTTAAACCAAACAATATATCTGACGGAAATTCAATACAGCTCATCATCCAAATAACACTATTCCTACAGTAAAGCATTGAGGTGGTAATATCCTGTTATGGGGGTGCTTCCTTACAGCAGGGACTGGAGCACTTGTCAGGATAGAAGGAAAAATGGATGGGGCAAAATACCATCAAATTCTTGAGGAAAATCTGCTGCCCTCTGCCAGAAAGTTGTCAATGGGAAGAGGGTTTACCTTCCAACATGATAATGACCCAAAGCACACAGCAAAAATGACCACACAGTGGTTAAAGGAGAAAAAGTTGAATGTTCTTGCATGGCCTAGTCAGAGCCCAGACCTGAGCTCCATTGAAAACCTGTGGAATGACTTGAAGACTGCAGTCCACAAACTGTTAACATGAAATTAAACTGAACTAGAGGAGTTCTGTAATGAAGAGTAGGCAAATATTGCAAAGTCTAGATGTACAAAGTTAGTAGAGACAAATCCCAACAGACTAAAGGCTGTAATTAAAGCAAAAGGTGGTTCAACAAAATACTGACACGATGAGATCCTTTTTCCAACTCAGTGATTCTGTTTTTTTTTGGTTTTTTTACTTACATGTTGGTGTTATATCTTTCACTTGGATGTTAAAAGTTTCACTAGTAAATACAGCTGGATAAAAAAAAGATGCGTCTCCCCACAGTCTGCTCCAGATTTGCTCTTTTCATCCCAGATGGACGACTGAGGTGCTGGCTATCACAGCTCATCTCCACTCTCAGTTAAAAGTAAAAAAATACAAGCCGTACTCCAAAGTTTAGGTCTTTTTTCTGCATTTAATTTGTCAAAAAAAAACCTACATACATAGATGTCTCCCCCTGAAACCAACCTTTATTGACGTGTTTCACCACTGCTTGCTTGCTCATAAGGAAGGTTGGTTTTGAGTGGAAACATCAACGTATGCAGTCTTTTTTTGAGAAATTACACATAGAAAGAAGAGCTAAGTTTTGGAGTACAGCTTATATTTTTTACTTTGAAATAAAAGCATGCTGTAAAACGTTAGCATTTGGATGATTCTATTGAGATGCAATGCCTATAGGCTTCTCACAACTCTAGGGTACTTTGCAGTAGTACAGCAGAAGTCGCAAAACTTGGCACGGAAATTCTTATAGAGATATGCTGCTGGAGTTCTCAAGTCGTTAACCAAGAGGTTGGATATTTCAGCCCACCAGAGCCTATCCCTGTCATCAGTTTTGGGTGGTTTAAATCATAATATGGAAACCTCAAAAAAAAATTCTCAAAACTTCTGTCCTTTCTTTAGCCCATATTGTGTGGTATGTACCCCTGTATCAAATTATTCTTGGGATGCACACTGTTTATTCAGATATAAAGTTCCTCTATTATTTAATTATATTTGCTCGAATAGGCTGTTGGGTTACTTATTGTGGTGTTAGAGGAGAAGCCATAACCTGGACTAAATCAAAGGCTCTCCATAGTTCTGGAAGTTTAGAGGGAAAGGTTAGTTAACAAAAAGTTAACTAACAAAGGGGGTGGGACTTTGTGTGAAGCACGTTGGCAACAAAGTCCCACCGCCTTTGTTAGTTAACTTTTTGTTAACTAACCTTTCCCTCTAGATGTCAATGGGATGGATATCTATGACCTTACCAGGCCATGATGTCAACTAAATTCCCTAGGGATGGAAATACTTGACCTCACCAGGCCATGGCTTCCTGAAAGTCCCTACCCCCAAACCCAAACTTTCTTTGTTTTATTGAATAGTTCTGGAAGTGATCTATATTTGTTACACGTATTAGTGACTCACTAACTGAAGGCTATTTTTTTTGTCGCAGGCACAAGAGGCTGAGGTCCTGTACCGATCCTGTGTGGGGGAAGCAAACGCCAGGAGTGAGCAGCAAGAGAAGGTCCGCCAGAGAATTATATCCCACATCAGGAAACTTATTAACCAGGGGGACCAAGTGTTGAAAGAGGTGAAGTTCAAAAATAATAAATATATTTTTTTTCAAAGGGGAATGGCTTTAAACCTGAACTTATGAGAGATGATACAGTTAACATACATGTAAATGAGCTATCATAGGCTAAAATAAAATATATTTCTGATAAGTTAGATTCACCCTTAATAGCATCCCTGACATAAAACACAGCCAGGTCAACGACCTTATTTTGCATTAAAGAATTCAACTTGGTCCTTGACATGCCCCACCCTGATGAGTATATGAATGGCCAGTCTATACGTTCCCTAACCCAAAGCCATTAGGAGCAAAAAATGTGTTCTGTTCAAAACAAGGGAGACATTAATATAATATGTTCTCTTCTAAAATAAAAAAAATAAGTTTTTAATACATTTAGGACCATCAAGGGAGATTGACCTTGTTCATTTTTCTTGCTGTCCTTTAAAAGATAGTTACTGGGGTCATCAGATTGAGGTTTCCTTCTGTTTACTGATAAAGTAGACTGTGGATCTAATATTCTTTGTATGCAAAGTTATAGCAAAGAAAGCATTGGTGACATCCCTTTATACAGTAAGTGCATACTTTCTAGGTGAGATCACAGTTGGCTGGAAGGGATAACAGAGAGCATGGAAATCTAAAGGGACGCTCTGAATGCCTTCTTTGATATCATCAGCACAATACTCTCCGAGTGTTATGGCTTTCTGCAGTAGGTGCCACCATTCTTTTCTATCCCTGGCTTCTCATTTTCCTGATTCATATCTTCCTTTAATGTCTGATGATTTTATACAGCCATCATACTCTGGGTGAGTCAGAATGTCTTTATCCACCTAATATTGCTTCTTGGATCCTATTTGAAATTCTAATTTCAGTCATCTGTTTAATATGACCAGACCATTTTAGATTAGCAATACATATTAATGATGATAGTCTAGCATCCTTATATTTTTCTTTAAACTCATTATTATATCTTGATATGCACATTCTATTCTCAAATAAACCTCCACATATTCCCCAAAGTGCTTTCTATTCAAATACATCAAGTATTTTCTTATCTGCCTGTGACAGGATCCAACTTTCAGCTCCATATATGATAATCGGTCTTTAAAAGGTTTTTCTTCCACTTAACGTTTGTTTTTCTCGATAGAAAAGAGAATTTTAATTATTACTTGCCATAAAAACATCTACTGGCAATTATTGGATGTGCCTTTTTTCTTCACCAATATTATTCTCTGAATATTCGCTTGAACCAGTATTAGAGGAAGATTTCACCTTTCTTTGTCCCTGCCTTCGGAGGTGGAATGGTTTAGTTTGCTTTTTCCATGCTTAGGTACAAACACTTGGTACTTGGTTTTCTTCAGACTACAAAACGTACACTAAATGCTTCTTTTTCCAGTGCCAAGAAATGACAAATCTGGATTAATGACCTGTTAGTGAAACAACATCTAGTCTTTTTTCAGTATTGCATTTCTTTGACAAAGATGTCCTCTGTGGTTTGTATTTGCTCCTCTTATAATGGTCTTCAGTGGCACAATTGAACTTTAAAGTGGAGTTCCACCCAAAAGTGGAACTAACGCTTATACACTTCCTTATACGCTTCCCCCCCCCTCCGGTGTCATATTTGGCACCTTTCAGGGGGGAGGGGGGAAGGGAGACCTGTTTTTGACAGGTCCCCTTCCTCACTTCTGGGAAACGGGCCACGGCCTGGTCTCCCGGAAGTTCGCCCCCGCCTCCTCCTTCCCCTGCCACCAGGCCAATTAGAAAGCACGCTTCACGCATGCACAGTAGGGAACCAGCAGTGAAGCAGAAAGGCTTCACTGCCTGGTTTCCTTACCAGGAATGGCAGCAGCAGCACCCGGGAGTCGACCTGAAGATCGGCTGGGGTGCCGACATCACGGGCTCCCTGGACAGGTAAGTGCCCTAATATTAAAAGTCAGCAGCTACAGTATTTTTTACCCAGACTGGACCTCCTTTTTAAGGAGAAACTGCAGTCTGCTCACATAATTTGTAATAAAAACATCTTTGCCATTCTGAAGCTTCCCTCCAATCACTTTGCATATTATTTTATATATACTGTGATTCTGTACTTGCCGAATATGCTGCAGAAATCTCCCTCCACTAAGTCTGGCTGCAGCCATTGTAACTGTGGGCTGCTGACGCTTCTGCCTGTTCACTTCCTGGATTTATACAGACACACAGAGGCACACCTCCATCTCTGCAGCTCTCATTGGCTCTCTTATGACTCATCCCCTCCCTCCCTTCCTGGCAAATTCTCACGAGAGTGAGAGTCAGCTTACAGTTTTTTTTTTCCATGAAATAACAGCCACAGCCTGAGTACTAAAGCTTATCCACTGCTAACATGCTGCAGAGAGTGACTCTTGCTCTCCATGGGGAAGCGGTGATCTCTTTGCAGAGGTCTGACACACCTCTATGGTATTACTGCCAGAGCTGATGTTTTGGAACTACATTTCCCATGATGCTCAACTACACTGCAGAGGGCATGAGCATCATCACTGTAGGCTCTGCTAAGAAGATCAAGGAGTGACTCCTACGCTTTTGTTCATTAGCTGCAAGGACTGTAATACCAAGATTTTGGAGATTCCCTGATCCCCCTGGGAATGGTAGAGTGGGTAGAGGAAATGCAATATTTGTAGAAAATGAAAGAATTGACCGCAATGTTAAATTGCGAGAAGTTTCTCACTGTATGGTCCTCATGGAAATCTTTTTTGTTCATCTGTGCATCCTTGAAAATGAGGAAGCTGTTGGAAGTGGGTTACATTGTAAATTAGTTGAGTGGGGCGGGGAGGTGTGGATATAGATGACGGGAGAGAGACGAGAGAGAATTTCTTTCTTTCTCACCCCCCCCGAGTTGGCTGGGGGGTTGGGTTGATGTAGGTGAAGATGTTTCAAGAATTCTATAATCAAGAATGTAGATTGTGGTAGAACTATTTAGGAGTAGAGAGATACGTAATTGAAGACTGTGTGAAAGACTGTGTTTGTCTTAATATTGATGCAAAATTTTAATAAAAAATTTAATTGAAAGGAAAAAAAATAACATGTTTGCAGGCCTAAGAACTGATTCTTTACACTGTGTTTTAAGGGATTACCTGGCCTTTACACCGAAAATTTGTCATGAAATTTTTAGTTGACGCTGTTATAAAAATAAATAAATAATAATAATAATTAATAATACTAATAAAAAGCAAACACATGGGAAATATTGATATTCTGTAAGGTCGGCAGCTTCCCAATGTTCACAGTTCTGCCTCAAACTTGTTCTGCACAGTGTAACCAATTTTGTGTCTGACACTGTTGTATTATTAATATGATTCATTACAGGGCTGTATTCAATCAAAACATGAACTCATCTTTTATTTTGACTTGTTGGCGTGTTGGGATATACACCCAGTCCTGTAATATGACTCCCAGTATTTGTATAATCCAATTATCTCATTAGACTCACCACATAATATTCATTTGGGGATCAGTTCTGGGTTTGTGAGTTCATTTGGTGTTGGGGGATACGTCATAGGACAACACAGTGAATATTTGACTCTTAAGGTCAGTTCTCTCGAGTGTTATCATAAGCAGATCTACGCTGTGACCTCCGTTACCCTGAATAGTTCTTGATAAGAATAAAGGAGCCAACTGGAAAATATTACACTCATAATGTACATGGAAATAGATATTTTTAGAAAACAGGGCAAATAAGGCTTCTCAGAGGCAGCAAGCTTAGAGTTTCCCAACAAACTATTTTTTGATGACTTGAAAACGCATCTGGAATAACTGGCACCAAAGTGAGAATACCAGAATGGATCTTGGGGCACAAGCACCAGACACCACCTAAGAAATGCTTGTAGTTACCAACAGATGTCATAGGTCACTACAAAGAAATCCAAAGTATTACCTGTTTAACTGATGACTGATAGAAGAACAAGACCTACTCAACACAGGTCATAAGACTTCACCTTGTTACTTGCTTGAATCGTTGCAGCTCTTTGTTCCCAAGACATCAATTACTGAACTTCAGTTGGACCTCCTGGCCATTGCCCATTTGTACCAACACAGCCACATATTCCATAGCAACTCCAAGTGCTAGATTTTTTGCTTGCACTATGCACTGTCCTTCCAATATTGTCTAAGCAGGCTTTTTGAACCATTGCAGGCTTAAGAGAAGAACTCTTGATTCTCTAGGAAACACTTTCTAATTGACTCTCTTGCCCCTACTGATAAAGGGAAAGTCCAAAAAGAGCCCTTGCTACATAATGCCAATACCAGTAAAAGGTTCATTATATTTCAGCATGAGTGCTGCTCAGGCGGTGTTGCTCTGGACAGGGCTGCACAGTGAAGATCGCTGAATCAAGGACAAAGGTAAGTATTTCTCCAGGTGGGCTGCACTCAGGGGCGTGGGGGCATGCCTTAAAAGACAATTTTACAATCTACGGATACCCTTCCAATACCAAAAGATATGTTGCTGGAATCTCCTGATTTCATTAGAAATAATAGCATTGTCGTAGAACTTTGGGGGGATCCTGCTTATACAGCAATGCCCTTACCAAACAAGCTTCAATTTAACATAAACATGTTATGGTGACACTTTGGGGTTGATTTACTAATGCTGGAGAGTGCAAAATCTGGTGCAGCTCTGCATGGTAGACATTAAGCTTCTAATGTCCAGTGTTTGTGATGGTAATTTTTTTTAAAACAAACATGTCATACTTACCCGCTCTGGGCAATGGTTTTGCGCAGAGCAACCCCAATCCTCCTCTTCTGGGGTTCCCCGCTTTCGCTCTGGGCTCCTCCCACCTGCCGAATGCCCCATAGCAAGCCCTATAGCAAGCCACACATACGCGTTCGCTCCCAAGCCCTGCTCTGTGTGTCCAATGACACATAGAACTTGGCTCAGCCCTGCCCCGATCCCTCCTCACTGACTGCGGTTGGCAGCAGCAGGAGCCAATTGTTCCCACTGTTGCATGTCAGCCAATGAGAAGTGAGAGACCCGGGAGAGCTGCTGCTCTCGTGCACATTACTGGATCGAGATCAGGCTCAGGTAAGTATGGGGGGGGCGAGCTGCACACTGAAGGTTTTTTACCTTCATGCATAGAGTGCATGAAGGTAAAAACACCTTCAGCCTTTACAACCACTTTAAGCTTGTTAAATTAAGCTTTGACCACAAAAAAAATGGAATCTGATGGTTTCTATGCAGAGTTGCACCAGTTTTGGACTCTTCAGTCATAGTAAATAAACCCCTAATGCCCCGTACACACGGTCGGATTTTCCGATGGAAAATGTCCGATCGGAGCGTGTTGTCAGAAATTCCGACTGTGTGTGGGCTCCATCAGACTTTTTCCATCGGATTTTCCGACACACAAAGTTGGAGAGCAGGAGATAAAATTTTCCGACAACAAAATCCGTTGTCGGAAATTCCGATCGTGTGTACACAAATCCGACGGACAAAGTGCCACGCATGCTCAGAATAAATAAAGAGATGAAAGCTATTGGCCACTGCCCCGTTTATAGTCCCGACGTACGTGTTTTACGTCACCGCGTTTAGAACGATCGGATTTTCCGACAACTTTGTGCGACCGCGTGTAGACAAAACAAGTTTGAGCCAACATCCGTCTGAAAAAATCCTAGCATTTTGTTGTCGGAATGTCCGAACAAAGTCCGACCGTGTGTACGCCCTATTAGTGTTCACTGCACTAATGACCTTAGGGGAATTAGGGGAAGGTCAGGTAAAGTAAAATAATCTGATGTGTAATTCAACCAGCTCAGGTCCATCCATTTGTGGAGGTTTTGATAGATTTGTAAGCCATGATACTGAAACCAACCACTCCTATTATAAGTACATAGTAATTATATTTAGAAACTTTTGAATGTTATGTTTTTCTGAATGCATAAAAGAATTTACATAAACTTCCCTTGGTTAGCTGCAATGTTGGCTGTTTTGCAATTGAGTGATGCAAGTCCTCTGTTGTGGAGCCACCTTAGCTATTTATTGCTGAGATGCTATAGTGCCAACACTGGAGCACCTATGCAGCCTAATGCTACTTGGCCATTCTGTTGGCTGTAGGAAGGTGGGGCTGACATTGCATGGCTATGTCTCCTCAATACAAAATGTAATGTGTGGGATAAATGCCAATCCAATCTCTATATTACCTGTGTGTGCCAGTTAGAATTAAACTATCCTACTTTCTTCTGGTCATACCTTAAACAATCTTAAACACAATTTTTCAAAACAAATTTTTTCAATAGTTTCGACTAAAGATTCTTGTGTATACACTACAGAAACTTTATATATCATCACCTTCTCAAAGAAAATTGCTCAGACATATATATATATATATATATATATATATATATATATATATATATAAATGACTCATCTATATCCAAATAAATAGTCCAACAAGCAAAAAATGTCTATAAAGCAACTTGTGTGCTAGAAGTAAAAATGGTTGCTGCTATTCCTATAAATTTAAGATAAGGTCACTGGCATATATCTTGTCACAGTCTTTTGAGACTAATGTAACTCAGGTCAGCAGACACAGATAAGATGTCTTCATGGTGTGTACAACATGTATTTTCTATTGGGATTATCAACTTTTTTATCTTTCACAATGTTTTTGTGCTGGTGCTATTATATACTGTTGTGTGCTGTATATCAAACTGTTAGTTTCAGTGAAGCTTACAATCTATTATCTCTAACAATTTTGCCACCATGAACAATTGTATGGTTTGTCTCCTCACAGGTGACCCAGAATCTGATGCATTTGAAGAGGACACAGTGTGAATCTGTCCCCTCAGGCTACGGAAACCTGTTCAGCACTTGTGAACCCTATGAGGCTGGAGACCGATATCTTCAGTTCGTTGTGAGCCTGCCACGCAAGCATACTGAGCCAGAAAAATTCACCTTCCAGGAGTACATCCCTGCAGGCCAGAGGTGATGTCACCAGACCCTCGGGGAGGATGTTGGACATTATATTTTAGTTACTTACTTCATGGTCAACTTGTTGTGTACCATTTAGTTGGCTCATGAACCAGGGCAGGCAATTTTCATTCAGATGATAAAACAACTCAGAGTAGGTGGAATAGGTTTATAGCCTGCATACAAGTCTTAGTTTGTTACCAGCAAGGTTGTAGTCAGGAACCAACCAGGGACAAATAGCTAGAAGTGGTTGCGATGAAGATATACCAGCCCAGACATACATGTACAGTATAATCAGATCACATTCAGAATATTAGCATTTTATCATAACTGTTAAAGCCTTCTGCCACTGTCATGTCACATAGCTAGGTGTGCACATATTCTCTCATGTAGATGTACAGTATTTACTGTATGACCTCTAGACAACTTGGTAAGCAAGAATTCTTTCACTATGTAACCTAGCTTTACCCACCACCTGTAATCCTTAAAATTATGTCCCAGCTTAAAGACCAAGATTGTTTATTCATTTTAAAGGATCGGTCCAATTAAAAGAGATATTTTAATTTATACAGAGAGCATAGTGGGATGGGTCAGTCCCTGGTTTCCCTGGCTTTTGTCCACTTGGAAGTTATGTGTGTTTCTACACCACCTGTTTCCTTCTTCATGATTTAGGAAATATAACAAAAAAATAACAAGGAGAGTGGGAATCCCTCACACTCAGATAGCAAGCAATTGAGCTGTTTGAAAAAGTTTGAAAATTACTTGCTAAGATATTGCTAGACTTGCCAGGCTTCACAAATTTGTTGCACAATTGCAACAAGTCCGCATTGCATGACTCCAGATCAACTTTCTTAGAAAACATTCTGCAAGTTCTGGTTAAGTTATGTTGTGCAATAGTCATCCCACCACAGGAGTCACTGTGGCTGAATTTTCATGCTGTAGACTTGCAGAGCTCTTGCTGTAGACTCACCACTTCAACTTTGCTCTTGCTAGAGACTTGCCACGCAAATTTTCTACAAATTGGAATAGTGTCAACTAGAACTTGTACTTCAAGAGCTCTGCAAGTGTACAACTTGCCAGTGAAAATGTGCAGCAAGTTAGCAGACTTACAATTCAACACTGCCACAAATTTGTGGCAAGTTATCCTTGCTATCTGGGTAATAACCACAGCAGGTGTGCAGAGTCAGGAAATTAAAAGCACATATCTCATCAGTGGAATTCCAGAAGAAAATTATCAGATGGTTTAATGCTCCATTATCTACCAAAAACTTTAAATGACAGAAGATGCTGCTGAAGTAAAGCTGTCCATACATGACGGATGTTCAGGTAGTTAGACAGCTGCTGGTTCTGGCAGTCTGTATAACATAGTCAGCAGGGAAGATGCCTCTATCCATGCTGTCTAGCATGGATAGAGAAATATACAACTATATGTCTAGCCTAAGACTTTTCAAAATTCAAGAAGTGCTACTACTGCTAAATGACAGATCTCCAGCAAGTTTGTTGACAAAGAGAAGCCGGCTGGGGATCTGTCATTTAGCAGTGGCCATGCTGTTCGTGAACAAAATATGTCACTTTTAGGACCTCGTTCACATGGGTTTACTGGTCCCTCCAAAGGGTATCATCTCCTGCACGGGTATTCCATGCAGCCTCATGCAGGCTACCTGATCAAATTTAATGACAGGCGGGCAGCTGCACAGACCTGCAGGAATCCCCAAGCACATCTCCAACTGCACATCCATGCAGGATAGATGCACAGATAAGAATGCTGTCTGCCTGGTTCGCCCATGTTAATGAGGCCTAAAGGACTACATTGTACTGCTACCTGACTTCACGGGCAGCTTTAAGACATCCCCCAAGCATGTTATTTTGTTATTTGAAGGATTTTTATATGTTGCTTTTTATGCCGCATTAAAAGATCCTTCTTGCTTAACTGTTTTTTTGGGGGGTTTTTTTGCACTGGCATATGTCCCCCATGGCAGAGCCCAGCTAGCCATGCAGTCTTTAAAGCAGAGTTCCACCCAAAAGTGGAACTTCCACTCATTTGTCTCCTCTCCCCCTGTCTTTGACAGGTATCCTGTTCCCACTTCTGGAAGTCCGCACCGTGGCCCATGACGTCACATCGGGGCTCCCTCCTCCTCCCCTGTCCCCAGGCCAGTAGGAGAGAGGAGCGGACCTCAAGCATGTGCAGTAGGGTTCCCGGCGTGAAGCCGTAAGGCTACACTGCTGGGTTCCCTTACGCACAATGGCGGCGGCAGCGCCCGACAGCTGATGGAAACATCAGCTGCAGTTCCGACATCGCTGGACCCTGGGACAGGTAGGTGTCCTATTATTAAAATCCAGCAGCTGCAGTATGTGTAGCTGCTGGCTTATAATTTTTTTTTTTGGACCTCCGCTATAAATAGCTTGCAATATAGACTTCAATGGCTAACAAAAATAGAAAGATTCTGCTCCTATAGACTTCAGTATGGTTTGGCAATACATTTTTGCAGGCTTCCAGTTGGGTTTGCCAACACTTCTGCAAACTGAACTTTGGTTGGTTTGTTTATCCCAAGATCTAACCTGTCCAGTCTTTGTTGTGTAGGTCGTCCCCTGGAGGCAAAAGGAAGAATGCCGTGCAGCTGGTCAGAGTGTCTTCCTCTTTGTCTGACCTAAATGTCAAGACAGATGATATTGCAAGGATGTCTGCAGGTGAAATTTTCATTTTATTGGCCATAATATTTCCTTAAAGGATAGGTACACCTTAAAAAAGCCAAATGCACAGTGTTAAAGGATACACATCAATGTCTCTTTTCTTTTAGGTGAACGAAGCTCGTGGGGAAACAAGATTTTTCACAATGACTCTGAGAGTATCAGTGGCAGCAGTGAACCCAGGTCGCTGGAATCTCCTACAGAATGTCCAGGTGATGAGATTTAAAAGGCATACTAAACAACAATATTAACAAGCAGTTTGAATGTAATGCTTATTATCTAAAGGGGTGAGAGTATTCTGCATTCTGAATGCACCATTTACACAAAATCCATCAATTTTGAAACTGCCAGGGCTTTGTTTAACATCAGAATAAGACTTTGTACTGAGGAATGGGTTAACTTGGCTACAGTTAAATTAAATGCTTTTGAATATATCGTAAAAGAGAATTACTTATGGGGAAGAAGGATATGAACCAAAAGGATACCTTAAAATGCAGGAGCTCTGGGCTTACTTTCTGGACAATACCTTCATCAGTGGTACCAACTGGGTCCTTAAGAATGCAACAGGGGTCAGTTGGGTTGCAGTGTTTGAAACTGGGTCCCTGGTGTTGTCTACTTAGTCACTTCCAAAAGCCTTTTACATCTCCATACCACTGCACTGAGCAAGTGTGCAGGAGAAGGAGAGGCAAATTGTATAAGGTAGTGAGGAGTTCTAAAAGTTGAGGGAAGAGTTGGTGCAAAAGAGGGCTTGGTGCAAAAGAGGGCCTATGGGGGTTGCTGATGTTAGATATAGAAAAGAATAGCATGGACATATTAGCTGCAGTGGAAATGATATTGTTTTGGTTCTGGTTTGGTAAAGGCGCACCCAACCCAGTGTCATTCCATCCACTTCCTGCGAGCCCAACCCATTAAGGGTATGCCCTCTGGAGATGTGATTTTGGGCTCTAAAGTTGAACTGTGGCCAGAAACAAAACATTTCAAACAAGCCTCTATTGACCTCTGTAGCTGCAACCACTATGGAGTAATTTATCCTCAAAGCTTGTAGCTGAAACTTCTCAGCTTCCCTTTCTCTCAGTAGCGCAGCTCTCTTTACATCAGTGAGTTGGTAGTCTGCCAACTTTGTTATCTAATGTAAATAAATAGCGGGTGCCAGGAGGGAGACAGAAAAAAGTGCCGAAACCTGATGTAAAGTATAGCCAACGGCAAAAGTTTATTTTTTTCCTCACCTTTTGATAGAGTGGAGAGGGATTAAAACACGTGTCTGTGTCCAGTTAGGGTGATTGATTCACCCTCTCTATTTGTCCTGTTTGTTGTCATCATAAAGGGTGGAAGTGATAAAAATCCCACATTTTGCGTTGTCACCAGCACAGGTGTGGAAGGGAAATCTTCCAATGAGGACACTACTTATGGTGACCCTAGTGACAACCAGGGATTCCCTCTCTTTGGAGGGATTTCCTCTTCCTTCCTGTCTTGGCCCTGGTTGGTATCTTGCATCAGGGCCCAAGTATGCCAACCTACATCAATGCAAAGGAGATGCAATGATTCCCCAATCAACAATCTTATGGAACTTGCTTGACTCTCAGTAGATCAGCAGAGAAGGTTTTGGGTTGTTTCTGTCTTTAAGTTCAGCTCAACTTCTCTTAGGTGGAAGTACCTTTTGTTTTGGGCCTAAAGGAAATCCAAGAATCCCAGATGTGCTCCCAGGGGACTTTTCTTGGTACTTCTCCTGGGAAACCTCCTCAGGTACCCTCTAGAAGTGTTATGTGTCCATAACTTCTGCCCCTCTGAAACTTGATTGTCCTAATCTTGGGGCCTGTGTGACCTATGACATGTAGCAATCCTTCTAATTGCAGGAAAGTGTAGTTTATATTATGCTGTGCCAAGTGCCACAGATGATGCCATCACATGTTATTTTAAATTATACAGGTCACTTTGGCAAAAAAGTTGGTAAAGCCTCTTCTACAGGGACCATGTCCTCTGATGACCCAGATGAAAGAGATTCCTTTCATGCAGAGGATGTTGGTGAGTAACGCAATGAGCAATCATACACAGCTAATAATGTTTTCTTTTCTAACCAAATTCTCTTTGCGATCACACAGACTCTGTTGATGCCGCCTCTGAGAATGGCCTCAGTCTGCCAAGCTTGGTCATGTCACCAGCTGCCCAAACCCACCGTCTTCGACGTATCAGAGTGCCAACCAAGTGTAGGGAGTGTGAAGGCTTCATGGTCTCTGGTGTAGAATGTGACGAGGTGAGAAATGGAAACTCTAATGGTTTTTTGATCAGTTTTAGCCTGTTTTGGTGAACATTTACAAGTGTTTTATAAATCTTTATTTTGATTGCAAGGTGCATTAATGGCATTCTATTTGAAAGCCCCTCACCCACCCCTCGTCTGCGGTGGTTCCCAGGCTCTCCCATTCCTCCGGGAAGCCCATGGTAAGTTGTTGGAACGACTTCCCACAGAGGAAATGGAGGAACATTCTTTCCCCAATATCCTCTATGAGGAAAGAAATTGGAGGTGAAAAATTCCTTAGGTCTTATGGCTGTCATTCTCCGGTTGTTACAGCCAGGAAAGCAGCTAATCAAATACAATCTGTGTTCAGGGGTCTAATAAACCCCTGATGTCTCCATAGAGAGTACCCATCACCTGCCCAAAGCTATCACAGCTTGTTCTCTCTTTGTGATAGCAATAAAGTTAAAAAAAAAAATGATAAAAAGTGTAAAAACATGTAAAGAAAATAAAGAAAATGAAAGAAAAATAATAATTTAAAGCATCCCAGTCCCCGCAAATGCAAGCGTGCATGTAGGTCTAGCACGTATATGTAAATTGTAATTTTGACACACATCTGAGGTATCACAGTGAAAAAAATAATTCTAGGGCTATAATTCACAAAAAAAAAGGATTTTAAAGTTTCACCTAGTTTTAGGTACCGTAGCGCCCTAGTGAGGTTGCTAGGTTAAACTTAGTTATGGGCTTCACTGTAGTGATTGAAGCAGTGATTGATTGTTTTTGTCTGTTCAGGGTTTCCTAAGCTGGGTGTTTGATTTCTCCCACCTGTTTCTGGAAGATACTTCCATATTATAAGGCAGGGAGATACAAATGACCAGTGTGAAAATTTATCATGCCTCATCCATTCCCTGGAAGGAGGTGTCCAGAAGGTGGCTGGGGAGGTGATACATGTTTGGGAAGCTCTGGGGGAGTGTTCTTTCCTTTCCAAGGAGGGTTCCAGTCCCCTAGGGGGCTGCTGCGCCTAGGAGAGAGAGCTTCTGAGACAGGAGATTGCGGTCTGGGCCTCAGTAGGGCCTGGGGAAGATTGCTAAAGTATCGTATTTGCTGGAGGGCACTGTCCTGAAGTCCTGGGACTGGAGAAGGATCTTCTTATCTCTCTCACTGAGGATCTACCTGTGAAAGCTGGGTGTCAGACAGCCCCTAGGACACTGTAGTAAAGTACTTTAGTAAAGTAAAGAGTAAGGACTTTGCTGTGGACTTTTAGTTGTGCAAGTGCCAGAAGGGAACTAACTTTTTGAAGTTGCTATATAGACTGGGACTGCTCTTATAGAGTCCTAGATGTACAGACCATTTTACCTCCAGGAAAGGTGGCTATAGAGAAGATTAGTGAGAAGTTTGTCCTCTCATTATTGCTTTTGATTGTTTTAGGGTATCCTGTGTTAACGTATGTTAAAGTTATAAATACTAAAAAGACATCCCCTAGACTGAGCCTGAATTGTCAATGTATGTAGATCAGTGCTTGTGTGACTAGCAGCCTCTGCACTAGTAAGGGAGTACCTGTGTATCTACAGCAGCCCCTCTGGGGGTGAGCGATACAGTATCTTATTTTGTTGCCATTTCACAGGCATGTGCAATTTTAAATCTTGACATGTTTGGTATCTATTTACACAGCACAACATCATCTTTTATATTTTACCAAAAAATTGAGAGTTATAGTGTTTGTGTGCACTAAAATTAATTTCAGTGTATTTTTTCCCGAAAATTTGAATTTAAAAATGGCTTTGCAAGTATCATGTGCCACAGGGACCATTTCATTCTCCAGGACCTGTGCTTTCAGAAAATATACAATATTCGGAGGTTCTAAGTAATTTTCTAGCAGATTTTTAACATTTCAAATCTTCTGCTAGTGGTTAAACAAAAATGTTCTTTGATGGGACAATGAGCTCTCTCTTTACTGCCAATTTAGTCATGTTCAGCTGAGTTATTTGTTGTTTTTGCTTTTCTTTATAGTGCTATTTGATTTGTCACAAGAAATGCCTAGAAAGTTTACTCATCAAATGCGGTCACAAGAAACTGCCCAACAAAGTGTCCTTATTTGGTGTGGATTTCTGCAATTTCCCAAGATACTTCCCGGAAGAGGTGCCCTTTGTCATAAGCAAATGTACAGCTGAGATTGAGATGAGGGCACTGGGACAGCAGGTAAGAAAGACTTTGTCCTAGAACTTTTCTAAAGTTGTTAAAGTGGTGTTCCGGCCAAAATTATACTTTTTAAATAAAAATGCCCATATAATACACAAGCTTAATGTATTCTAGTAAAGTTAGTCTGTAAACTAAGGTCTGTTTTGTTCGTTTATAGCTGTAGTTTGTTCATTTATAAACTTACAGTAGGCCGTGGCCATCTTAAGTGTGGGCATCTGAAGCCAGACTGTATTTCTTCCTGGATCTCATCCTTGCAGATCTCGCACATGCTCAGTGCAGCACAAGCAGTGTAATAGATTTCAGGTCAGATTTCCATAGCAACGGCAGTGTCAATGGAAGTTGCCACCCCTTCCCAGAAGGCATTGCAAACAGGAAATGATGCGATGAGCTACGGCCAGGGAGGAGGAAGTGAAAAATGAATACAGCAGATATACAGTAGGTGGTGAGAAAAAAAATGAAAAAATATCCAATTCGTTTGCAGTGCACAGTTTAGTGAGGGATGCTGAGGAGTTGTAAAAGTGGGTGGAACTCCACTTTAATAGCAAAGGATTAATTCCCTGGACAAAATATAAACAACCTCTCTTTAGAGTAAACTTATCATTAGCTATAAGGAAAAACTGTTACTGATACGTCCAATATATGTACATATATCTCCTACATTGGGGCGTTTAAATTGGAGAAGCTGAAAACACACATAAGCGGAACTAAATCCATCGATTTAACAGTTTCAAAAAACAATTACATTCCTGGAATGCTAACTGTCACATTTGTTTGTGCTCTCAACCAAACTGTCAAACCATCAAATGGCTGGTGTCATAACTGATCACATGTGCAGCATCATGGCAGATGAAGATCAAACAGCTTCCATGGCTGAAAACGATAGGAGAGTTTTGCTTTGCTTTAAGGGGAAAAAAGGGAAAAAAAATATGTACAGTTCCTTAAAAAAGTATTCATACCCCTTGAAATTTTCCACATTTTGTCATGCTACAACCAAAAACGTAAATGTATTTTATTGGCATTTTATGTGATAGACCAACACAAAGTGGCACATAATTGTGAAGTGGAAGGAAAATGATAAATGGTTTTTAACATTTTTTACAAATAAATATGTGAAAAGTGTTGTGTGCATTTGTATTCAGTCCCGATTACTCTGATACCCCTAACTAAAATCTAGTGGAACCAATTGCCTTCAGAAGTCACCTAATTAAAAAATAGAGTCCACCTGTGTGTAATTTAATCTCAGTATAAACACAGCTGTTCTGTGAAGTCCTTATAGGTTTGTTAGAGAACCTTTTTGAATAGACAGCATCATGAAGGCCAAGGAAAACAGCAGACAGGTCAGGGATAAAGTTGTGGAGAAGTTTAAAGCAGGGCTAGGTTATAAAAAAATATCCCAAGCTTTGAACATCTCTTGGGGCACTGTTCAATCCATCATCCGAAAATGGAAAGAGTATGGCACAACTACAAACCTACCAAGACATAGCCGTCCACCTAAACTGACAGACTGGGCAAGTAGAGCATTAATCAGAGAAGCAGCCAAGAGGCCCATGGTAACTCTGGAGGAGCTGCAGAGAACCACAGCTCAGGTGGGAGAATCTGTCCACAGGACAACTATTAGTCGTGCGCTCCACAAATCCACCTTTATGGAAGAGTGGCAAGAAGAAAGCCATTGTTGAAAGAAAGCCATAGGAAGTCCCATTTGCAGTTTGTGAGAAGCCATGTGGGGGACACAGCAAATATGTGGAAGAAGGTGCTCTGGTCAGATGAGACCAACATTTTACTTTTTGGCCTAAAAGGAAAACGATATGCATTGCAGAAAACTAACACTGCACATCACCCTGAACACACCATCCCCACTGTGAAACATGGTGGTGGCAGCATCCTGTTGTGGGGATACTTCTCTTCAGCAAAGACAGGGAAGCTGGTCAGAGTTGATGGGAAGTTGGATGGAGCCAAATACAGGGCAATCTTAGATGAAAACCTGTTAGAGTGCAAAAGACTTGAAACTGGGGTGGAGGTTCCCCTTCCAGTAGGACAACGACCCTAAACATACAGCCAGAGCTACAATGGAATGGTTCAGATCAAAGCATATTCATGTGTTAGAATGGCCCAGTCAAAGTTAAGACCTAAATCCAATTGAGAATCTGTGGCAAGACTTGAAAATTGCTGTTCACAGGCGCTCTCCATCCAATCTGACAGAGCTTGAGCTATTTTGCAAAGAAGAATGGACAAAAATGTCACTCTCTAGATGTGCAAAGCTGGTAGAGACATCCCCAAAAAGACTTGCAGCTGTAATTGCAGTGAAAGGTGGTTCAAAGGTGGTCAAAGTATTGACTCAGGGGGGCTGAATACAAATGCAAGCCACATTTTTCACATATTTATTTGGAAACAATAATATGTTGAAAACTATTTATCACTTTCCTTCCACTTCACAATTATGTGCCACTCTGTGTTGGTCTATCACATAAAATCCCAATAAAATACATTTACGTGTTTGGTTGTAACCTGACAAAATGTGGAAAATTTCAAGGGGTATGAATACTTTTTCAAGGCACTGTGTGTGTGTGTGTGTGTATATATATATATATATATATATATATATATACACACATATATATATATATATATATATATATATATATATATATATATATATATATATACATATATTTATATATATATATATATATACATATATATATATATATATATATATATATATATATACATATATATATATATATATATATATATATATATATATACATATATATATATATATATATATATATATATATATATATATATATACACACACACACACTCACCGGCCACTTTATTAGGTACACTGTTCAATTGCTCAGTAACAGCTAATCAGCCAATCACATGGCAGCAACTCATTGCATTTAGGCATCTAAACGTGGTGAAGACGGCTTACTGAAGTTCAAACTGAGCATGAGAACGGGGAAGAAAGGGGATTTAAGTAACTTTGAACATGGCATGGTCAGGGGCGTAACTAGAAATAGCAGGGCCCCATAGCAAAATGTTGTATGGGGCCCCCCTGCAAACAGCCCCCCCAGCCACAGCTGCTCTAGTGTCAATGCAGCGTGACCTGTGCCACATACAGCGTGACCTGTGCCCAATGCAGCGTGACCTGTGCCCAATACAGCGTGACCTGTGCCCCATACAGCATGACCTGTGCCCAATACAGCCTGGTCTGCCTGTGCCCTATACAGCCCCAACGATGCAGAGGAAGAGGCAAGCCACCCGGATCAGCAGAGAGCGGGATTGCCCGCTGTAATAGCTTTCATTTGAATTTTCTGTCTTCCCGGGGCTCATCGTCACATAGCCCCACCTCTTGGCCCGACGCCTTTGATGACGTCACATGTCCCGCATTGGATCGGCGTTCTGTCTATCAAAGGCACCGGGCCAAAAGGTGGAGCTATGTGACATGAGCCCCGGGAACACTAAAAGTTCTAATGAAATCTCTTACATCAGGCAATTCAGCTCTCTGCTGATACAGACAGCTCGCCTCTTCCTTTCCTCTCTCTTCCCCTGGCTGGGAGACTGTGCCGGCAGTGCTCTTATCCTCACTGGGCCCCACTCGGCTGCGGGCCCCATAGCGCCCGCATGGTTCGCTATGGTGGTAGTTACGCCCCTGGGCATGGTTGTTGGTGCCAGACAGACAGGTCTGAGTATTTCAAAAACTGCTGATCTACTGGGATTTTCACACACAACCATCTCTAGGGTTTACAGAGAATGGTCCAAAAAGAGAATATTCAGTGGAGGAAGTTGTATGGATGAAAATGCCTTGCTGATGTCAGAGGTCAGAGAATAATGGGCAGACTGGTTCGAGATGATAAAAAGCCAACAGTAACTCAAATAACCACTCGTTACAACCAAGGTATGCAGAATACCATCTCTGAATGCACAACATATCAAACCAGATGGGCTACAGCAGCAGAAGACCACTCCGGGTGCCACTCTTATCAGCTAAGAACAGGAAATGGAGGCTAAAATTCGTACAGGCTCACCAAAATTTGACAATAGAAGATTGGAAATACATTGCCTGGTCAGATGAGTCTCGATTACCGTTGAATTTGGCGTAAACAACATGAAAGCATGGATCCATCCTGCCTTGTATCAACGGTTCAGGCTGGTGGTTTAATGGGGTTGCGGATATTTTCTTGGCACACTTTAGGCCCCTTAATACCAATTGAGCATTTTAAAATGCCACGGCCTACCTGAGTATTATTGCTGACCATGTCCATCCCTTTATGACTACAGTGTCCCCATCTTCTGATGGCTCCTTCCAGCAGGATAATGCACCATGTCACAAAGCTCAAATCATCTCATCACTGGTTTCTTGGACAGGACAATGATTTCATGAACACTTGACTTGGTAATTCCAATTTCCTCTGCAATCATTCTGATAGTGAGCTGTCGAAAATAAACGGACAGAATGTGGATGCAGTGAGGTCAGTTCTCCACCGTGACCAAAAGTTCACGATCAGAATGATTGCAGACGAAACGGGATTTACCAAGTCAATTATTCATAAAATCGTGAACATGAGAAAGGACACCATTTTAGTAGTGTGGATAACTTCCAAAGAGCCACTATGCAGGCTCTGAACGCCATCCAACTTGAAGACTTCCAGGGATGATATAAAGAATGGAAAACTCGCTGGGAGCATTGTCTACACTCACAAGGTGCATACTTTGAAAGGAAACAATGTTCAATTGTAAAACTTTCCAAAAAAAAGAATTTTTAAAATATCATTCTCATTACTTTCCAGACACACCCCACGTGTATATATATATATATATATATATATATAAATATATATATATATACTTACTTAAAGTTGGGGTGGGGTAGATAGATTTTCTAACTTTTTTCCCCACATCCTTTTCTTTACTCTATTGCCTTTCATTCTAGGGTCTGTACCGAATCAGTGGAGCTAAAGCCCGGGTGGAAAAGCTTCTGCAGGCCTTTGAGAATGGACGTGAGCTAGTGGACTTATCAGGGCATTCACCCCATGACATCACCAGCGCACTCAAACACTTTCTCAAAGAGGTACCGTAAGCCAAAGCCAAACAGAAAAGATTCTGGGAACAACCTAATGCCGCGTACACACGATCGGAAATTCGGCCAGCAAAAGACCGATGAGAGCTTTTGGTCGGAAAATGCGACCGTGTTTATGCTCCATCTGACTTTTGCTGGCCGAATTCCAGCCAGCAAACGATTGAAGGCATGTTCTCAATTTTTCGGTCAGAAAAAGTTCCAACCCGAAAATGCGATCATTTGTAGCAATTCCGGCACGCAAGATTCCTACGCACGCTCGGAAACAATTTGATGCATGCTCGGAAGCATTGAACTTCATTTTCTCGGCTCATCGTAGTGTTGTACGTCACCGCGTTCTTGACGGTCGGAAGTTCAGCAAACTTTTGTGTGACCGTGTGTATGCAAGCCAAGCTTGAGCGGAATTCCGTCGGAAAAGCCATCAAATCTTTTTCCGACCACAATCCTGATCGTGTGTACGCGCCATTAGAGTGCGAAAGTATAGAGCTGGAGCACTAGATACAGTAAATTATTTAACACAGGTTTTTTTTTATAAAGGCATTTTAAATCCACAAGATACATTGGGAGTGCTCAGTATGAATTGGGTTATTTAGTAAGTTTGTCATTTTTTGGAAATTTGACTTTGGCCAGCTGTCTGCAAGAAGGTCATAAAGGCGGACTGGTAGTTCCAAGATCATGGAGTGGTAAGTTTTAGCACTAAAGACTAAGTGCCAGATAAAGTAAGTGAAACAATAGGTTAGTGTGAGGGTTAAGGCTAAGCAGTCAACGTTTAGTGGTAGGAATAAGGGTAGGGTTTGGCCGATTTAAGTGATAAGAAACATGTTATGGTGCAGATTAAAGGTTACCGTAATTTTAAAGCATCTGAGGTTCTTTTACAGAGGGAAAAGCCAGCTCTTTAAACTGGCTCAAAAAGTCAAAAGGTATTTTATCTTAATGCATTACATGCCTTAGAGTAAAAAAAATTCACTTGCTGTTTCTTCCGACCCTCACCCAAATACTTACCTGAGTCCTCTGTCAATCCAATGCTGTGCCCATCTGCAGCAGCGTTGGTCTCTCTTCCCCTTTTCACAGAAAAGCTTGCAGCAGCAGGAGTAGGAACCATTGGCTCCTACTGCTGTCAGTCAAATCCTGTGAGGTGGGAGCAGGAGGCAGGGCTGAGCTGTATGTGTCTTTGGAGTGCGCCCACATGTGTGCCCCTATAGCAAGTGTCTTGCTATGGGGGCACACACAGAAGAGAAAGGAATGAAGAGCCCACGGGAGGATCCCAGAAGGGGATGTAAGGGGCCGCTTTGTGCAATATCCTGGCACAGAGCAGGTAAATATAAACTTCTTTTTTATTTCAGGCTAAAAAAAGTATTTAGTGGCATTTTAAGACTTTGTAATTCCAAGAGGCATTACATGGCATTTCCAATCATGTGATTACTGGAAATTACGCCACAACTGTGACGTTCCACAAGAGTGAACATTATATTAGGAATAACAATAACACTAAACATTACCACCTAGTGGCAGAAATAATAATTGCAGTATAAAATCTTCGAATAGAACAAAAAAGAGACAGCACACAGGCTCATAGTGCAGTTACCTCTATTATTTATTAATTTTTATTAATATTTATTACCGAGAGACACGGACAGCAGCGATCACCCGGCAACCCCTCCGCCGGAGACGAACGGCCGATGCCTTTCCTTAGGGAGGCAGGGGGAAGGAAGAGCCGGGGCCGCTCTAACCTATTTTGCCAGGGAGCACACAGGAACAGGAAGTGTGTCCTGAGACACGATGTGCCAGGGAGTCTTAGGACAATAGGGGCTTCCTGATTAGCCGGGTGGAGACCTTTGAAATTCATTCGCTATTGTCACGCAAGTGGGTGAGCTCGGGGCCCACCCTTTTTTGAGGCCTGTTAGAGCTTCTGGCTCTCATCACATGCTTCAAAAAAAAAAATGCATGGATGGGGGGGCAGCGCCCTTGCGCCCCTAATGGATGGGCCGCCACTGGTTGAGACTTTGGTTCCCCAAGGTCTTCATGTAGCTGCTGCAACCAACTATGTCTGTATAAACAGCATGCTAACATCTCCAAAATATAAATGTACCCGCTGAAGCCCTCTAGGTCAGGAAGGGATACTTTTTCAGAATTTTTGCTTACTAAACAAAAAAATTACTGGTGAAAACTGACATAATTCACAAGTAGATTACCCAAAAGACACAGGATGATAGTTTTGTGACTTACTATTACTAATTATAGTAGTGATGTTTGCCATGTTCCCTCCAGCTCCCCGATTCTGTGGCCACCCATCACCTGTATGAAGAATTTATGACGTTCTCAAAAGATTTCCCTGAAGAGAGGAAAGAGCCAGAGGTTCAACAAGAAGCCATTCATCGAATGAAGGATATTCTTTGCCGCCTCCCACCCAGTAACTACAATACACTCCGCCACCTAACAGCGCACCTGTATCAGTAAGGAGAAGGCATTCTCACTACTAGCTTAGATCCAATGTTTTTGGAGGACACTGTATTTGTGAATAAGGCTGGACTCTTGGACTCTTGGGTGTTGATCTGGAATCTTTAAAGCAAGATTCCAGTCAAACTGATAAACATATATATATATTATATATATATATATATATATATATATATATATATATATATATATATATATATATATATATATATATATATAATATTCTTTCTTACCTACCATTTGTATTTCTGTTCTGAGATTTAACCACTTAAGGACCACCCGCCGTCGTTTTAAGTCGCTACTTTGAAGAAGAATATCGTTGTTATGGCAGCAGCTTTTTTTTTTTTTTTTTTTTATTGCATTTTAGTGTAAATTTGAGATCTTAGGTCTTTTTGATCCCAAATCTCATATTTAAGAGGTCCTGTCATGCCTTGTAATAGGAATAAAAGTGACACAATTTTTTTTTTTTCTAAAAGAACAGTGTAAAAATAAAAAATAAAAGGTAATATAAATAAGAAAAACAAAAAAATTTTTAAGCGCGCCCCGTCCTGCCAAGCTTGCATACCGAAGCGAACGCATACGTGAGTAGCACCCGCATATGAAAACGGTGTTCAAATCATTCTAGCCCTAGACCTCCTCTGTAATTCAAAACATGCAACCTGTAGAATTTTTTAAACGTTGCCTATGGAGATTTTTATAGGGTAAAAGTTTGTCGCCATTCCACGAGCGGGCGCAGTTTGAAGTGTGACATGTTGGGTATCAATTTACATTATCTTTCACAATATAGAAAAAAAAAATTGAGCTAACTTTACTGTTGTCTTATTTTTTAATTCAAAAAAGTGCGCTTGTAAGACCTTTTATAAGTAACACTAAGGGCTCTTTCACACGGACGTGTCCATGTACGGCCTCCGCTTTGCTCAGTGGGGGAGCGCTCCGTCGATCCCCGCTGAGCAGGCAGATGACAGGTCGGTCTCTGCACATTGTGCAGGGACCGACCTGTCAGAGCGCCGCCCTCTTCTATGGGGGATCGGATGAAGACGGACCGTAGAGTCCATTTTCATCTGATCCGCAGACGGATGGAAAAGTAGGGTTTTTCCGGATCGGAGCGGTTCGGATGTCAGCGGATGTCACATGTCACCGCTGACATCCGTCTCTCCATAGACCTGTATGGAGCGTCAGTTCAGGACCTGAACGGTTCGCCCGTGTAAAAGGGCCATTACAGGTGTTGTCCTTTTCACAGCTTTTGACTGGACATTGATAGGAGAAGCAGCACACTGATGAGCTCATTCTTCTGTTATCAGCATGTCCTTGTTAGCAAATGAGCACTGCAGCAAAAGAAGCAGCACAAGCCAGTCTGGCTTGTGCTGCTTCTTCTATCCAATTCTATGTTCTGCTGTACCCTGTATGGAACAGGGCTGATATCAAATCAAATGTAGGTACTAATACTGCTTAAATTTAAAAATATACAGTGCTGTGCAAATGTTTTAGGCATGTGTGAAGTAATGCTGTAAAGTAAGAATACTTTCAAAAATATATTTTTTATTTTTTTATTTTTTTATCAATTTACTGTACATAATGCAAAGCGAGAGAACAGAAGAAAAATCTAAATCAAATCAACACTTGGTATGACTACCCTTTAGCTTCAAACCAGCATCAATTCTTACACCTGCACAGTTTCACAAAGTAAGGGATTTTGTAGAGTTACAGTCAGGTGTATGATTAAACAACTATACCAAGCAGGTGCTAATGATCATCACTAATCCTGGCCATACACTATTCGAAAAATCGGCCGAAATTCGGTCATTAAGACAGTTTGTTCATTTTTCGGCCAGTTAATGGGCACAAATCGGTAATCGGTTGGGACATTTTTAAGCCGAAAAAACAAAGGACAAGTTTGGAAATTTTCTGCCGAACGAACGATAAATTGAAAGGTTAATGTGTTTCCCATCCAAACTGTTTGCACTAGGTATATGTGAAAAAGAAATAACAAAAAAACAGATTCATTTATGTCCATTGAACGATTTATCAGTCATTACATGATGGCACTATCGTTTGCTCTCATGGCCAAATATTCGTTTTTAGAAACTGGCTTTGAACGATTTTTCATATAGTGTATGGCCAGCATAAGAACAAAACCCTTGTAACTAGGTACCAGGATAACAAACCAGCTTCTTCAATGACAAATATATGTGGTTGGGTTTATTCAAAATATGTTATTTTATTAATTATTTTATGTATCAAAAATTCTTATAGAGTAAAAAAGGTGGTGTATTAACCCCCAGCATCAGGGGATACACACAAGAACAGATAAGACATGTTAAGAACCGTACATACCTGACAAACAAATGGAAAACATGTAACACAAATACAAATAATGTCCGGACACCAAGTCTGTCAACACACAGAGCTGTACTACGGTAAAATAGCAGCTATATATTATTCTCAAGGGTCAGAGCTTTATCCGGTAACAACACATGTGTGTGGATCCCCTTGGGAGCTCGAGCTGGGATATAGCTGGGATTATGTAAAGTCCCCTAAACTATATTCACTGCATTATAGATCCCATGGACCTACACATTCCTCATCCGATGGAGTCATAGAGGTATTTACATATTTCCATATGATGGATGGATGTATTCAATGTTTGCATTATACACCGCTTCGTCCCATAATTATGTCCTACCTAGGGTTGCCACCTCATCCATTTAAACCCGAACACATATTAATTACACAGGTTCTGTGGCTGATTAAGGTGGTTATTAAACTCACTTGGTGCCTAATCTGCATTAAATTAGCTTCAGAACCTGTGTAATTCATATGTGTTCGGGTTTAAAGGGATGAGGTGACAACTCTAGTCCTACTGATAAATCAATGCCACGAATCCAAGTTCAGTCAAGGTAGGATAGTTCAATGAATACAGCTAATAGATTCAATTTATTGCAGTGTCTCTAAGTGCAGCAAGGCTTAAGCAGATGATTTAAGCAGATTGTTGTAGCACACAGACAGCCAACAGAGACTAGCAAGGAGAGGAAAGGGAGCAGCAGCATATAGCAAGGCAGCAATCAGCATAAGTAACAACAGCAGATAGCTCCAACCAGTGGCGTCTCCAGCTTTCATATTTAGGGGGGGCACATGGGGGGACAGGGACAAAAGTAGGGGGCAACTATAAAATGCATATATATATATATATATATATATATCCTGGGGACCATTACTACGATCCCACAACGTCCCTTTCACATGTTCTGCAGTGAGCAGTGAGCTCCCTTCCTACTGTATTGTGGTCCCCCAGGGTGGCACAAAACAAGAGATATATGTCACCAGCATACCAAGAAAATATAAGGGTCCAAAGCAGTGAGAGAACTATGGGTTGCAAAGGTTGTTTTGCCACCGGGCCCTGGTGTTCTGCCACTGTGGGGTTCCCCAGCCTCCTCTTGCTGTCCTGCCCCTGCTATTGACAGCGCTGGTCTGGCATCTCTTGGAATTTACAGGCTGGTTCTCTTGTCATAAGGACGGGAGAAATCAGTCTGTTTTTTCAGTAACTGAGAGTCCTGGTGGAGTCCTTCCTGCAACTCGCTCTTCTCACTGCTAATGAGGATGCAGGGGAAGGAGCAGATTGGGCGGCCGTGGTTGTGTGAGCGCTCGCATTATGCAGTGTCAGCGAGCAGAGAGAGGGGGGAGGAATCACACGCAGGAGCTGACTGGGGACGCTCTCCCTCTTAGACATTGTAAAAAAAGAAATAAAAATTTTAATTGGAGGGGGGCACATGGTGGGGCACAGCATAATGTTGGGGGGGCCAGGGCCCTCTCTGCCCCCCCCTAGTGACACCATTGGCTCCAACTCGTCTCAATCCCATACTCTCAGTCCTTGCTTGGACTCCTTCCTCACTGCTGCTAGTAATATCAAAGGCAGAGTGCAGAAGTCCCCACTTTGGTAGTGGTGTATATGTGTATACGTTACCGACACTCGTGGACAGTTTCTGGGACACCCCTGATCCTATGATAGCTTGTCTGTTCTGATTGCTCTTAGTGTTATTCCAATTCCTTACAGGGCATGCTGCCACTTGTGCACTTAGTCCTGCTCCCTCTCCAACACACCAGGCAATGCAACAGGTGGCATAACATGATGCTGATAACGTCAACGTGTTTCACCAAAGAGTAGCGTACCTTCGTCTTCATATGTAGGTTGAAACACAGTCATTAAATGAAACTGAAACAGCTGTGTAGGAGGCTTAAAACTGGAAGAGGAACAGCCAAACTCTGTTACTAAGTTGAGAATGTGGAAGACAGTTTCATGTCACAGGTCATACACCAAGACTGAGCGCAGCAACAAGACACAAGGTAGTTATACTACATCAGCAAGGTCTCTCCCGGGCAAAGATTTCAAAGCAGACTGAAGTTTCAAGATGTGGTGTACAAGCTCTTTTGAAGAAGCACAAAGAAACAGGCAATATTGAGGATTGTAGATGCAGTAGTTGGCCAAGGAAACTTAATGCAGCAGATAAAAGGCACATCATGTTTACTTTCCTTTGACATCAGAAGATGTCCAGCAGTGCCATCAGGCTCACCCATCTACTGTTCAGGGAAGTCTTGCCAGAAGTGGTCTTCATTAAAGATTTGCGGCCAAAAAGAGATATGTAGAAACAAGGCTAATGCCGTGTACACACGAGCGGACTTTCGAAGGATTGAACTCCGAAGGACTTTTTGACGGAGTTCCAACGGACTTGCCTACACAGGATCAAACCAAAGTCCGATCGTCTGGAACGTGATGACGATACGACCGGACTAGAATAAGGATTTTCATAGCCAGTAGCCAATAGCTGCCCTAGCGTCGGTTTTCGTCCGTCAGACTAGCATACAGACAAATGGAATTTTCAACCGGACTCGAATCCATTGGAAAGATTTGAAACATGTTCTAAATCTAAAGTCTATCTGATTTTTCGACAGCAAAAGTCCGATGAAGCCCACACACGATCGAATTGTCCGGCGGATTCGTTCCGTCAGACCTTTGCTGTCGAAAAGTCCAGGCGTGTGTACACGGCATAAGCGACACTGGGGTGCGGAAAATGGCTGCAGGTGCTCTAGACTGATGAGTCAAAATGTAAAATATTTGGCTGTAGCAGGAGGCAGTTTGTTCACCGAAGCGCTTGAGAGCGGTACAATGATGAGTGTCTGCATGCAACAGTGAAACATTGTGGAGGTTCCTTAAAAGTTGGGGCTACATTTCTGCAAATGGAGTTGGAGATTTGGTCAGGATCAATAGTGTCCTCAATGCTGAGCATAACAGGCAGATACTTATCCATCATGCCATGCCATCAGGGAGGAGTGTGATTGGCTTCAAATTTATTCTGCAGCAGGACAACGACCCCAAACATATACAGCCAATGTGAACTATCTTCAGCGTAAAGAAGAACAAGGAGTCCTGGAAGTCATCGTTCGGCTCCCATAAAACCCTGATCTTAACGTCATGGAATCTGTCTGGGATTACATGAAGAGACAGAAAGATTGAGGCAGCCTACATCCACAGAAGATCTGTGGTTAGTTCTCCAAAATGTCTGGAACAACCTACCAAGTTCCTTTAAAATATGTGTGCAAGGGTACCTAGGATTGATGTTGTTTGGAAGGCAAAGGGTGGTCACACCAAATATGGATATGATTCGGATTTCTCTTCTGTTCATTTACTTTTTGTTTACTAATTTTGTTAACTGATAAAAATAAATTATTAACACTTCTATTTCTTGCTTTCTTCATTTACAGCATTTTTTTCACACCTGCCTAAAACTTTTGTACAGTGCTGTACATTAAATGATGTATTGAGCTTTAAACAAAATGAATACAGAGCTGCATTCATTTTTGTATCTATATCTGCCTGGCGTTCAGCTTAAATTATATCTGAATCCAGTGAGTAGAGAAGGTAACGTTTAAAAGCCCTGATAGGTTTATTTTTATATATCTTTGTCTTGTTGAGGAGATTTACGTTCAGTTCCTGTCCAAAAGATGCAACAGGAAGTGAGCGGAAGTCCCAATGAAGTGAGAAGATTACCTCTCTTAGATAGTTAGACAACAATAGATAGACAACAATGACATTTGAGCATGTGAGCACTGTTCTGTGAAGACGTACGGCGAGCCAAATCCAGTGTTGATGCAACCCTGGGGGTGTGTCTACTATGACCTGGGCTCACAGGAAGTGGGTTGAATGATGCTGGATGGTACCTTGGATCACTGAGTCTGCGGGGAAACAGTACCAGTGAGGGAGTTAGGGGTAAGGTAAGTAAAAGTGTTTTTTTTACTGATACATTAAGTAAAAATGAGCATTCAACTCTTGCATCGCAAGGGGAGACCCATTGCAAAGGTGGTTTTTTCAGCAGTAAAGCCCAACTCTGGAAAACTTTAGAAGTATCCCTTGCAGTGGAAGGGTCAACCGCTTGTTTTGTCTCGGAGAGAGGAGAAGCGCTTTTACTTACCTGATCTTCTGCTCCCCAAAAGATGGCGCTCCACCACACTCCAGTGGTGGATTGTCCTTGTTCTTTGACTTCATCATGTCCAATGCAGGACTATGGAGCCTGCTTTGGTCTTGATGACATCAGAACCTTAGACTATATTGTGGGGGGAAAAGGTGCTGCAAGAACCAGTCTAGTAGTACGGAGGAGAGGAGGATCAGGTAAGTAAATCTTCTTCTCTGTGTCCCTTATACCTAAGAGAGCAATTTTTTTTCGCAGTTGAGCTTTAATATATAAAATACACGTGTGATTTCATATGTAGATTTCAGATACTGGAACATTTGAATGAACTTTTGAAATCGTTTTGAGATTTTTATCTGAAGTGTGCAGGTGCAACATATCTTCCCTTTGTGTACCTCCAGTGTTTCAGAGAGATTTGAGGAGAACAAAATGAATCCTAATAACCTGGGAATTATCTTCGGCCCAACGCTGATTCGTCCATCTCCTGGACAGGACAAGCCTATGACGTGTCTGCTGGATTCTGGCTACCAGGCACAAGCTGTCGAATTCCTCATCAACAACTATGAGAAAATATTTGGAATGGATGAGCTTCCTGTATCCAGCCACCAGGGAGCAGTAGAGGAGCCATCTGAGGCAGAATTGGATTCTGTTGAGTTACTAGTGGCAGAAGTAAGAAATAATTGCACTTTACTGTTTTATATAACCTGATGTGACCTCAGATGTTTGCCAAGTACCCTACTGATGTTTACCAATATATGTAAGCTTAGAAGTTGATTAGCTACCATGCACAGCTGAACCAGATTTTGCATTTTTCAGTTTTAGTAAATCAACCCCATACAGTAGTTAAAGTAGAACTATGGGAAAAACGGTTGTTTTCATTTTGAATAGAGCAAGGTTGGGTTATAACCCCTGTCAGTTTTTTTTCCCCCCATCTGTGTCCCGTTGCAGAGATTTTCCTTCACTTCCTGTCCCATAGCCAAACAGGAAGTGAGAGCAAATCCCAGCAAATTAAAGTAAATTCTTGGGGATCCCCAGGTCACCAGAACTAGTGTCCCCATTGGAAGATTTCCTCTCTATTACTTTTCTGGACAACCTGAAATTTGGGATTTTCTTTTACTTTTAATTTTAATGATAATGATAAACAAGTCAAATAAAGAGAGAAGGAATCTCCTTAACAAAGGCACAGACAGCAATAAAAACTAACAAGCATTCTAATCGCTCTCCATCCTATCCAATACAAAAAAATTTGCCTTAAGTTATACTTTAACCACTTGCCGACGGGACCATAGCTGAATGATGGCTACAGTGCCGTCAGCTAGTTCTGGGAGGGCGTACTATGATGTCCTCCCAGACTCGTGCTTCCCACGTGCCCCCTGGGGCACACACCCGGAACTGTCCTCTGGATTCAGCATCAAGGATCAGGGTAAAGGGCAGATGAAAGCGGCCCTTTACCACGTGATCGCTCCATCCAGTGACGGAACAATCACTTGTCAACAAGCCGGCGCATGTCTGGTTTAGCTCTCTCCTCTCCTCGCATGCGATCGGTACAGTGTGTGAGGAGAGGAGAGAGCCGGTGCAGCAGCGCAAGGGGGCTGTCTCTGGAGTGCCCACAGGGCTGATCTGTGCCCATTCATGCCTCATCCATGCCTTATACATGCCCATCCGTGCCTCATACATGCCCATCTGTGCCTCATACATGCCCATCCGTGCCTCATACATGCTCATCTGTGCCTCATACATGCCTATCCGTGCCTTATCCATGCCCATCCGTGCCTCATCTGTGCCTCATACGTGCCCATCCATGCCCATCTATGCCACATCCATGCCTCATACATGTCCATTCGTGCCTCATACGAGCCCATCTGTGCTTCATCATCTTTGCCTCATCCTTGCCCATCCATGCCGCATCTATGCCTTATCCATGCTCCTCCATGCCCATGCATGCCCATCCACAGAATAGTCATGGATATATATATATATATGTATATATATATATATATATATATATATATATATATATATATATATATATATATATATAGATAGAAAGTTGCTAATATACTTTGAAATTGCTGTTATTTTAATTTTATTTTATAATTGCACAATTGTATAATATGATGCACTAGTTAACACACAGTGTGTTATGAGGTAAGCTCTGCACTAATTTAATTGTATTATATTCAGGGGTAGGAAACCCCCGGCACTGGTACCACAAGCGGCACACAAAGCCTCTTTTTCCGGCAGGGCAGCACAGGGAAGTGTCAGTGAAACACTAATGCATTCCAATTTCAGAATTCCCCACACTGCACTAAGGGGGAGGCTCTGTGCCCCCACACATTGTAAAAGTTGGGAAACATTGTTTGGTTCTCTAACTTTGCTGTAGCTGCGATCGTCAGCTTTTGTGATGGGGAAGAGATTTGGGTGCAGTTCTGCTAGGGGGGGGGGGTCCCTGTTTCCAGGAGGAGGAGGACTGTCTTGGCCACTGCTAAAGCCAATCACAGTCCTTCTAGCCCCGTCCATCATCTGAAGGAAGGTGACTCGCTTGGTTGCCACTACCAATCTCAGAAAGATGGGATTTCACTGAGATTGAGAAAACCACAATCAGGTGACAGTTTGTGGAATTACTGTTGAGCTTCTGGGAACTTTGTTGAAATAATTCCTGAACCTTTGTGTCACTTACTACTGAACCCTCTATGTAACTTTAAGCCAGAGCCAGTATTCAGCGCAATGAAAATCACACCCAACCACTTTTTCTCAGCTGCGGGGGCCCAACTTATGATCCTGCACACAGGCCCACTGCTTTCAGAAAATGCCCCTGACCTGAGCACATCATTGCACATCCATTCCAGATGCTTGTATGTGACATCACATGCATCCCATACATCCCATACATCACATACATCCCATACATCCCATACATCACATAAAAGCATGTGGGCTGTATGCGAGAGGTGGATCAGCAGGATTAGTGTGACAGGATAGGTAGATTTGTCTCATCTCGGCTTCCTTTCACCACTCTGCATATCATAGATGAGAAGAGGATACAGCGGTGGGGAAAATGAGCAGGAGGGGTTCAGAGGTGGGACAGATGAGCAGGGGGTAGAGCAGTGGGGCAGATGTGAAAGGAGGTGTATTGGTGGGACAGATGAGCAGGGGGTTACAATGGTGGGGCAGGAGAGCAGGGGGAACAGAGGTGGGGCAGAAGAGCAGGGGGGTACAGAGGTGAGACAGATGTGCAGGAGGTACATTGGTGGGGCAGATGAGAAAGCGGGTTACAGTGGTGGAGCAGATGAGCAGATGGGTTCAGTGTTAGGACAGATGAGAAGGTGATTCAGTAGTGAGACAGAAGAGCATAGGGATACAGCGGTGGAGCAGATGTGCTGGGAGATACAGTGGTGGGGCAGATAAGAAAAGGGGGCCCATTGATGGGGCAGATGAGCAGGGGGGGTTACAGTGGTGGGACAGAAGAGCAAGGGGGTACAGTGGTGGGGCAGATGTGCAGGAGGTACAGTGGTGCGAGGGATGAGTAGGGGGTTCAGTGGTGGGACAGAAAAGCAGGGGGTACAGTGACGGGGCAGATGAGAAGGGGGTTACAGCGGTGGGAAAGATGAGCAGGGGGGGTTCAGTGTTGGGGCAGAGCAGGAAGCAGGAACACTGGTGGGATAGATGAGCAGGGGGTTACAGCAGTGGGTCAGAGGAGCAGGGGGGTACAGAGGTGGGGCAGATGTGCAGAGGAGAAAGGAGGTACATCGGTTGAACACATGAGCGGAGAGTTATGCCCCGTACACACGGTCGGACATTGATCGGACATTCCGACAACAAAATCCTAGGATTTTTTCCGACAGATGTTGGCTCAAATTTGTCTTGCATACACACAGTCACACAAAGTTGTCGGAAGATCCGATCATTCTGAACGCGGTGGCGTAAAACACGTACGTCGGGACTATAAACGGGGCAGTAGCCAATAGCTTTCATCTCTTTATTTATTCTGAGCATGCGTGGCACTTTGTGCGTCGGATTTGTGCACACACATAGTATAGTGGTGGAGCAGATGTGCAGGGTGTTACAGTGGTGGGGCAGATGAGCAGGGTGTTACAGTGGTGGTGCAGGTGTGCAGGGTGTTACAGTGGTGGGGCAGATGTGCAGGGTGTTACAGTGGTGGTGCAGGTGTGCAGGGTGTTACAGTGGTGGGGCAGATGTGCAGGGTGTTACAGTGGTGGGGCAGATGTGCAGGGTGTTACAGTGGTGGGGCAGATGTGCAGGGTGTTACAGTGGTGGGGCAGATGTGCAGGGTGTTACAGTGGTGGGGCAGATGAGCAGGGGGTTAGTGGTGGGACAGATGAGAAGGGGGTTACAGTGGTGGGGCAGATGAGCAGGGTGTTACAGTGGTGGGGCAGATGTGCAGGGTTTTACAGTGGTGGTGCAGATGTGCAGCGTGTTACAGTGGTGGGGCAGATGTGCAGGGTTTTACAGTGGTGGGGCAGATGTGCAGGGTGTTACAGTGGTGGGGAAGATGAGCAGGGTGTTACAGTGGTGGTGCAGATGTGCAGGGTTTTACAGTGGTGGGGAAGATGAGCAGGGTGTTACAGTGGTGGTGCAGATGTGCAGGGTTTTACAGTGGTGGGGAAGATGAGCAGGGGGTTACAGTGGTGGTGCAGATGTGCCTCATCCATGCCACATCTGTGCTGTTCCGTGCCCATACATGCCTCATCCACGCCACATGAGTGCTCATCCATGCCACATCAGTGCTACATAGTTACAATAGGCGTGCGCACGGGGGGGGGGGGGGGGGGCGGGTTTGCCTGGGCACACCCTAATGCCCAGGCACACCCCAGGGCTTTTTTGCTGGCAGGATCTCCATTCTGGCACATTTGCAGCTATGCGACTGGGACTGTTTTTTATTTGGCTGTGTAACTCCTGTGAGTGCAGACACTGAACACGGAATGAGCAGGCTAGCGGCCGCATTTTCCGATGCTACTTCTATAGTTCCGGCTACTGCATCCCTGACAGCGGAATATCACTCCGCCGCCTGCTGTCAGGGATGCTATAACCACAAATATATAGGTAGCATCGGGGCTGGATTAACCCCACCGTTTTCAAACAAGACCTGCCCGCTGCCACCGCTTCCACTCCACCACTGCCCTTTGTCCAAGAAAAGTATTTGCCAGAACCGTTCCTCCCTGCTCCGCCTCCGATTGCCCCGCCTCCCAGCTTCCGCCGTCAGTGCCGACAACGCAACAACCTGAGGTGAAGAGGATGCACCGAGACTCAGGAAATGTCACTGGTAAGGGGGGAGTTGGGGGCACAGACTTTAGCCGTGTGTGTGTGTGTGCGCGGCTCTGCAGCAGGCAGGGAGGGAGGGGGGTGTAGTGCTTTTCATCTATCCTCTGAATTCTTTCATTTGTTGTATTGAACAGCTAGTAAGAAGTGTGTATCACTGTTTACATGTTCAGGGATGTTCTTCTCATCACATGAATATAAGCCAACCTGCTCTTTGGTTCCCAGTCATTATGCAATGTTCTGTACCTGAAGTCCAGGATATGTCATGGGTAACCTATCCCTAGTACAGCCGTGTTAACAAGGGCCTAATTAGCGGGTAAAAGTACATATCCTGTGTAAATACGATCACATCTCCTGCAGGGAATAAATATTGACCCCCCTGTCTCGATGATTAGTAAGTCATTCTCTGGTAAATGTGGCTGCTAATTGCACATTCATACTTTCTTGGGTTAAATCACTCAGTCGGCAGATGCTGCCAAGCACAACTGTACATTAAATAGGATTTCAATATTAACCTGAACTTATATATTTATTTTTACCAAATATATATATATATTTGGTATATATATATATATATATATATATATATATATATATATATATATATATACACATACATACACACACAGTATCTCACAAAAGTGAGTACACCCCTCACATTTTTGTAAATATTTTATTATATCTTTTCATGTGACAACACTAAAGAAATTTCACTTTGCTACAATGTAAAGTAGTGAGTATACAGCTTGTATAATAGTGTAAATTTGCTGTCCCCTCAAAATCACTCAACACACAGCCATTAAGGTCTAAACTGCTGGCAACAAAAGTGAGTACACCCCTAATTGAAAATGTCAAAATTGGGTCCATGGAGCCATTTTCCCTCTCCGGTGTCATGTGACTCGTTAGTGTTACAAGGTCTCAGGTGTGAATGGGGAGCAGGTGTGTTAAATTTGGTGTTATCGCTCTCACTCTCTCATACTGGTCACTGGAAGTTCAACATGGCACCTCATGGCAAAGAACTCTCTGAGAATCTGAAAAAAGAATTGTTGCTCTACATAAAGATGGCCTAAGCTATAAGAATATTACCAAGACCCTGAAACTGAGCTGCAGCACGGTGGCCAAGACCATACAAAGGTTTAACAGGACAGGTTCCACTTAGAACAGGCCTCACCATGGTTGACCAAAGAAGTTGAGTGCACGTGCTCAGCGTCATATCCAGAGGTTGTCTTTGGAAAATAGATGTTTGAATGCTGGCAGCATTGCTGCAGAGGTTGAAGTGGTGGGGGGTCAGCCTGTCAGTGCTCAGACCATACGCCACACACTGTATCAAAATGGTCTGCCTGGCTGTCGTCCCAGAAGGAAGCCTCTTCTAAAGATGATGCACAAGAAAGCCCGCAGTTTGCTAAAGGCAAGCAGACTAAGGACATGGATTACTGGAACTGTGTCCTGTGGTCTGATGAGACCAAGATAAACTTATTTGGTTCAGATAGTGTCAAGCGTGTGTGGTGGCAACCAGGTGAGGAGTAGAGACAAGTGTGTCTTACCTACAGTCAAGCATGGTGGTGGGAGTGTCAAGGTCTGGGGCTGCATGAGTGCTGCCGGCACTGGGGAGCTACAGTTCATTGAGGGAACCATGAATGTCAACATGTACTGTGACATACTACTGAAGCCGTGCATGATCCCCTCCCTTCGGAGACTGGGCCGCATAGTTTTTATTTATTTATTTATTTTTACAGTATATTATATATATATATATATACATATATATATATATATATATATATATATATTTATATACAGACACACGTGTGTTTGAGCTTTGGTTTGAGGTGCACACCCTAATGCAATAGGCTGCACACTCCTATGATAGTTACATAGTAGGTGAGGTTGAAAAAAGACACAAGTCCATCAAGTCCAACCTATGTGTGATTATGTGTCAGTATTACATTGTATATCCCTATATTTTGCGGTCGTTCGGGTGCTTATCTAATAGTTTCTTGAAACTATTGATGCCCCCCGCTGAGACCACCGCCTGTGGAAGGGAATTCCACATCCTTGCCGCTCTTACAGTAAAGAACCCTCTACGTAGTTTAAGGTTAAACCTCTTTTCTTCTAATTTTAATAAGTGGCCAGGAGTCTTGTTAAACTCCCTTCTGTGAAAAAGTTTTCTCCCTATTGTGCGATCACCAGAATAGTATTTGTATATTGAAATCATATCTCCTCTCAAGCGTCTCTTCTCCAGAGAGAATAAGTTCAGTGCTCGCAACCTTTTCTCATAACTAATATCCTCCAGACCCTTTATTAGCTTTGTTGCTTTTCTCTGTACTCGCTCCATTTCCAGTACATCCTTCCTGAGGACTGGTGACCAGAACTGGACAGCATACTCTAGGTGCGGCCGGACCAGAGTCTTGTAGAGTGGGAGAATTATCGCTTTATCTCTGGAGTTGATCCCCTTTTTAATGCATGCCAATATTCTGTTTGCTTTGTTAGCAGCAGCTTGGCATTGCATGCCATTGCTGAGCCTATCATCTACTAGGACCCCAGGTCCTTTTCCATCCTAAATTCCCCCAGAGGTTCTCCCCCCAGTGTATAGATTGCATTCATATTTTTGCCACCCAAATGCATTATTTTACATTTTTCTACATTGAACCTCATTTGCCATGTAGTTGCCCACCCCATTAATTTGTTCAGATCTTTTTGTAAGCTTTCCACATCCTGCGGAGAAGTTATTGCCCTGCTTAGCTTATTATCGTCCGCAAATACAGAGATTGAACTATTTACCCCATCCTCCAGATCGCTTATGAACAAATTAAACAGGATTGGTCCCAGCACAGAACCCTGGGGAACCCCGCTACCCACCCCTGACCATTCCGAGTACTCCCCATTTATTATCACCCTCTGCACTCGCCCTTGTAGCCAGTTTTCAATCCATGTACGCACCCTATGGTCCATGCCAACGGACCTTATTTTGTAAAGTAAACGTTTATGGGAAACTGTGTCAAATGCTTTTGCAAAATCAAGATACACCACGTCTACGGGCCTTCCTTTATCTAGATGGCAACTCGCCTCCTCATAGAAGGTTAATAGATTGTTTTGGCAAGAACTATTCTTCATGAATCCATGCTGATTACTGCTAATGATACCGTTCTCATTACTAAAATCTTGTATATAGTCCCTTATCATCCCCTCCAAGAGTTTACATACTATTGATGTTAGGCTAACTGGTCTGTAATTCCCAGGGATGTATTTTGGGCCATTTTTAAATATTGGTGTTACATTGGCTTTTCTCCAATCAGCTGGTACCATTCCAGTAAGTAGACTGTCAGTAAAAATTAGGAACAATGGTCTGGCAATTACTTGACTGAGTTCTCTAAGTACCCTCGGGTGCAAGCCATCTGGTCCCGGTGATTTATTAATGTTAATTTTCCCAAGTCTAATTTTAATTCTGTCCTCTGTTAACCATGGAGGTGCTTCCTGTGATGTGTCATGAGGATAAACATTGCAGTTTTGGTTACTGAAGCCCCCCATTCCGATTCCCCCCGGTGCTCATCCGTGCCCATCCATGCCTCATCCATGCCACATCAGTGCTCATCTGTGCCACTTCATTGCTCATCCATGCCACATCATTGCCCATCCAAGCCACATCCATGCCATATCAGTGCTCATCCTGACAGTGCTCCCTGCATGTTGGGCCTCTGTATGTTGCCAGGCTGTGTAAAAGTCTCACACATGTGGTATCATCATACTGAGGAGGAGTAGCAGAATGTATTTTGGAGTGTAATTTTTGCTGTGTACATGCTATGCATTAGAAATATCTTATAAATTTACCACTTTGTGTAAAAAAAAAAATGTGTTTTCATTTTCTTTCCACATTTTCCAAAAACTTGTGGAAAAAAATGACATGTTCAAAAGACTCATTATGTCTCATAGATTATACATTGGGATGTTTTCTTTCCAAAATGGGGTCATTATGTGAGCATTTCCATTGTCCTAGTGCTTCAGGGCCTTCAAAAATGTAATAGGTAGTCAAGAAATTAAATGTGTAATTAACTGTATGTCCCTAGAACACCTGACGGTGCTCCCTGCATGTTGGACCTTTGTATGTAGCCAGACTGCGAAAAAGTCTCACACATGTGGTATCACCATACTTGGAAAGAGTAGTAGAATGTATTGTGGGGTGTAATTTGTGGTATGCATATGCTGTGTGAGAGAAATAACCTGTTAATATGACAATTTGTGAAAAGAAAAAAAAAATCTTCTTTTTGCAAAGAATTGTGGGAAAAAAATTACAACTTCAAAAAACTCACCATGCCTCTTACTAATTACCTTGGAATGTCTACTTTCCAAAAAGGGGTCATTTGGGGGGGTATTTGTGCTTTCCTGGCTTCTTAGTGTCTCAAGAAATGAGAGGCGGTCAGTACATCAATTGTGATCAGGTGTGATCAATTTTCAGTGATTGGCACCATAGCTTGTAGACTCTATAACTTTCACACAGACAAAATAATATACACAGATTTTGGTTATTTTTACCAAAGATATGTAGCAGTATAAATTTTGGGCAAAATTACTAATTTTCAAATTGTTATAACAGAAATGAGGATAAATACATTTTTTTTACAAAATGTTCGTTCTTTTTTCATTTATAGCGCAAAAAAAAACAAAAACACAGTGGTGATTAAATACCTTCAAAAGAAAGCTCTATTTGTATGGAAAAAAGTACAAAACTTTCATATGGGTACAGTGTTGAATGACTGAGTAATTGTCATTTAAAATGTGAGAGCGCTGAAAGCTGAAAATTGGCTTGGTTGGGAAAGGGGGTATAAGTGCCCAGTGGGCAAGTGGTTTAGGTACAGAACTTCGTTTTGCCGTTTGGAGCTGTGCTGAAGCATGTTGCTCAACTGTAACTTGTAAGAGATAGAAAGGGACCAGACAGAACAAAGATCAAGTAGACAAAATAATGCAAATGAAAAAAAAACATAGAGAATAAAACAAAATAAGAAAAAAATGTAAGAGAATGTAAAGGATTAGGAAGGGTTAGGTAAAATAAAGGGAAAAGAAACTAACATGGGTAATAGATAATAATAGGCAATTAGCTCATAGGATTTTAGCTAATAGGTATTTATCATAGAAAAAAAATGTCATAAAGGATTTAGAAAAAATATAATAGTACTGTAATATATGAAAGTATTTTACATGGAAGTAATTCTGTATTGGTGATCTGTTTTAGGGTACAGCAGAGGGTGCTGAAGCCTGTCCTCAAACACCAGGTGACTTTTTATCTGTCTGTAGTGACTTAAACCCAATTGTCTCTTGTGTTATATTTAATTTTGTTTTGCAGTGTATAACACAGCCGATGTTCATAAAAAATGCACTGCCTAAATTTAGCACCTTGTACTGGGACTTCCTGGGAACTACATGTGGCTCCTATACAGTACCTCTGCTTAGGCCCACTACCCTATCATTCTAGATAGTGTAAAATTCTACAGATAAGGGAATGTTTTCATTATCATTTTAATATGAACAGAGAGTCAAATTACGGTAGTTTTACCATTTTTCCTCCCAATATGTTTTTTTGTTAGGGTAAAATAAAATATCTTGGTACACAAGGGATATGGGATGTTATCCCCAGTAAAGGGGACTGCCAGTACACGGGTCCCTTACCATCTTATAAACAGCCGAAGCAGGTGCTTCAAGATGTGGATCTTTTCTTAGAACAGAAGCCCAGCATTAAAAGCGGCCAGACCATTTATCAAATTCATTGGCCAAATGGGAGTTGTCCAAGGGTTTATTTTCCCTTTCCTTTTCTTGCTCCAAATAAGCCCATTAAAGTGTAATTCCAACTAGACCTGCAATTAAAAGATAGGGTTCCAGTCTTCCTTTTATTTGCTAAAAACATATATATTTGTACTGTATATTTGTCAAACGTCAGATTCAATAAAAGACTGGTTGTTGGGATTCGGGTAGATTTAATTGTTAAATCCTTTCATGGATTGCTAATAAAGCCCTGTCAAAGGTCTTGGGCATGGCTTGACAACTTGACGTACGTATATCATCACTTGTGACAACTTCACTTGTGTAAAGCTGTACTTTTCTTGGGTCACTGAAGATAAAAAAGCATCTGATCCCAATCGGAACGTGGCTCATGTTTTAAGAAGAAGGCCCATTTGTGTTTGATTCCTTCTTCATGCACCTGCCCAGTGGGCATACAGACTGGTACTAACACAGTAGGGGGCACTCACGCCTGTAGACCAGGGTTTCCTAGAGCCTGGGGTTCTTCCAGAGATTGCTTGGGGTTGCTTGCGCTGTGGCTGAATGCCCTCTTATTTGATGGTGCCTGCATAGTTTGGGGACCAGTTCTACTTAAAAGAACCAGCAGCATGACACCAGTCATCTGTCTGGCATTCTGACCACCACTGTAGGGAAGGCATTTTTCCCACTGACCACGAATGTAGGGTGTATTTTACCTACTGACCCACAATGAATTGGTTTTAACAGGGATTCCCCTACACCTGGAAATTCTTTCAAGGGTTCCTTGGGGGGGGGGGGTAATAAGGTTGAGAAAGGCTGCTGTAGACTATTTTCTATAGGATACCAACATCTACAGTTTACTTTTTTACATTGTATATGGTATCTATTTATCTCTTTCTATATATATATATATATAGCCATGCCCCCGTTAGGGGTTGCTGAAAGTTGTCACCCTGCCCAGCCAGACGTCCATCTTACAGTCACTCAGTCATACAGACCAGTCCATAGCTTGTTTTCTTTTGTTTTATTGGGGGGATTACATTTGGATGGGTATTAGGGGATTATGGGATACCCAGGATTTTAGAACAAACAATTGTGAATTGTAGAACAATCAATTGTGAATTGTAGAACAATAAATTAGGACTACTCCCTGTACATACACCTCAATCTTCTCTCCAGCACTTCCTTGCTGCAGACTGTTCCTCCACCAGCACTTCCCTTGCTGCAGGCTGTCACTCCTCCGGCCTAGCTAGCACCACGTGAGTAGGCCTGACACTACTCCAGCCAGGCCTCAATATACTGCCTTTTGCAGGCAGGGACCTTGGCCCCCTGTGATGTATAATAGTTCAGGTGCTAGCTGTCCTCTGCTCAGCTACCACTCCCAGATAGCTCTCTTCAGGCACTGCCAGCCAGCCTGGCTGCAAAGACCCCTTTCCACTGCCCTTCCCCACAGTCCTCTCTGTACTGGTTCTGCACCCATCTCTCAAACTGCAATAACCCTGTTCTCTCAGGCGTGCCTCCCCAGTCCTCCCGATTGTGCTCACTCACCGGCACTCCACTTGCTGCAACCAGTAGTCCTCCTGGAGACTCTTAGAGTGTTCTCTCCCACTGTCCTCTCTCATGTGCCTCTGATTCCAGGATCTCCTCACTCCTTCCAGTTGCACCTGAGCCCCAGCCCAGGGTCACCCCCTCCCCAGACTGGAAAGCTCCCCATGGGCCCAACAAGCTCCACACCCTCTCACTCCAGCTCCTCTACTCGACAACCCCCCCCCCCCCCCACAGCTGGGCTGACCACAGGTATTTAAGGAGGCCTGCTTACTGCCAATCCAAGTTGGGGATTGGTCAATGCTCCTCAGATTCCTCAAGCAGCTCCACCCTCTTCTCTCCTCCTCTCCTTCCAGAACCTTCTGGAAGGAAGGGGGAGGTGATGGTGAAATGAGGAAAAGATGATCCGCACTCCGGTGATTGCTCTTAAGAAGTATAATATTTATTGAAAAGCCACAATGACCAAACGCAAATAAGGTGATGGTGATGCCACCTGTCAGTCACCCAACTCTCCCTGAGCCACTCCCAGCCTAGAATGAAAACAAACAGGCCTAGCCACAAGCCAGGACTACCCAAATTTTCCTGCCCTGTCAAAAAATCCTCACTTCTAGCACTCATTAACTATTCTTTTTTAATAAATCTGCAAAAATGTCAACAATTCTGTGTTTTTCTGTCAATATGGAGTGCTGTGTGTACATTAATGAGGAAAAAAATGAACTTAAATGATTTTAGCAAATGGCTGCAATATAACAAAGAGTGAAAAATGTAAGGGGGTCTGAATACTCTCCGTCCCCACTGTGTGTATATATATATATATGTACACCCCTCACATTTTTGTAAATATTTTATTATATCGTTTCATGTGACAACACTGAAGAAATTACACTTTGCTACAATGTAAAGTAGTGAGTGTACAGCTTGTATAACTGTGTAATTTTGCTGTCTCCTCAAAATAACTCAACACACAGCCATTAATGTCTAAAGCACTGGCAACAAAAGTGAGTAAACCCCTAAGTGAAAATGTCCAAATTGGGCCCAATTAGCCATTTTCCCTCCCCGAGGTCTTGTGACTCGTTAGTGTTACAAGGTTTCAGGTGTAAATGGGGAGCAGGTGTGTTAAATTTGGTGTTATCACTCTCTCATACTGGTCACTGGAAGTTCAACATGGCACCTCATGGCAAAGAACTCTCTGAGGATCTGAAAAAAAATATCTATTGCTCTACATAAAGATGGCCTGGGCTATAAGAAGGTTGCCAAGACCCTGAAACTGAGCTGCAGCACGTGGCCAAGACCATACAGCTGTTTAACAGGACAGGTTCCACTCAGAACAGGCCTCACCATGGTCGACCAAAGAAGTTGAGTGCACGTGCTCTGTGTCATATCCAGAGGTTGTCTTTGGGAAATAGACATATGAGTGCTGTCAGCATTGCTGCAGAGGTTGAAGGGGTGAGAGGTCAGCCTGTCAGTGCTCAAACCATATGCCGCACACCGCATCAAATTGATCTGCATGGCTGTCATCCCATAAGGAAGCCTCTTCTAAAGATGATGCACAAGAAAGCCCGCAAACAGTTTGCTGAAGACGAGCAGACTAAGGACATGGATTACTGGAACCATGTCCTGTGGTCTGATCAGACCAAGATAAACGTATTTGGTTCAGATGGTGTCAAGCGTGTGTGGCGGCAACCAGGTGAGGAGTACAAAGACAAGTGTGTCTTGCCTACAGTCAAGCATAGTGCTGGGAGTGTCATGGTCTGAGGCTGCAGGAGTGCTGCCGGCACTGGGGAGCTACAGTTCATTGAGGGAACCATGAATGTCAACATGTACTGTGACATACTGAAGCAGAGCATGATCCCCTCCCTTCAGAGACTGGGCCGCAGGGCAGTATTCCAACATGATAATGACCCCAAACACACCTCCAAGACAACCACTGCCTTGCTAAAGAAGCTGAGGGTAAAGGTGATGGACTGGCCAAGCATGTCTCCAGATCTAAACCCTATTGAGCATATGTGGGGCATCCTCAAATGGAAGGTGGAGGACCGCAAGGTCTCTAACATCCACCAGCTCTATGATGTCGTCATGGAGGAGTGGAAAAGGACTCCAGTGGCAACCTGTGAAGCTCTGGTGAACTCCATGCCCAAGAAGGTAAAAGCAGTTCTGGAAAATAATGGTGGCAACACAAAATTTTGACACTTTGGGCCCAATTTGGACATTTTCACTTAGGGGCGTGCTTAATTTTGTTGCCAGCATTTTAGACATTAATGGCTGCGTGTTGAGTTGTTTTGAGGGGACAGCAAATTTGCACTGTTATACAAGCTGTACACTCACTACCTGTAGTGTACATTGTAGCAAAGTGTTATTTCTTCAGCGTTGTCACATAAAAAGATATAATAAAATATTTACAAAAATGTGAGGGGTGTACTCACTTTTGTGAGATACTGTGTATATAAATATATATATATATATATATACACAGTGGCTAAAATAATTATTTGATCCCCTGCAGATTTTGTAAATTTGCCCACTAACAAAGAAATTAAGGATCTATAATAGTGTATTTTAAATAATAGGGACAGAATATCAACCAAAAATCCAGAAAAAAACATGATACAAATGTTATAAATTGAGTTGCAGTTCAGTGAGTGAAATAAGTATTTGATCCCCCTACCGACCAACAAGAATTCTGGCTCCCACAGACTGGCTAACAGCTTGTGCTCATGTGGTACACAGATTAGTCCCGTCAATTTAGCAAGGTGCTCCTAACGACCACTCGTTATGTGTATAAAAGACACCTGTCCACAGAATCTCTTTCTTCCATTCAAACCTCACCATCATGGGCAAGACCAAAGAGTTGTCAAAAGGATGTCAGGGACAGGATTGTAGACCTGCACAAGGCTGGAATGGGCTACAAGACCATCAGCAAGAAGCTTGGTGAGAAGGAGACAACTGTTGGAGTGCTAATTCACAAATGAAAGAAATACAAAATTGCCATTAATCGCCCACAGGCTGGAGCGCCATGCAAAATTTCGCCTCATGGAGTAAGGATGATCATGAGAAAAGTGAAGGATCAGCCCAGAACTTTATGGAATGAGCTTGTGAATGAACTTAAGGCAGTTGGTACCACAGTCACCAAACAAACCATTGGTAAGACAATACGCCGCCATGGATTGAAATCCTGCAGTGGCTGCAAGGTTCCCCTCCTCAAGAAGGCACATATACAGGCCCGTTTGCCAATGAACATCTAAATGATTCAGAGAAGGATTGGGAGAAAGTGATGTGGTCAGATGAGACCAAAATTTAGCTCTTTGACATTAACTCGACTCGCTGTGTTGGGAGGAAGCAAAATACAGGCTATGACCCTAAGGACATCATCCTTACAGTCAAGCACGGAGGCAGAAACATTATGCTTTGGGGCTGTTTCTCTGCTAAAGGTCAGGCCAACTTTTCCACATTGAGGGGCCAATGGACGGGGCCATGTATTGTAAAATCTTGGATGAGAAACTTCTTCTCTCAGCCAGAACACTGAAGATGGGTCATGGATTGATCATTCAGCATGACACTGACCCAAAACATACCACCAAGGTAACAAAGGAGTGGCTCAAGAATAAGCACATTAATCCTATAGAAAATGTATGGAGGGAGCTGAAACTTCGAGTTGCCAAGCGACAGCCAATAAACCTTAAGGATTTAGAGAAGATCTGTAAAGAAGAGTGGACCAAAATCCTTCCTGAGATGTGTGCAAACCTGGTAACCAACTACAAGAAAAGTATTACCTGTGTGCTTGCCAACAAGGGTTTATCTACCAAGTACTAACTTATTTTACTCACTGAACTGCAACTCAATTTGTAACATTTGTATCATGTGTTTTTTCTGGATTTTTGGTTGATATTCTGTCTCATTTAAAATACACCTATGATTTAAAAAAATTATAGACCCTTCATTTCTTTGTAAGTGGGCAAACTCACAAAAAAACTCAGTATATATATATATATATATATATATATATATATATATATATATATATATATATATATACATATACATCTTGCAATAACTGAGCTAATTTCTACAATCTTCTTTTGTATGAATCAGAAAATAGAGGTTGTCTATATTAATTGAAGTAGTAGTCACCTTCAACTGGACTTGTTCTGTAAAGTTGGCTTGCTCCTATCTGTTAGGAACATGTCCAGTTGAAAGTGACAACTACTATTAGTTATTCCAAAACCTGAATAAATTAGAACCTTTCCAGACAATCATCAGGGAAATAAGTCATTTTTGATTACTGTTGCCTCTCTTTCTAGATGTAGATGGGAAAATTGGTGATGGAGTCTCTCAGGAAGAAGAAGACTTAGACGCTTCAAATGCAACTTACTCCAGGGGTCACTTCAGCCGGCTACCAGTGAAATCAGCTCGAGGGGAACCAATTCGGAGGTCTGATAGTGAAGGTGGCAATCAGCAGAATGACTGAGCTCCGTATTAAAAAAGACCAGTAGCTAATCAAGTGTTATGTAAAAGCTAGAGATGAAGAACACTTAGGATCTAAAAGAGGCCAGTCTGAAATTTTTACATGACATTGGAAATAATGAGAACTTTGGCCTAAATTTCCTCCAAAGTGCCAGTGAATGGAGGAATTCACAGAAGCGTTCTAGAACAAATTGTATTTTTTGCCGCCGATCATCAAATATTATAAAAAAAGTGTGGACTTATTTATTAATTTGTGAAAATGGTGGATCTTCTTGGCATCTTGAAGGCCAGTACTGGTGTTGCCAAAGGTCGACAGTGCTTTGTGAACCTGGAAAACAACTGTGGGTTTATAAAACAGATAATAATGAGATTAACATTAGTGAATGCAAAGTGAATGCTTACAGAAGACACTATCGGAAGAATCTCATTTATATGGATGCGTGTGGTTGGGCTTATGATGAAGAAGAAGACCATTAGGTAACAGTGATTGGCTCATACACACTCCTAAATATAGTAGGAATTGTCCTGATTTTACTGGGACAGTCCTAATTTGCCACTGGAAAACATATTTAAAAAATACTTTTTGACTTTTCCTGCTTTGTTTACATAAATCAGAAAATGCATTTTAATATGTCTGGGTACATTTTTATTGTAAAATGACAAGATGGGAATCCCTAAGAATAGATGTGTTCAGAATGTTATCATTCTACAAATCATTGTAACATGTGGTGGTATGGAACAGTCCAGTGGCCAGTGCTCAATATTTTGAGGGGGTGGGGGGGGGGGGGCGGCAAACAAACCTGCCCCCCTCACTCGCACTAATGCGATGGCAAGCATTTTCGGTTTGTTAGTGAAATATCAAACATCAATAAAATGGTGAAAGCATTGCATTTTACAAGCTGTTACTTAAAACTGAAATCTAGGCAGTTATAAAATACACAGAGTAATACAGCTCTGTGTTCATTAGTACATAAATGTAGTTTTTTTAATGTGACTAATGTAAGTATCTGAATTTGATATGGTATCACCTCCTATACAGCAAAACTCAGACTAAAAAACAGAGGGGTTGGACTGGGAGTCAATTAGGTGTGCTTCATGTAAATGTGCTGATGAGGAACATGGAGGTAAGAGAAGAGAGCAAAGTGAGTAGGAAGAAGACCTCATTAGTCTGCTTCTGCTCTTTCATTGTCTAGTCAGCAGGCGGCAGGTAGAAAAAAAGGATACCAGTGCATTCCTTTTAGGATAAAGCTGGCAACACACTAGCAGATTTTTTTGAGAGAACATTCATTTGAATGTTCTTATGAAAATTCTCAGTACACTTGATGACTTGATGAATGTCCTTTGAAAGTACTTCAGAATTTTGTTTGCTTTTTACATTTGCGAATGAATGGACTATCCCATACAAAAAAACACATACACTGTTAGAAATTTGTTTGTTCAAGAAAAAGTTCTAATCCTGCTGCTCCTTTGACTTTTCGCATTGCGGTGAAAGACAAGTGCCGATTTGTCCCCATGAATGATTAGAAAATCGAAAGAACATTCTTAAAACTAAAAATTTCCCAAAAAAATTCCACTAGTGTATGGCCACCTTAAGGAAACTTTCCTACAAAGTTTCCTTACCCTTTTGCCACCAACCCCCTGAACAGGTGTAGCCCAACCGCCACTTTGTTGTACCTAATCTCACTCCGAGACCCACGGTATAGTCCCTTGGTCCTTGATCTAATGTCTGTGTATGTGATGTACAGACCTGTATGGTTGAACCGGGTGGATTGATAGTCTATTGAGACGAACTGCCCATGTATGGACATTAAATGAACACAATACCTTGATTAGGTAAGTAGAGCCATTTTGGGGGGCTAAACCTGCTTGTGGGAACTTTGTGGGAAAGTTTCCTACCCTTTAAATGGAAGTGGTGTTAACCACCAGGCTATGCTGCATGTCAAGGATATGTAAATCTCAGGACTAGATGGACAAAAATACAAATTCTTTGGCAATTAAAAAAAACTGCTATTTAGCTATTTTTTTGGAGTCTAATTGTATTGCAGAAGAACATTTAAGGTATGTGTGTTCAAGGAAGAACCCTGGAAGAATTATAATATGTGTGGAAAGCCTTGCGCTCCCTTGGAATGAGTCTTTTCTCTTCTCTATGTCCATGTTTCAGTAGAGGGACAGTGTAGTCATATCTTAGCAGCTGGGAACAAATTACTATTATTTCCAGTTTCTTCTTCTTATTCCTCACTCTAGTTGGGAGAAATAATGTTGTGTTAATCTGGCCAGCTCCTACTGCAAGAGAAAAATGGCTCCAGATACAATCATGAATTTTGTTACACATTTATAAAGAATGTGGCATGCAATTGATGAACCTCCGGTGATGTCACATGACATGCATCCAGGAAATCTGTTGGTTGGCCTGTGCACTGCATTTGCATTTAATGCGCTTTACAGCTCTCTGTACCCCTCTGTACCCAGCGTTCTTCTGCCTGTCTTGAGAGCCACAAAAAATACTGCTGTATATACATACACTCAATGTTACAGACAACTGAGATGGTGAAAACGCATAAATAGGAGATGTTTAGGAGTCATGAGTACATGTATTGAAAAAGTTGCTTAGCTGCCCCGCTGTGTAATGAAGATGAGGCGAGGGGTAGATGTTTGTATTTAAAATCGGGACAGAAGCCTAGAGTGACAACACTGCTCCTTTTCAAAGAACACATTCCCAGCATCGCTTTAGAAACTAAACTAAATTCTGCAATGCTAATAATAATATACTGCAAACCACATTGGTACAGTGAAAAACGTATGTGAAAAAATATATGTATATATAAATTATAAGTCTGTTTAAAATGTGCATAAATGAAAACAACAGCCCCCAATCAACATCCACCGGTTGTAGTGTGTAAGGAGGAGTGTCAAAAAAACTCTATATTCACCACATGGACCATCACCAGTAGTTAAATGGCCTCTTACCAGAATCTTTGGACTCTATTACGGAGTCAGATAGGCCTGCAAACAATATCCTAGTATTCGGCACTGAGACCCAGATATTTATATCTAATCCTCATGATATCTCTGGTTCCTCAGGAATATAATGGATACATATGGCCACAATGGTAGTGCAAGACTCATCATAGATTCAAAACAGAGAAACCCACATAGTGGCAATCCATAAAACACATTTATTAAAAGTATAATGCAAAGCTACTCACATGTAGATCATAAAAACAGTGCTGTGTATACAAAACATAGTAGTAAACAATTCCAAGTATTACAGAAACTGCATGCAAGCGTGGCGATGTCACATGCATTAGCTCTTTCCAATACGTTTCGTCATAATTGACGTAATCTGTGGCATTACCATGCAGGCTGTTACACTCTAGTGCAGGGGTCTCAAACTGGTGGCCCTCCAGCTGTTGTGAAACTACAAGTCCCATGAGGCATTGCAAGGCTGATAGTTACAAGCAGGACACCCACAGGCAGAGGCATGATGGGACTTGAAGTTTTGCAACAGCTGGAGGGCCGCCAGTTTGAGAACCCTGCTCTAGTGTAACAGGACAATCCACAGGATCTAAAGTATAAACCCTCCTATACTGTTGATCTTATCACTGCGCCATTAATGGATGAGTAAAATAAATGAGGGAATATCTAGCTGACACTTTAAATAAACAGTATATAATAATAAATCTACCACAACATTTATATATACTGTAATTAATGGCACTATAACAAACTAGTGAAAGGCGTACAAAAACCTTATGCCGCGTACACACGGGCAGACTTTTCGACCAGACTGGTCCGGCGGTCTATCCGACGGACTTCCGACGGTCTATCCGACGGACTTCCGACGGACTTTCCTAACGAACGGACTTGCCTTCACACGATCACGCCAAAGTCTGATGGATTCGTACGTGATGACGTACGACCGGACTAAAATAAGGAAGTTGATAGACAGTAGCCAATAGCTGCCCTAGCGTCGGTTTTAGTCCGTCGGACTAGCATATAGACGAGCGGATTTTTCGACCGGACTTGAGTCCGTCGGAAAGATTTGAAACATGTTTTATTTCTAGGTCCATCAGACTTTTGGGGGAAAAAAGTCAGCTGGGGCCCACACAGGATCGAATTGTCCGACTGAGTCCGGTCTGCCGGACCAAGTTTGCCGGAAAGTCTGCTTATGTGTACGCGGCATTAGTGATAATAAATTACCACCTAGTGAATAATAAGTTAATAAAGTCCAATTCAAATATAATCCTAAAAATAACAACACATAAATATGTTCAATTAAAAAGTCTGTGATGAATTAATGATGTTGCTTGAGATCACCACACCACACCACTTGAAAAGTGTGCCACCACCTCTCCATAGGGTATAAACTCACCAACAATAATTGTCTCACATTCTCATTCTCAGCAAATCAAGAAATTTGCCCCTCAGAGTTGAAGACATATCAGCACAGATCTCCAGTCTTTAATGGTGACTCACGAATCTCCCATGTATGTGAAACAAAGAAAAAACTCCAGTAGTGCAATAATGTTTAACATTTTTATTTATTTTAATAAATTTGCCTCTGAGGGGCAAATTTCTTGATTTGCCGAGAATGAGAATGTGAGACAATTATTGTTGGTGAGTTTATACCCTATGGAGAGGTGGTGGCACGCTTTTCATGTGGTGTGGTGTGGAGATCTCAAGCAACATCATTATTTTATCACTGACTTTTGAATTGAATATATTTACATGTTGTTATTTTTAGGATTTTATTTGAATTGGACTTTATTCACTTACTATTCACTGGATGGTAATTTATTATCACTAAGGTTTTTATACGCCTTTCACTAGTTTGTTATAGCGCCATTATTTACCGTATATATAAATGTTGTGGTAGATTTGTTATTATACACTCTATTGTAGTCATGCCAGTGATTAGGGATGAGCCGAACACCCCCCTGTTCGGTTCGCACCAGAACATGCGAACAGGAAAAAAATTTGTTCGAACACGCGAACGCCGTTAAAGTCTATGGGACACGAACATGAATAATCAAAAGTGCTAATTTTAAAGGCTAATATGCAAGTTATTGTCAATAAAAGTGTTTGGGGACCCGGGTCCTGCCCCAGGGGACATGAATCAATGCAAAAAAAAGTTTTAAAAACGGCCGTTTTTTCAGGAGCAGTGATTTTATTAATGCTTAAAGTCAAACAATAAAAGTGTAATATCCCTTTAAATTTCATACCTGGGGGGTGTCTATAGTATGCCTGTAAAGGGGCGCATGTTTCCCGTGTTTAGAACAGTCTGACAGCAAAATGACATTTTGAAGGAAAAAACACATTTAAAACTACCGCGGCTATTGCATTGCCGACAATACACATAGAAGTTCATTGATAAAAACGGCATGGGAATTCCCCACAGGGCAACCCCGAACCAAAATTAAAAAAAAAAAATGATGTGGGAGTCCCCCTAAATTCCATACAAGGCCCTTCAGGTCTGGTATGGATATTAAGGGGAACCCCAGCCAAAATTTAAAAAAAAATTGACGTGGGGTTCCCCCTAAATTCCATACCAGACCCTTCAGGTCTGGTATGGATTTTAAGGGAAACCCCGCGCCAAAAAAAAAAAAAAAAAAACGGCGTGGGGTCCCCCCAAAAATCCATACCAGACCCTTATCCGAGCACGCAACCTGGCAGGCCGCAGGAAAAGAGGGGGGGACGAGAGTGCGGCCCCCCCCCCTCCTGAACCGTACCAGGCCACATGCCCTCAACATTGGGAGGGTGCTTTGGGGTAGCCCCCCAAAACACCTTGTCCCCATGTTGATGAAGACAAGGGCCTCATCCCCACAACCCTGGCCGGTGGTTGTGGGGGTCTGCGGGCGGGGGGCTTATCGGAATCTGGAAGCCCCCTTTAACAAGGGGACCCCCAGATCCCGGCCCCCCCCCTGTGTGAAATGGTAAGGGGGTACTTACCCCTACCATTTCACTAAAAAACTGTCAAAAATATTAAAAATGACAAGAGACAGTTTTTGACAATTCCTTTATTTAAATGCTTCTTCTTTCTTCCTTCATCTTCTTCTTCTTCTGGTTCTTCTGGCTCTTCTGGTTCTTCCTCCGGCGTTCTCGTCCAGCATCTTCTCCGCGGCGTCTTCTATCTTCTTCTCCTCGGGCCGCTCCGCACCCATGGCATGGGGGGGAGGCTCCCGCTCTTCTCTTCATCTTCTTCTCTTCTTCTTCATCTTCTTCTTCTTCTTCTCTTCTTCATTTCTTCTCCGGGCCGCTCCGCAGCCATGCTGTGGCATGGAGGGAGGCTCCCGCTGTGTGACGGCGTCTCTTCGTCTGACGGTTCTTAAATAACGGGGGGCGGGGCCACCCGGTGACCCCGCCCCCCTCTGACGCACGGTGACATGACGGGACTTCCCTGTGGCATTCCCCGTGACGTCACAGGGAAGTCCCGTCAAGTCACCGTGCGTCAGAGGGGGGCGGGGTCACCGGATGGCCCCGCCCCCCGTTATTTAAGAACCGTCAGACGAAGAGACGCCGTCACACAGCGGGAGCCTCCCTCCATGCCAGCATGGCTGCGGAGCGGCCCGGAGAAGAAATGAAGAAGAGAAGAAGGAAGAAGAGAAGAAGAAGAAGAAGATGAAGAAGAAGATGAAGAAGAGAAGAAGATGAAGAGAAGAGCGGGAGCCTCCCCCCCCCATGCCATGGGTGCGGAGCGGCCCGAGGAGAAGAAGATAGAAGACGCCGCGGAGGAGATGCTGGACGAGAACGCCGGAGGAAGAACCAAAAGAGCCAGAAGAACCAGAAGAAGATGAAGGAGAAAGAAGAAGCATTTAAATAAAGGAATTGTCAAAAACTGTCTCTTGTCATTTTTAACATTTTTGACAGTTTTTTAGTGAAATGGTAGGGGTAAGTACCCCCTTACCATTTCACACAGGGGGGGGCCGGGATCTGGGGGTCCCCTTGTTAAAGGGGGCTTCCAGATTCCGATAAGCCCCCCGCCCGCAGACCCCCACAACCACCGGCCAGGGTTGTGGGGATGAGGCCCTTGTCTTCATCAACATGGGGACAAGGTGTTTTGGGGGGCTACCCCAAAGCACCCTCCCAATGTTGAGGGCATGTGGCCTGGTACGGTTCAGGAGGGGGGGGGCCGCACTCTCGTCCCCCCCTCTTTTCCTGCGGCCTGCCAGGTTGCGTGCTCGGATAAGGGTCTGGTATGGATTTTTGGGGGGACCCCACGCCGTTTTTTTTTTTTTTTTGGCGCGGGGTTCCCCTTAAAGTCCATACCAGACCTGAAGGGTCTGGTATGGAATTTAGGGGGAACCCCACGTCAATTTTTTTTAAAAATTTTGGCTGGGGTTCCCCTTAATATCCATACCAGACCTGAAGGGCCTTGTATGGAATTTAGGGGGACCCCCACATCATTTTTTTTTTTTAATTTTGGTTCGGGGTTGCCCTGTGGGGAATTCCCATGCCGTTTTTATCAATGAACTTCTATGTGTATTGTCGGCAATGCAATAGCCGCGGGTAGTTTTAAATTAGTTTTTTCCTTCCAAATGTCATTTTGCTGTCAGACTGTTCTAAACACAGGAAACATGCGCCCCTTTACAGGCATACTATAGACACCCCCCAGGTACGAAATTTAAAGGGATATTACACTTTTATTGTTTGACTTTAAGCATTAATAAAATCACTGCTCCTAAAAAAACGTCCGTTTTTAAAACTTTTTTTTGCATTGATCCATGTCCCCTGGGGCAGGACCCGGGTCCCCAAACACTTTTTATGACAATAACTTGCATATAAGCCTTTAAAATTAGCACTTTTGATTTCTCCCATAGACTTTTAAAGGGTGTTCCGCGGCATTCGAATTTGCCGCGAACACCCCAAATTGTTCGCTGTTCGGCGAACTTGCGAACAGCCAATGTTCGAGTAGAACATGAGTTCGACTCGAACTCGAAGCTCATCCATACCAGTGATCAACCGATTGCACAACTAAAGTCTGCAGCACCCAGTGTCTATCAGGGGAGCATGCACATCGAAAGGAATGATGGTGATTTGTTTTTTTCCTATAAGGCTCTGGCTCTTGAAAGAAGATCTAAGAGCAGAGTGCTGTGATGTTTATAGGAGCCTACTTACCCCTGCCGCCAAACCCAAAAGGTGAATCCCCCCCCTTTCGCCAGCAGCCTTCTGGGGCACATCATAGGTCCCGGAAGCCTGCGAGACTATTCACAAAGTGCAGCGTGTCTCGGGCATGTGTAGTGGGAAGTCTTGCAGCTTCACTGCCAGTCTCCCTTAGTTATGATGCAAACGCTAGGGACCCAAAACGCAGTAAAGAACCATGTCGGGTGAGGACAGTGCTGGACCCCTGGACAGGTAAGTGTCCTTACATTAAAAGTCAGCAGCTACAGTATTTGTAGCTGCTGATTTTTTTTTTATTTTTTTGGGGAGGGGGGAGTGGAACTCCTCTTGTTGTATTCACATCTATGCCCTGTGCTAGCATACATGGAAAGGCGGGTGCTGCCTGTTGGTGCACTGTAGTGCCATTCACTCTTAATGCTACTCCAATGCACCTTGCCAACGCACATGTGTTGCACTGCACTGCAATGCTTAGTAATGCCATGCATTGTGGTGCACTGCTTGAGAAGTATCCACACCTTTGATCTGCAGAGATGGGCCATTCAAATGATGGGATGTCATAATGCCATGTGTAAAAACAAAATAAGTTGGGGTGAATGGCGCTACCTTCCTAGCTGTCACGTGGGGGTGAGTAAAAACAAGTGTATATAAATGAATATAACTGCCTATAGGCCAAGGAAAAAGATATTATCCCCAATAATGCAGCATACAGTCATATCAATATAAGTGACATAAAAGCAAACGATAAAATTAAAAAACCTAGTGGGCCTATATGTGTGCAAAATGAAGTATAGATAAGTTGGTGAGATAAATCAAAGTGATGCAATTCACAACATTAAAGCCTGAAGTCATCAAAAGCTTTCATAAAAATAATCTCAGAAAAATTTATGTAACACACAAAAAATTATATATAAAAAAAAACACAAATCCCAGATGTAGCAAAGACCCAAATTGATATGGAAAACCATAAAATACCATGATAAAAAAGAAAAAGAAATATACTAGTGTTTATATGTGAAGCTCCAAAATGGCCAAATGTCCAAAAACATACAAGTGACTCTTGTGTTCAGCAAAAAACGGGTGACTCATGTGCTGCCCCTGATGGGTCCCCACTCACCAGCTCCCTGTACCCCTACAGGGGTAAAAGGCATGTAGGGTAACTTTGGATGATGTCCCTTGGTTTCTCCACTCGTGGTCCGTCTCCAGCTTGTGGTGATCTGTAGGACCTCTGCAGTTCTGTCCACCCCGTCAGGGCATCCGGAGGGGTTTCACTGATCACTTGTTTCAAACACCTTGTCAGGGATGGGTCAAGATATAAGTGGGAGTAATACTCGTCATAAGTATGTATTCCTGGCAGTTCTACTGCATCCCACAGGCTCCTCGCACGATCCGGGTAGATGGGAGAGGTTCTGGTGTGATGTTGTGCTGAATAGCTGTACATTCAGGCTACAGGGATCTGGTGAGTGGGGACCCATCAGGGGGAGCACAAGAGTCACTTGAATGTTTTTGGACATTTGGCCATTTTGAAACTTCACATATAAACTCTTTTTGCACTAGTATATTTCTTTTTCTTTTTTCTTTTTTTATCACAGTATTTTATGGTTTTCCATATGAATTTGGGACTTTGCTACATCTGGGATTTGTGTTTTTTTTTATATATAATTTTTTGTGTGTTACATACATTTTTCTGAGATTATTTTTATGAAAGCTTTTGACGACTTCAGGCTTTAATATTGTGAATTACATCACTTTGATTTATCTTACCAACTTATCTATACTTCATTTTGCACACATATAGGCCCACTAGGTTTTTAATATTATTGTTTGCTTTTATGTCACTTATATTGATATGACTGTATGCTGCTTGCATTATTGGGGATAATATCTTTTTCCTTGGCCTATAGGCAGTTATATTCATTTATATACACTTATTTTTACTCACCCCCACGTGACAGCTAGGAAGGTAGCGCCATTCACCCCAACTTGTTTTGTTTTTATTCTTTGTAAGTTCCTGCTGGGACGAGAGATTCCACCGCACAGGTAGATCCAGACCGGAATAAATGAATCCTTTACCTCCAGGAAAGAAGAGCCCCAGGTGCTGGCTAATGCTGAAGCAGGCAGGAAATGTACGAAAAGTTCTGGACAGCCGCACACTGGGAGAAATTTCAAGTGTCTTTATTATAGAAACTGGATCATGTCAAGTACACAAGACACCACAGCAAGAAAGTACAGGAAAACAGCTGACGCGTTTCACACTTATGCTAGGTGCTTACTCATGAGTTAGCACTTAGAATAAGTGTGAAACGCGTCAGTTGTTTTCCTGTACTTTCTTGCTGTGGTGTCTTCTGTACTTCACGATCCAGTTTCTATAATAAAGACACTTGAAATTTCTCCCGGTGTGCGGCTGTCCAGAACTTTTCGTACATTTCCTGCTAAGTTCCTGTTGGGAACTGAATAGGGGAGGCCTACTCCTGAGTTAGCACTTAGCATAAGTGTGAAACGCGTCAGCTGTTTTCCTGTACTTTCTTGCTGTGGTGTCTTGTGTACTTCATGATCCAGTTTCTATAATAAAGACACTTAAAATTTCTCGCGGGGTGTGGCTGTCCAGAACTTTTCATACATTTCCTGCTATGTTCCTGCTGGGAACTGAATAGGGGAGGCTGCAACCTTATATTATCCTGAGCGCGGAGCTTACCTCTACTCTATAATGCAATGTGTGTACAAACACACATCAATGTACATAGATGTGAAAGCACACGTAGTACATAGATGTGAACCTAAGCTAACAGATAAAGTGCAGAGTGTTGGTATTGTTACCCTAGGGCAGTGATGGCGAACCTTGGCACCCCAGATGTTTTGGAACTACGTTTCCCATGATGCTCATGCACTCTGCAGTGTAGTTGAGCGTCATGGGAAATGTAGTTCCAAAACATCTGGGGTGCCAAGGTTCGCCATCACTGCCCTAGGTCTACGACATAGAGTGTTACTGGCAGAACACCAGGTGAAAATAAAGAAAAAAAATTCTTAAAAAAAAAATGAATACAGACACCACCACTAAGAACTGTTAACCTGCATTATATTAAATGTTTGTTCTTTGGCTTTAAAAACACTTTAAGGACTTGTTCACATACCAGCACTCCACTGCAGTTTGCAGCACCTGCACCCCACAATGCTGCCCATTTACACCATGTAACCGGGCAGCCTTGATCTTTGTCAGAATAGCCAAGGTTTAGATCTCAATGGTTACCCAAGGTGCACTCTGATGGATCATTGACTGCATTTGTTTTCTTTAGGACTAAACCCTTATATACACTAAGGGACCATTTACATTTGTACACTGTGTTAATGCACTTGTGTTAAAGTGGTGTTCCAGCCGAAATTATACTTTTTAAATAAAAATACCCCTATAATACACAAGCTTAATGTATTCTAGTAAAGTTCGTCTGTAAACTAAGGTCTGTTTTGTTAGTTTATAGCAGTAGTTTGTTATTTTATAAACTTACAGCAGGCCGTGGCCATCTTAAGTGTGGGCATCTGAAGCCAGACTGTATTTCTTCCTGGATCTCATCCTTGCAGATCTCGCACCTGCTCAGTGCAGCACAAGCAGTGTAATAGGTTTCAGGTCAGGTTTCCATAGCAACGGCAGTTTCAGAGGAAGTTGCCGCCCCTTCCCAAGAGGCATTGCAAACAGGAAATGATGCGATGGGCCGCGGCCAGGGAGGAGGAAGTGAAAAATGAATACAGCAAATATACAGTAGGTGCTGAGAAAAAAAAAATTAAAAAATATCCAATTTGTTTACAGTGCACAGTTTAGTGGGGGATGCTGAAGAGTTGTAAAAGTGGGTGGAACTCCACTTTAAGGTGTGTTTTCGATGTGCGCTAGCGTCCACTGAAGTTATCGGGTTTCCAACGCATCAAATACAAGACGTTCCAATTTTTCTCTCCAACGCGCTATGGTGTCCTGTCATGTGTTGCGGTGTCTTGCAATGCCCGCGCATTGCCTTATTGTGTTGGGGTGTTATTCAATATAAATGACACTGCAACACGTCAATACATGTAGAATAATTTTCCGTGCATTGTGGTTACACGTTAACACAAGCGTTCCTGCAATACATAGATGTAAATCGTCCCTAAACCTTCTTTTAAACCTCCATGGTGCTGTCTACCCTGAACTCATAATAAAGCTCAGTTGTACAGCAGTGGGGGGTATAAAATAGATTTAGTGCACATTAAGGCTTAGAAACATTTTAGTATAAACCGCTTCCAGGTTAAAAAAAAAAAACCTCATCTCGAAAAAATATTGTTGTCATAAATTATAATTTTGTATTTTAATGCCCTCCTGTTACAATGTCTAATTTGTAAAAAAAAACAAACAAAAAAAAAAAAGCAAAAAAAACAAAAAACAATGTATATGTGGTGTATTGTAAAAAAAATAAATAAATGTATGGATCATTTTTTCTTTTTTTTTTTATATATAACTTACCACTCTTGAATGGCCACTCGACAAAAACAAATACTCAAATAAAACAGAGAATTTAGAGAGTGGTTTACCAGTTGGCAAAAGATTTGTAAAGTAAAGCACATACTCCAGTGATCTGCAGTCTGCAAGGGCCATTGCTCCAGAGCTTTGTAAATAAGGGGGAAGCTCTGCTGACTTCCATCATCCAATCACGTACAACAAAAAATGCTGTTATTTTATTTTTCTTGCATGTGATTGCGTATTCTTTGCAAAGTGAAATCCCCTTTCACAGTGCCATTGCACTTGCAAAGTGCACAGTCTATTTGCCTTTAGAAAATCAACCCTATTGCCTTCTGGTGCTATGCAATTCATGTGAAGTTGCATTGGGATAGTACATTGGGTGGCATTGAAATTTTTTTTTTTCTCTACAGCGCACTATATACGTAACATGTGTGGTTGTGGCAATGTGCATGTTAACAAGCATGATCCTGCAATATACCGCAATAGAGAGGTGCGAATGGAAAGTATCATTTTCATATCCACTAGCGCTAACTATTCTAGATAATACAATCTATAAAAAAAGTGTAAAAAAAAAAAAGTGTTATAAGTATGAACATCCATAGATAAGAACAAATGAAAAAGCAAACAAAGCTTATCATCCAAAATGAAAATACAGTAAAACCTTGAAATGTGAGCATAATTTGTTCCAGAAACATGCTTGTAATCCAAAGCACTTGTATATCAAAGTTAATTTTCCTATAAGAAATAATGGAAACTCAAATGATTCGTTCCACAACCATTTATTCATAGGTCCTTCAGTTTATAGTCCATATAAAAAATTTTTAGCAGTGTGATAGGTTGTGTAACCATAAAATGTCCATCCACAAATGGAAGCCTCCACAAGGGGAATAGAAGCAAAATCCAGGAGGAGCTACAGAGTATAAAAGAGAAGAGAGGCGCCTCTAAGTGTAGCAATATGGTTACATTTAATGAAGGTACAACATGTAGCAACTCACATGAGTTGCTAAATGTTGTACCTTCATTAAATGTAAACATATTGCTACACTTAGAGGCGCCTCTCTTCTCTTTTATACTCAGTTGTGACATGACGCTACTTGTATATCAAGACATCGCTTGTATATCAAGTCAAAATTTATTAATTTTGCTTGTCTTGCAAAACGCTCTCAAACCAAGTTACTCTCAAACTAAGGTTTTAATGTACTTTGTAAACCCTCAGAAATACAATAAAAAAAAACCGTTATACACAAAATACTTGCAAAGACATGTAGCCACTAGATGGCAGCATGTGATGGTACAAAGTCAACTATGAGAATTTTTCATGTCATCTATGGTTGTCTGTACTGCATCCACAGTCAAAACAGAGTTAAATAATCTCTTAAAGCAGAACTCCGGGCAAATTTATTTTTTTATCCATGTTGCTGATCTCCTACCTTCACCAAGTATGTCACCCATGTTCTTCTGAGCTCTGTAGTTCCCCTGTAATAGGCTGCTGAACTTGCTGAAAAACCGTTATTGCCTGGTGACTTCCTGTTTGTAAGACTGCTGGCTGCTAGTCCTCCCGTATCCATAGCCAGTGGTCGGACACTCCCAGTTGTAGTCCTCTGAAAGCCGAGCAGGAGGAAGCAGACAAGTAGTGGGCGGAAGGGGTCTCACGGACCCCGGTCTGTGCCGCCCATGGAGGAGGTGTCCTCCTTCTCCTCACTCCTCCCTCCTCTGCTCCTGTCAGTCACAGCCCCTCCACTCCGTCCCTGCCCCCCCCCCCCCCCCGCCATCTCTGTGCACAGCGGGATTATTATCAGAAATCACTTGTATGACACACATTGGGATCTCCTGCTGTGTCAGGTATTGTATGTGAGAACACCGATAGCTGATGTCCCGCTTTCCGCCGGTATTGGAACAGTGTGCTGTCAATCACAATATCGGCAGGAGGCGGGACATCAGCGATCAGTGTTCTCATATACAATACCTGACACAGCGGGAGATCCCTGTGTGTCATACAAGTGATTTCTGATAATAATCTCTGCTCTACACTGGTGGTCCCTGACATGCGGTGCTGGTGGTCCCTGACATTTGGTGCTGGTGGTCCCTGACATTTGGCGCTGGTGGGCCCTGACATTCGGCACTGGTGGTCCCCGACATTCGGCACTGGTGGTCCCTGACATTCGGCACTGGTGGTCCCCGACATTCGGCACTGGTGGACACTGACACATTGCACTGGTTTGCATTTATATTTAATGCATTAAATTAATATTATATTAATATGCATTTATATTAAAAGGCTTTGCATTGATAAGGCTGTAACCTATCATACTGTATGTTATTGAGTAGCATGGCTTGCTGGTTGCAGAATGAGGGGTGTGATTTATGTTGAAATGGGCGAGTTCACATTTTCATACAAGCCTAGTGTACCTCCCACATTCACTCTAACCCCAAGGATTCATGGGAAATGTAGGCTGATTACAGATAGAGAGAGAGAAGAGGATATGATGCAATTACTGTTCTAAGAGATCCTCCCTGCCAGAATACAGGCTGCATTTTTTGAATCATAGAGCTGACAGCCTGAAAATTCAATCAGACATATCTCTCTTAAATGGTAAGAAAGTTCCCAAATGTAATAACTGTTTAGTGTTTTGTGTGGGGGAATGTACTAATGGGGATTTTTTGAAAATCCTGGAGTTCTGCTTTAATGAATCTGCTGGTATTCACAAATGCAATGTAAAAGGCAGACTGGTGTAACCTAAAGCAGATCCCAATCACCATTCTGTATCTGCCCTAAAGGCTCATTCAAGCACATGATAACACAACGCTTTTCCATGCATTAAAGATGAATTCCATTCATATTCTATAGCTGGCCGATCCCTGTGGAACCCAAGAATAAAAGGAAAAGGTGGGATTGCCTCAGCGGGGTTTTTAGTATCCCCCTCAGGTTTAAAATTTGCGGGAAGACTTCCCATTGGCCCTTGGCCTCTGGCAGTGGCGTAACTAAAACCTTCAGGGCCCCGATGCAAGAAATCATGAAGGGCCCCCCTGACCCCTGGACAGCGCTTTTCCTAGAGGGATGTCTAATAAGAGGAGGAGCCACGAGAGCCACCGAGGGACCCCAGAAGTCGGTATTCGGGGCCACTCTGTGCAAAACTAACTGCACAATGAAGGTATGACATGTTTGTTTAAAAAAAACAAACCTTTACAATCACTTTAAGGGGTTAAAACAGGTGGTCAGGAGGCAACATATTGCCTCTTTACCGGCTGTCAAATGCCTCTGAGAAGTGATCTGAGCATGGATCGCTTTTCAGAGGAACAGCATTTTGTTGCTGGTACTTTGAACGAGCAAGAAAAAAAAATCAGTCCTGATTGTACACATATAGGCTGTCAGGATTAAACGTGCATACATAAAATGTGCATACATACATCTAAACAGTGGCGACTGGTGCTCAAAATTTTTTGGGGGGCGCAAACATTTTTTGAAAAAAAATCATCAAATGCAGCCAGTGTGCCCATCAAACGCTGCCACTGTGCCCATCAAATGCTGCCACTGTGCCATCAATTGCAGCCACTGTGCCATCAATTGCAGCCACTGTGCCCAAACGCTGCCACTGTGCCATCAAACGCTGCCACTATGCCATCAATTGCATCCACTGTGCCAAACGCTGCCACTATGCCCATCAAACACTGCCACTATGCCCATCAAACGCAGCCACTGTGCCCAAACGCTGCCAGTGTGCCCATCAAACGCTGCCACTGTGCCCATTAAATGCTGCCAGTGTGCCCATCAAATGCTGCCACTGTGCCCATTAAATGCTGCCAGTGTTCCAACAAACGCAGCCGCTGGGCCATCAATTGCAGCCACTGTGCCAAACGCTGCCACTGTGCCCATCAAACGCAGCTAGTGTGCCCATCAAATGCTGCCAGTGTGCCCATCAAAAGCTGCCCGTGTGCCCATTAAATGCTGCCAATGTGCCCTTGAATGCCCCCAGTGTGACCCCCGACCGCTCACCGGCACTTACCCTGTCTTGGTGGGGCAGCGAGTGACTGAGACGAGTGGGGTCCTCCATGCGTCTCCTGCTGTCCTCATCTCCTGTCCTCTCCTCCTGATAGGCGTCCAATAGCGGCGCCTGTCGTTTCAGCCAATCAGGTGACGGGTAACAGACCCGAGCACCTGATTGGTGGAGAGGCAGTTTAGTGTTAGGAAAGCGAATAGTCATTCGCTTTTCTAACACAGCTGAGTGGCCTGTGAGGTCACCTTTTTTGATGCCTATTAGAGCCTATGGCTCTAATCCGGTGCTTCAAAACACCCCCCCCCCGCCGCTGTAATTCAGGGGGTGGCAGCCGCGGCCATAGATAGATTCATGCAATGCATGAATCTATCTATTGGTGATAGAGGGGGTGGCAGAAGAGAGGGGGCGGCACCCGTGCGCCCTTAATGCATGGGCCGCCACTGCATCTAAACACACACATACACATAGATAAACACACACATAATATACACACACATATACTGTATATACACACACAAACACATATACATATATAAATACACACATAAACACATACACAAACACACATAAGTACACACACATACATGAACACACATATAAACACACATAAGAACACACATATACATGAACACACATATAAACACACATAAGAACACACACATACATGAACACACATATAAACACACATAAGAACACACACATACACACATACAGAAAGCCTTTTCAAAAACAGCAGTGCTTTACCTCACCTCTTCCAGCCGGGTACTGCACTGTAGGGGGAGACAAAGAGCACAGCACACACTGTGCTTTCACTTTAGATCAGTGTGACAAGCTCCCTGCACAGTGCCGATTACAGTTCGGCTGACGATCGGGGAGATCGATCTCAACTGCCCCGCTCCTATCAAGATAAACAGGGGGGCCCTCAAGGGCCCCCTGCAGCATGGGGCCCAGTCGCCATGGCGACCTCAGCGACCCCTATACTTCCGCCACTGGCCTCTGGAAAGGTCAGGTGACCACTGTATCTGGGCAGTTTAGGGGATTTCTGTGTGAAATTTCAAAAGATCCCCTCACATTTAAAATTTGCGGGAAGACTTCCCATTGGCCCTTGGCCTCTGGAAAAGTCAGGTGACCACTGTATCTGGGCAGTTTAGGGGAACTTCTGTGTGAAATGTCAAATAAAAAGGGGGTTCCGGGCCCCAGAGGTTTAGTCACCTCAGTAGCAACAGCTGTGGTGTGCAGGCAGTCTATAATCAGAGCAAACAGCGCTACTAAGGCTGAAGAAGATATCCCTTCTGAGGCACCTAATTGATAGAGCCGGAGAAGAAGCGGAGGAGAACTGGATCCAAACATGCATCAACCTACCTCGAACTGCGGGTCAAGTCACAGCTGAAGTTCCCGGAGCCTTCGCCAGCAGGTCTGCCTTCACCGCAACAGCCACCACAGACACCGCAGCCGCCGCAGCCACCGCCGTTGTTGCTACAGCCAGGGGCCCCATCAGGGCAGCCAAGGCTCTGGAAGAAGGTGGAGTCAGCGGTCAGCTCAAAGTGTCACTTCCCTTCCGGCCAGGGGGGCGGCGAAGAGGCGCCGCTACAGGAGCCAGCGTTACTCCCCCTCACTGCCCCGCACTGTCTCCGCCCGTAGCACCGGGGGTCCCCCCGGCACAAGGATAGCACAACTGCAAGCAGAGTGGGGGAGTTAAACGCGAGAAGAAGGAGCCCAGCAAGAATAGCAACGCTCGGGACTCAAGGGGACCTGGAAGAGAGTGGATCCCGGCCGGCGTATCAAGCCCCTCTGGAGGTCGGGCAACAACCCCCCAAGGAAGTCTGATCCCGGTGGTCTGCGCTTCAAGGGATCAACAGGCAGGTGCTGCTGCTGCTGTACCTGGCACTGGTGAGTTTGCTCCGCAATTAATTAAATTATTTTCATCAGTTCTAGTCAGGACTGTTAGGGAATTAAATTAGTTAGAGAGAGTTCAGAAGTTTACGTGGTTGTAAAGATAAATGCATATTACCACGCTGCTAAACAGAATACCTATTTAACTGCTGCAAGCAATGAAAAGGTCAGTCCATAACCACAAGAAGAAACCAATATACAATAAATGGTGCTGCGCTGTAAATAACCAAAAATAGATTACTAAAAATAAATGTGACCGTGTGCTACATAATTGGACAAAACGCGTTCATAATTAAAGTAAACTCTTTATAAAGTGCTGAGGGCTAGAGGTAGCAGTGTGCACGTGATACAATTGACATAGGTAAATTTAAATAATAGTCTTAAAGGTGTATGTAGCACTAACTCTCGGTGGAGCTGCTGGTTTAAGCGGGCTTGTTACCTTCACTCTTGACACCCCTGTTTCACCGCCACCGGGTCTAGGGTTCTGTTGAGTTTACCTCTGGACGATAAAAGCACCAACACTTGAGTACATTTTCAATGCTTTATTGAATCAAGTAACAAAGGAAGTAGCAGGAAAGAGGCAGGAGGGAAACTGCAGGGAAGCTCAAATACCTTTCTTTAGGATTCTTGAGAGCGTCCTTTAAAGTTGAATATTGTAAAATTTGTGTCCCTTGTGGGACACAATCTTTGCTCGCCTGGATAGGCCTCTCTCACTTGCCTAGCAGCCAGTTCGTAGCACAAACAAAAGTCTCTGCCACAGACTTGCTTGAAATAAACCCGTACGATCCTCTGCCACAAGATGTATTAAATTTTGCGATGAATGTCAGACACAGTACTTGGACCTCTAAGCCAACCCGGCAGTACTATGCTGTAGAACTACTTTAGGATACGTCCTCCAACCGAGTCACCAGGCCCCTCTACAGACCAGCACTCTGCATGATCCTTCCATGACGGGTCCTCCCCTGGGATCTTCTCGGTTGTCCAGCTTCTTCACTCTGGATAGACAGCTCAGGACCATTCCTCGGCTGCTGTGGTAGGCCCCAGGCATGCTTCTGGGCCCACCCACGCACCGCAGCTGTGCGGGCCTCTGGAACGGAGGACCACGAGGTAGCACTCTAACGCATACCTGTCGGGCAGGAGGGCCAGCAGGTGGCTGTAAAACGAACCCCAAAACAAATCTGTCCCATAAATACCCTCTCCCAGAATGCAACTCGTAGGACCACCTCCACCGAGTTGTCTCTGGGACAGAGGAGCACCCATACGCTTCGACACGTTGCCCTTCCAACACCAGCCAATGGTAACAGCGACACCCACCGGCTCAGTGTGGAACCACACGCAACGTCGGCCAAGCTGGAACAGAGGCATATCTAACTCCCCTAACGAGCAATTCACTAAATTTACCTATCAGATGGTAGATCATAAATCTACCAGCGCTACATACTCCTCCCACTACAATAGATGTTGTCCCCAACGTCTGTTCAAAAAAAATTATAATAACTCCCAAGCCTGGGAGTAGGTATTTGAGCTTAAAACTTGGATAGATAGAGAAGAAGGAAAGACAGTGGAAAGACATTATGAGATTAACATCTATAAAACAATATGTTCACGTCCGTAAACTAAACCATCCTATGACTGTACATTACCTCACTATCTATCTAGCTGAAAAGCCTCACAGCTTGATAGGAGATCAAATGGTTCCTGAAAAGGAAAATATATTAAACACACATATATACTGTACAACTTCAGGAGCAAAGCCTCATTTAAAAATGAGACTCTCTTCCCATAATCTATTATCAAAAATAATCTTTAGGAGTCCATCCCTGTATAAATTTTTTCACATGAAAGAAATCCGGCTAGCAAAAAGAAGTCCTTGGATTTAAAACACTGAGATGAATATCCAGACCTTGACCACAAAGATCTCTTTATACTGACACTAACTAACTAACTTCAAAGTTCTTTTGTCCATAGTTACCAATAAAACCGGGGATCTGGCAAGGTCAGTGTCTTTCCCAGTTTATCCACTGTGGTAATGAAATAGACAACGTCATCTTTTCCGGGCCTGCAGATGACCACTTTGTCAGCATAGATGTGCCAACTGAAGTTCCAGTGCATAAAACATCCACTAAAACTTTCATCCATTTTAACAGAACATCCAGTCTTTCGGAAAGGCTTAGGCACAGACAAATAGTCCCAAACAGCTTCACTGTACCAAAGTTCCCGGTTAACTTCAATCACTTGCATTACGTCCTGAGGGACATAGGGGAACTCCAAGCCATACTCCCCACCGCAGCGGTGCGGGCCTCCGGAACGGAGGACCACGAGGTAGCACTCTAACGCATACCTGTCGGCCAGGAGGGCCAGCAGGTGGCTGTAAAACGAACCCCAAAACATGGCGTCTGTCCCATAAATACCCTCTCTCAGAATGCAACTCGGAGGACCACCCCCACCGAGTTGTCTCCGGGAAAGAGGAGCACCCATGCGTTTCGACACGTTGCCCTTCCAACATCAGCCAATGGTAACAGCGACACCCACCGGCTCAGTGTGGAACCACATGCAACGTCAGCCAAGCTGGAACAGAGGCAAATCTAACTCCCCTAATGAGCAATTCACTAAATTTACCTATCAGATGGTAGATCATAAATCTACCAGCGCTACATGTATATTGGAGGGGCACTGGAACCAAGTGCTAGATTCCCTCCACAATATAATATATAAAGTGACTTGTACAAAAAAGTCCAAGTAAACACAATGTGCCAGGTGACTTGTCTTCTTCTGTGCAGAGAGGTTATGCAAATAGACACAAAGTTCAAAGTGACTTATCCTCTTCTGTGGGACACACTACGATGTAAGGTGGCCTCTTACCTTACAGCTGTAAGGTAACGGCGTGTATATATATATATATATCATTGGAGATCGTGGGTATTCACAATAGTCTTCTTGTAATTCTGGTAAGTAAACATCCAGAGTATCGTCTTTATCCTGATGAGACACTCTCAGTATGGTAGTGTGTATTTGCTCCCTTGGAGCCAGTAATGGCAATGGCGTCCCTCTCCCAGTTAATGTATGTGCGATGTATAGGAAAGAAGAAGGGAGGGTTCCAAATAGTGTAGTATATAATTTGAACACTTTATTATTTAAAACAGCTTCAGGTACTCACATCTTAGAGTTGGTTATAATCACCACGAGCAGCGAGCTCGCACGCTGTTGTCACTTCTGGTGCCTGTCTGTCCCGATGCGTATCGTCACGGTCAGGTGACTTCATCAGGATAGGTCACGTGACTGTGACGATACACGTTGGAAACTGATAGGCACCGGTAGTGATGTCAGGTTGCGAGCTCGCCGCTCGTGGTGTTGTGTTTGTGTTTTATATTTTTAATGTGAGTGTCATATTGGCTGTTATTTTTAACCACTTCTGCCCCGGAAGATTTGGCTACGCAATGAACAGAGCATTTTTTGCGATATGGCACTGCATTGTTTTAAGTGACAATTGTGCAGTCGTGCGATGCTGTACCCAAACAAAATTGACGTCCTTTTTTTCCCCACAAATAGAGCTTTCTTATGGTGGTATTTGATCATCTCTGCGTTTTTTGTTTTTTTTTGCGCTATAAACAAAACAGAGCGACAATTTTGAAAAAAAAAAACAATATTTTTGTACTTTTTGCTATAATAAATATCCCCAATTTTTTTTTAAAAAAAGCTAATTTTTTTCTCAGTTTAGGCCGATATGTATTCTTCTACATATTTTTGGTAATAAAAATCGCAATAAACGTATATTTATTGGTTTGCACAAAAGTTATAGCGTCTACAAAATAGGGGACAGATTTATGGCATTTTTATTATTAATTTTTCTTTCACTAGTAATGGCGGAGATCAGCTATTTTTATCATCACTGCGACATTATGGCGGACACATCGGACACTTTTGACACATTTTTGGGACGATTGACAATTTATACAGCGATCAGTGCTATAAAAATGCACTGATTACTGTATAAATGTCACTGGCAGGGAAGGGGTTAACACTAGCGGGCGATCAAAGGGGTCAACTGTGTTCCCTGACTGTGTGTTCTAACTGTAGGGGGGGGGGGACTGACTAGAGGGGATGACAGATCCTGGTTCCTAGCTATTAGGAACTCACGATCTGTCTCTCTTCACAGAACAGAACAGGGATTTGTGTGTCCCTGTTCTGCCTCTCGTGCCTGCGATCGCTCGTGGCCGGTGGTCATTGCGACCGTCAGCCACGAGCATCGGCACCCCCACAGTGCAGCGCGCTCCTGCTATCCCGCTTAAAAGAGTCGATGTATAGCTACGACGGCTCGTGGGAACATGCCGACCTGCCACAGTATAATGACGGCGGCTGGTCAGCAAGTGGTTAATAAACATATCCAGTTTTAACATACTTTACGATCTGGGCCCCCTTTTCTTTTCCCTTATACATTGCTATTGGATCTGGAGCTCCTTTTCCATTTATCGCTGAGTTGCACAGAGGAGAAACCCCCAGTGGCCTATTGCAGAAGCCTGGATTTCTTTGGTCGTTACTGAATTTTTTTCACGCTGTTACCTTACAGCGGTAAGGTAAGGGGCTATTTCACATAGAGGTGTAATTGGACTGAAGAAACAAGTCACTAAGTCACTGTTTACATTCCCTGATTGACAAAGTGTCAGTTGGAGCAGCACTACACGGCATCAGTTCACTTTTTTTGTATGGCCTTTTTTTTTTCTATGGACTATTTCTGCTAGTAGCACTTTAATATTTATCTGAAGCGTTTCATATTTGGACATTTTTACCACAAGCACTTTACCATTATCTATTTTGCAGATTGTATTTCACCTTTGCCACTTTTATCACTTGCACTTTATGCACTAGAACATATTTATTTATAGTGGTGGCTTTCAGTATTGTCAGATTAGCATTTAGCCTTAGCATTAGCATTTCCCCTGATTTCTCTGTCAATATCAACGTCTCAACTATCAACCCAACCCCCCATGCCAAGGTCCTAGGTGTAATCCTGGACTCTGAACTAACCTTTCGACCCCACATTCTATCATTATCCAAAATTTGCAGCCTCAACCTCCGCAACATCTCCAAGATATGCCCCTTCCTAACCAATGTCACCACAAAGCTTCTAATCCACTCCCTGGTCATCTCTCGCCTCGACTACTGCAACTCCCTCCACATTGGCTTACCTCTAAATAGGCTATCCCCACTTCAGTCCATCATGAACGCTGCTGCCAGGCTCATCCACCTCACCTCAGTGTCTGCTGTACCCCTCTGCCAATCCCTCCATTGGCTTCTACTCAGTCACCGAATTAAATTCAAGATACTAACTATAACTTACAAAGCCATCCACAACCTGGCCCGCAGCTACATCTCTAACCTAGTCTCAAAATACCAACCTAATCGTTCTCTTCGCTCCTCCCAAGACCTCCTGCTCTCACACTCCCTTGTCACCTCATCCCATGCTTGCCTTCAGGACTTCTCCAGAGCCTCTCCCATCCTCTGAAATGCTCTACCCCAATCCGTCCAATTTTCTCCTACTTTATCCACTTTCAGACAATCCCTGAAAACTCATCTCTTCAGAGAAGCCTATCTGGCCCCCACCTAACAACTGTACATTTATCTTCTCAATCAGCACATCACCCACAGTAATTACCTCTTGTATCTCTTGACATTCCCTCTTAGATTGTAAGCTCTAAGGAGCAGGGCCCTCTGATTCCTACTGTATTAAAGTGTATTGTATTTGTACTGTCTACCCTCAAGTTGTAAAGCGCTACGTAAACTGTTGGCGCTGTTTAAATCCTGTATAATAACAATAATAATAATTTAGGACTTTGTTCCATATGTGTTTACATTTTGTACCCACTTTGGTTCTTCCAGCACTTCTTATACATTATTGCTATTTTAGTTATCACTCAGAACACAACACCATCTATTGATTTTTATTCCTTTTCATTATATTTTTGGTTATGGTTGACCAATCCAGTGTTTGTTGCAACTAGTACCCCTATCCCTGTAGTTACGGGCAGTGCGGGAATATTTTTCTCTTCATTATGAATTACTACCTTAGATCGAAGCCCCCGCAGCGGTTCTCGTACATCGCTCCGGGAGTTACTTCCGGGTATCGTGGGCTCTGGCGCTGTGATTGGCTGGAGCCGTGATGACGTCACTCCCGCACATGCGCATGGGAGCCGTCGGTAACGGCATACTAACCGAATCAACGACACATACGTGCCATTGCTTTAGTGAGCATGTGCCGATGACGTCAGCACATACTGATACAGGGGATATCTCCTAAACCGTGCAATCTACAGGTAAGTCTTATTATAGGCTTACCTGTTATGCTCTTCCTTCTTGTAAGAGCATGGTGTTGCTGATACCTCGGTTTCCGAAGTTTTAGATTTAGGCTTCTCAAGGCTGCCAAGACAGTTTGCTGGTCAGAGTTTGAAGTGACACTATTTAAAACTGTATTTTCAATAGCCTTCTTTGCAGCTCTAAGAATCTCAGAGCTGGTCCCTCCAGCTAAAAATAAAAAAGGGGGACTACAATGGGAGGACGTGTTGGTAGTTGAGGCTAAAGTTAAAATCTGCATTAGAAGGTCAAAAACACCTCATACAGAGATAGTGGAGATGATATGATCTATTTGTATAATTCCCAAAAGCCATGTTGGCCGAGAGATATGTTTCTATTTCTTAAAACTTATGGAATGTATACTGTATATTTCTATCTGGAAATTTCAATAAACATTATTGGAAAAGAAGGTCAAAAACGGATCAAATCGGTAAAGGATCTTGGGTAGTTTTAAATGTTTGTAGTAATTTACTGTTATGCCCAGTGGCATTGTTAAAGGATTATATTAGGCATAGACCAGAGGTTAAAGGGCAGTTCTTTGTACATTTTGACGGCTCCCTTTTAAGCAAATTTAAATTTTTACAGGTTTTCAAAAAGTGCAAACATATTTTAGGTTTGGACAATGCACGTCTGACGTCGCATTCTTTTAGAATAGGGACAGCTACTGAAGCCTCAGTGGTCTCAGTGAAGGTTTGATCAAGAAAATAGGCAGGTGGAAATCGGATAGTTTCTTATTATATGTTCATCCTAACTCTTTCATTTGAATAATTTCAGGTCCCCAGAAAATAGTCTGGATTGTCGGACATTCATTCATACATTGGACCAGAAAGAGAGCGGATGAGAGAGTATATTCGAAGAACTTGAGTTTAGACCGCACAGATTTCAAAGTGATGTGGCATGGGAAGCGCGGAATGGTTTGGTCAGATTTATTTAGTGAGTTAGGATTTTTATATCTGGAGTTACCATATTTTAATTTTGCAGCTGGGAGGAAACGACTTGGGGAAAGTTAAAACCCTTGATCTAATTTTTACAATCAGGGACGATTTGGTAAGGTTACATTTTTCATTCCCTGGGACAATTCTTATTTTTTTCAGAAATGATCCCTAGGTTGAAGTGGTTAAATTCCAATTTCTTAGGCCCCTTAGAGAAAGTGAAAAAAATGGTTAATCAGGCAATACAGAAGTTTTCAGGTTCTTTCGCAGGATTTTCTTATAGGCACACAGAAGGGTGGGGTTCCCAGCTTGTATAGAAGGAATGGAGTCCATTTGAGGGAGATAGGCTTGGACATTCTCAATGCTGGTCTCAGCACATACATTGAAAAGGGCGTGGTTATGGGGTGTGGGTGACAGGTGGTGTACCACCTGTCTTTTGGGAGATTCCCCCTTATTTGATTATACAGCTTGAGCCATAGTGGCTGAGCTGTTTTACGTGTTTTAAAGTTTAACTTTTAATATTTATTAAAGCCAATAATGAAGGCCGTGGCCAAATATTTTTCCAAGCAAAGGTGTTGGTGTGTTTAAATTCTGCTGACTGCTATCCCATGAAAGGAAAAGAGGGGGAAAACAGTTTTAAGCCCCCTTCCCTCATGGGATTGCGTCAGCGGAGTTTCTAGTATCCCCTCAAGTTAAAAATGTGTGGGAAGGCTTCCCATTGGCCCTTGGCCTCCTGAAAGATCAGGTGACCACTGTATCTGGGCAGTTTAGTGGGATTTCTGCATGAAATTTAAAATAAAAAGGGGGTTCCAAGCACCAGAGGGTCAGTCGCCTCAGTAGCAACAGCTGTGGTGTTTCCTTCCACCCTCCACCTGTCGCAGCTAAGAACTTTATTATGTGGCTAGTGTCGTCTTTCAAGGGGGGCAGTTTATTTTAAACAAAGTTAAACAAATGATTTAAAGGTGATAAAGTTATATGTTAAAAGTGGGGAGATACCCCTTTATTTGATTATACAGCTTGAGCCGTAGTGGCTGAGCTGTTTTACGTGTTTTAAAGTTTAACTTTTAATATTTATTACAGCCAATAATAAAGGCTGCAGACAAATATTTTTCCAAGCAAAGGTCTTGGTGTGTTTTATTGTGTTTAAATTCTGCTGACTGCTATCCCATAACCGTTGGAGGTACTGGTACCACAGTGATCTTCGCTTTCTTCTGGATCCTCCCTCACACCAGATTCCACTTATCACTCTCCTCCTGCTGTATTTACACCCTCCATTCAGAATTTGAGGCTGGGTTCACACTGGTGCGACACGACAGCCGTCCTACTTTGGATCCGACTTTGCCCTGCGACATGAAGCCGGCATGTGTCCGACTTTCAATGAACGGGGATCCGACTTGGATCCCCGCCAATGCCCGGGACTGTGTTTGGTATGAATTTTGAGGGGGGAACTCCGCGCCAAATTTTAAATAAAAAACCGGCATGGGTTCCCCCTCCAAGAGCATGCCAGGGCTTTGGGTCTGGTATGGACCTTAAGGGGAACCCCCTACGCCGAAAAACCGGTGTGGGGGTCCCCCCCAAATCCATACCAGACCCTTATCCGAGCACACAGCCCGGCTGGTCAGGAATGGGGGTGGGGATGAGCGAGCGCCCCCCCCTCCTGAACTGTACCAGGCCTCATGCCCTCAACATGGGGGGTGGGTGCTTTGGGGCGGGGGGGCCCTGCGGGTCCCCCCCACCCCAAAGCACCTTGTCCCCATGTTGATGAGGACAAGGGCCTCTTCCCGCCAACCCTGGCCGTTGGTTGTCGGGGTCTGCGGGCGGGGGGCTTATCGGAATCCGGGAACCCCCTTTAATAAGGGGGCCCCCAGATCTCGGCCCCCCACCCTTTGTGAATAAGCATGGGGTATATCGTACCCCTAGCCATTCACCTAGGGAAAAAAGTGTCAATGAAAAAACACCGTACACAGGTTTTTAAAGTAATTTATTAGGCAGTTCCGGGAGTCTTCTTCCGACTTCGGGGGTCTCTCCGGTGTCCTGATCTTCTGCCGGCTCCTCCGCTATCTTCTGCGGCTCTTTTGCTAGCGGTGGCCCGGACTTCTGCCTTCTTCCCTCTTCCAATGTTGACACGACGCTCTCTCCGGCTGTAATGCTCTCTGAGCGCTCCGCAATGGACTTATATAGGCGGTGACCCCGCCCCCTTATGCCGTCACAGTCCCTGGGCATGCTGGGAATGTGATGTTTTAGGGGGCATGATTACTGGGTGATGTTGACCAGGCCCCCTTATGATGGCACAGTCCCAGCATGCCCGGGACAGTGACCTCATAAGGGGGCGGAGTCACTGCCTATATAAGTCCATTGCGGAGCGCTCAGAGAGCATTCCAGCCGGAGAGAGCGTCGTGTCAACATTGGAAGAGGGAAGAAGGCAGAAGGCAGAAGCCCGGGCCACCGCTAGCAAAAGAGCCGCAGAAGATAGTGGAGGTGCCAGCAGAATATCAGGACACCGGAGAGACCCCCGAAGTCGTAAGAAGACCCCCGGAGTCAGAAGAAGACCCCCAGAGTCGGAAGAAGACCCCCGGAGCTGCTTAATAAATTACTTTAAAAACCTGTGTAGTGTGTTTTTTTATTGACACTTTTTCCCTAGGTGAATGGGTAGGGGTACCATGTACCCCATACTCATTCACATAGGGTGGGGGGCCGGCGTCTGAGGGCCATTAAAGGGGGCTCCCAGATTCCGATAAGCCCCCCGCCCGCAGACCCTGACAACCAACGGCCAGGGTTGTCGGGAAGAGGCCCTTGTCCTCATCAACATGGGGACAAGGGACTTTGGGGCGGGGGGGCCGCAGGGCGCCCCCCTGCCCCAAAGCACCCACCCCCCATGTTCAGGGCATGCAGCCTGGTACGGTTCAGGAGGGGGGGGCGCTCGCTCTTCCCCACCCCCGTTCCTGACCGGCGGGGCTGCGTGCTCGGATAAGGGTCTGGTACGCCGTTTTTTCGGCATAGGGGGTTCCCCTTAAGGTCCATACCAGACCCAAGGGCCTGGTATGCTCTTGGAGGGGGAACCCATGCCGTTTTTTTTTTTTTAATTTGGCGCGGAGTTCCCCCTCAAGATCATCTGAGCACAGGTCGCCTGCCGAAGTCGGATCATGCGAGACAGCGATCCGACTTTGATCCAACTTCAATGATAGTCAATGGGCTGAAGTAGGATCAAAGTCGGACCAAAGTAGTACAGGGAGCATTTCTAAAGTCTGAACGACTTGTGTCGGACCAGTTAGGACGGCTCCCATAGGGAAACATTAAATTTCACACGTCATGCGACATGAGCTCCCAATGTTGGAGCGTTTGTCGGACCAGTGTGAACCCAGCCTAAGTCTCCAGGAAGCCTGTTTCCAGGGTGACAACACAGGTCTACAATTGGTAGACTGAATGTTGTCAGCCCATAAAAGGAAGCACATGAACAAGGATAGTGATGGCAGGATCTCCAGGTATTATTTTAATGAAATCTGAAGATTTTAAATATATTAAAAATGACTTTTGAAATAACAATGGTCCAGTTAAAGTGTAAATCCAGGCTGGAACTAACTAAGCTTAAAATGGCTCCCACCCCCTTCTAACTCCTATACTAACTACCCTGTAGAAGGAAGATGCTTATACTTACCTAATCTCAGAGTGCTCTGGTTCGGTCATGTGATCTAACCAGAGGGCATCTTCAGGGGAGAAGAGCGAGCACTAGCAACCGATGAAATGCCTGGGTGATGATGTCATCCATAGGCCTACTATGGATTACATCATGTCCCTCATTTCCCCTGAAGCCAGCCACTGGGAGCCGATCACATGACTAGACCAGACCACCCCGAGATAAGCATCTTACTTCTACAGGGTAGTTAGTATAGGAGTTAGAAGGTGGGTGAGAGTCGTTCTAAGCTTAGATAGTACTAGCCCAGACTTCCACTTTAGCCACCTAAGGACCGCCCCATGCAGATATACTGTGACAGGGCGGCCCTCCTGCGTAAAATCACATACATGTACAAGACTAAGTACACAGGGTCTGGTTCACGTGCGCGTGCCGCTGGCGGCCCTCCCGCTGTGATTGGACACAGCGGGAGCCAATCAGAGGGTCTGGCAGATGCAATGTATGGAATGCATTAAGGTGAAAAAATTAGAGACTTTACAGCCACTTTAAGAGTTTAAAGCTTATAGCGTGCAATAAAAATGAATGAAAGGTAAAAAAGCTGGAAGTTAAATCCTGGTCACATGGTCTGTCAAAGTCACATGACCAGCTATCATCCAACTACAGAGAGCTCTGCTGCTTTATGCTGCAACTTATGAATGGGCTGCAAAATTCAGGCTGCAGAAGTGATAAATATTGCGGACTATACCAAAGATATGATAGCCCCTTGGAGCTATTTTACGTAGAATAGTATGATTGGATGGTAAAATGCAGCTGGAACAAGATGTACCCATGTTGATACGTATGTCTACCATGTGACCATGTAAATAAAGCTTTGGACCCTTCTTGGGAATCCTTGGTGTGCTGATGACATTTCTCCATTCTTGTTGACGCGTAGACATCTTAGTCACTTATTTTTACATGATCTTACTTTTTATTATACTGTAGTGACCATTTATTATCACTGCTATACACTCTATTTCTCTATTGTCAGTGAAGACAGGATGAGAACAAAGTTGAGAGTTATGAGAATGAGTAGCAAGAATGACATGTGACTGAGCAGAGGAAGACACATGTGTAGTCACTGGAGAGATGTAAGAATACCACCCAGGAGGATATGAAGATTGAGAGACAGCTGGAAACTGAGACATCAGTGGAAGAGAGCACAGCTGACAGTGGGAGGACGGTGTGAGTCACGGTAGAGGAAGTAGCATCAGTCAGCAAGACCAATACAAACCAGTATAGTCCTCTGTAAAAAGAGGGGCCATCAGCCAGAGTGATGACAGGTCAACAAATTGATGAGAACTTCTTTCTAGTTAGAGTAAGAGAAGCCGTACATGGACCATATCTGAGGTGGCTATGAAAAGTTAAGATGCCTTCAGGCCAGAATATATGAGGCTAGGTCTTGCTAGTTCATATTTTTGTCCAGGACAAGAAATTAGGAAGTCCTAGGCCTCCACTAAGCTTGTTGCGGAGAAGGATGGTTCTAGATACCCCAGGTTTTATAGAGCCCCATATATATTTAAATACCCAGGATTGAATGATTCGATGAAAATAGGAGGAGATTGCAATCGGGAGTACCCTGTAAAGATATAGGAGCTTTGGGAGTAATGACATTTTAACGGCCGCCACCCGTCCAAGCCATGAGACACAAAGCAGACGCCAGGTATCTAGTAGGGAGGACAGGTGCGACAACATAGGGATAATTGGCTTGGTAAAGTGAAGCAGGGTTATCAGTGAGTTTATTCCAAGATATGGTATGAATGATGTGGACAAAGGAAAAGGGAAGTGATCCTGTAGGTGGGAAATTTCTTTTAATGTGAGAGACACGTTGAGGGCCTTAGATTTAGATTGATTAACTTCTAAAACTGATATAATCGCAAATTTGTCTAAAAGCCGAATGAGGTTAGGGAGAGTCGTGCATGGAGAAGTTACAAAAAGGAGTGCATCATCCGCGAAAAGGGAAAGATTTTGTGGGATGTTGAAGCGACTTCCAGCCCTTTGATATCAGGATTCGCTCTAATCAAAGTAGCTAGTGGTCTAAGGTCTTCATTGATGGATGGCTTGGATGGGACAGTTCCAGTTTTTCCTGGTCATCCTAGTCAGATAACACGCCCCAATGGCTTCTTGAACATTGCGTGCGGCTTGTATCCCACTCTTTAAGGGATTCTTGCACCACATGCATCACCAGAGATTCCATTTTCTGGAAATCACCGCCCCCTTTCCCAACTGCCTGGGCTCAGCATAGCTCACACAGAGACTTGCCCTCTGGGACCAGAGTCCCACATACCCATCCAGCAGGCTCCGTCCTTGGAGGGGCTGACATAGCAGTGGGTGCGTAAAGGAGGATTCAGAGCTTCTGCTATAAAGGCTGGATCTTGATGGTGACCTATGACAAATACATCTGGAAGAAGTATATAGTATTGTCAATCTGACCTAGAAAGACTCACAAAAGCAAAATAGGATAGAAAGGAAATGGTTAAGGAACCCAAAAAAAGTACCCAGGTCAGCAAGGCAAGGAAAGGAAAGGGTTAAACCCACCCTCTCATACCTGCTACACAAGGGCTGGCCACACGGGGGGCAGTGATACATCCACAGTGTGTAAACTGCACAGACAGACAGACACCCTGCACAGGTGATCAAGTCATAGCAGAAACACACAGAGGCAGCATACCAGGGTGTTAATGCAGAGTATATACCTGTGATGATTGCACACTGCATTTAGGGAAACTGCTGCAAGCTGCCCACAGTGAAATCCCAATATCAACAGTACTGGCCGCTGATTGAATTTCTCCACTGAAATTACTAGGGTGACCGCGCGTCACAAATTTTGGAGGTCTGTCCCGGATCCCAGGCACCTTCATTCCGGGACAATACATGGTTGATGCAGCCGTTCACGATTCTGTGGCCATGTCTGTCTATGTCTCCTCTTCCGGCTCGCCGGCTCTCCCATGTCACCAACAATTTCATCCTATCAGCAGTGCAAGGGGGCAGGAGGAGCTGGAGATCTGCACAGACAGCGGGATTGGCGGAGTCTTTTCATAACAGCTCCTCCCGCCCCCTGCTCTCCTCTGCTGATAGGCAGGGCCATCTTTGCCCTCAAGGTAGTAGAGAGTGATTGGTTAGAGGAGCAGGGCTGGCAGTGGGGTAGTAGTACAGTGGATGGAGGTTTAAGTCGGGGATAACGGTGCTGGCTCCCTGTCAGACATGCAGTGTATGGCAGATCACGGTGATCAGTGCTCTGGCACTGCTCATCTCTCGTGACTGAAATGGGGGCGGGGCGGGGCGCTGCCTGTGTCTGTGTCCTCAGGTCCCTCCTTCTCAGTGCTCGCTCACCCCCAGCTGCTTCCTCCTGGACCGTCCCCTCTGACATTGTCCTCTGCCCTCTACTCCTCCCCTGACCCAGTGTGGGAGCCCTCTCTTCATCCTGCACCTCCCATCTACCATGTGCCCCTCACTCCCTCTACAGTACAGAACCCTGCCCCAACCCATAGTACCCTGCACGCCTCTACAAAACCCTGCCCCAACCCATAGTAACCTGCACCCCTCTACAAAACCCTGCCCCAACCCATAGTACCCTGCACCCCTCCTCAGAACCCTGCCCTAACCCATAGTACTCTGCACCCCTCTACAAAACCCTGCCCCAACCCATAGTACCCTGCACACCTCTACAAAACCCTTCCCCAACCCATAGTACCCTGCACCCCTCCTCAGAACCCTGCCCTAAGCCATAGTACCCTGCACCCCTCTACAGAACCCTGCCCCCAACCCATAGTATCCTGCACCCCTCTACAGAACCCTGCCCCCAACCCATAGTACCCTGCACCCCTCTACAGAACCCTGCACCCAATCCATAGTACCCTGCACCCCTCTACAGAACCCTGCCCCCAACCCATAGTACCCTGCACCCCTCCTCAGAACCCTGCACCCAATCCATAGTACCCTGCACCCCTCTACAGAGCCATGCCCCCAACCCATAGTACCCTGCACCCCTCTACAGAACCCTGCCTCCAACCCATAGTACCCTGCACCCCTCTACAAAACCCTGCCCCAGCCCATAGTACCCTGCACCCTTCTACAGAACCCTGCCCCCAACCCATAGTACCCTGCACCCCTCTACAGAACCCTGCCCCCAACCCATAGTACCCTGCACCCTTCTACAGAACCATGCAGCCCTCACTATACACCCTGCCCCCAACCCATAGAACCCTGCGTGGCAAGTGGCACGCTGCTTCTGGTGGCAGGCTATAGGTGGCAAGTGGCACACTGCATCTGGTGGCAGGCTGTGCGTGGCAAGTGGCACGGTGCATCTGGTGGCAGGCTGTGCATGGTGAGTGGCACGCTGCATCTGGCGGCAGGATTTATGGGAGTGGGATCCTATAGGAGAGGAGTGGAGGCGGGGTTAACTCATACGTATGCTGTAATGGAGTCTGTCAGGAAAAGGTTTTTTTTTAGGCTTCCTTTCTTCTATTTTCATCTGGTGAACCAGCCAGCAAGTCTGTTGTTTTTCAGCTCTCCAGCAGATTGTATTAGTTTACATGGATAAGACCAACCACTTAACACTGGCAGGGGTGCTTAACCACTTCAATACAGGGCACTTAGACACCTTCCTGCCCAGACCAATTTTCAGCTTTCAGCGATGTCGCAGTTTGAATGACAATTGCGCGGTCATACAACACTGTACCCAAACTAAATTTTTATCATTTTGTTCCCACAAATAGAGCTTTCTTTTGGTGGTATTTGATCACCTCTGCGGTTTTTATTTTTTGCTAAACAAATAAAAAAAGACTGAAAATTTTGAAAAAAATAAAAGTTTTGCTTTTGTTTCTGTTAAAAAAAATTGTATATAAGTAAGTTTTCTCTTTCACTGATGAGCACTGATAAGGCGGCACTGACAGGCACTGATACGGCGGCACCGATGAGGTGGCATCAATGAGCGGGCACTGACAATGGGCACTGATATGCGGCACTGATGGGCACTGGTAGGCGGCACTGATGGGTGGCACTGATATGCAGCACTGATGGGCATTGATAGGCGACGTGATGGGCACTGATAGGTGGCACTGGGTGGCACTGGTTGGCACTGATGGGCACTGATAGGCGACACTGATGGGCAATGAAAGGCGGCACTGCTGGGCACTGCTGGGCACTGATAGGGTGGCGCTGATAGGCGGCACTGATAGGCAGCACTGCTGGGCACTGATGGGCACTGATAGGCGGCACTGCTGAGCACTGATACGTGGCACTGATGGGTACTGATACGCGGCACTGATATGAGGCACTGATGGGCATCCCTGGTGGCACTGGCAGTGGTAGGCATTGAAGTGGGCACTGACTGGCAGCTGCCTGGGCACAGATTGGCAGCTGCCTGGGCACAGATTGGCATTTCCCTGGTGGTCTAGGGGCATACCTGGTGGTCCAGTGTGGATCACTTCCCTGGTGGTCCTGGGCGGCTTCCCTGGTGGTCCTGGGCAGGATCCGAGGGGGGGCTGTGCTGATAAACAATCAGCACAGACCCCCCCTGTCAGGAGAGCAGCCGATCAGCTCTCCTCTACTCGCGTCTGTCAGACGCGAGTGAGGAAAAGCCGATCACCGGCTCTTTCTATTTACATCGTGATCAGCCGTGATTGGACACAGCTGATGACGTGGTAAAGAGTCTCCGTCGGAGACTCTTTACCTAGATCGGTGTTGCGGGGTGTCAGACTGACACCCCGCAACAACGATCGCCGCGATGCGCGCCCCCGGGGGGCGCGCAGCGGCTCGATATTCCTGATCACGTCATATGACGTCCGATCAGGAATATCAAACCACTTTGCCGCCGTCATTCTGTAATAGGGCAGGCGGCAAGTGGTTAAAAATGATCAGATTTTATTTATTCATGCAAAAACATTTATCCCAAAAGGAAAAAAACTGTTTACTGTAACTGATAATAAAGTGTGAGCTGGACTTTGGCTTCAATTAGTTAGTAGCTCTAAATCTATTAAACATTGAGCACTCCTCTCAGACTGACAATGCTGCTGTATGCTGTTGTGTCCCACTAATACAGGAGGTGTCTGGCCAGATCACCAGGTGGGAACAGAGAGAAAAAATCCAAAGAAAAGAAAACTGACACAGCTCCTACTTCTAAAGATTGGTAATCTGGTATATATTACATTTTTGGTCTGGGGTTTAATACTGCAAAAAAATGGTGTTGGTGCTAACACAATAACTGGCCTATGCACTTGGAATAAAATGTAATATCAACCCTTTTTTTATATTAATGAAGTGCACCAAGGTTTGAGAAAGGATCTTTATCTCATCTGAGTAACAAGACAACATGGTATGTTTCAGTTATGGTACTTTGAGGTCTTACCTTTCATATATCTTACCAAAACAGGATGTGAAGATGTAGAGGATAAGATAACAGAGTAGCTTACCTAAAAGAATAACAATAAAAAAAAACACATACACAGAAATTCTATGTAAAGTAAGACATACAGTTTGACTTATTTTTCATAAATTAAACCGGCAATTTGCAATGAGGTTTTACATAAATAAAATGCTTTTAAGAGCTCCTACTTAAAGAGAATCTGTTACTTTTCTCTTTCAAGGCATAGTGAAAGGGTTCTATCAATAGGGAATCCTTCTCAGCCGCTTATACCCTAGGGTTGCCACCTGTCTGGGATTCACCCGGACAGTCTGGGTTTAAATCATGTGTCCAGGTTTCAGTCTGCCTGAAACCCACACACTATATTTAGACAGATATGTGGCTTGGAAAAGGGCTTGACAGGAAGGTGAGGGGGCACTATGTGTATCTCATTACTATTCTCTTTGGAGCGCCCAAAAGGTGTTCCAGGTCTGTTACAATCCTATAGTGTATGCTAAAAAACAAAAAATGTGCTGTGCGCCGCTGAAAGTGTTTAGGTTTGACTTGAAGAAAAGCTGGCAACCCTATTATACCCACCTTTGACACATTTCATGGAGCCCTGAGAAATACGCTGTACTTTGGGGTATGGGAAAGCTTTTGACCTTCTTCCCTTCCTCCAGTGGTTGGACCTGAGGGGCCATTTGCCAGGCCCAAACACTCTCATGTTGGGAGGGGAGGGAGAGAGTCATTAGCCCCAGGGCCGGCCCTACCATGGGTCCATTGGAACTTTGAGAGGGGCGGCAGAGGTGGCTCTTCATTTAGGCTAATTAGGTGGTCCCCTTAGGCCTCATGCTCACAGGGGCCTCACGGCTGCCTAATTTGCCTAATTAGAGAGCCCTCGCTGGACTCCGGAGATTGACCACCTCCCTTCCAACCAGACGAAGGACCGCATCGCTCAGCTGGGATTGCTGCCCGCACGGGCCGGCTACAGACAGGCTCCAGAGAGGGAAGGAGGCGGAGCCACAGCCACCACAGCACCATGACTGAAACTTAGCAATTACCTCACTTGCCGTCCGCTAGGCACACTGCTGGAGTGGACAGACAACAGGGACACTCACGCCGCCAACACATTATTAGGGCCAGCCGATCACCCCGACCGGAATGTCTGCAGGTCACAGGTAAGTCCCGGACAAGACACCCTGTCCTCTACTTCTTCCTGGGGGGAGACTGCATGTGCATACCTCCCAACATTTTGAGGTGGGAACGAGGGACACCTATTAGCAAAAAGTTGTAGGCATAGGACACACCTCTGCAACACCCCCTTAAAGGAGAATTATAAAAACATTAAACAAAATTAGGAATTATTTTAAAAAAAACGGATTAGTTTAAACCCACAAGTTTTTTTTTTTTTTTACAACTATTATTCATTTGTATTGGCTTTTGACATTTACAATTGCAGTAATTTAGAAATTGGATAAATAGTTTAGCACTGGGAAACAAATAAAAAGTGCATTTTATATACAACTATATAGATCAGACCAAAATGAGGGACAAATGAGGGACAAATGAGGAGGAAGGAGGGACAGAGGGACATTGTTCCAAATCAGGGAGAGTCCCTCGAAATCAGGGATAGTTGGGAACTATGCATGTGCAGTGGCCTCGGGAGGGGGGGGACTGGAGCCCCGAAAAGCCCCGGGTCTCAGGCATGCACCATTGTATTGTTAGCCCAGAGCGCCCCCCCCGAGCGGGGACCGATCTGATCCCAAGTGCGGCCAAGTGGCATAGCAGGTCCCGCCTTCTGGAGCCTGCAGCGCCTATGATGGATGTCCCACTGGTCCAATGCCAGGACTGCGGGACGTGTGACGTCCATCATAGGCACTGCAGGCTCCAGAGGCGGGAATTACAATGCGGCTGCTGCGCCACATCACTGTGAGATCCCTGCTTGGCGCTCGGGCGGGCGGCTTGCCTCCCCTCCTCTGGCTGCCTGCTGTGATGATGATGGGCGCACCACACATCGCACACCATGGCTGAGCTGAATTGAGCTGAGCTGCTGCAGGACACATGAAGTCTGTCTGCTGGTCAGGGAGGTCAGCGTATGTCACTACTGCAGTGTATGTCAGGTAGGTAGGTCAGTGTATGTATGTCAGGTAGGTCAGTGTATGTATGTCACTACCGTCAGTGTGTGTATGTCAGGTAGGTCAGTGTATGTCAGGTAGGTAGGTCAGTCTATCTATGTCAGGTAGGTAGGTCAGTGTATGTCACTACCGTCAGTGTATGTATGTAAGGTAGGTCAGTGTATGTATGTCAGGTAGGTAGATCAGTGTATGTATGTCAGGTAGGTTAATGTATGTCAGTGTATGTATGTCACTACTGTCAGTGTGTGTATGTCAGGTAGGTCAGTGTATGTATGTCAGGTAGGTAGGTCAGTGTATGTCACTACCGTCAGTGTATGTATGTCAGGTAGGTCAATGTATGTCAGTGTATGTATGTCACTACTGTCAGTATGTGTATGTCAGGTAGGTCAATGTATGTCAGGTAGGTAGGTCAGTGTATGTCACTACCTTCAGTGTATGTATGTCAGGTAGGTCAGTGTATTGGTCAGTGTGTCAGGCGGGTGAGTTTAGTGGTCAGCATTGATGGGCACTGGTAAGCCAGGCAGCAACCAGAAAGTGAGCATACCCCCTGCCACACAACCCCACTGCCCAGCCAACCCTGCACCCCTAACACCCCCCCCCCCCTCGTGCCGGCCTTGAACTTTGGGCTGAAGCCCCTGGTATTTTTGCCACCTAGCAATGCCCCTGCATATGGCCATGGAGATTGTTGAGCTGTATGGGGGATTGATTGTAAATTGAAAGTCGACTGTAAATGTTATATGTCATGTGTGGGGGGCTCCCTATTATACCTGGTTGATTGAGGGCTGGTTCATACCAGCACGCGGTCGGAGCAGCTAAGGTGCGCTTTGAGCGCGTTTCCCACGCAGCAGGTGTGTTTACAGGCACAAAATCGCATGGTAACCCAGTACTTTGCGGTTTGGTGCAGTGTGTTTTAAAAGTAGTGCAAACGCTACTTTTTCCGCAGTCTGTTACTTTTTGCAGCCCATTCAAATGAATGGACTGTCAAAATGCTCCCCACTGGAAAGTGTGTGTTCCCATGTGATCCTGGTATGAAATGGCCCTCAACCTAGGTTCACACTTTTGTGTTTAGTGCAAAATCTGACTTCTTGATAAATTTAATTTTAGTTTAAATTATCATGATATAAAATAACGGATGTGGGGTCCTTTTTGTGGGTGTGATTATTTTTTTGAGGGGGGTGGGGGGTGGCAGCATTTCATTCTTGGAAAAAGTGGAGAAAACTGCACTAAAAACTAAGTGAATAATTTGATCGTTTGAAAAGCTGCAATTCCGACAATAAACATCAATTGTGACTAAACATAGGAAAAATAAGGAATTGCGCTAATACCTATATAACATACCATAAAAATCTACAGTGAAAGAAGCTTTTGGTAATAAGTGTAAATAAATTGAATATAAAAAGCGTTTGATTATAATCAAAAAGAGTCCCATCAAGTGAAACTTCAATAAAATGTCCTAGTGACTCCAAATCACCAGCAAATTATAAAAAACAAGTCCACGTGATAATTAGTGTTAATCCGTGACAGCAAGGGAGGGTCCACCACCAGGAATGGAAGGGGTTACTCCTTACCAGATGGCCATGACCCCCCACTACAGAGGATCACAGCAAGCAGATAACCTTGTGAGCCAGAGAATGGGAACTGTTAACGGCGTCCACTAGAGGTCATCTCATCGTCAGCCACACGAGCGAAACCCAGGGCAAAGGTACCTTGAGTGCTTGTAAAGTTTTCGAGGTCTATTACACAATTTGCGATCCCAGTTTCTGGATCACTGGAGTTACTGTCGTATGGATGAGAACGTCCGGCCATGCCACTCCCAGCTTCCTCACATTACTTTTCCACAAGCACACATGACCTGCCGCCTCCTCCCGCTCCTTCTCAATCTCCGTTTCCACCGATAGACCCGCACAGCTTCGGCCCGATCCTCATACGAGCAAAACCTTTTTCATTCTTGGACCCAGGTAGCACAATGACTTGGTCCAGCCCTGATTAGCCCTGTGTAAGAGATTAGCACTCCCACATGTATATATTGTGTCGGGGGTAAAGTGAGTATAAGTAGGTGGGCAGTACCCTATCAAGATAACCTGTCATATTGCCCTGAGCTACAAAAATGACAGATTCTTTTGAAATGTAAGATTTTCCAGAAGAATAGACCACATACATGGGACTGATATTATTTCCGATTCGCTTCATGAAGGCCGAGAGCCTGCAGCAGATTATCTACTGGGACACGACCTCGTTATTCTCATTTTCATGTTACTCGGGGGAGAATGGAGTTTGCCCTCTCTCCCGGCTCTACGTTTTACGTCAGGGAAAGAAAATTGGCAGCGAATGTCGGTTTCTAACATGATACAGTATCTGTTTTTCTGTACTAAGTGTACTTACAGCATCAATCAACACATTACAATTTTCATCACTGTTTTCATTATTTGTGTTTGTGAAAGCGTAGACAGACACCACCATCTTTACCCAACATTTCTGTGTATTGTGATGGTTAATTAATTAGAAACTCTGGGCAAATAATTCAGTACACCACTGAATTATATGTATGTACTACCTCCCAATAGATATGGAATTCTGTTCAGCCACTCTTGTGAAACACACAGCTCTGCCACACTGCATGTGTAATATATGCCACCGGCGTATCAAAACAAAAATTGTATCAATATAGGGTATGCTGCAGCTAGCGGTTCAACACTAGTACTAGTGGTGACGATTAAAGGATATATACAGTATCTCACAAAAGTGAGTACACCCCTCATATTTTTGTAAATATTTTCTTATATGTTTCATGTGACAACACTGAAAAAATGACACTTTGCTACAATGTAATGTAGTGAGTGTACAGCTTGTATAACAGTGTAAATTTGCTGTCCCCTCAAAATAACTCAACACACAGCCATTAATGTCTAAACCGCTGGCAGCAAAAGTGAGTACACCCCTAAATAAAAATCTCCAAATTGGCCCCAAAGTGTCAATATTTTGTGTGGCCACCATTATTTTCCAGCACTGCCCTAACCCTCTTGGGCATGGAGTTCACCAGAGCTTCACAGGTTGCCACTGGAGTCCTCTTCTACTCCTCCATGACGACATCACAGAGCTGGTGGATGTTAGAGACCTTGCACTCTTTCACCTTCTGTTTGCGAATGCCCCACAGATGCTCAATAGGGTTTAGGTCTGGAGACATGCTTGGCCAGTCCATCACCTTCACCCTCAGCTTCTGTAGCAAGGCAGTGATCATCTTGGAGGTGTGTTTGGGGGTTGTTATGTTGGAATATTGCCCTGCGGCCCAGTCTCCGAAGGGAGGGGATCATGCTCTGCTGCAGTATGTCACAGTACATGTTGGCATTCATGGTTCCCTCAATGAACTGTAGCTCCCCAGTGCCAGCAGCACTCATACAGCCCCAGACCATGACACTCCCACCACCATGCTTGACTGTAGGCAAGACACACTTATCTTTGTACTCCTCACTTGGTTGCCGCCACACATGCTTGACACCATCTGAACCAAATAAGTTTATCTTGGCCTCATCAGACCACAGGACATGGTTCCAGTAATCCATGTCCTTAGTCTGCTTGTCTTCAGCTAACTGTTTTCGGGCTTTCTTGTGCATCATCTTTAGAAGAGGCTTCTTTCTGGGATGACAGCCATGCAGAGCAAATTGATGCAGTGTGCGGCGTATGGTCTGAGCACTGACAGGCTGACCCCCCCACCCCTTCAACCTCTGCAGCAATGCTGGCAGCACTCATACGTCTATTTCCCAAAGACAACCTCTGGATATGACGCGAGGCCTGTTCTGAGTGGAACCTGTCCTGTTAAACCGCTGTATGGTCTTGGCCACCGTGCTGCAGCTTAGTGTCAGGGTCTTGGCAATCTTCTTATAGCCTAGGCCATCTTTATGTAGAGCAACAATTATTTTTTTCAGATCCTCAGAGAGTTCTTTGCCATGAGGTGCCATGTTGAACTTCCAGGGACCAGAGAGTATGAGAGAATGACAGCGATCATGCCAAATTTAACACACCTACTCCCCATTCACACCTGAGACCTCGTAACACTAACTAGTCACATGACACCGGGGAGGGAAAATTGCTAATTGGGCCCAATTTGGACATTTTCACTTAGTCTAAACAAAATTTACACTACTCACTACTTTACATTGTAGCAAAGTGTCATTTCTTCAGTGTTGTCATATGAAAAGATAGATAAAAGATTTACAAAAATGTTAGAGGTGTACTCACGTTTGTGAGATACTGTATATAGATAACTGCGCTAACCCTTTGGTGCCAAGAAATGTTAAAAAAGGGTCAAATAATATCAAAAGATATCAGAAGATATGTGTGTCAAATTATACCATTAAATATGAAAGTTGCAATACCTTAATACAGTAATGATTCAAACAAACGGAAAAATACAGAAAAAAAAAAACACTAATTGCAGCCTCACTGTGTCCATCAAATGCAGCCACTGTGCCATCAATTTCAGCCCATCAAATACAACCACAGTGCCATGAAATGCAGCCACTGTGCCCCATGAAATGCAGCTATTGTGCCCATCATATGCAGCCACTGTCCCTCATCATATGCAGCCACTTGTGCCCCATCAAGTTCAGCCACTGTGCTATCAATTGCAGCCATTGTCCCATTAAATGCAGCCACTGTGCCCCATCATATGCAGCCACTTGTGCCCCATCAAATGCAGCCACTGTGACCCCCGCCCTTTGTCTGTCCGGCACTTACCCCATCTTGGTGTCGGGTCAGGCAGCGGTTGGCGGCGGCGAGCTGTGTGGGACAAGCAGCGGGTCCTCCATGCTGTCCCCCATGCTTCCCTGTGTCTCTTTTTCCATTCCGCCAGGCGTCCAATAGGATCGCCTCTGCCTTCAGCCAATCAGGTGAAGGGTATTAGACCCGTGCTTCCTGCTTGGCGGAGAGGCGGTTCAGTGTTAGAAAAGCAAATATTCATTTGCTTTTCTAACACACCTGGGTGGGCTCCGAGCTCTAATCAGGTACTTCAAAAAAACACCCCCGCCACAGTAATTCAGGCGCCGGTGTCCAAAAAGGGGCCAGACGCCTGAAAAGGGGATGGCAGCGGTGGCCATGGATAGTTTCATGCAATGCAATGCATGAATCTATCCATTAGTCATATAGGAGGTGGTGTGACAGAGGGGGCAGCGCCTGTGCGCCCTTAATGGACGCACCGCCACTGCCCAATATACTTTCTTCATATATCAATCCAACGTGCTGAACAGGAATGTGCTATCCAAAACATTTGTGATTCATGATTCACCATCACCTTCCAATATATGCTCTTACCAGAAAACCGTAAAAAATATGGCTGTGTTGTGCCTTAATCTCTCTGATTCCTAAAGCAGATGGTCAGGGATATCTCCAATAGGTACAGCAATACTCTCTCATGTGTTTCCACTGTTTTATGGTTATCAGACTCTCATGAAAAACAAACGGCCATCATTGCGAAAAATTCCACATTTATTTCTTAAAAAACATTTTAAAAGTTTACGCTCACATTTGGATGTGCCTTAGACCGGCACTGAGTCTATCCAGTGTCCCAGTAATGGCCTGTGCTGGCCGTTCCATTTGCAGGGAGCCAGCATGCGATTCAAGCCTCAGTATCAGTGCGGGTCACGGACCGGAAATAACGTCAGCGTTATTGTTTTGTATTGCACATTTCTGTTCAGCACGGTGGATCGATATATGAAGAATGTATATTGGGACTTTTTGTATATAGCATGGAAAAGAAGAAAAGGTAACAGCGCTCTCTGCAGGGACAACTCAATCAACGACTAAGGCTATTGCCGAAACGCGTCAGCTTTATTGTTTTATTGTCACTCTGTTGTACCAACAAAGGACACTTCAAGGATTGCAGTTTTGCCGGCTCTTCTTATTACTTTTTGTATATACATATATTTTGCATAGCACAATTGATCATTGATGTGAATCATTACTGTATTAAGGTTGCAACTTTCATATTTGATGGTATATTTTCTGATATCTTTTGATATGATTTGACACTTTTTGATATTTCTTGGCACCAAAGGGTTAGCACAGTTATCTATGCATATATCCTCTGCACACTGCATAGCTAAAAAGATAAGTTTGCTAAATCCTGCTTCAGTTTTAGGCCTCAGGCACACTGGACATTTTTGTTATCTCTACTAGTCTTCTTTCCTCATGGCAGCAGCGTTTTAGCAGAAAAAAAATGCTAAATGCATGTAACGTGTAGCATTTAGGAGCATCAAGTGCTTGGACGTTAATTAATTTTATTGGCCAGAATAAATTATTATTCTGGCCAATAAAATTAATTAACTTGAAATGATATAACACTCAAGCGCTAGACGCTCCTAGTGTCAACATGCGTTTAGACGCATTTGCACGTATTTAGGAGCATGAAGTGTTTTTTTTCTGCCAAAGCGCTGCTGGTCCTGGACGCACTGGCAGCGTTTTTTTTGGTTTTTTTGCCTCTAAACTCCTGTAAACGTGCATTGTTACATAACATGCAGAGGCAGAAAAATGGCAGAAGACCCTAAAAGCAGCGTTATAAATGTCCATTGTGAATGAGGCCTTATTGCTTTCTATGTTATAAACTATATTGTCAAAAGTATGTGTGTGTTTTGGAAAAATCTGGACAGCCGCACTCCGGATTGGAAAAGTGAAAAATAAAATCCTCTTTATTGAAAAAGTAATAACATGATTAAAATCCGTACATGGCTTTGTTGGGTTATGAGCGGTTATGCTGCATTATCCCAACAAAGCCATGTACGGATTTTAATCATGTTATTACTTTTTCAATAAAGAGGATTTTATTTTTCACTTTTCCAATCCGGAGTGCGGCTGTCCAGATTTTTCCAAAACACACACATACCATTGGAATAGCAATTGCCGGCACCTGGGGCTCTCACAATCATCCACACAGCGGAGGACGGGAAGCTTGAACCCGGTCACCTAGAGCGGTGGTAACTATCTTATATTGTCAAAAGTGTTGGGACGCCTGCCTTTACACGCACATGAACTTTAATGGCATCCCAGTCTTAGTCCGTAGGGTTCAATATTGAGTTGGCCCACCCTTTGCAGCTATAACAGCTTCAACTCTTCTGGGAAGGCTGTCCACAAGGTTTAGGAGTGTGTCTATGGGAATGTTTGACCATTCTTCCAGAAGAACATTTGTGAGGTCAGGCACTGATGTTGGGTGAGAAGGCCTGGCTCGCAGTCTCCACTCTAATGTGTAAAGGCAGGCGTCCCAATACTTTTGACAATATAGTGTATTTCCTGCTTCTTAGTCAGAGTTAGGGTTGCCAGCTGATAAAAGGGGATTTGTTGCCAATATTATTAAATGGATCCAACCTTTTGGTATTCTCAGGGCTGTAGTAAGAAATCACAGAGCCCCATACAGCCTACCTGACAGGTCCCCCTTACCCCTGACCAAAAGTGACTGAAGACATAGAGTTATCAGTTCCTTTCTCTGTAACCTCAGCTGCACAGATGAATGAATAGGAAGCACTCCGATGCTTCATGCTCATTCACAAACTGAAGCATAGTAAACACATTTACTATACTTTAGTGACGAATGGACACAGTGAGTGATTGATATCATTCGCTTACTGTGTTCATTCAGGAATAGAACAGCAAATGGAAGGAGTACATATGCTATAACCAATCCCCCTGCAGTGCAGCCAGGGGGAGAAAGAGGAGGAGAAGCTGGCAGCGCTGCAAGGGAAGGTAGAAGAGAATCAGTGTCTGCAATAAGAAAGTACAGCCGGACCTCTTGCTCAGCAGGTGCCCGGGCCCCCCTTTTTAACTGATGGGGTCCGGGCCCAGTACAGGAGGGCTGGTTGTACCGCCTTATCAGTGGCCTTAATAGTTAATAGGCTGCAAAACAGGTGACACTGGAATCTGCGTATCTGAACCAAGATATAGGAGTGTCACCTACCTGGCTACACAGTGTGAAAAAGTCCAAAGTGATGTGTTTAAACTATGTAATTATGAATACAATATCAAAAAAACAACTTAAACAAGGTATGATGTGACTATAATAATTATATACAGTACTACTCACTACTCTTGTCAAGATTGGAACGAACTCCTAAATTCTATAATTTTTTTTTTTACACAAAAGACATCCCAGAATGCAGCTGTCAAACATACATACTTACCTATATGGCTGCAGCATCGGTCCAATGCTGCAGCTGCCCCACACCAGACCAAGAACTGAGCGATCACATGACCGCTGATCAATGTGGATTGATCTTCAGAGAGCAAAGCTAGTGTGAACAAGCCCTGAGTGAGGAGAATAGCAGTAAAGCCCAAAAAGGATTCTAGTCCTTCATTATTACTTCCAAAACTAGAAAAATAACGTTTTTGGCTTGACATACAGTACACTTAATACACGGGTCACTTCCAGATCTTTCCATATACAGCAGGGAGCAATATAAATGCATGATGACATTAAAAGCTCCTCTGAAATCTAGCAGGCCACAGAGGTGCAATGTATTTACACTTTTATTTCAACAAATAAACTTGACGGGTGAAATCGGATACAGTATTGGGATGTGATCAACATAAATAAACAGGGCTCAGCTGAGCGTTTGAAGGCCTGGCCTCCCCCTCCAGACGGTATGTGAGGGGAGAGCTGGTAATTCACAGCAGACTCATACATTTCACGACAGGAGACAGAACATCAGTACCATGCCATAAACCTTTTAAATATTACCACATGTTCCACCCTGTTTATACCAATTAGGCTGAGAGGAAAGTCCGCCTGCGTCCAACGAGAGGAGAATCCAGTGATGAAGGTTAAAGAGGGACTCTGGAGCCATTTTTGTGTGCGAGAGGCCTATTGTTGGGGCCACAAAACTTGAAGTGGCCCAATGGGATTGCGAACCCCGGCACCCTTTAGTTGTAGCCTAAGTTAAAGCCTTAAGGACATATTTACCAAAAAACAGTAAACCACACTCAGTCCAGATGAAGTTTGAAGAAATTGTATTGAAGTCAAAGTTAAACAGTTAAACAGGAGATGGGCACACGATTAATAACAAATATGAATTATGGGGAAATCCCCCCTTTTATTTTATTTTTATTTTTTTTTTTTTATTTATTTTTTTTTTTTTATTTTTTTTTTTTTAAACACATCTTCTAATAATGAATTTTAGTGGGTAGTGACACGAATTAGAATACAGGGGTTGTATTTAATAATGAATTGAAGTAATTAATGACACGAATTAGAAAAAGGGGGGAATGTACTTATGAATTTATCTTTAAAAACACTTTATAAATTATATAAATATAAACACAAATATACACGGAAGGGAATTTTTTTTTTTTTTTTTTTTTTTTTTTTTTTTTTTTTTCCTCCTCACAATACATAACAAGGAATTGTGGGGACTAAAGACACAATCAGAATAAGGGGGGAACTCCCCACCCCACCTCCCCCCCCCCTTTTTTCCTTTTTTCTTTTTTTTTCTTCACACAATATATAATTACGAATTGAAGTGATTAAGGACACTAATAAGAATTAGGGGGAACTTATTTATAATTTTATTTTTAAACACTTTATAATATAAGCACGATAAACACGGTGGGGTGGGTACCATTTATTTATTTATTTATCTCGTTATTTATTTATTTATTTATTTTTGTTATTTACTTATTTATTTATTTATTTTTTCTCTGCACACAATATATAACAAGGAATGGAGGGGACTAAGACACCATTTAGAATAAGGGGGAAGTATTTAAAAAGAAAGGGGGAAAAAAGGGAAAAGGGAAAGGAAAAAGGAGAGAAAAGAAAATTTTTTTTTTTTTTTTAACACTCTATAAACATAAGCACGATAAACACGGTGGGGTGGGTACCATTTTTTAATTTTTTTTTTTAAATTTATTTATTTATTTATTTATTTTTTTTTACCCTCGCATATGTAAATGTCGGCCACTGGGACAGGGGGGAAAACGGGGGTAGGTGATGTAGGATGTAATGTGTAGTATGTTTCTATTGTTTGAACAAAGGGGTATAGAATGTTGTATAAATGGTGTGTATATAAATGGTGTGTATATAAATGAAATAAACAATAAAATTTTTGATTATTAAAAAAAATAAACAGTTCACAACAGAGGCATAACTAGAACCCTCAGGGCCCTGGTGCAAGAAACCATGATGGGTCCCCCTGACCCCCCAACCCCACCCTTCCATGCAAGCCCCAGGCTTCCAATTTTGGGAGGGCGCCCATGGACATCCTCCTGGAACCCTGCATCCCGCATGCCCCCTAGGATGTGCATTCAGGGCAATCACAGCGGCCCTTTACTATGTGATCAGCTGATCACATGTAAACAGACTTGTTGGATATCGGCAGCCCTTTCCTCCCATGCTATGTCTGTGTGAGAAAATGAGAGCCGTTAACTGGCAACAATGTCAGTAAATAGCTTAGACTAATAATCAGTGCAGCCTATCAGTGCCACCTATAAGTGCTCATCAATGCCGCCTATTAGTGCCCATCAATGCTGCTTATCAGTGCTGCATTTCAATGCCGCCTATCAGTGCTTATCAATGCTGGCCTTCAGTGCCCATTAATTTCGCCTATCAGTGCCACCTATCATCGCTCATCAATGCTGCCTATCAGTGCCATCTATCAGTGCTCATCAATGCCGCCTATTAGTGCTCATCAGTGCCACCTATCAGTGCTCAACAATGCCACCTATCAGTGTCTATCAGTGCACAATGCCCATCAGTGCTGCCTATCAGTGCTCATCAATGCCGCCTATCAGTGCGTCCTCATTAGTGCAGCCTATCAGTGCCCATCAATGCTGCCTATCAGTGCCCAATGCCCATCAGTGCCACCTATCAGTGCTCATCAATGCCGCCTAGCAGTGCCCATCAGTGCTGCATATCAGTGCCCATCAATGCTGCCTGCCTCCTCAGCAAGGCTCTGAGTTCAGAGCATCTCTCTCATACAGCTCTGAACCGCAATTGACAGTCCCCCCCCCGCATGGGATGAGAGAGGAGACAGCCGATCTGCTCCCTCTACCCCGATCCCTCTCCTGTGTGTGTGTGTACCACGGGAAGCTAACAAGCTCACACTTCCTACGATACACACACAGGAGAGGGGACGGGGGGTAGGAGCACATTGGCTGTCTCCTCTCCCATCCTGTGCAAGAGAGGAGGGAGGGGGAGGGAGAACTGCCAGTGCCAGCTCTGAGATGTATGAGAGAGAGACGCTCTCAGCTCAGAGCCGTGTGACTAGCAAACCCGCTGGGGCCCCCGACAGTGGTGGAATGTCAGGGCCTGGTCGCAAGTGCGAGTGTTGCAACCCTGGTAATTCCACCACTGGTTCACAACAAGCCCCGCGAATGGCAGCCCAACCAGGAACACTTACAGATGAACAGGAGCTTCTAGCAGAACAGGTCTCAGCGGAACTAATAGCATCTGTCTTAAGGGGTATAATGCGGCCTGGCCAGTCCATGCCAAGTGGGGAGGTTTCCAGGGAGAATGGCTGTCCCTACCCATCTGAACCCTTTCCCTGCCGCTTTTACCATCTCTAACAGATGGGTGACCTGCCCCTACACTACCCACATGCTAGAATGTGGACATGGTCCTCAAGAGTCTAGGAGAAAATTTTGATATTGTCCAGATAGACTAGTACAGTCTCGAAATTGAAGTCTCCACAGCACCTTTCTATTAAGCATTGAAAAGTGCTGGGGGTGTTGCTCTGCGCAAAGGGCATTCGAATAAACTCCAACAGTCCTAAGGTTGTGATAAAGGCGGTCTTTTCACGGTTAGCTACATGCCAAATCAAGGGTAGAAAAGTATTTGGCCTGCCCCAGTGTCGTTAGTGATTCCTCTACCCAAGGTGGTGCAGGCGTTCAACTTGCAATAGTCCACACAGAACCAGAGGCTTCCATGTTTCTTTCGCAACACGGAGCAGCCCAAGAGCTATGACTCTCCCAAATCAAACCGCTCTGTTGCATGTTGTGAAGCAAGTCCTTGACCTCCTGGGACAGGGTGGAAGGAATGTGACGGTACCACTCCCAGAGTGGTGGAGCGTCCCTTGTGTGGATTTGGTGTTCGATGGCCTCTGTGTAGTTGTAATTCTCTGGGCTGGCAGCAAAGACCAAGAGGTGCTTTTCTAGCACCTGGTGAAGCAGTCCTTGTTGTGTCCTTGTTGTGATACAGGGTAGTCCTGAAAGGAAATGTCCAGCTATTCTAGCAGTAACTTGTACCATGACTCATCCAACGAGGACATGGCTGTCTGAAGCGGGGCAGAGATCACCTCTATCCCAGGCTGACCTTCCAAGACACAGTGATGGGGCATTATGTACAGGTCTGTTAAGATGGCATGGTTGAGGAGTGCAGTTGGGTGGTCCCCAGATTGAAGAGTTGTACCAGGATCTTCCCTTTGTGAACCCTGAAAAGGGTGCAGTGACGCTATCGGGTCCTTGTTGGGTTCTATCACGGTGGCCCCTTGAAGTTTCTTGTGGGCCCCAATGGGGAGGAGGCAAACTACCCCTTGGAGGGGTGCCAGGAGTAATCTATGGTCTTCCTCTGTATCTTCACCCAGTTGACACCTTCTACCAAGATGGACAAGTTATTAGCTGTTTTAAGGGATAGCTAGGAGGGGTCCAGCTGATCTTATGTCCTGAACTGTTGGACATAGAAGTCATACTCCATGACAGTGACTTCAAACCCTGTGTCGCTCAGGCATGGGACCATTGACAATGGTGGTCACCACTGGGCCTGGAGCAGCCATGGACTGTGGTTGGCCAGGACCTTGGGTTGCCAGTCCTGAGGGTTGCCCGCAGGAGCTGGTAGTTTAACGGCATTTTGCGTGTGCTTTTGATTTCAGGCCTGCCAAAGTTCTTGCTTACATGCACAAAATGACCACACTGCCAGCACTATGGTCTTCCTCTGGGTCCCTCCATAGCGGATTCTCATCCATAGGGGGAGGGGCCAAATCCCATTGAAATGTGAATACCTGTTGTTTCAGGGAAGCCACATCCAGGGCCAATTCCTTTAGTGTTTTCTTTATAGTGAACAGCGGTGAGGGGGACAAAGACTCTTTTTTTATATGCAGCGGATCATACTTTTTGGTCATTGCTACCATTGCCTCCGCATTTTCTTGTTCCTGTGCAAATGCGTCTACCACAAAATCATGGAAGGTGATGGTGGGTTGCACTCTAATTTGTTCCTGCTGGGCCTACCAACAACTGACCCCTCAGTAAGTGGCCTGAATCCACGATTCAGGCCACATGCATTCCTTCTTTCCATTTGTTTCCAGAGGTGCTAGAGCGCCTCTGCAAAGTGCGTGAGACTCTCATCCTCCTGCTGTCTCCAAACAAAGAATCTGTGCCTCAGCTCCTCATCCTAAGCCCATTCATTTGCATAGGCTGGAAACACACTGGATCACACCAAAAGTAGTGCATGCACTACTTTTAAAAATGCACTGCAACCGGATCACACGGTACTGAGGTACCATGCGATCTGGTTCAGGAAAATGCATTGCATCTGCAACCTGCATTTGGGGTGTCATTAGGTATCTATTGACACCCTCAGCAGATTACACACCCAGTGCATTTGGAACACGGTGGGGGAAACGCGCACAAAAGCGCACGGAACTAAAGGAGAAACATTTTTAATTTTTGTTGATTAGTGGATAGACCTTCAATTTTAAATTTTATGGTGAACCAATGCAATCCAAGGATCTTTCAGTAGGCAGAAGATTAGTCAGCTTCTGAGCTAATAAGTGTAGCGGTTGGTTACCACTAGTTACTAACATCCACCAAATCACCCTGCTGCCAGACCCCCATCTATCACCTCTGAGACAATGAGCAGTCATTTGCGTAGTTTTGTTACGTTTATTGCGGGATACAACTTGGTTGGGGTAAAGGAAGATATGGGATGCCCATAGCACTTATTGAATTGTCATCACATTTGTAGAACATCGATTAGCAGCTTTAGCCATGAAAAATGATGCACTTCTAACATTCACAATCTTTTTCCTCTTCATATCTCCACTGCAGACTATTGCTCCTCTTCCTCTGTACTCACTCGTGCAGATTATCTCTCCTCTAAATTCCTCTCTTCTTGTACAAATCCTCTACTGCAAAACTGTTAAGACTCCTGTATCATCACTTCTAGTAAGACAAAAAGGATCACTCTGAATAAACCCAGTTTGCTGGCTGTACTTTCTTATGCCCCGTACACACGGTCGGATTTTCCGATGGACAATGTCCGATCGGAGCGTGTTGTCGGAAATTCCGACCATGTGTGGGCGCCATCGGACATTTTCCATCGGATTTTCCGACACACAAAGTTGGACAGCAGGAGATAAAATTTTCCGACAACAAAATCCGATCGCGTCAATTCCGACCGTGTGTGGCCTGTTCCGACGCACAAAGTGCCACGCATGCTCAGAAGAAATTCCGACACGGGACAGCTCGTTCTGGTAAACTTAGCGTTCGTAATGGATAAAGCACTTTCGTCACGCTGCAATGTTCAAAATGGTTTAATACAGCGCACTCTCTTCTTCTTTATAATGTGACAAGAATTAAGTCGTTTTGATGCTCATATTCACACACACTTCTCACAAACTTTTTTCGTTACTATTTATCGGGATTCCCTCAATATATTTTGATTTCTCACATCTGACAACATATTTTTTATTTTTTTTTACTTTAATGTAGAATCTTTTTTTGTGTTTCTCTTTTTATTTTTTATTTTTTGGTGATTTTGATTTGTACTCCCGAAAATGTTTGTGTGTTTTTTGTGACAAGTTCCCACAACACCATTGATATGTTGTTCTATTTAATCTGTAGGAGGAGATTGTTTGGTGTTGTTGTCCCTTGTTAATTTCACATTGTACTTTAGAAATGTACCTGAATACTCACCAACAAACTGTCCTTTTTGGATGAAAACACACACAGGAGAGTAGAATTTACCTAAAAATATTTTATTAAGGGGTCACAACTATAAACAAAGAGGGAGGCAACGCTGGAGAAACTGCAGAAGTGGGCGAAGCCTTGGACTCCCAGGGCAGACATCAATTATTTAAAAGCAAAATTGGTGGCCTGAGGAGTCCATATCTAAGGGAGGGCAGTCTAGTCCAGAAGTCCCAGAGATCCGGAAAGCAGCAGATGACATCTGTGTCCCCAGGCTGTGGTCATACGAGAGACTGCATCTTCTGTCAGACCAGACTGAACCCAGGGCAATCACTCTTTGGTCTTCCTTCCATGCTTCCTTCCAGCCTTTGGCTGTGGTGGTGGAGTTGTGGCAGCAGGAGGAGGAGGAGGAGGAGGAGGATGGTCCATCTCAATGACATCCATCTTGGGTGTCAGTTCCCCACTCTCCCCCTTACGAAGGACTTTATAAATCAGGTCCTCAGAAATCTTGCGTTGGCCCTCCTGCATGCCCTGCAATTTGGTGGCAGCCATGCAGGCAAAGGCCTCTTCAGGACTGGGGAAGGCTCTGAGGGACGCCGAAGCCTCCTGGATCAGCCTGTACGCTGAATCCTGCACAGGACTGGGAGTGGCCTTCCTGGCCCTTTTATATGGCAGGCGGAGGGGAGGGACCTGAGACTCAGTCAGGCTGCAACTTGTCCCTGGCTGCTCTTGGCTGACACTTAGCCCCGCCTCCTCCTGGCTGCCACTAATCCCCCCTCCTCCTGACTGCCACATTCCACAGCCTCCTCCTGGCTGAGGTCTTCCTGTGTATGAAAAAGGGACATAGTTTTAGTATTGTTTTCATCAATCACACACAATTTTCACCTCCTGACTGCTGCAAATTCACTGTTAACAAATATAACAGACTATCCTTCTGAGCCCAGCATTTTGCATTCTTGTCCCAATTTTGGGTGCCCACTACTGTGTATTGATATGTAAAACACTTTCAAGCAGCAATTAGTGATCAATAATAACATCTAGTAAACATCATTTCTTTATTGCCCAGAAATCTGTAGAAGAATACTATACCTGACTCCAGCTGGGCTCCTCCACTTCTTCCTGGCTGGAAGGCCCAGGTTGGACATCGGAAGCCTCAGCTGGTATGGAAGGAAGCGTGGAAGGAAGAGTGGAGAGGGATTCCCTGACTTCAGTGTGGTCTGACAGAAATCGCAGTCTCTCGTAGTACCACAGCCTGGGGACATAAACGTCATCTGCTGCAGCTCCGGATCTCTGGGAATCTGTGACCTTCTTGCGCTCCCTAAGATAAGTGCTCCTCAGGCCACCAATTTTAGCTTTTAAATAAGGGATGGTTGCTGTGGGGACCACCGGCTTCACCAACTCCAGCAGTTTCTCCAGCGCTGCCTGCCTCTTCTGTTTGTGGTTATAGTGGGGGTGTCTGACCTGCCACAGACAGGGCAGCTCTCTGTACTTGTCAATAAACAGGGGCAGGAAATTGTGGTCGTTGAACCCATCCATTTTCTCTGCAAGACACAACACAAGACAAACCCTAATGTCAGGCCAAACTCCCCTAATCTTGTTACAATATAGGCTTCAATTTCGAAGCAGTATAGGCCCAAGTTTAGATCCTACCTTCGTTAGCACGATCGGCGTCTCCGATGCTCCTTCCTCCGCTCACAGATCGTACGTAAGACGCGCGCGTTACGATTTATACACACTGCGCATGCGTATAACTCCGCCCGCCCCTGACGTTCTTTCTATTCTATTCCCGCCCCTTTTTGTTCGGCGCAGTGGAGGAAGAGCACATGGCGGATAGACAACAGGATCGTGCTAATTACAGCAACGAGGAGGAAGAGGAGGAGGAGGAGGAAAGGCCGGAGCCTGAAACGTCCCGATCCAGAAGGAGATTAAAGGACTCAAATATGTCCTTTGGGGAGATGTTGGAAATGGTGGACATCCTGAAGAAGGCCGACTATGATGGAAAGTATGGGCCTTACCCCAACCACAATGTCCGAAAGGCCAAGATCATGGCGAAAGTGGTCAGGAGTCTGCACCGGAAATTCAGGGTACGGCGATCGAAAGATCAGCTCAGGAAGCGGTGGTCGGACCTGAAATTACGAGAACATGAGCAGTACAGAAAGATCCGGAGAGTGCTGCAAAAAAGTAAGTAGTTGTGCTGTGTTCCTATTATTCTTGTGTTTATTACGTTCGTGCTGCTCCATGTGCTTTTAGGAACTGTTGTACAGTTTAAAATGGCAACTTTCATGTTCATGGGCACATTATTCGTTCGGATCACACATTTTTTTTTCGGACTATAAAATACCATTGTTTAGCCCATATGCATTTGGCCACCATTTTGAGGCCCTATACTTGTCTTCAAAGAATTGGGTTGTGTAGATGGCTTTGTTACTAGAATGAAATGCAAACTAGATTGTGTGTAAAGAGAGGACACTGAGCAGCTGTTTTCACATCTGGACACTGGAGCACTAGTGTGGGACCCCAGAACACCCTTTTTATTAGGGGGGCCACACAGGTGCTCCAGTGTATACTATAGGGGGGTCTCCATCTGTGAAGCTTGTACAAAACAGGTAAAGTATTGCAGCTTGACAAAGGACACTAAAAAAGCTACAACTTGGAACTCTGCTAAAATAGACAATTGTACCCCACTTCCAAGCAATGTTTCATCTTTCTGCCATCAAATATCTGTGTGCTAATTATACCATTTTTGTTTTACATAGGGGAGAAAAGACTCGGAGGACACCCCTCATCCGAGGAGACCAGAGCCCCCCCTCCTCTGGAAGAAGGGGAAATCCCCCCAACACAAGCTGAGCAGGAGGAAGAAGACGTGGTGGAACTAGTCACCACAACAGGTGAGTGTCTGCGACCACAGGCTCAGATAAGAGATGGATGGCGGCATTTTTTTTAGACCTAATTTATTTTGGAGTTCCTCTCTTTTTAGGTGATCATGAGGTTGTGGATGAAGATCCTTTCAGATCAGAAAGTGCCCAGATCCTGATCGGGGAGATCATGGGGTGTAATTTACAATTGGAAAACATCAAGCAAAACATCAATGATGTTATTCCAAAATATAAAAACATCATTGATGTTTTGGGGCGAGTTTAAAGCCCCTCAAAATCACTTTCTTCTTTTGTCTGCTACAATGTGCGAAATGTTTTTGTGATTTTTCCCAAAGCCAAATTTGGAGGATGCACACAGTGTGCCAACATGTGCTATCTGCCATCACGGGAGATCAATGGACGCGTTTTGGGGGTGCAACCCCTTCCTCAATAATAAAGTAACGGTGAGGAAGGGCTTTCTCCCCAAAAACACGTCCCTTCATCCCCCGTGATGGCAGATAGCACATGTTGACATTGTGAAATTTGTGTGCATCTTCCAAATTTGGCTTTTCCAGGGGTGATTTCCCCCCATCTGAACGCAATATCAAACACAGTTCCTAAATACTCATGTCTGATATTGCCTTCAAGTTCTACCAAATGTGAACTTTGTAAGATCAAGATTTGTGTCTTTCTTGTGGGTTTTACACAGGCCTGTTTTCTATAAAATGCACATTTTGATTTTGGATAATGACACCACAAAAATTGTTATACAACAAACATGTTGGTTTGTCAGAAAAACCATTGGTAAATGCACATGTGATTGTGCTGGTATTAAAAAGATTGTTCATCAAGAATGTGTGGATTATTGTCTCAACGCTACAACACTTTTGGGGTGATGTAATTGTTGTTTGATGAGAAAATGGGGGTAATTTCCTAAGGGCAAATCCACTTTGCACTACAAGTGCAGTTTCAGTGCAGTTGCAAGTGCACTTGTAGTGAAAAGTGTCTTTGCATTTAGTAAATAACAGCCAACAGTGCTTTGTATAAGGTTACACAATCACGACATTTTCTGCACTCCACACATTTCTGTCAGGGTCAGCTAAAACAAACACAAGCAGTAAATGTCCACAAAGAAGAGCCTGGGGGGAGATGCCTGTCGAGAACTTGAGGTCCTGCAGGCTTCTCCCTGTCGCCAAATACCGCAAGGTAGCGACCAACCTCTGCTCCGGAGTGATGGCTTGCCTCATGCAGGTATCCTGCCTGCTGATATAGGGGGTCAGCGAAGCCAACAAACGGTGAAATACGGGGTCAGTCATCCTGAGAAAATTCCTGAAATCACCAGGATTATTCTCACGGATCTCACGGAGCAAAGGCATATGAGAGAACTGGTCACGCTGAAGCAACCAATTCTTGGTCCATGAACTCCTCCTCGCCCTGTTCATGGACTGGACTTGTGTCAAGGTCAGGATCCCAACACCAAGCCCCCGCACAGCACGAACTGTACGAGGAGTACGCATACGAAACATGGCTAGAAAACGGTCGGCTGCTCAGAACGAAGTAACAGAACGCACTGAAGAACAGCAAGGCCTGTGAAGAGCGACCTGAAAAACAGCAACGAGCGGACAAGATCGCACAGAAAACTCCGATACGAACTGACTGCATGCACTGAAGAGCAAATACAAACCCACAAGCACAAACTGAACGGCAGAAAACGATCTGAAAGCCACGAGTCTGAAAAAGCGCGAATCGTCTCTCACCAAACTTTTACTAACACGAGATTAGCAAAAGGAGCCCAAAGGGTGCCGCGCTTGGTTCTGAACCGGCCTTTTCTAGTCTCGTCGTACGTGGTGTACGTGACCGCGTGGTTATCGATCGGAAATTCCGACAACTTTGTGCGACCGTGTGTAGGCAAAACAAGTTTGAGCCAACATCCGTCGGAAAAAATCCTAGGATTTTGTTGTCGGAATGTCCGAACAAAGTCCAACCGTGTGTACGGGGCATTACTGTAATAAAGTCTCTTGTTCTGACCCACTTTAACTACTAGAACCTTGTCTCTGTGTATGGCACGCCCAAGCCTCCACTCTCGATGGATGTCCTTGAAATGGGCCCAAACCTCACTCTCAGGCACCCGTTTTGGCTTGGGTACATGCAAGTAGTCCCAGACCAGGTCATTCTTCCACTGCTCCCGGGAGTCCTCAACAACGTCCATGATCTGGGCTGAAATGTATGGATAGAACCTTTGCAAGGGGAACAGTGGGCACAGGATGAGGTGTTAGCCTCAGTCAATCAGGAGGAAAAACAAACCGGTGATGATTCCTCTGCGGAGGAAACAACAGTAGATGAGCCTTTTTCAGCCTCTCAAATCTGAGAAATTGCTGATACAATCTCTTACGGAGATGGTTCGGTCTACTTTTATGCTACCCCTAACGGAGTCTCCTGAAAGTTTGGTTTCTTCCTTGGGTTCCTTAAAACCCTCTCAACCTTTGCATGCGTTTCCTGCACATGCATTAGTAGAACAGCTTATTTTTGCTGAATGAGATCTCCCTCATAAGAAGATTGCAATTCTCCATCCCCCGGAGGAGAGATTCTCCAAAAGATGGAAAATACCAGGAGCTGATGCTGCGATTTCCAATGTGAATAAAGGCCTAACTTGTCCAGTAGACAATTCATAGATGCTTAAGGATCCAACAGATAAGGAGTTGGAATCCCTGTTAAGATCTACTTTTTCCATGGCAGGTGCCATTACTCAGTCTGCATTGGCTGCAATAAGCGTCTGTCAATCCCTAAAGGGCAATTTTTAAACTGGCCCTTAGAGAGCTTCCTGCACAACAAGCTCGGGATTTGGCTGAACTACCAAAAGCATTATGCTTTGCCATAGATGCTATTAAAGATTCTATTCACCAGGCATCCCGCCTTACGCTTATGCTTGTGCATATGCGTAGAATCCCAAAAAAATTTGGTAAGCTGAAGCACCATATAAAGACCTTCTAACTGGGCTCCCTTTTCATAGGTAGCGACTATTTGGAGAAAACTTGGACAAATATATCCAAACAATTTCTAGTGGGAAAAGTACTCTTTTGCCAGTCAAAAGAAAGTATAAACACCCTTCATTTAAACGGGCTCTTTCCCCTACGCCAGGGCTTCCGCCTCTAGGCAGGGGTGACGGCCTCTGCCGTCACACTCTAGAGGAAGATCTCAGAGTCAGACCCAGGCTCAAACGAGGTCCTGGGGTCGGAATCCTGCAAGCCAGAATCCTAAAGCCTCATTAGGAAGAGGCAACCCCCCTCACCAAGGTGGGGGGAAGACTTCTTCAGTTTTCAGAAGTCTAAAAAGAAGAAATTCAGGACAGATGGATCATCTCCACGGTAACGCTGGGGTACAAGCTGGAATTTCAGGACTTTCCACCGCCTCGCTTCCTGAGGTCAAGCGTTCCCAAAGATCCAGAAAAGACAATCTCTGTTTCAGGCACTAGACCGATTGATATCTCAAGGAGTGATTATACAGATCCCCCACAAAAGAGCAAGGTTTGGGGTTTTATTTCAAACTTTTTTATGGTACCAAAATGAAATGGAGATGTCAGACCCATTCTAGATCTAAGAAATCTAAATCAGTTCCTGAAGATCCGCTCCTTTCGCATGGAGACGATCGGGCCGGTAGTTTCTATCCTTCTAGGAGGAGAACTTCTGGCATCAATCGACATCAGGGATGCATATCTGCATGTCCCTAAATTTCCCGCTCATCAAAAGTTTCTGCGGTTCGAGTTAGAACAGCAGCATTTCCAGTTTTTAGCCCTGCTCTTCGAACTAGCCACAGCACCCCGGGATTTCACCAAAGTGCTGGCCCCACCTCTAGCCAGGTTAAGGGCACAGGGCATAACAGTCGTAGCGTACCTAGACGATCTATGACTAATAGATCAGTCGGTGGCTCATTTTGGGCAAACCGTACGCACTACCAACTATCTGAAGAGTTGGGTTGGATTCTCAACCTAGAGAAATTTTCCTTAATACTGCTAAAAAAGCTGGAGTACTTGGGTCTGATCATAGACACAGCCCAGGAAAAGGTGTTCTTGCCTCAGGCAAAGATCAACTCCATAAGAGAGTTGGTGCGGATGGTCAGGTCAAATGGCGATCCCTCCATTCGCCTTTGCATGAGGTTGCTAAGAACTATGGTGGCTTCATTCGAAGCAGTTCCCTATGCCCAGTTTCATTCAAGACTGTTGCAAAACAGTATCCTGTCTGCTTGGAACAAAACAATTCAAGCTTTAGACTTGGCAATGCAGCTGTCCCCAAGAGTGTCCCAAAGCCTCACTTGGTGGTTACTAACCCAGAATCTGCTGAAAGGAAAATCCTTCAGACCAGTCATCTGGAAAGTGGTAACGAAGGATGCCAGCCTTTCAGGCTGGGGAGCAGTACTAGAAAAGACAACTGTCCAGGGACAGTGGTCAAGAACCAAAAAGAGGTATAGTGAGAACCAAAAAGAGCCTTGTCCATCAATATCCTAGAGATTCGGGCAGTATGCCTGGCTCTAAAAACCTGGACTTTCAGGTTACGGGATTGTTCTGTCAGGGTTCAATCCGACAATGCCACAGCTGTGGCCTATATTAATCACCAAGGGGCACCAAAAGTCTCTCAGCGCAGAGAGAGGTGAACCATATTCTAACTTGGGCAGAAAGGAATGTTCCGTGCCTATCTGCAGTCTTCATTCGGGGAGTAGAGAATTGGCAGGCAGACTACTTGAGTCACCAGCAGTTATTCCCAGCATAATGGTCTCTTCACCCAGACATATTTCGGGCTGTTTGCTAAAGATGGGGGACTCCAGACGTAGATCTTCTAGTGTCCAGGTTCAACATGAAGTTAGTCTTGCTTTTGAGTTACTGCATTTACTGCAACAGAAAACGAAGGAATGATCCCAACTTCAAGAACCATCTGCAAGAGAAGAGAAGAAAACAGAAACTAGCTAAAGAGGGATCTGGGCAGTCAAGGCCTCCCTTTGTATTCCTGCATGTTACATCCACCATACAGAACCGTTCCTGCTATGGAGTGCTGAGGTTCACAGTGACTGAGTTGCAGTCCATTGCTGAGAAGGATCTTACAGGCCCTGTTAACACTTACCTCCAGTAAGCAGACACACAAAGGGGTGTTCACGAGGTGGATCGGTGAAGGTGTAGTAGCTTATGGTCCATGCACCTTGGTGGGGTCAGAGGCCCACTTTAATCGCTTATAGTTGCATGCACGGAATTGGCAATAGAAGGACTCACTATACCACTTTTTAGATATTTTGAATATCATCATTGAATTTTAATGGATTGACGGACACCTTTTAGTAGCTGTTTCACTGTTTTAATATAATTTGTGGTTTAATAGGTGACTATTGCACTTTATGAGACATCATATTGGTGAATATTTTTTATTCATAAGAAGCACTGTTAATGCTTTCTTTTTTAAGTGAGTATTTTTTCTATAATGAAGTTAGTCAACTTTGTGGCCAGAACAAGGGATCCATTGGCATGCGTAACGGATGGGTTGGTGACCCCATGGGATCATTTCTCACTGATCTACGCATTCCCCCCTATTCAGTTGCTGCCTCGACTTCTTTGCAGGATAAAGCTGGAAAGAAAGCAGGTAATTCTGGTGGCACCAGCATGGCCCAGAAGGTCATGGTATGCAGAAATTGTAAAGATGGCAGTGGAGGGCCCATGGTCCCTCCCACTACGGTCAGATCTGCTCTCACAGGGACTGATATTCCATCCTACCTTATGGTCTCTAAATTTAACGGCTTGGCTATTGAAACCCACATTCTGAAGAAACGTTGGCTTTCCCGGTTCAGTTATCTCTACCCTGATTAATGCAAGGAAGCCAGCTTCCAGAACTACTGTATATATTATAGAGTCTGGAGGGCTTATGTTTCCTGGTGTGAATCCCTTGGAGATATATCATAGGCAGAATTCTTGCCTTTCTACAATTAGGGGTAGAAATGAAATTGGCCTTGAGTACTATTAAAGGCCAAGACTCAGCTTTATCGGTCTTATTTCAAAAGACCACTTGCTACTCATTCTTTAGTCCGGGGTTTTATACAAGGGGTGGCGTGGCTTATTCCACCTGTCAAACCTCCCATGAACCCTTGGGACTTGAACTTGGTTTTGTCTGTGTTACAAAAACAGCCATTTGAACCAATACAACATATTCCCCTAGTCCTTCTGACAAGGAAGTTGGTGTTTTTGGTTGCTATATCCTCAGCAAGGAGGGTTTCGGAATTGGCTGCTCTTTCTTGTAAAGAGCCATATTTGATTTGTCATGAGGACAGAGTGGTGTTACGCCCTCGCCCTCGTCCAGACTTTTTTATCAAAAGTTGTTTCAGGTTTCACCTGAACCAAGATATTGTCCTGCAACAGTTTTTTTCCAAAACCATGTTCCAGGGAAGAAGAGTCACTACATTGTCTTAAAGGGGTTGTAAAGGTAATTTTTTTTTTTTTTTTTAAATAACAAACATGTTATACTTACCTTCACTGTGCAGCTCGTTCTGCACAGAGTGGCCCTGAACCTGCTCTTCTGGGGTCCCTCGGTGGCTGTTTCAGCTCCTCCCCGTAAGAACTAACCACCTTAATGTGAGCTCCCTCGCATGGTGGTTAGTTATTGCGGGCGCGCTCCCGTGATACAGCCGACGGCTATAGCCGCTCGTTGTATCACTAGGCCCCGCCGCCCGACGCGCCGCGTCATTGGATGTGATTGACAGCAGCGCGAGCCAATGGCTGCGCTGCTTTCAATCCATCCACTATAGCCAATCAGCGACCAGGCTGAGCGGCGAACTGGAGGTCGGGAGCGAGCGGCTGAGTTTCGAGGTGTCAGGTAAGTAAAACGGGGGGGGGCTGGGGGCGGCGGTATTGTCAAAAGTTTTTTCACCTTAATGCATAGAATGCATTAAGGTGAAAAAATGTATACCTTTACAACCCCTTTAATGTGGTGAGAGCAGTGAAAATCTATTTTAAGGCAACTGCTCAGATTCGTAAGACTGATGTCTTATTTATTCTGCCAGAGGGTCCTAAGAAAGGACAGGCAGCGTCGAAATCCACTGTCGCAAAGTGGATTCGACAAGTGATAATTCAAACTTATGATATAAGGGGTAAAATTCCCCCGTTTCAAGTTAAGGCGCACTCTACCAGGGCGGTTAGTGCTTCTTGGGCAGTGCATCACCAGGCCTCCGTGGCTCAGATCTGTAAGTCCGCAACTTGGTCTTCAGTGCATACATTAACAAGATTTTATCAGGTGGATGTAAGGAGGTATGAGGATATTGCCTTTGGGTGCAGTGTGCTGCAGGCAGCAGTATAAATCCTCAAGTCTGTGGGTACCCTGCGGGTTGTCTCTCCCTCCCCTCAAGTAGCATTGCTATGGGACGTCCCATTAAGTAATTACTTAAGGCTCTGTGTCCCATTATGTACAATAAAGAAAATTGGATTTTTATTACAGGTTACCTGTAAAAATCCTTTTCTTGGAGTACATCATGGGACACAGAGGTCCCACCCCTCTTTTGGGATTAAGTATATTGCTTTGCTACAAAAACTGATGTGCTCCTGGAAGGAGGGGTTATATAGGGAGTGAACGTCCTTGATTGGGTATAACCAGTGTCAACACCTGAAGGTGGCCTATAACCCATTAAGTAATTATTTAAGGCTCTGTGTTCCATGATGTACTCCAAGAAAAGGATTTTACAGGTAAGCTGTAATAAAAATTCTATTTTTTTCTTACTGAATTCCACATAGTAATATGTTTTTTCTCTAACCTTGCTGCCTAGAAAAAATGTATTTGGTATTTCATCTCTCAAATGCTAAGCGGTCTGTCTATTTAAAAAAATGTAGTTGTATGAACGCCTCAGAATTCACATAGCTATCACGAATAATACTCATAAAGTGTCCAAAATGTTTATTTCATATGATGGTTAGCGCCATCCAGTGGCCATAATGCAGTATTCCCCAATTAAGGTGTTTCAGGAAGACACAGCGTTACGGCCAGCAGAAGGAGCTGATGGTCAAATGAATTAGACGCATTAGGGGGATCATTCGTGATGGCAATGCAAATGCTGAAACATTTACACAGGGAATTTTTTTTTTCATAAAAGATCTGATTTATAACAGATACAGTTATCTGAGAAGATCTCCACTATAAGGATGCCTTCTCCACTTAACACTCCATGTCCACGGGTACAATCATTACTTCCCTCATTCAACCCCACCACTGTAGACAAGGTTGCTAAACTTCTTTCTAAGGTCCACCTAACCACCTGCCCCCTGGACCCTGTTACCTCTCAAATGCTACGTTTACCCTCTGGCTCTATTCTACACTCTCTAACTCACATCTTCAATCTCTCCCTGTCTTCTGGCATCTTCTTCAACTCTCATGCACTAGTCAACCCCATACCTAAAAAGCCCTCACTGGACCTGTCAGGTCACCTTGAGGCTAGGCGACAGATACACTCTGTAGGAGTCGGAAGTGCACCGCTAGGTAGTGGACCCTAGGACTGACTGCTGCGGATTGAACCCTGGGAGGTTCGGGAAGCAGGTCTACTGGATCACTAACTGAGATCCCACTGGGAGCTAGAGCATAGATTCCCCAGGGCGCGGAGTCTAAGAGCCAGCAGGTGTTCACCAGAGCCTCTAGTGGTGAGGATGGACTACAGAGTTCATGCCAAGGTTCAGGGTCACAGGCAAACAGGGATGGTCGGGGACACAACAAAGATCACGGTCACGAGCAGACAGGAATAGTTGAGAACAGGCCAAAGTTGGTAACTGGAATCAGACGTAGGAAACACAGTAAGTACACATGAAAGCTAATACACAATGGTTGATCAGCACTGCTGGCTTGCAGGGCACAGGTTTATATAGGGTTCCCTGTTAGGAGCTGGGGTGGAGCCATGCTAGAGGAGAGTTTATAGAAGCAGTCAGGTGAGGGTCAGCTGGTCTCTACAGATGAACACATGGAGACAGGTAAGCTGACAGACAAACTCTATTGCATTACCATGACAGGACCTGACCAATCTTAACAACCTATGCTCCAACAAATTGCTCCCCTTTTTATTCAAATTCCTTGAACATCTGGTCTACAACCGACTGAGCGACCATCTCACTAAAAATAACCTTCTTGATCCCCTTCAGTCTGAATTTCGCCCTCAACACTTCACAGAAACTGCCCTCCTAAAATTTACAAACTATCTACTAACAGCCAAAAACAAACACCAGGGGCGTTGCTAGGTGGCAAAAACACCAGGGGCTTCAGTCCGAAGTCCGAGCCCGGCACCGGGGGGGGATGTTACATACCTGATGCGCACTGACCTGCCTGATGTGCAATGACCTGCCTGATGTGCACTGACCTGCCTGAGTCGCACTGACCTACCTGACATACACTTGTCCTACCCGGCACACACTGACCTACCCGACACACACTGACCTACCCGACACACACTGACCTACCCGACACAAAGTGACCTACCCGACACAAAGTGACCTACCCGACACACACTGACCTACCCGACACACACTGACCTACCCGACACACACTGACCTACCCGACACAAAGTGACCTACCCGACACAAAGTGACCTACCCGACACAAAGTGACCTACCCGACACACACTGACCTACCCGACACACACTGACCTACCCGACACAAAGTGACCTACCCGACACACACTGACCTACCCGACACACACTGACCTACCCGACACACACTGACCTACCCGACACAAAGTGACCTACCCGACACAAAGTGACCTACCCGACACACACTGACCTACCCGACACACACTGACCTACCCGACACACACTGACCTACCCGACACACACTGACCAGACTTCAGGTGACGTGACCTCCAGCTCAGCCGTAGTGTGCGGCGCACCTATCACAGTAGAGTACACAGTAGACAGCAGCCACTCCAGGCAGCCAGAGCCAGGGCAGGAGAGGAGAGCGCCGAGTGGGGATCTTCTCACAGTGACGCGGCAGCCGCATTGTAATTCCCGCCTTCTGGAGCCTGCAGTGCCTATGATGGATGTGACATGTCCCGCGGTCCCGGCATTGGACCTGTGGGACATCCATCATAGGCGCTGCAGGCTCCAGAAGGACCAGCTATGTCACCTGGTCGCGCTCCGAGTTAGATTGGTCCCCGTTTGCCGACGGCGCTCAGGCTCGGGGCTAATAACAGAATTGTGCACGCCCAAAACCAGGGGCCTTTTGGGGAACCTCTTGGGGCTCCAGCCCCCCATTCCTGATGCCACTGATGGACACCATTCTGTACTCCTACTTCTGAACCCGTCTGCTGCCTTTGATATGGTTGACCACCCACTCCTCCTCCAAAAACTCCATGCATTTTGTCTCCATGACTGTACTCTTCGCTGGTTCTCTTCCTACTTATCCAACCACACCTTTAGTGTTTCTTACAATTCTACATCCTCCTCTTCCTTTCTCTGTTGGGGGGCCCTCAAGGGTCGGTTCTCCTATTCTCGATCTACACCTCCTCTCTGGGTCATGTAATAGACTCCCATGGCTTCCAATACCATCTCTACACCGGCGACACCCAAATTTATCTCTCTACCCCTCAGCTCACTCCTTCAGTCTCCTCACGTATCACTAATTTACTAACAGACATGTCAGTCTGGATGTCACATCACTTATTCAAACTCAATCTATCCAAAACCAAGCTCATAATTTTTTATCCCCCACATGCCCCATTTACCTAATTTCTCTGCCAAGATGGATGGCACAACTATCAGCCCATCCCTGCATGCCAAGGTTATAGACGTTATCCTGGACTCTGAACTATCCTTTCGGCCCCACATCCAATCACTTTCCAAATATTGCTGCTTCAACCTCTGCAACATCTCCAGAATATGCCCCTTTCTAACAATGACACCACAAAGCTCCTAGTTCTATCCATGGTTATCTTTCGCTTCGACTACTGCAACTCCCTCCTCATTGGCTTACCTTTACATAGGCTATCCCCCCTTCAGTCCATTATGAATGCTACTGCCAGGCTCATACAGCTTACCAACTGCTCAGTGTCTGCTACCCCTCTCTGTCAATTCCTCCACTGACTTCCCCTCGCCCAACAAATTAAACTCAAAATACTAACAATAACTTACAAAGCCATCCACAACTCAGCCCCCAGCTACATCACTAGCCTAATCTCAAAATACCAACCTAAGCATTATCTTCGTTCCTCCCAAGACCTCCAGCTCTCTAGCTCCCTCGTCGCCTCCTCCCATGCTCATCTTCAGGACTTTTCCTGAGCCTCTCCCATCCTATGGAATTCCCTACCCTAATCTGTCTGATTATCTCCTACTCTGTTTGCTTTTAGACGATCCCTGAAAACCCTCCTCTTCAGAGAAGCATATCCTGCTTCAACCTAACAACTATACTTTTATTTTCTCCATCAGCTCATCCCCACAGTTATCTCTTTTTGTATCACTTGACCCTTCCTCTTATATTGTAAGCTCTAAGGAGCAGGGCTCCCCGATTCCTCCTGTATTGAATTGTATTGTAACTGTATAGTCTGCCCTCATGTTGTAAAGCGCTGCACAAACTGTTGGTGCTATATAAATCCTGTATAATAATAATCTGCAGAGCATTCCAGTGATTACTGAATTTTAAATGTTGTTCATTAGATGCAGTATCCCTGTCATATCCCATAATGTCCCCAAGAAAATGACTCAGAGATCACATTTGTAAAGCACAACGCTTTATGAATGCACCACAGTAAGGGCCTATTCACACTACAATGCACATAAAAATGTGTCTGCAGTCAATTGTGCTTTTGCACATTTTTCTCTGTTTCCATGTGTCTTTTTTTGCATGTTTCTGTGCATTTTTTATACTTGTTTTTCTGCATAGTTTTTTTTCAAAGGCATACTTCCTCTGGCCTAATTGATGTGGATGACAGGTACATGAGTTTGTGCACACTTACACACCTTTCTGTGCATTGCAGTGCAATACTACTGTTGCAAACATCACACATAGAAAGCTATTGTTTTATATGTGTCGTTGCAGTTACCATTAACACCCAGCTACCACATAAGCGGTCCTGGAGGTAGAAGGTACTGTGCTAAGAATGCGATCACAGCGTGCTCCCAGTACACCGACAAGCTTTCACTGAGGGTTCTCAGCCTAGGAATCTGATTGGGAGCTCGAGGTGATGGATTCCCGATCATGTTACTGTTGTGAGAGCCAATCAATAAATTGTGAGAGCCTTGCCACCTCCAGGACATTGTCCACTTCAGTACTGGGCACTTTTACCCCCTTCTTGCCCAGGCCAATTTTCAGCTTTCAGTGGTTATGTGGTTATCATGGTTATGCATTACTGTGCCCAAACTAAATTTTTATCAATTTTTGAGACAGATAGAGCTTTCTTTTGGTGGCATTTAATCACCACTGGGTTTTTCATTTTTTGCTAAACAAATGAAAAATAAAAAAGTTTTTCTTAGTTTCTGAGCACTAATGAGGTAGCGCTGATAAGGTGGCACTGATGGGCACTGATGAGGTGGCACTGATGAGGAGGCAATAATATGATAAGGAGGCACCAATATGTAGAAATGATAGGCACTGATAGGCGGCACTGCTAGGTGACAATGATAGGCACTGATGTTAGTTGGTTTTGTTTTTTGCTTGTGCGAGTGTAAAGTTCACAATATTGTTCAGCTAGGATCGAGCCTGCATGTCTGCCCCAATGGTAAGCGGCTGGCTATGGGGGAAGACGTAAAAGAGGAGGAGCCAAGATCGCCAGAGGGGGACCCCAGAAGAGGAGGTTTGGGGCCCCTTTGTGCAATACCAGGTAAGTATAACATCTTTATTATAATTGGAAAAAAAATGCCTTTAGAAACACTTTAAGGGGCTAAGGGAGATATGTAAAGCTACTAAAGGGTCCACTTAAAAGTGACCCAGTCAGCACATTGCTGCTTGTATAAAATTACTAGACATGTGTGGTTCATTTCATTCCGAATTGAAATTCTAACAAATTTTTTGTTGTTATTCGGGAACTCTGATATATCCGAATTTCCGAATTACAATAGTCACGAATTTAAACAAAGCCGAAAATTCTAAAAGAAATTTGGACAGTTTTTCAATCAAAGTCGAATCGTTTTCTAATCGAATTCGAATATGAATTTCAGAAGAGAATAAAATATAAAATAAAGGAATAGAAAAGAATAGAATGGAAAATAATAGAAAAGAAAATAATAGAGTAGAAACTAATAGACTAGAATATAATAAAATAGAAAATAATAGAATAGAGTAAAACAGAACAGAATACAAAATTAAAGAATGGAAAAAAATATAATAGAAAATAAAAGGTATAGAATAAAAAATAAAGGAGTAGAATAGAAAAGAGTAAACCAGCACAAAATAGAATAGAAAATAAAGGAGCACAATAGAATAAAAAAAAAAGAATAGAAAAAAATAAAATAGAAAGAATATAACCAAATAGAATAAACTTGAATTCAAACAGAAATAAAAATTGAATAGAATAGAAAAAAACAATAGAATAGACTGAAATAGAAAGAATATATAACCTTCTTTCAAAATTGGAATTTCAAATAGAATAGAAATGAATAGATTAGAAAAGAAGAAGAAAGAATAGAATAGAAAAAACAATAGAATAAAATAGAATATAACCATCTTCTATGATTGGAATAGAATAAATTTGAATAGAAAATGAAAGAATAGAAAAGAATAGAATTGAAAATGAAATAATAGAATAGAAAAAACCTTAGAATAGAAAAAATATAATAATATAACCATCTTCCGAATTTCAAATTTCGAAGAATATAATAGAATAAAAAAACAATAGAATTGAATGGAATAGAAAGAATATAACCATCTTCCAAAATCTGAAATTTGAATAAATTTGATTTCGAATGGATTTCAAATAGAATTCAAATTGATTCAAATTTTCCGAAATTGGTCAAATTGAGTTTGAATAAACTAAGCAAATTTGGAAAATGAATTTATGTAAATAATAAATCGATTCGAACTCGAATAAACAAAACGAATTCCGAAAAACAAAATAAATGAACTAAACCAATTTAGCTAAACGAATTTATGTAAATAACGAATTAGATTAAATGTTTTCGTTCTGCACACGTCTAAGAATGACATACTTGCTAATGCCAGCTTGTTGCAACGCTGCCTTTTCACTGCTTGCTGGCCAGTACACGTATGCAACATATCCTGCCAGCTCCTACATCACTACAGGACGTAGAGGCTGGCAGAAGGAACCACAACATGTATCGAGGGAAACAGTTATTGGACCCATCTCACCAGCTGAATACCCATGGCTGGTGGCAAGCAGCAAAGAGTTGGTGTGTTGACAGGGTCACTATAAGTATAGAACTTGTGTTAAAACAAAACATTTGAAGGATTGCAGCAATGGGGATGTTTTCTTGGAGCATATTGACTGCACTGTCCTGCTTTGCTCCAAAAGCCACATACTAGTTCAAGAGCACTAAACTCCCCCAGAACTGGTATGTGTCGGTAAATTTTGTCTGACCATTCGGGCAATGCTTGAGAAGAAAACCCCCTTATACACCATAAAACACATTTTCTTTAATGCAGAGTCAATTTTAATTAGTCATGATATTAAAATTAGGTCATTATAAAGCTGACTCACCAATAATATGTTGTAATCCTACTACAGGGAATGGGAACACATTGTTACAATTAGGAGGAAGGGGTGAGATGCGATCTGCAGGCATTATGACATGGGACCCTGCGTGATACAGACAGCCTGCTAAATGCTGCTGGCTCACCACATGCAGGCTGTTTGCAAGGCAAATGTTTGTGGGATGGAAAAAATCATTATAATGAATACTTGTTGTCAGAGACACATGAGGAATAGTCATAAGAGAGACCAAAAAACGTGAGAGATACCGTCCTTTATGCAGATTAAAAAATCTGGCTGGATTTACATCACTTAAAGCTACACTCAAGGCAGATATAAAAGGCAAATTATTTAGGCTCTGTAATCATTAATAAATGTATTCTCTTTTTAAATACAAGCAGTGTAATTACCAGTGGTAGCTGTTCCACAAGGGGCACAGGGGAACCCCCCCCCCCAAAGCTGTGACCAATAGGAAAGCGAATAAAAGAAAGATTTTTTTTTTAAATAAATGATAATTAGACTAACATTTTTTAACATCTTTAAATATTGTTTAAAAATAAATCGTTCTATGTGTGTGCAAGTGCACTGCAGGGCGCCGGACTAATAGAAGTATATTAGGTCCGTCAATGTTTAACAACCACGTGATTATTATTATTATACAGTATTTATATAGCGCCAACAGTTTACGTAGCGCTTTACAACTTGAGGGTAGACAGTACAAATACAATACAATTTGATACAGTAGGAATCAGAGGGCCCTGTTCCTTAGAGCTTCTAATTGGCTAGTATAACATTGTGCTCGGGGTGCAGAGCACTGCGCCCTGAACCCTCCCACTTTTGACTATAGCGAATCAGAATTCACTAGCACTTCACTTCCCAGTTTCACGACCCGCTGGATATCGGGAGCCGTGATAGCCGAGGATGGGCATGTAAGGACCTGGAGGGGTTTGCGACCCCCCCCCCCCCAAAAAAAAATTCATCACCAGCCGCCACTGGTATGTATCTTAAAGTAGAACTATAGGCAAAATTTTTTTTCATTTTGGATAGAGCAAAGGAGGGTTATAACCCCTGTAAAGTTTCTTTTTGCCATCATTGTCTCAATGGGGAGATTCCCCTCCACTTCCTGTCCCATAGCCAAAACCGGAAGTGGGAGAAAATCCCTACAAATTAAGGGAATCTCTTGGGGACCCCCAGGGTCATCAGAGCTAGTGTCCCCAGTGGAAGATTTCCCTCTATTACTCTTCTGGGGACAACCCAAAATTTGGGATTTTCTTTTACTTTCACTGTTAATGATAATGGTAATCAGGACAAATAGAGAGGAGAAATCACCCTAATGGGGGCACAGACAGCAATAAAAACTGGCAGGTGTTCTAATCCCTTTCCTCTCTATCCAAAACTAAAGAACAAAGTTTTGCCTTTAGTTTACTTTAATTTGACCGGTACAGCAGGACTGGGGTGTTAGAGGAAGAAGCAGCATAGGGAGCCAATCATGTGCTGACAAGAAGCAGCCTGACAGCAGGAGAAAGCAAAGTGACAGAGGGATGGCCTCATCACTGTGCAGTTTCTCCTTCCCAGGCTAGAGTGGGTACAGGGCAACATGGGCTCAGAGAAAGTGGGTTAAATCATGCTGGCCATCAGATTGAGGCTGTCTAGTGGCAGAAAAAAGTACTGCAGGGGAAATCTCTGGATCGAACATGAATATTTCAGAAAAAGTTGGTTTCATTCTTTTATCTTTTACTGGACTATGTATTTTTATCCTGTTATGTCTGGCTGGAGCTCTGCTTTAAGCTTGTAGGCACACAACCATGGCCACCCAAAGAAACACATCTATGCTAGGATTGATCTTGCTCCTTGGTTTTGCGTCCCATAGGCACAAGCCTATAGGCCACACATAGTGTAGAAGCAATTGGCCGCCCGAATGCTTCCACCTGAGAGGTGGGGGTCTGCTTGTCAGATTCACGCACAATCCAGTTGGCAGTAGCCACTGGGAATGTGTGTAAACCCCCCCCCCCCCGCTAACAGGTCTGTAGGGTTAAAGCCCTGTTCAGATATCACATTGCAGGAACAAGCGTTCCCGCTTGCGATCTCAAAATTGTGATTTTCACGCATTTCCGCGTGCTTCAATGGGCTGTCCTATGTGCATTTTGTCACCCAAAAGAAGCTCCTGCTCCTTTTTGGGCAAGAGCCTTAGCATGATTTAAAAAACGCACGTTTTGCCGCAGTTGCCAGGACAATTGTGACAGAATTGCACTGCATTTGGGGTGCATTTAAGAATAATGTCATGCAAACGCGCGCCACGCTGTGATTTGGAACTATGGGCAGCCTCACAGCCAAGCAATTTGGACTCTTTCACCATTTGGTCTGGTGCTCCTGTTGTGTTTTTATGTTTTGAGCCTATAGTACCAAGCCACTTACCTGAAACAAGTCTGCAGGTCAGATGATCTGCCTTCCGTCTGACCGTCTAATTTGCCTGCTGGTTCCGGGTCAGTGACTCGGAAAGAATGAAATTCAGACACAGCCAGGTACCAAGCATTTTCAAAAGAGCTTCAGCAATAGCAGTCTTCACAGTCTTCTTAGTCTAGATTTTTCCTCCAAAATGACAGTATTCCTTTATATTTAGAGGGCTTAGAGGGATACACAAAGAAAATAACCAGATATTAATAATGATTGCTATAGAATATGCTTATACAAATAGCATCTATATGGAAAATTTACGTCATCATGGTTTCAAACATAAATAAAATAAATACATCCGCTTCCTGGAAAAAAGCATTAGTGTGGAAATACTCATTGTTCAGCCATGTCATAAACACTTACTAATCTTTTTGTGGTTCACTCAAATCTCTGAAAATCGATAAGCTTGTGGAAATGTCACAGCCTAATTAATATGAAAGACCTTTAATTTACGAGCAATGAAGATTGTACATCCAATGTCTCAATCACACCAGTAAAGGCCACCTTTTGAATGTTTTGGCCATGCTGGAGGCCACATCATTCCCCCCCATCCCCGGCACTGTTCTGGAATGTTTTGGTGAAGGGGATTTCTCATTCCAAAGGTCACCTTTGGAATGTTTCAGCCACACCAGAGTCCACATCATCCCCCCCCCTCCCCCCGGCACTGATCGGGAATGTTTTGGTGAAGGGGATTACTCGCCTTTGGAAAGTTTTGGCCATGCTGGAGACCACATCATTGCACTGGTCAGGAATGTTTTGGTTAAAGGGATTACTTAGCTTTTACTGGGATCTATGCTAGTCCTTCTGATGGTCGTTTGCGGCATACAAAGAGGCCCGAGACACATGGCTCCTGTATCTACACATCCAGGGGAAATGTAAGAGCAATGCCAGATCCATAGTAGGCACTGAAGGCCTATTAAATAGAGTGAGCCAAAGAAATTCTCATTCCCTTTTCCAAACTGTACTTGTTTTGTATAATGTCTAAGCTACTTTAGTTTGTTTTGTTGCAATGAATCTCCTTTTCTGTTTCTCCCTTACTAAACACCTCATCACACACAATGTACAATGTACAATGGTACATTTGTAAAAACTGAAGGCATACCATGAATTAAGTCTAATGAGGTGCCTGCCGCCTCGTAGACTTATCTCTATTTTTTTAAATCTGACCGGTTCATTGTACTACAGGAAGATAACTTCTGGAGCTTGCTCACTGTGGTCTCAGTTTCTCAAGAGCAGAGTCACTGGAACAGCTTTGCCTGACCCTCCCCTCCTTCTGCCCATCCACAGAAGCCTTTGTATTATGTGAATTCATTCACAAATTACAAAGGCTCCTGTGAATGGGCAGCAGAGGGTAGGGGGGCATAGCTACTCTGTGTGCTTCTCTCCTCGCACAGCCAGAGTGTGTCCTCTGGGAGTGCAATAAACCTGTCACATATTAGGTAATAGAGAGAAGTCCCACAGGTGACATGCACCTAATTGGACTTAACTCACAGTATGCCTGCTTTTTTGCAAAGTTGCTGAATTCCTGGAATTCGGCTTTAACTGTACACCTTTGCTGCATATTGGACATACACTATATTACCAAATGTATTGGGAAACCTGCCTTTACACACACACATGAACTTTAATGGCATCCCAGTCTTAGTCCGTAGGGTTCAATATTGAGTTGGCCCACCCTTTGCAGCTATAACAGCTTCAACTCTTCTGGGAAGGCTGTCCACAAGGTTTAGGAGTGTGTCTATGGGAATGTTTGACCATTCTTCCAGAAGTGCATTTGTGTGGTCAAGCACTGATGTTGAACGAGAAGGCCTGGCTCTCAGTCTCTGCTTTAATTCATCCCAAAGGTATCCTATCGGGTTGAGGTCAAGACTTTGTGCAGGTCAGTCCCGTTCCTCCACCCCAAACTCGATCATCCATGTCTTTATGGACCTCGCTTTGTGCATTGGTCCAAATCATTTGGTGGAGGGGGGAATTATGGTGTAGGGCTGTTGAAGCTGTTATAACTGCTAAGGGTGGGCCAACTCAATATTGAACCCTATAGACTAAGACTGGGATGCCATTAAAGCGCATGTGGGTGTAAAGGCAGATGTCCCAATACTTTTGGTAGGATAGTGCATAGCAAAGACAAATAGAAAAAAGTGTTATATGGGCTTTTGGTGTGCTGCTGCACCTGTAAGGAGGAAAGTGCTGCCGCCAGGTGAGCCTTCTGTATGTTTGTGTATGACATACTGTATGTTCCATAGTTGGGAACTCAGTTTAGAGCAATGGTGATCAACTTTCTTAACATGAGGGGCCTCAAGTGCAGCCCTCAACATCACCAAACCATGAAATTCAGTAAATATTCATTATCAGAGAAAGCAGACACAAAACAGTATATAGTCAATGACTATGGACATGATACAAGAGATAGTCAGAGAGTGTAGACATAATACAAGGGTAGACATAATACATAATAGACATAATACAAGGGATGGTCAGAGATTGTGGACAAGCTGCAGGAGACTTTCAGAGACTGTGTACATGCTATCGGAGTTGTTAGAGACTGGTGACATGCTTCAGGATACATTCATAGACTGGAAACATATTACATAAAACTGCTATTTCATTAACAGTGTGGTAGGGAAACACAGATTAGTATTTGCAGAGGTCCCAAAGGCCACACAAAAAGTACAAAAGGGCTGTATGTAGCCCCTGGACCCCAGGTTGGGACCCAGGAGTTTAGGGCTATGCTGGCAATACACAGCTCAAATTCCAGGCGATTCAGCAGAAAATCAAGCCATGGGTGGCCCTGTCAGCACCACCAAGCTCAGAAAATTTCAACCTGAAAATCAAAGGAGCCGCGTGGAACATTTTCAAACAATGACTGCAACCAATAAGATACAGTCATGATTCTGGTATTCAGACATGGTAGCCGTAGCTGTCAAAATATCATAGCCAGCAAGGGATTTTCCTCCATCCACATTGTTTAGTGTACATGGGGAACCAACTGATTTTCCTTGTTTAGCACTGTCTCTAGGCAAGTTTTTTTTTTTTTTTTTTTTTTTATGCCGCGTACACACAAGCGGACATTACGGCAGACTTTGCCCGGCGGACGGGATTTTGTCGGACAATTCGATCGTGTGTGGGCTCCAGCGGACTTTGTTTGCTCAAAAGTTGGACAGACTTATGCCGCGTACACACGACCGGACTTTACGGCATACTTTGCCCGGCGGACTTTGACGGACTTTCCGAATGAACGGACTTGCCTACACACGATCAACCAAAGTCCGACGGATTCGTACGTAATGACGTACGACCGGACTAAAACAAGGAAGTTCATAGCCAGTAGCCAATAGCTGCCCTAGCCTCTGTTTTTGTCCGTCGGACTAGCATACAGACGAGCGGACTTTTCGACCGGACTCGAGTCCGCCGGATATTTGGAACATGTTTCAAATCTAAGTCCGTCAAACTTTTGATAAAACAAAGTCCACTGGAGCCCACACACGATCGAATTGTCCAACGAAATCCGGTACGTCGGACCAAGTATGCCGTTAAGTCCGATCGTGTGTACGCGGCATAAGATTTGAAACATGTTTTAAATCTATCCGACAGACTCTTCTTTCTAGCGGACAAACCGGTCGTCTGTGTGCTAGTCCGGCGAACTCAAACTGACGCATGCTCTGAAGCAATTACAAGACGGAAGCGCTCGGTCTGGTAAAACTAGCCTTCGTATTGAAGCTAGCACATTCCTCTTCTGTGATCTTTTAATACAGCGCTTTTTTTTTCTTTATAATGCGAGAGGAATGAAGTTGTTTTGGTGCTTTATATTCACACAGAGTTCTCACAAACTACTTTTTTCATGATTTATCCTCATGCCATGACTAATATTATATTTTTTAAAAGCCAGATCTCCATAAATAAAGTATTAAATTAGATTTTGGACTTTTTAGATTTAAACACTATCTATTTTACAATGTGTGCTAAAAATTATACAAAATGTTTTTTTTTTAAATTTTATTTTATTTTTGTAGTTTCAAGTTACCACAATAACCTTAATATTTTGTGTTTTAATGAACCTTAATGAGGTTGGTGTCCCTTGTTAATTAGACATAGGGGGGTTTATTTTCCAAAGGCAAATTCATTTTTCACTACAAGTGCAAATTGTATTTGGAATTGCACATAAAGAGCATTTGGAAGTGCATTCGCTGTGGATCCGAGGGGCACATGCAAGGAACCACAAAAAAAAAAAAAAAAAAAAAAAAAAAAAAAACAAACCTTTCTTGCACATGATTGTATAATAAAATCAGCAGAGCTTCCCCTCATTTCAGCTCTTCCCCTCAGATTTACAGCGACTGCACTTCCAACAAGTGCACTTGCAGTACAATTTCTAAAGTGCACTTTTCACTAGTACTTTGCACTTGATTTTCTAAATGATTTAGCCTTTTGGAACAAACACACATAGGGGTTGATTTACTAAAGGGAAAAAGACTGCACACTTTTCAAAGTGCAGTTGCCCTCTGCAAGAGCAGTTGCTCCAGAGCTTAGTAAATGAGTAGAAGCTCTGCTGACTTCCATCATCCAATCATGTGCAAGCAAAAATGCTGTTTTTTGAATTTTCCTTGCACAGGATTGGGTACTCTTTGCAAAGTCAAGCCTTAACTCATTTACTAAGCTCTGGAGCAATTGCACTTGCAGAAGTGCACAGTCTATTTGCTTTTAGTAAATCAACCGCATAGTCTTTTTGACCTGTACCTGCCTACTCCCAAACAAAATGTCGTTTTGTAATCAAAACACATAGTCAATAATGTAAGGTAACTAAAAATTCCATTTATTTTGGTAAAAAAAAAAAAAAAAAAAAAAAATGAGGAAGGCAACACTGGAGACACTTTTAGAATCTGTGAAGCCTTTCATCCCCCAGGACACACATCAAGTTTGAGGACAAGAAAATTGGTCTCTTGCGACTATAGGGAGCACAGGAAGCACAGTCAGACCAGACAGAAGCCAGGCAATCACTTTCGACTCTTCCGTGGAGCCTTCCCTGCACGCTTCTCTGCAGCCTTCCCTCCACGCTTCTCTGCAGCCTTCCTTGGAGGCTGTGCCTCTGGTGGTGTACTTGGGGCAGGAGGAGGAGGAGGAGGAGGAGGAGTGGCTTCATCTGCTAGATAGGTTGTAGCAGTAAGCTGACCTCTCAAGCCCTTCTGATAGGCCTGCAAAATCAGACCCTCACAGAGGAGGCGTTGCCCCTTTTCCAGTTCCAACAATCTGCTGGCCATATATGACCCATAGGCCTCCTCTCCATTGGGTGGTGTACTTATTATTTTGCTTGCTTCACGAATGAGGGCTAGGGATTCCTCCTCAGTTTGTGTCATTCTTCTGGGCCTTTTGGTGATAATGCGGAGGAGAGGCACCTGACACTCCGTGCGGCTTCTACTGGGCCCAGCCACAGCCTCCTCCTCTCTCCTACTGGGCAAGGCCTCCTCCTGTGTCAAAAAAAGGGACATAGTTGTAATTTTGGGTTACGCAATCACACACAATTTTCAGCTCATGACTTGCAAATCTAATTCTAAACAAATAGTAAAGGCTATCTATTTGGCCCCACCATTATTCCAGCTGATCAACAATATCTGAAGTATATATTAGGCCACTACTGTCTAGTGATAGGTCTACATATTAATATTTGTGATGAAGTCATTTTTTATGAAGCACTTAAAAATTTGAGACGTTCACATCATTAATATTTACACAATCACAAATTCAACAAAAAAGGATACCTGGCTGAAGCTGGGTGCATCCACTTCATCAAGGATGAAAAGGCTCAGTTCTTCCTGGGACTCCTCAGCTGGGGTGGAGGTGGATGGAAGGCTGGAGGGAAGAGTGGGGGAAGGCTGGGGGGGGGAAGGGTCGAAAGTGATTGCCTGGCTTCTGTCTGGTCATCCAGGAATCGCAGTTTGTGGTAGTACCACAGCTTGGGTACATAAACTTGGTCGGCTGCTGCTCCGGATCTGAGCGACTCCTGGATTTTATTGTGTTCCCGCTTATACATGTTTCGCAAGATACCAATTTTCTTGTCCACAAACTTGAGGTCTGCCTGGGGGAGTCGAGTCTTCACAAATTGTAAAAGTGTGCCCAGTGTTGCCTTCCTTACATCTCTATTGTAATATAGTGGGTGTTTGACCTCCCACAGGTTTTTGTTTTCCTGATATAAATCCATAAATCTGGACAAAAAAAATCTTCCTCCTTAAAAGGGATTCATTTTTGCTGAAAGACAAGACACAAGATCAAAACTGTCAGTCAGAACTCCCAGGATTATTTTTGGAAGAATCTAGGGGACACACACACACACACACACACACACACACACACACACACACACACAAAACCAAACAAATTCACCACACACACACACACACACCCCCACGTTTAATCTTACCTTCGTTTCTGATGCTCGCTACTTCCGCACGGACATACGTAGGCCATCATAATAGCTTTATATACACTGCGCATGTGTCATGCTCCGCCTGCGTCGCCCGCCCCTGACATTCTTTAGTACGATTTGTCCCCGCCCCTTCACTCTTCGTTGCGCAGTGGGAGTAGATAGAGAAAGATGGCGGAGAGATTAACTGGAAGTAGTGCGGAGGAAACCCCGGAGCCACAACCATCCACATCCCGGAGGAGATATAAGGCCACCAACATGGCTTTTGAAGAGATGGTGGAGATGGTGTCCATATTGAGAAGGGAGGACTACGATGGGAAAAAAAGGACCGTACACACGACCGAATATGCGGAAGGACAAAATAATGTCCTCAGTTGTCACCGCTCTAGAAGCTAAATTTGGCACAAAACGGTCTAAAGAACAATTGAGGAAGCAGTGGTCTGACATCAAAAGTAGGGAGCCAGAACAATATTGGCGAATAAAGAAGCTGCTTAAAAAAAGTAAGTACTTGTTGTGTGTTCCTAGTGAGATACTTAACTTGCATGCTGATCCATATTTTTTTCGTTTATACAGCATCGTTCGTAAAGACCGTTCTTTGTAAAATACATATGATACTAAGAAAATGACGTTATTTTTTCACCAAATACGATGTTACAGGGTTGGACATACATTTAGGTCTTGATAATTTGTCGTATTCCCAAAATTTGGTGATGTGGTGTAGATGTGTTTGAAAATATAATGCTTCTTAAAAAATGATTCAGTGTAATGTAAGGACAGGACACAGCAGCTGTTTACACATCTGGACTCACGAGCACTATAGTGTACTATGTGACCATAAATACATTTTTGACGGGTAATACACATAGGAGATAATTGAGGTGTCTGCATCTGTGAAACTTGCATGAAAATGTGTATTGTTTAGAATTGTTGTTCAGAGGGAATTTTCATCCTGTCTTCTAAATTTTTGTGAACAAAATAAGGCAATTGTCCACAACTCATAACCAACGTTTCATATTAATTTTAAAAATAAAAAATATCACTGTGTTTTAACTATACATTTTGTTTAATTCTCATGGGGGAGAAAAGACTCAGACAACAGTCCAAGGATCCCAGGACCCCCCCCCCCCCCAAGTCACCAGCCTGAAGCTGAAGATACCCCAAGCCCCAGCCCAAGACCACGCCCACCCGACGAGCTGGAGGAAGGAGAGGTGGAGGAAGTGTGCAAGCTTTCAACCCCACCAAGTGAGTGACTGACACCCCAGCTTAAGGTAATCTATTTAGGCGTGCATATTTTAACCCATTTTTTTATCCACACATTTTAGGTGAGGTTCTGGTTGTGGAAGGCCAAGTGGCAGAGCCATTCAGCACAGACAGTGCACAAAGACTTATTGGCCAGATAATGTTGTGCAATGGCCAAATAGATCGAATGCGTGACCAAATTGACAGCATGAAGATTCGGCTGGACACCACTCAACAGGAAATGAAGAACATGATTGATGTTTTGGGCAGAATATAATAACGTTTTGCCTAAAAACATCAATCATGTTCTTCATTTCATTGTCAAGTTTGTTTTTTGTTACAATTTAGAAGTTTTTGCAATAAAAATAAACCAATTTGCAGATGCACACGGTGTGTCATGTGCTATCTTCCATCAGGGGATATCCATGTACTTGTTTTGTGTTTGCAACCCCTTCATCCTAAAAATGTTAATTTGTGAGAGGAACAAAGGGATTGCACACACAAAACACGTACATTGCTCCATGATGGGAGATAGCACATGTTGACGTGAACCTTTTTTAATACACAATTTTTAGCATCTGCAAATTTGTGCCTTTTTAGGGTGACATCACCAGCACCGTTATTCACACATGTTGAACTTTGTAAGTTCTTTTTTTTTTTTTATGTATGTTTTTAAAAACACTGTTGTTAAGTGTAATTTTGTAAACAAGGTCTATTTTTTTAGAAATATGCCTTAAATAACCAAAAAAAAAAAAAATAAACAATTTAACCAAAAATGCACCTTTCAATGTGCACACAGTAAAATGTTTTAACTACTACAATGTGTGTGGCTGATTATTTATCAATAAGATGTTTTGCTAATTTTTGTGTGGTTACAGTGACAAATGGCCTTATTAAATGAAAGGGAAATGCACTTGCCACTACTACAAGTGCACTAGGAGACAGACCAAACTAAATGCAAACAAGAATAAAAAACAAGATATTTGAGCCAAAATTTATTTTCTTTATTTTTTTAAGAAATTAGAGCTCTTCTTGAATAGCAATGGCCCCCCAACTATTAAAATAATTGACATATCGGTCACGCACTTGACGTGTGGTTTGGGGGGCCAAGCCAATACGGCCAATTTCCAGGCCTGTGAGAGTTTGGTCAACTCCAAGTCCGGCCTCAGGCCCAACAGAGGTCATATATGTAGCAGAATGCCATCTTTAAAAATTATGGAATATGCAGCAAGCCAGTATGACATGATTTAGTTTATAGTCCGCCAGATTTATGGCCGAGAGGAACAAACGGAACCGGCTGGCCAGAATCCCAAAGGCATTCTCCACAACTCTTCTTGCTCTGGCCAGCCGGTAATTAAATACCCTCCTCTCAGGGGTGAGTGTCCTTTGGGGGAACAGCCTCATCAAGTGCTCGCTGAGAGCAAACGCTTCATCAGCGATAAAAACCTGAGGGGAGTCCATCCACATTCTGGTCATCAGGTGGTAATCCCAGGCCACCAGTCTGGAGATGCTGGCACAGCTCGGTCTGTGCAAAGACACCTCTGTCAGACATTCGGCCGTTCTTCCCCACGTCCACAAACAGAAAGTCCAAATGTGCCGAGACCACCGCCATCAAAACTACACTATGGAACCCCTTATAGTTGTAGAAATAAGACCCCGAATGGGGTGGTGGCACAATGCGGACATGCTTCCCATCAATCGCCCCGACACAGTTGGGAAAGTCCCAACGGTCAGTGAACTGGGAGGCCACAGTCTGCCATTCCTGTGTACTGGAAGGAAACTGTGGAGTAAAACCAAAAAAAAAAAAAAAAATAAGATAAGTACTTTTAAACATAACTTGTATATCAGATTACACAAAAACATTCTTGAACAACAGCAGTCGAACATTATTAATATGCTTTTTTGTTAGTTTAATTATAAAAAAAATAAGGCCCACTTATAAGATTACTCACCCCCTATGATGGCCCATTGAACAATTTTAATGTGGGGGGAGGGGTACTAATTAGGGTAAAAAACATACCTGACAGTTTCAAACATTTGAGGGGGTGGGGAAGGGGTACTAATTTGGTTAAAAAACACACCTGACAGTTTCAAACATTTGAGGGGGTGGGGGAGGGTCAAACAGTATAATGGAGCTGACAATATACATTGTTCAAGGGACTATAGGCTAGAGATATAAATGGACCCAGGATTGCATGGTGGGGAGGTTATTGAAGGTAAATATGCATGTAGGGCAAAAAAGGATTAATGTAAAAAAAACAGGCATGCATGAAGATAAAGGGGACATTCACAGCATATTCCAAGCATGGTAATTAGGTAACGAGGACATTTAGACAATACATCAGCAAACATTTAATACATATAATGTAATGTTAAAGGATAAAACTTACCTTCATATAGTCCTTCTGCAGGACCTGAATGATGGCAGAACAAGTCTCTGGGATTATGATCCCCAGAGCCTGGGGGAGAGGCCTGTCGAGAACTTCAAGTCCTGAAGACTTCTCCCTGTCGCCAAGTAACGCAACGTGGCAACTAGCCTCTGCTCCGCACTGATGGCTTGCTCATGCATGTATCCTGCCTGCTGATATAAGGGGTCAGCATAGCCAGCAGACGTTCAAAAATGGGGTCCGTCATCCGGAGATAATTCCTGAAATCCTCAGGATTATTCTCACGGAGCTCACGGAGCAAAGGCATATGAGAGAATTGCTCACGCTGGCGCAACCAATTCTTCATCCATGAACTCCTCCTCGCCCTGTTCATGGACTGGACTCGGGTCAAAGTATTAACCCCAACACCAAGTCCCCACGCAGCACGAACTCGAGAACGAGTACGTCCACGCGACATGGCTTCAAATCGGTCGGCTGGTCAAACAAACTTATAACAAACGCACTGAAGAACAGCAAGGCCTATGAAGAACGACCTGAAAATCAGGAACGAGCGGACCAGAACGGCCTGCTAGGCAGGTTATGAACTGACCAACACGCACTGAAAAGCAGATACAAACCTCACAAGCACAAACTGAACCGCAGAAAACAATCGAAATAAGCTGAAGTGTTAAAAGCGCGAATCGTCTTTAACCAAACTTCTACTAACACGAGATAAACACGAGATTAGCAGAAGGAGCCCAAAGGGTGCCGTAGTGGGGCTTGAACTTCCTTTTTATAGTCCCGTCGTACGTGCTGTACGTCACCACGTTCAAAACCAGCGGACTTTTGGAGTGATCGTGTGTGTCCAAGTCTGTCCGTTTTTAAGTCCGGCGCACCTAGCGGACAAAGTCCGGCGAAAAGTACGCTGAGCAAAGGCTGCCGTAAAGTCCGCTCGTGTGTACGCGGTATTAGTTTTGATTCCAGTGGGTGAGAGTTAGAACTTCTGTCAAGTTTGATTGGTGTCTGTGACAGTGTCCCCACTGGGAAGATTGTCACAAAGTGAGGAGAAACCCAAAATTTTAGAGGTGAGGGGAAAAGCATTCAGTGCTGCCCTTGAGCTCTGCATGCAGCATTGTCCCATGTACTGTGTGCAAGTGTTGTCTTTGGTACTGCATGAAGTTTTGCTCTTTTCACTGCATGCATTGATTCCAGTGTTTAATTTGACCTGACCTTCAAGCTTTTCCACAGCTTTAATTATTTTTGCACTGTGCATATACTGATTGATTATATCAGTCAGATTGTCAGCCTTGGGATGAGGGTCTGAGATTGCTTTCCTTTGAACCTGACCTCCCCTCTTCTCTTCTCATTGGGGGTCTATATACCTTGCTGTTTATTAGCCACAAATAGCAGTAGCTGGTGACTTGAGTTCCTGCTTTCAGGATCCATGCCATGTTTAAAGTGGTTGTAAATCTAGATACACCTCTTGTACCTACAGGTAAGCCTATAATAAGGCTTACCTGTAGGTACTGTAAATATCTCCTAAACTTGCACGGTTTAGGAGATATTTACCATATACACCCGCGCCGACATCATCGGCGCATGAGCACTAAAGAAACAGCTCGCTTGTGCCATTTCTTCAGCAGCCGTGCCGTGACAGGCGGCTCCTGCGTGCATGCCATGACGTTATCACGGCTCCGGCCAATCACATCGCTGGAGCCCCCGAACCCGGAAATAACTCCCGGAGACATGTCACCGGGCACAGCGGTGTGCGGGGACCGCTGCAACAGCTTCGATCTAAGGTAAGTATGTGATGCATACTAGCTCATTATGCCTTTGTCTTACAGTGTTTGTTTTTTTCGGGTTCACAACCACTTTAAATGAAATCAAAGTGGTTCTAAAGCCTTAAGGTTTTTCATAGGGTGAAAAACCTTCTGTGCTGCAGCTTCCCCCCAGACCCCCCCCATTTTCCTTACCTAAGCCCATCCGATCCAGCGATGTGCACAAGCACAGCGGCTCCCACTGCTGTCTCTCTTCTTATTGGACAGATTGATAGCAGCGGGAGCGATTGGCTCCCGCTGCTGTCAATCTAATCCAGTGAGACGGGAGCAGGACTGAGTCCTGCTGTCTGTGTCAATGGATGCAGCAGCGGGGCTCTGGAACAAGCACACACGGATGCCCTCCATGGAAAGGGGCTCTTCCATGGGGGCACCAGATGGGCCTGGAATGCCGGCCCGGGACCCCAGAAGAAGAAGATCTGGCTACTCTGTGTAAAACCATTACACAGAGGAGGTAAGTATAGGCATATTTGTAATTTTTATAAAAAAAAAACAAAAAAAAAAAAAAACACATGAAGCTGTATAGCCACTTTAACCACTACAGCTCCGGAATCCGGAAGGTTTACCCCCCCCCTCCTTCATGACTAGACCATTTTTTGTGATTTGGCACTGCGTTACTTGATCTGACAATTGCGCGGTTGTGCGATGTTGTACCCAAATAAAATTTATGTTCTTTTTTCCCACAAATATAGCTTTCTTTTTGTGGTATTTGATCACCTCTCTGGTTTTTATTTTTTGCGCTATAAACAAAAAAATACTGACAATTTTGAAAAAAAAAAATATATATATATATTTTTTACTTTTATTACTTTTATTTTTTAAACATACCCAATACAAAAATTTTAAAAAATTCATTTCTTCATCAATTTAGGCCAATATGTATTCTGCTACGTATTTTTGGTAGAAAAAAATCCCAATAAGCGTATATTAATTGGTTTGTGCAAAAGTTATAGCATCCACAAACTATGGGATATATTTCTGGAATTTTTTTCGGACACTTTTGGCACATTTTTGGGAACCAGTGACACCAATACAGTGATCAGTGCTAAAAAATTCTGCACTGTCACTGTACTAATGACAGTGGCAGGGAAGGAGTTAACATCAGGGGTGATCAAAGGGTTAAATGTGTCCCTAGGGAGTGCTTTCTAACTGTGTGGGGGGTGCTTGTACTGTGGGGAAGGCAGAGATCTGTGTTTCTGCTTAGCAGAAACACAAGACCACTGCCTTCCCTTATCACAGAACATTCTGCCTGTGCCTCGAATGATCGGTGGGTCCCAGCAGATATTGCGTCTGCTTGACCTGCTGATTGGCTCCTGCTGTGTCCAATCACAGCAGAAGCGGTACACCGGCAGCGCGTGTGCGCGCCCCTAGACCCAGAAATGCAGAATCACGTACCTGTATGCGATTCTGCACAGAGCGGCCGCCCTGCCGCTGTAAATGTGCGTGGGCAGTCGGCATCAGTTTCATATACTTTAGATGTTCCACAGTTTCCTCATGAATATAATTAAGAATTTATGTGTTAACACTTTGGGGTTATTCAAAGGTAGCGTGTGGCTCAGCATGTGTTAACCGATGTGAGGCCATTATAACTTCCTGTAATGTACTCATGTTGAGCTATTTTGCAGAAAATTCTTTTAATGCTGAAGGGTTGTGTGATTAAAAAAAAAAAAAAAAGTTGAGTTTTACAAAAAATATTTCAATTTGTAGGTTGCATTTTTACAAGTAGAACCTGAAAAATCCCATAGTTTTCTCTACTTTTTGGATGCATTATAAACTTGAGGATTGGATGCATGCACAATACAGGCCAGTCATCCCAAGTAGTTTCTAACATGAATGGAACTGAATATTTTAAAGCTACACAGTGGGATTGATTTACTAAAGGAAAATAGACTGTGTGATTTGCAAGTGCAGTTGCACTCTGCAAAAAATTAGCTGCAGAACTTAATAAATGAGGGGGCAGTTTTGCGGACTTCCATCATCCAATTGTGCAAAAATACAGTTTTTTCTTTTCCTTGCACGTGATTGGGTATTCTTTGCAAAGTGAATCTTTACCGAATTTACTAATCTCTGGAGCAATTTCCCTTGCAGAGTGCAACTGCACTTGCAAAGTGCACAGTCCATTTGCCTTTAGTAAATCACCCCCAGTGTAAACATATCCTTTCACCTCTTGCCAACCCCCCACTGCTGCAGGGCAGCCGCTCTGTGCCAGATCACATCCCTAGTACATGATCTGGCACTTCCGAGTCTGGGGCGCGCACGCACGCCGCCCTGCTTCTGCTGGGATTGAACACAGTGGGAGCCAATCAGCGGGTCTGGCAGACGCGATATCCACCAGGACTCACCAATTGTTTGGGAGACAGACAGAACAGCGTTCTGCCTATGTAAACAAGGCAGATCGCTGTTCTGTGATAAGTGAAGGCATTGGTCCTGTGTTTCTGCTAAGCAGGAACACGGATCTCTGCCTTAGCTTAGTACAAGCACCCCCCACACACAGTTAAGAAGCACTCCCAGGGAAAGTAAACAAAATTGTTTTGTTTTGTTTTTCAAAATTGTAGGTCTTTTTTTGTTTAAAAAAATAAAAACCGCAGAGGTGATCAAATACTTTCAAAAGAAAGCTCTATTTGTGGGAAAAAAAAAGACATCAATTTTATTTGGGTACAGCGTTGCATGACCACGCAATTATCAGTTAACCACTTACGGATTGCCACACGCCGATATACATCCTAAGTTTGAAGAGGGATATCTTACCCCGGTATCCTCTTCTTTGACTGGCGGTCCGCTTTCTGATAAGAGTGGTCTCTGCGGTGGATTCGTCGCTAGATCACTTTTATCGGCAGCGGGAGAGGGGCCCCGCCTCCCCCCTCAGCGCTTTGGTGCCCTCCGCCGCTTACTGGAGCCATTGGCAGCGGAGGAGGTGATCAGATGTTATCTCTTCCTGGGTATGGAGACGAGTGAGGGGAAGATGGCCCCCACCCGTCGCCATACCATTGCAGGGCGGAAGTGACGTCAAAACGTCACTTCCGCCCATAGCTCTTAAAAGGGCCATTTTTTTATTTTATTTTTTTATTGCATTTTAGTGTAAATATGAGATCTGAGGTCTTTTTGACCCCAGATCTCATATTTAAGAGGTCCTGTCATCCTTTTTTTCTATTACTAAGGCTGGCCATACACCTATAGATTATCTGCAGATTTTCTATGGTTAGATGGAAAAAGTGGGAGATTCCTCCATCCACACAGTTTAGCGAACATGGAGAGATCTGTTGCACATTTTCTATCTAACCATAGAAAATCTGCAGATAATCTATAGGTGTATGGCCAACTTAAGAAATTATTAAGAGATGTTTACATTCCTTGTAATAGGAATAAAAGTGACTCAATTTTTGTTTTTAAAAGAACATTGTAAAAATAAAAAGGTAAAATAAGTAAAAAAAATTTTAAACGCGACCTGTCCCGCTGAGCTCGTGTGCAGAAGCGAACGCATGTGTGAGTAGCGCCCGTATATGAAAATGGTGATCAAACCACACATGTGAGGTATTGAAGCGATCGGTAGAGCAAGAGCAATCATTCTAGCCTTAAACCTCCTCTGTAGCTCAAAACATGCAACCTGTAGAATTTTTTAAACGTCGTCTATGGAGATTTTTAAGGGTAATAGTTTGTCACCATTCCACGAGTGTGGGGGAATTTTGAAGCATGACATGTTAGGTATCAACTTACTTGGCGTAACATTATCTTTCATAATATTAAAAAAAAAAATTGGGCTAACTTTAAATTTACTTTTATTTTTTAATTCAAAAAAGTGTATTTTTTTCCAAAAAAAGTGCGCTTGTAAGACCAGTGCGCAAATACGGTGTGACAGAAAGTATTGCAATGATCGCCAGGGTGTTAGAAAACAAAATGTATAATATTTGGGGGTTCTAAGTAATTTTCTAGCAAAAAAAAATGTTTTTAACTTGTAAACAACAAATCTCAAAAAGAGGCTCCTTAAGTGGTTAAAGTGCCGTATCGCAAAAAATGACCTCGTTATGAAGGAGGGTAAATCTTCCGAAGTTGAAGTGGTTCATAACCTCAATACTAGACACTTTCACCCCCTTCCTGCCCAGGTCAATTTTCAGATTTCAGCACTGTCACACTTTGAATGATAATTACTCATCAACACTATACTCATGTTAAATTTGCATAATTTTTTGAGACAGAGCTTTCTTTTGTTGGTATTTAATCTCCACTGGGGTTTTTATTTTTTCTAAATATTTATATTATTATTTTTATATTTTGTTTCATTTTTTTTCTAAATGCGTTTTTTGTTTCTGTTATAAAATCTTGCAAATAAATAATCTTTCTTTGGGCCATAATGTATTCTGCTACATTTTTTTTTTTTTGTGTATAATCTTTATTTTCATTTTCAATTTTAAGACAGATTGACATTACAATAAGGTAACATTTAAGGAGGGGGGAGGGGGGGAGGGTACAGGGAGGGGGAGAGGGAAGGCGGTAAGGGGAGTCGTAGGGGAGGGAGTACAATTAACATGGTCCGAGTCCTGACCCTTACATTCAGCTATATAGGCAAGCCTCCCCTCCAAACTGGAAGGGGGTAAGGTGTACATAAGCTGTAAATCTAGAGTCCTTGTATACATACCCTGTTTCCCTGAAAATAAGACCTAGCGTGATTGTCGGTGATGGCTGCAATATAAGCCCTATCCCCCAAAAAAGCCCTAGTTAAAGCCCTTGTAGGTCTTCTTTTCAGGGTAGGGCTTATTTTCAGGGAAACAGGGTAGGGCTTATTTGGGGGGTAAGGCTTATATTGCAGCCATCACCGACAATCACGCTAGGTCTTATTTTCAGGGAAACAGGGTAGCTCCCTCTTTACAAACATTACGGGTGAACTTGGAGTATCTGGATCAGACCAAAACCTTGTAACCCCTCAGGTAACACAGAAAAAAAAAGGAAAAAATGGATACTGGGTATCCTGGGGCTGTAACAGAACAATATACATATAAGAAAGAGGGAAGAAAAAGGCGTAGAGGGGAAGGAGAGCTAGAGGGACAGGAAGAAGTGTGTGTAATGAGTCTCACCGGATTTGCTGGTGTCTACACTTAAGTAGATCCTGTAGTTGTTGACAGAAGGTTCGCCTGAACAAGTCTCCCAAAGGATGGATCTGCTAAAGCAAGGAGTGCAACATCTAGGCTAGATGAGGCCATTGTTGTGTCATGTACGAGGGCTCTCCAGGCTGCCTAAGTTCAAAGCGTTCACAAGTGGCTAGCCAACTCTCTGCCTCCATGATCTCCCCCACCTTCCCCAATCAGTCCTGCTCGCTTGGAATATGCAAGCTCTTCCAATGTATGGGTATTAGGCGCTTTGCTGCATTGAGGAGGTGGGGAGAGCACTTCGTTTATAGCGAGATAGGGGCATGGAGGGGATGTGTAGCAGAAAATGTTTTGGTAGGGCCGGGATTTTCATTCCCATGCGGTCTGCAATATGTTTGCCTACCATGGCCCAAAAAGGTGTTAGCACAGGGCACTCCCACCAAATGTGGAGGAATGTGCTTTTCATACCACACCCCCTCCAGCATCTATCAGAAGCGGTAGGGAAAATTCTAGCCAGGGTTGTGGGCACCCTGTACCATCTTGATAAAATTTTGTAGTTATTTTCTTGGGTCTTAGAGTCTATTGAGCTCGAATGAGTCAGGCGGTACAGGTGATGGAGCTGAGAATTCGTGTTGAAGGTCTTTTTCCCATTCTTTAATATAAAAGGGGTTTGGGGCTAGGTGTAGCTGTCTAATATCCCATATAGTGCCGAGATCATATGGGGTAGTGGGTCTGTAGATGCCCACATATTTTCAAATTCCGTCAGCGTGGTTCTAATTTGCGCCCGTTTGTGGCATTTGGCTACAAAAGGTCTCTAGTTGACGGTGTCGCCAAAAAATCAAAGGGGTAGCTACCATATCTCTCCCGCAGGGTGGAGAGCGATGTCACTGAACCTCCCTCCACGAATCTTGCCAGGCTAACAATTCCATCGCTTGTCCACATTCCGAGTGAGGCTATCTGTTCCCCCGGAGGAAACAAAAGGGGCGAGAGCGGGCATCCCTGTCTCGTGCCGTTTCGGATGGGGAACGTTGAGGAGAGGCCACCATTCACCTTGACCTGAGCAGTGGGAGACATGTAAAGTGCCGAAATCCATCGCAGCATGTGTGGGCCCAAACCAGTACCCTCTAGCACAGCGCTCAGGAAGTCCCAGTCCACGCGATCGAATGCCTTCTCTGCGTCCGTTGACAGAATCAAGTATGGAGGCATCCGATCGTGTGCACGTGCCCAGTGAATAAGCTGGAGGGCCCTATTGGAGTTGTCTCTAGCTTCTCTTCCAACTATAAAGCCTGTCTGATCTGCGTGTATCAATTCAGGTAATAGATGTTTCATGCGGTTAGCTATGGTTTTAGAAAAAAATTTGAGGTCCGTGTTCAGTAGAGAAATTGGGCGATAACTTTGTGGTTGGGTGGGGTCCTTCCCTTCCTTTGGGAGCACTGTAATGTGTGCCAGCGAAGATTCCTGTGGTAGAAATCCAGTGGTCGCCAGGGAGTTAAGGAGGGTACAAAAAGGAGCCTGTAGTTTGTCAAAAAACTTTAGGTAGTATGCCCTAGTGAAGCCGTCTGGCCCAGGGCTTTTGCCAGTAGGCAGAGACTTAATAGTGGCTAGTAATTCAGCTGTAGTGATTGGGCATTCTAAGTCAGTCGCTTGTTCCGAAGATAAAGTGGGGATCCCTATGGACAAGAGGTAAGTTTTTATACGAGACTGTTTACGGGCTTTTTCTGCTGGAGAGGAGGCGGAGTCCAGATTGTACAAGGTAGCGTAGTAATCGCTAAACATACACGCTATTTTTGATGTGTGTTGTGCAGGTTCTCCCGTAGGGGAGTGTAGCTTGTGCACATGTGCTAGGAGTCTTTTTTTTACGGAGAGCTCGCGCCAGTAACCTACCACATTTGTTACCCTTTTCATAATAGGTATGAGCCAGGTAGCGTAGTTTGCGATTTATTTTACGATCTAGCAATTTAGAGAAAAGCTGTCGTAGCTCAGTCAGGCGTCGAAACTCCATAGGGTCCGATGTTAGTTTATGGCCGAGCTCAGCGCGCTGTAAAGCCTGCAGTACCCTCTGGAAATCCGCATAGCATTTTATACACATAACATTTTGCAATTCGGGTCCACCAATGCCTCAAAGGCTCTGCGTGGATTTACCCTAACCTGTTTGCCCGACTCATGTGGCCAATAGCCAATACGGGTAAACCTATGGGGGGGGTCGTGATCAGACACGGGAAGACAGGAAGTTCCTGCTCCCCACTGAGATAAAGGCGGCAATTGTCCGGGGGATCTACATCCAACTGGATCCAAAAAAAAAGTAAACAAGTAACGCTGTAAGCTGGCATTATAATTTAACAGCCTCAATGGCTATTTGCCTGCTAACTTTGTTTGCAATGGTAAACCAGGGACAAAAAGAAAAAAAAAAAAAAATGGGAAAAATGGGGAAAAAAGGAGGGGGAGGGGGCTTCAAATTAAGTAACTGGGCCCCACATCCCTGATATGCGTTCAGCTGGAGAGACTATTGTTAGTCATGAAGTACAACTAGAGGCTGCCAAAGGTGCATTTCCGAGAGTATAGTGGCACTTTCAGTTCCCTGCCAGGGATTCCTACCTCGTGGCTATATAGGAAGAGCATTTACGGTCTCGGTTGGACCGGGCCTGTTGCCAAGGTTGGGGTGTTGGCACCGTCTGGATATTCGTGGAGAGTCTCCAGTCAGGGAAGTCCACAGGTTCCAAATTCAGCTGCGACAGGAAACATGGTAGGTCATCCTTAGTGCGTAGGATGGCAGACTTTCCATCTCTTCCCGCGTGGAGGCAGAAAGGAAACCCCCATCTATAAGTGATGCCTGCTGTGCGTAATGATTCCAGGAGAGGTTGTAATGCTCTACGCTGCATCAAAGTGCGACGGGATAAGTCCTGGTAAAAGAACAAGCAGGCTCCATCAAAATCAAAGTAGGGACGTTTACGCATGAGCTGCATAATTTGATCCTTTACTGTGTATTTATGCAGTTTGCAGATTATATCACGCGGGTTGTCTGCATCTTGAGAGGGGGGTCGTAGGGCTCTATGTGCCCTGTCATTCTCCACTGTTGCAGTCGGGGGAGGCCTAGGAGCTCTTTGAAAATGCCTTGCAGCGTGGGGACAATGTGCTTAGCTCCTGTTGCCTCTGGCAACCCCCTTATGCGACTGTTGGACCTGCGACTACGGTTTTCATAGTCATCTAGCTGTGATATTAGAGCTTCTATTTGCTGGTCCTGTTTAAAGGCTTTTTCTACCCTGGTGGCAAAGCCATCCTGATGCTCTCTTGTGGGGAGAGACCAAATGTGTTGTTTCAGGTCTCTGTCCCCCACCACCTGAGACATCCGAGCCCTGATCTAATGAGGCTGAAGAGCCAGTGGAGTCAGGGGGTGCAGTGTCCCTTACCACTTTTTGAGTCTGGATGGGGGACATAGCTGGTTTTTGCTGCGTTCGGATCCCCGCCATGGCGTCCGTCCCGCAGCCCTTCCCAGCTGCCATCTTAGATGTCCCACCACGCGGCTGCCCTCCGCTGCCGAAATATGCTCCTATGGAGCCGGTGTTGTGCTGAGAAGTGCCCCTGTTTCTGGAGGAGGCTCTCTGTATGTGAGGAGCTCTAGAGTTCTGCTTCCTCACTCGGCCATGTCCAAGCCACGCCCCCCGCTACATTTCTTTGATAAACATAACCCATATCAGTGTAAAATATTTAGTCTGTAGGAAGGTTATAGAGTCCACAAGCTATGTACATATAATTGAAAATCAGTCAATCCTGACGTACTGACTGCTCATCTCTTGAGGCCCTAAAATGCCAGGACAGTACAAATATCCCCCCTAATGACCCCTTTTTGGAAAGTAGACAGTCCAAGGTATTTAGTAAGAGGCCTGGGGAGGTTTTTGAAGTTGTAATTTTTTGTCACATTTTTTGGAGAATTAAAGCGGAGTTTCACCCAAAATGGAACTTCGGCTTTAAGGGAAGGGACACGTCACAGTACCCAGATGATTGCCCGGCCAGTCACGGCGCGCCACGCGGCTTGCGCACGCGCAGTGCGTGCCCGGCTGTGAAGCCATAGAGAGGAGGGGGAGACAAGCAGGGCTTCATTACCCCGCATCACTGGACCGTGGGACAGGTGGGTGTCCCATTATTAAAAGTCAGCAGCTGCAGTATTTGTAGCAGCTGACTTTTAATTTTTTTTTTTTTTTAAGCGTAACTCCGCTTTAAGAAATTAAATAAAAAAATGTTTCTTTTAACAATTTGTTTTACATACTGTCACCAGAGCAGTAAACTTTTTTAATTTCTTTTATTTTTTATGATTTTGATGCTGCTTGCAGGACTTTTTTCCCATCCCGCAAGCGCACCGCCCCAGTGTGAAAGCATTTGGGCTTTCATCCTGGGGAGGCATGAGAGGCATTTGAGCTTAGCGTTTAGATGTATTGCTTACATCCCGGTAGCGGCCAGTTCACCGCAATACATCTAAACGCCCAGCTCAAGTGACAATAGCTTGATCGCTGTTGGGAGGACGGGGCGCCCCTTGTGAAAGTGCTTTTGCGGACCGACCCATGGACACTTTCTTGCCATGTGTGGACCTTTGCAGCCAGCACGTGTTTTCTTGTTTTCCCTTATCTTTCCTCAACGAGTCTGACTATATAAAAGAATATCTTTACCCAATTGTGTAAACCTCCGTGAAGAAGGAATATACACGTCCGATTACGGTCTTTTCCAAAACATGTCGGGATGTACACTACAGCTGGCAACCCCAAACCACAACGAATTTTAATTGGGGTGGTTTATTGGGATTGCTAGCTCTGGGTGATATCAATTGTATGTTTGAAACATTTTATATCTACTCATTTGATTACTGTTTTCAATAGTGAACTGTATTTTGCCTTTTAATATTTTTTGTATACCATTTCCATGCTATATATATATATATATATATCTCCTCTCCATACTCTTTTCCTGCCCTAAAAAGTCCAATAGGGGCGTCCCCTCTATGCACCTAGTTGCAAACATTTCTTCTTTGAATATTTTAGGATGTTGGCAGGTTTGCACACCATCTAATTCTCATATGCCTTTTTTTAAAGCTGAGGATCCCAGAATGAAAGCAGGGTGTCAAGAATTGATCATAACTGTTTATTCATGATGACATGGTCTTTGTGGCCCATCAAGAACTACAGCACTATGTGGGCTTGTCCTACCACGTTTACTAAAGCTGGTCATACACTAGTAGATTTTCAAACAAACAAATTGTTATAGTACAGCATTGCCTAAAAGAAACACAGAAGACCAGGCAGACACATGCATCTCAAGGCTTATGTTCAACACCAGAGGCTGCTCGAATGCCCAAACAGTGGCTGCATCTGATAGGAAGCAATTTTACAGCTAGCTCCTTCAATTTTTACATTTAAGGGTATCCATCCAGAAGGTCCTGATAGGGCAAGCGGCCTGAATTTTCACCAATTTTACAGGAATCAGCCAACGTTTGAGCTGTATGTAGGTGGGACCTAGGGCTGGGGTACCCAATCTGAGAGGGATTTTACACTCAGTCCATGGTGTTGTATTTTACATTGTATATTGTATTTAGGTTGGCAAAGATGAATGGATACAGTTTCTATAGGCACTGATATTAAGCCAACAGAGCAGTGGATATTTGTACAGTATTGCAAGATAGCAGTTGGTAGCTGTGCGTTATGGAGGGCGACTTCCGCTGAAGGAGTTTGAAGCGCAATGTGCTGAGACAGCACTCTAAGCTGCTGAGGGGAGCCATGTGCTATTAACTCTCCCTGACAACTCTGTCCCTCGTGTACCACTCGCTCCAGGCTGCCTGAATAGTGCAGGCACCCTAGTTTATAGAGTCCCACCTCAAGATGGCTGCCAGAGGTTATCAGATGTTTTTGGGTCAAATCAGACAGCTACAACCTGTGTGACAACTACTGAAGGTACAATTCACTCTAAAGACTCCACTCCATTTGTATAGCGCTGCTGAATGGAGAAAAACCTGCACCCGCCTACACGTATATGGCTAGCATTTGTCTGTGAGGGAATGGACTTAGACCGAAAACACACCAAACAGTGATGTAAAAATATATATCCAGCCATTCACTGACCTTTGTTGCTGTATTAAAAATAAAGTATCCTCCTGAGAGGAAAATCTTCTGTTAACTGGCTTCCAATATGAATAGAATGGGCTGGAAGTTGTAAAACACGTCTAGACATGTGTATATATCTGATCTTTAGCTTTCTATCTACCCTATATCACCAAAAGTAATGGCATACCTGCCTTTACACGCACATGAACTTTAAAGGCATCCCAGTCTTAGTCCGTACAGTTCAATATTGAGTTGGCCCACCCTTTGCAGCTATAACATCTTCAACTCTTCGGGGAAGGTTGTCCAGAAGATTTAGGAGTGTGTCTATGGTAGGGTTGCAACCTCATCCCTTTAAAACCAAACACATATGAATTACACAGGTTCTGTTGCTAATTAAGGTGGTAATTAAACTCACTTGGTGCCTTATCTGCGTTAAATTAGCCTCAGAACTTGTGTAATTCATATGTGTTTGGGATTAAAGGTATGAGGTGGTAACCTTAGTCTATGAGAATCTTTAACCATTCTTTCAGAAGCGCATTTGTGAGATCAGGCACTGATGTAAGACGAGAAGGTCTGGCTCGCAGTCTCTGCTCCAATTTATTGCAAAGGTGTTCTATCAGGTTGAGGTCAGGACCAGTCAAGTTCCTCCACCCCAAACTCATTCATCCATGTCTTTATGGACCTTGCTTTGAGCACTGGTCCATATCATTTGGTGGAGGGGGGATTATGATGTGGGGTTGTTTTTCAGGGGTTGGGCTTGGCTCCTTAGTTCCAGTGAAGGGAACTCTGAAGGTGTCAGCATACCGAGACATTTTGGACAATTTCATGCTTCCAACTTTGTAGGAACAGTTTGGGGATGGCCCCTTTGTGTTCCAACATGACTGCGCACCAGTGCACAAAGCAAGGCCCATAAAGACATGGATGAGCGAGTTTGGGGTGGAGGAACTTGACTGGCGTGCCCTCAACCCGATAGAGCACCTTTGGGATAAATTAGATCAGAGACTGCAAGCCAGGCCTTCTCGTCCACATCAGTGCAGTGCAGTGCAGTGACGTCACAAATGCGATTCTTAAAGAATGGTCAAACATTCCCTAAACCTTGTGGACAGCCTTCCCAGAAGAGCTAAAGCTGTTATAGCTGCAAAGGGTGGGCCAACTCAATATTGAACCCTACAGACTAAAGGTCCATACACACGATAGGACTTTTTGACAACAAACATGCAAATTAGCTGTTTTAAGGCAACATCCTACCGTGTGTACGCTCCATCGGACAAACTTTTTCGGTTTTCATCGGACAAATGTTGGCTGTGCAAACAGACAAACTTTCCGGCAACAAAAGTCCTATGGTGCAAAATCCTATTGTGTGTACACAAGTCCATAGGACTTTAGTCCAAAGTACAAATACGCATGCTCAGAACCAATGCAAAAGATCAGACAACAATACAGAAGTTGACCAAAGGGTGGCGATAAAGAGCTGAAAAACCACATGATTTGGTGAAAGTTGGCTGAAAAAGTCCTGCCGTGTGTATGCTTAATTAGTTTACGGCCGACACTCTTTGTACAAAAATCCACGGGAAAGTTTGTACAAAGTCCTATCGTGTGTATGGGCCTTTGGGATGCCATTAAGTTCATGTGCGTGTAAAGGGAGGTGTCTCAATACTTTTGGTAACATAGTGTATCTATCTCTCTCTTTTTATCTATCAATCTATCTGTTAATCTATCTATATGTCTATCATATACTGTATTTCTCTTATGACAGAAAACATTAACTGAATCTAACAGCAGGTGAGTCCAACACATGAAAAATGATTTAGAAAACCAGGTATACAGTGTGTCCAAAAAATGAAGTTCAAGGATCAATCTTCAAAACCTGGTTACAATCCTGGAAATAGAAGGCGGATGACAACCATGATGACGCAAGTTGACATGTAACACGATTTGGTTATTTCACTGAGAATAATTATGATTACTCTGTATGTACACTGTGAAGTCACACAATGTTCAAAACAAGCTTATTACATGATTATAGTCAATAATGGGACTCCAAGGAACAGTGGGTCTGCACTGCCTCCCTGTAGACCTGATGGAGCTCAGTAATTACTAGGATAAAGTAGATACACCTGATAACAAAAAACAGAAACATGTACTAAAGAAAAAGAATACAGATGACATGGAGGAGTTTAAAACTATATCGTATAAATGTCTGATACCAAGGACCAAAACTCTTCTTGAAATGTGTTATATTTTAAATCAAAACTCAAAAAAAAACAAGATAAAGATAAATAGCCCATTAAAAGGTAAAATATAAAAAAACAGCTTTTGCTGCAATATTCACTTTTAATCCAGAGCCCTCCCCCGCAGTACTTCTTTTCAACCACAAGATGCCCTCAGCCTGGTGGCCAGTATCATCCAGCCCACTTCCTCTAAGCTAGCCCTAGGCCATAGGTCTCCAAACATTTAAAGCAGAACTTCAGTCATTTTTTCAAATTTCTATGTACTAAATCTTCTGCCCTTGTTTTTTTAACTTTGGATAGTAAAACATTTTTTCTGCCAGTAAATACCTTATACAGCCCTCTTCCTGTTTCTTGTCGGGTAAAAAGCCTAGGCTTATGATATCATGCACAGCTCTCTCTCTCTCTCACTCTTGTGAGACTTTGCCACAAAGGGAGGGGGGATGAGTAATAAGAGGGCCCATGAGAGCTGCAGAGCTGAGATTTTGGCAAGTACAGAATACAGTATATATAAAATAATTTGCAAAGTGATTGGAGGAAAGCTTCAGAATGACAAAGATGTTTTTATTACAAATTATATGAGGAGACTGTAGTTGCTCTGGCCACATTGCATGTTTTACAAATATTTGCAGGCTGATAAGAATCCCCATCAGAGTCCTTCCTTACATCAGAGCCCTATCAAAGCCCCGCTTACATCAGAGTCCCCCTAACTCCTTACATGATGATCTCTATCAGAGACCCCCTTTATCAGGGTTGCCATCCAAGTCCTCCCCTAAATCAGAAGCAGAGGCCATAAGCATCCTCTGTGCACATTGAGGATACACCACCGACCCTAGCTATAGGCCAGGTAAAATATTGTAGCAGACCAGATTAGGCCCACAGGTCGTAGTTTGATGGACCCTAGCATAGAGTGTCCTGGACCCACAGTCTAATCTCCCTATACTGCATTTTCATTGATCTAATATGACCATGTCATGTTTACCTTCCTGAATTAACCCAGTAAGCAATCGCTCTTCCCCGTGTTCATTCATAACTGAAGCATAGTAAACAGTACTTACTATCCTTCAGTTTGTGAATGTATAGGAGGCTCTATACAGAGACTTCTATTCATTCAGCTGCAGTGCAGAGAAAGAGAATGGGGGACCCTATGTCCTCAGTTCCAGTTCTCTGTCTCAAAAAAGAGACATTGGTAGTCTCTGTTTAGATCCCTGATGTTTCACCAAAGCCACCCCCCAGTAAAAATAAAAACAAAACAGTAAGAAATAATAAAAATGACTGTAAAAAAATGAACACAAAAAACATAGCAAAGCTTTGTTCACATGGCTGTGTTTACCTGGAAATGCACAGGAGCCCCACTGATGTCAATTGGGAAACAGGCTGCATATAGCCACTGCCCTCGATTTGACATCTGTGTGGGTGCGGGTGCATGTTCCTGAATGGCTGTGTACCCGCACCCACACGGATATCAGATGGGTGGCAACAACTGTGTCCATGCAGCTGCTGTGTCCCAATTGACATGAATGGGACTGCACAGAGATGCATGGAACACCTGTGCATCCCCGTGCATGTAAACACAGCTCATGTGAACAAAGCCTTAGTAGGAATTTAACTGAAATTTTGTAAGTTATGTTGTGTTTATATGTGCTAATAATGATTTTAGTGTGTTTTTAGTGAAAACAGTGATTTATACTGTGATGTGTAACTATTGCGGGGCCTAAAAAATTAACTATTGGGGGGGTCACAGACTGGGGTCAATCTGTGTCCCAGTACAATCCCCCTAGGTCAGTCTGACTGAGGGGATTGTACTGGGCACAGACTGACCTGGGGGGGGATTATACTGGGGGAAAGACTGACCTGGAGGGGGGATAATACTGGGGGACAGGTTGACCTAAGGGGGAAGGATTATACTGGGGGACAGGTTGACCTAAGGGGAAAGGATTATACTGGGGGACAGACTGACATGGGTGAATTATACTGGGGGGACAGATTGACCTTGGGGGGGATTGTACTGGGAGGCCCACTGTCGGTCTGTCCCCAGTACAGTCCCCCTAGGTCAGTCTGACTGAGGGGATTGTACTGGGCACAGACTGACCTGGGGGGAATTATACTGGGGCACAGACTGACCTGGGGAAGGATTATACTGGGGGACAGACTGACACGGGTGGATTATACTGGGGGGACAGATTGACCTTAGGGGGGGATTGTACTGGGAGACCGACTGTCGGTCTGTCCCCCAGTACAGTCCCCCTAGGTCAGTCTGACTAACCTGGAGGGCTTGTACTAGGGGACAGACTAATCTGGGGGGAGATTATAATGGGGGACAATGTGACCTGAGGATATTATACTGGGGGACAAATTGACCTTGGGGTATTATACTGGGGGACAGACTAAGCTACGGTGAATTATACTTGGGGACATGCTGACCTAGGGGGATAGATTGACCTAGGTAGGAAGGTATTATACTGGGGGACAAATTGACCTGGGGGTATTATACTGGGGGACAGACTAAGCTAGGGTGAATTATACTTGGGGACATACTGACCTAGGGGGATGGATTGACCTAGGTAGGAAGGTATTATCCTGGGTGACGGATTGTCCTGGGGGGGGGGATTTTACTGTAGGACAGATTGACCTAGGGTGGAGGGGGAAGGATTATACGATTATACTGGTTAACAGACTGCTCTGGGGGGAAGGATTTTACTTGGGTCAAACTGGCCTGTGGGGGATTATACTGGGGGACCTGGAGGGGGGAAGGATTATACTAGGGGACAGACTGACCTGGGGGGATTATACCATTTGGCCACACCCACTAATCTTGCATAGATGCCCACCGATTTCACAAAACATTGCGACCAATGATCAACTATATTTTTCCAACAGTCCCATTCGACAGAAGTGGAACATTGGAGTGGGAATGGCCATGGATGGATCGAAATTTAACTGGTCCGAAAAGGGACTAGCCAAACTTAGATTCCCCTGTGGGCAGCTTTAAACACAGGTGAGTTATTGTGTGATACGACTACAACTGTGTTTTTTTTTTTTTACTTTATTGAAGTTTCACAAAAGCATGGTTCATTCATATCTATGTATCGAAGCATGTTGTTTATGTAGACATGATACATTTCTATGCAGCTAGCCGCACCTAAACTCAGCGTTAGGCGCCATTCGCACCTGGCAATTTGGAATTGCTGGAAGAATTGCCGCAAATATGCTAGCAATTCCAAAGCACATGGCAATCATGGAAAAATGCTCAATTGGGGTGCTATTCATTCTTAATAGCACTCCAAATGTGGTGTGATCTTGCCGGGGTTGTCACGCGACAGAATCGCTCTGCAATTGCAGCAAAACGCATGTTTACCACTTACGTGAAGATTTACCTACCTTCAAGATCAGGCTATATTTTGCTTTTGACACTGCATTACTTTAACTGACAATTGCGTGGTCATGCAGTGCTATACACAAATGAAGTTTATATTTTTTTTCCCCACAAATAGAGCTTTCTTTTGGTGGTATTTCATCATCACTGGGTTTTTTTTACTTTTTGTGCTATAAACAGAAAAAGACCAAAACTTTTGAAAAACAAACAATATTTTTTACGTTCTTCTATAAAACATATACAATATAAAAAATTAAAAAATGGAATTTCTTCATAAACTTAGGCCAATATGTATTCTGCTATATATGTTTGTTAAAAAAAAACAATAAGCGTATATTGATTGGTTTACGTGAACGTTATAGCGTTTACAGACTATGGTATACAGTGCATCCGGAAAGTATTCACAGCGCCTCACTTTTTCCACATTTTGTTATGTTACAGCCTTATTCCAAAATGGATTAAATTATTTTTTTCCCTCAAATCCTGAAAACAATGCCCCATAATGACAACATGTTAGAAGTTTGTTTGAAGTCTTTGAAAATGTATTAAAAATAAAAAATGAAAAAAATCCCATGTACATTAGTATTTACAGCCTTTGCTCAATACTTTGTTGAAGCACCTTTGGCACCAAATACAGCCTCAAGTCTTTTTTGAGTATGATGCTACAAGCTTGGCACACCTAATTTTGGACAGTTTCTCACATTCTTCTTTGCAGGACCTCTCAAGCTCCATCAAGTTGGATGGGGAGCGTCGGTGCACAGCCATTTTCAGATCGCTCCAGAGATGTTCAATTGGGTTCAAGCCTGGGCTCTGGCTGGGCCACTCAAGGACATTAACAGAGTTTTCCGGTAGCCACCCCTTTGTTATCTTGGCTGTGTGCTTAGGGTTGTTGTCCTGTTGGAAGATAAACCTTTGCCCCAGTCTGAGGTCCAGAGCGCTCTGGAGCAGGTTTTCATCAAGGATGTTTCTGTACATTGCTGCATTCATCTTTCCCTCAATCCTGACTAGTCTCCCAGTTCCTGCAGCTGAAAACCATCCCCACAGCATGATGCTGCCACCACCATGTTTCACTGTAGGGATGGTATTGGCCAGGTGATAAGCAGTGCCTGGTTTTCACCAAACATGGCGCTTGCCATTCAGGCCAAAGAGTTCAATCAGAGAATTTTGTTTCTCATGGTCTGAGAGTCCTTTAGGTGCTTTTTGGCAAGCTCCAGACAGGCTGTCATGTGCCCTTTACTGAGGAGTGGCTTCTGTCTGGCCACTCTACCATACAGGCCTGATTGCTGGAGTGCTGCAGAGATGGTGGTTCTTCTGGAAGGTTCTCCTCTCTCCACAGAGAAACGCTGGAGTTCTGTCAGAGTGACCATCGAGTTCTTGGTCACCTCCCTGACTAAGGCCCTTCTTCCCCGATTGCTCAGTTTGGCCAGGCAGCCCACTCTAGGAAGAGTCCTGGTGGTTCCAAGCTTATTCCATTTACAGATGATGGAGGCCACTGTACTCATTGGGACCTCCAATGCTGCTGAAAGTTTTCTGTACCCTTCTCCAGATCTGTGCCTCGATACAATCCTGTCTCGGAGGTCTGCAGGCAATTCCTTTGACTTCATGGCTTGGTTTGTGCTGTGACATGCACTGTTAACTGTGGGATCCTATATAGACAGGTGTGTGCCTTTCCAAATCATGTCCAATCAACTGAATTTACCACAGGTCGACTCCAATCAAGTTGTAGAAACATCTCAAGGATGATCAATGGAAACAGGATGCACCTGAGCTCAATTTTGAGTGTCATGGCAAAGTCTGCGAATACCCATGTACATGTGATTTTTTTTGTTTTTTATTTTTAATAAATTTGCAAAGATTTCAAACAAACATCTTTCACATTGTCATTATGGGGTATTGTTTAAAGAATTTTGAGGGAAAATAATGAATTTAATCTATTTTGGAATAAGGCTGTGACAAAAAAATATTAAAAAAGTGAAGCGCTGCGAATACTTTCTGGATGCGCTGTATATACTGGAATTTTTTATTATTTATTTTTTATACTAGTAATGGCGGCGATCAGCGTCTTATAGCAGGCCTGTGATAGTATAGCAGGCAGTCTGACACCAGCTGACACTGGGGAACAAGTCACTCTAATACAGTAATCAGTGCTAAAAATATGCACTGTCACTATACTAATGACACTGGCTGGGACGTGGTTAACATCTGGGGCAATCAAAGGGTTCAATGTGTGCCTAACCAGTGTTCATATGTGTACTGTGAGCTGCTTTTACTAAGGGATGTTCTGTTTTTTATTCACAAACCGCCACATCCCCACTAATAGGACAGAGCTCTGTCGTGTCTTGCTTCTCGCTGATCAGCGGGTGCTGGCAGTCATCTATTGGCCGGAACCTGGTGAACGGCTTGCGCTGCGCACGCCACCAACCCGGAAGTGGCGGGTCACGTACTAGATATGTGATCCAGTGCAGGAGAGCCACTCTGCCGCCCTAAAACTATGTAAGTAGTTAGAAATTGTGCAGAGCTTGTCGGCCGATAAGGAGCAGGAGCTTCTTTTGAGTGACAAAGCTGCATACAGCAGGCCATTGAAGGGAATGGGCTGCCCTAGACACAGCACTGGGAAACGTGTGCAGATCGTTCCAGCTACACGAGTTCTTGAACAGGGCCCTAAGAGTGTAAACAGAGCACATGAAATATCTTTTTTTTTGTATTTTTGTGTCTCTTAAAACAAAAAAAAACTTCCATGTACGCTTGACCCTAGCTGTTAATACATGTAAATTGACTTTAGCCCCGGGGCATCACTAATTAGTTGAGAAATGCTAACAACCCGCAGTGTTTGTGGTATTTTTATGTGTGATGAGCGAATACAGGACTAGAAGAGTAATGCAGACGGTCGGAAGTGGTAATGAGATGCAGCAGACATGAGACCACATACAATACACATACAGACCCAATACATAGCTCAGTATGAATGGATGGATGTGTGATATGTGATATCCAATGATCTGTTACTGAATGAGGCTGTGTATCACTGAGTAGAACAAACTACATAAATAGTACATCCATTATATCTCACAGGAAGAGTCTGATTTATTATGTCGGATAATCAGGTCCTATAGACTACATTCACACCAGCCTCCTACATTCATTTTACAAGCAGATCTTGTACTGCTGCCTTCTCATGACTGCTGAGGTGCAATAAGCCCAGGTCCCATACCATAACTTACCATGACCACTTATAACACCTTTCCCCTTCTTCCCATCCAATAAAAACCAAATACAACCATTAATGTTGGAAAGGGCAAGGCCACAGCTTTTATTAACTCAAAACATAACATTAAATATTTAAACCGTGCCAGTCACAGTTGCACTGTGAGCACTCAACTCCAAATGTAAAAGGGAGATGAAGGAGGGGCCTGTCCTTACCATAAGTGCCGGACTGGCCGTCTATCTCCCAATTACCATCAGGGCATAACAAATCTTCCATATTTGCTGGCAAGGTCACCAAAACCGCCACCCGCCAGTCAGTAAGCTACTGACGGGCGCCCCACCGCAGCCAGCGCTTGTTCCACTTCCCTCTGAAGTCCCAGGTTAAAGATGTCCATACCAATCTCGTTGAGGTGAACATCATCCCTCCTCAGCAAGTCATTGTTGTTCCCTTCCAGGTCTCTGTGACGGACCACAACCCCCCCGATCCTACGGACAAACTTGGAGACCTGAGCATTAACTTTTCTACGAAAATTCTCCAAGCGGGGGCCAGGGACTTCTCTCACCCATATTGAGCGAAGAACTATTTCGGACCAGACGAAAGTCATACTGGTGAAAATTACGAAACACTGAGCAATATCGCTTTTAATTGCAGAAATGAGATCCACAGACCGGGTGTAGCCAACATCATTCCCACCAGCATGAACAACAAGGATAATATGACCTGACACATGGGCCCGGAGCTGCCAACATTCCGTCAAGACCTGATACCAACGCAACCCGCGCTAAGCCAAGCCAGCGAATTCTTGCCACGTTGGATGAGAATCCCAGGTTTCTGCCGTAATTGCGGATCTCATCACGACGAGCGGCCCAGAAGATAAATGAATCACCCAGTATCCATATTTGAGCCGGGGGGAACCTGAAAATTTAACATAAAAGATGTGGGCGAACATACAGTGAAAAACGAGACGACTCCCATCTCCCCGGTCGCTGAAATTCCGTATCGGAAAACCCAAAGCCAGAAGCAGCGGTAGCAGCACCTATACGAAACGAATGGGTCGAGAAGTCGTCCGCAGGTAAGCCTAAGGCCTCAAGACAAAGACGAAAAACTCTCAAAAATTGAAACCGACTAAGCGAGGAGGAGTCAGCATGTACGAAAAACATGGAGAATGGGGGGCGCGCAGAAACAAACGGGAAGGCCAGTGACACTGGGCAAAATGGGCCGCCACAGTGGTACAGCACCACTCGGCGGCCCCTACTGAAACTGTCGGTCTTGGATGAGCGCAACAAAACCGTGACGCTGCGCTCCGACAAAGAAACATCCTCCGACCGAATACCCCCGGGGGACGACTTGGATTTTGCAACTAATTCGCCGATACGAAAATCCCCAAAAAACGCCCACGAAAAAGCCACCCGAAAAAGCGAGGTCTCAAACTCAGATGAGCATACCTCCGGCAACATTGCCAAAATGTCCGATAAGATTTGGAGGGAAATCGGGCGCCTAGGATCGGGAAGATGTGTGATGCGTTTCCAACCTCGCAATACCTGTCGTACCGGAAAAGCTTTGGTGAAATTCTCCCACCCCAGGAGTTGGAACCAAAAGGACAGGGCAGACATGGCAGAAGAGACAGTGGAACCCGACACTCCTTTTTCCTGTAATTGGACAAGGTAAGCGAATAAAACCAAACGTCTATCATCCGGAGAAGAAATAGAGAACTCACCGCCCGACGCTTGAAACCACTCGTGCCAGACCCGACAATACGACGCCCACGTCCGCGGAGAAAGTGATGACCGAAGAAGCTCTAGCAATCCCCAGAAACGAGGTTCCATAAGTGGGCCGAACAGGGGAGGCCCTCCAGCGAAGCCGACGGAGCCAAGGAGCGAAAACGAAGAAACTGTTGGCGGGAAAGAGCATCGGCAATATCGTTAGAAACTCCCGGAACGTGTTTCGCCTTAATATAAATGTTAAAATGCAAACATCTTAGAACTAAAAAACGCAACAGCGAAACAACCGGAGGGGAACTGGCCGATTGCTTGTTTACTACCTGCACTACGCTCATATTGTCGGACCAGAAGATTACCTGGTGATTGCGCAACTGTTCACCCCAAAGCTCCACAGCTACGATGATCAGAAAAAGCTCCAAAAGGGTGAGATTGCGCAATAAGTCCATGCGGGCCCATGAGGCCGGCCAAAATTCCGCAGACCACTCCCCACGAAAGAAAATACCGAAACCACAGGAGCCTGCAGCATCAGTGTATAGCTCCAGCTGTGAGTTCGGTACCTCCTCCCGCAACCAACAAGACTGTCCGTTGTAAGACTGCAAAAAAGTTAGCCAAATCCCCAAATCAGCCCGCATGGGCTTGGTGATCCGAATGTAGTAGTGAGGGGCCGTAACACCCTTCGTGGCCCAGGACAGGCGCCTGCAAAAGGCTCTCCCCATGCGTATGACCCTACAGGCGAATACTAGGTGTCCCAGCAAAGATTGTAGCTGTTTCAACTGCAGTTTCTTTGCCCCTTTAGCCAAACGAACCGAGGAGAGAAGCTTGGTCAGCTTCTCCCTCGGCAGACGAAAGACAGCCACTGTGTTAATCTCGATCCCCAGAAAAGACAGTACCGTTACCGGACCCTCGGTTTTGTCCGCGGACAGTGGGGCGGCGAAACGCCGACAAACATCCTGAAAAACAGAGAGCAGGCATTGACACTGCCCACTGCCCGCGGGGCCCACGAAAAGGAAATCATCCAAGTAGTGCAGAAGGGACTGAAACCCAGCCTCCTGGGTGACTACCCACTCAAGGAAGCTACTAAATAACTCAAAGAAATAGCATGAAATGGAGCAACCCATAGGCAGGCACATGTCGAAGAAATAGCTTCCTTGAAAGTAGCAACCCAGGTGATGGAAACAGTGGACCGGAAGAAGACGAAAAGCGGACTCAATGTCCGCTTTTGCCAACAGAGTGGACCGCCCCGCTGTCCTAACGAGGTGAAGAGCCTTATCAAAAGACGCATAGTGTACCCGGGATTCCTCGCGATCGATTCCGTCGTTAACCGAGGAGCCAGAAGGGTAGGATAAGTGATGAATTAAACGAAATTTACCACTCGCATTTTTTGGGACCATGCCGAGTGGGGACACCTGCAGGTTGTGGAACGGGGGAAGATCAAAGGGGCCCGCCATGCGCCCATTCCAGCTCCTTCTGAAGCTTCTCGGCCACGACAGACTCGAATTCCACAGACGATTTCAAATTTGAAGACATAGTAGGGGCGTCCGACGGGGAAAAGGGGATCCAGAAACCTTGATCCAGGCCATCCTTCAGGATCAGGGGGTACCGGTCTAGCCAGGGAAGCATCTCTAAGACGTTCACTGGCGTCCTCCGGCTTAGGAAGGTCAGTCTTGGCTCCCGCTCTGGGAAGCAGCTGTCTACCCTTCCTAAAACACCGGCTGGAGGGGTGTGCACCCCCACAGCTGGAGCACTCGTGCCTGAAGCGACAGGCGGAGTACCATTTACCACTCGCATTTTTTGGGACCACGCCGAGTGGGGACACCTGCAGGTTGTGGAACGGGGGAAGATCAAAGGGGCCCGCCATGCGCCCCAGTTCCAGCTCCTTCTGAAGCTTCTCAGCCACGACGGACTCGAATTCCACAGCCGATTTCAAATTTGAAGACATAGTAGGGGCGTCCGACGGGGAAAAGGGGATCCAGAAACCTCAATCCAGGCCATCCTTCAGGATCAGGGGGTACCGGTCTAGCCAGGGAAGCATCTCTAAGACGTTCACTGGCGTCCTCCGGCTTAGGAAGGTCAGTCTTGGCTCCTGCTCTGGGAAGCGGCTGTCTACCCTTCCTAAAACACCGGCTGGAGGGGTGTGCACCCCCACAGCTGGAGCACTCGTGCCTGAAGCGACAGGCGGAGTACCAATTACAGTGGCTTTCATTGAAAATCCAGCAGACACCCTTTTTGGAAGCGGCCGACGCTCCGGATTGAGGAGCGCCAACCGTGGACTGAAAGGACGAAGGCCTGTGGGGGCACATGAGCAACAACCACAGGCTACTATCCTGACAGTCGAAGAGAAGCTCTTTCCGCGCCGCCATCTTTTGCTGAAATTGGGTGTCATACTGGAACCAACACTGACCCCCGTAAACTTTGTACGCCCCCCAAATGAGGTCTAAATAGCAGAACAATGAAGTCGCCAACTCCAGGAAACGCTCGCAGAGCACTCCCGCGTAGGCACAGAACCCCTGCAGCCAGTTCCCGAAAGTCCTAGGAAGCTGTTTGACTTTATCACCCTGCGCCGCAACGTCTACCCAACGAGATTTGTCTACCGTTTCCCTATCCGTCGGCACTAGAGCAAGGAAATCAACGAATTTGAGTCGCCAAATCTTTTCCTTCGTCTCCTCCGGTATGTGGGTACCAGTGGGAGCTACTGCCCACAAGGCACCCCTGGAAGGGGGGGTAGGATTGGGCGCCACGCCCGAAACACCCATGCTTGAAAGAACCGATTTGACGACCGACGCTATGCGGTCTTCAGGCCCGATACGGAATCATCAACTGACCTACCCCAAATCAGTTCACAGTCATACTCACTGATCCTTGGGGGCATCACCGATGACGGGCGATCAACCAGGGAATCGGTGTCCGACACGACTCTGGAAGGCTGAAGACTGATGCGGCCAGCACCGTAAGGATCAACGGGGCCGTTTTCGTTAGGACCGTCCCAGCCTATGGAGAGATCCAAGGGCGGGGGTCCCACCAACGACTTGGAAGAGTCCCCCTGGCCTAGGGCAGAGACTGAGCAGGTACAGGAGCGTCTATGGATTCTGGCCGGCTGACCCGGGGCGGGAGCTGCCGCCAGCCCGGATCCGGTGCCCGAGTCTCCCGCCCTGCCGGGCGCGGGGAGACTGGAACGACCAGCCTGGTTAAGCGCATAGGGGGGGCAAGCCCCAGCGTCGTGAGGGAAGTCAAGCAAACCTCCTCCGCCCATCTGGGCGTGGGAGAGCGGCGGTGGGCACGGGGTGGAGGAGGAAGGTTGTCCGCGAAAGCCGACGAGCCCACACCCGCCCTGCCGGGCTCAGAGGGGGCATACCCAACCCGGGAAGTGACGTGGTGTGGCCCAGCCAGGGAATGGAGCCTGTCCCCCACCTGTCCGGGCGCAGAGGGGGTCCTAATCTGCGAGTTGCCAGTTACGGATGGCCCAGGGGCCGGCTGAGACCCCACCCAGGAGGGCGCAGAGGGAGACTGCCCTTGCCCAAAAGCATCGCTTGAAATGCCTGGTGAGGAATTACCCCCCACCCGTTCGGGTGCTGAGGGGGTCCTACTCTGCAAATCATTATGGCAGGAAGGCCCAGGGGCCGGCTGAGACTCCGCCCAGGAGGGCGCAGGGCGATATGGACCTTGCCCAAAGGCATTTATTGGGTTGCCTGTAGCATAATTACCCCCCCCACCCGTCCGGGCGCAGAGGGGTGCTGGTCACAGTAGCACTGTGACAGGTTCACGGCCAGTTCCGAAACTCCCGCCCAGCTAGGCGCAGGGGGTGAACTGGCCGCCAGGGGGAGCCGATCCCGCTCCGAAGCCCCTGCCGTTCTGTGAGAAGACAGCTGGGCAGAGGAACGGAGCGGTTGCTCACCCCCCGCCCCCCCGCCGGCCGCGGGGGCGGAAGCAGGTACCGCACCACGCGAGGCCAGGCGATGGAGCGCTCTGGCTCCAGCCCGGCCTCGTGCCGGACTCTGGGAAGGAGAGGGGGACGAGGGGGGGCCGCAGAACGGGGGCTACATGATCTCGGACACCGGGGGGGAGGCCGCGCAGCGGACCGGAGGCCAGGAGAGGGGGATCGCCGGGGGGGGCACGCCGAGAGCGGGCGGCCGACCCCCGCTTACCGCTTACCCGCTGAGGAAACCCTGGGAACCACCCGAGCAGGGGATGAAGAGGAGGAGGGGGGCAGTAAGAGGCCGAGGAGGGGCTGGGGCTGAGGCGGGAAGGCGGGCGGGCACGTCTGTGGGCCCTGTGTCCAGCCAGCTCAGGAGGGGAAGCAGGGGAGGGGGCAGTGGAAGGGGCAGGAGACGGCACCCCAGGGGACAGGAGGGCAAAGAGCCAGTCAGCCTGACCCCTGAGAGCCAGCTCACGGACCTTAGCCAGGAGGCGATCCGTGTCCATTGCTGGAGCCGCAGGGTCAGGTCCGAGCTCTTCCATGCTTCCGTTCGAAAAGGCCTATAATCCCCTGGGGTGCCAAACTTCTGAGCTCAGGCCCAGCCCCTGTCCCCTCCTGTACCAATCCCAAGTGAGCCAATAGTCACTTTAACTCCTCCCTGGCCATGCCCCCATCAGTCAGGGCTCTCTTTCCCGAGGGGCTCAAGAGGCCTTCATTTGCCAGAGCCGTTTTTGCATTTTTTTTGCACATATGTTCAAAGTGTAAGTAAAGTGAAGGAAAATGTTAAATGGTTTTCAAAATGTTTTACAAATAAATATCTGAAAAGTGTGTTCTGCATTTGTATCCGGCCCCCTTTACTCTCATACCACTAACTAAAATCTAGTGGAACCAATTGCCTTCAGAAGTCACCTAATTAGTAAATATAGTCCACCTGTGTGTAATGTATTCTCAGTATAAATACAGCTGTTCTGTGAAGCCCTCAGAGGTTTGTTAGAGAACCTTAGTGAACAAACGACACCATGAAGGTCAAGGAACACACCAGACAGGTCAGGAATAAAGTTGTGGAGAAGTTTAAAGCAGGGTTAGGTTATAAAAAAAATATCCCAAGCTGTAAACATCTCACAGAGCACTGTTCAATCCATCATCTGAAAATGGAAAGAGTATGGCACAACTGCAAACCTACCAAGACATGGCCGTCCACCTAAACTGACAGGCAAGGAGAGTATTATTCAGAAAAGCAGCCAAGAGGCCCATGGTAACTAAAGAGGAGCTGCAGAGATCCACAGCTCAGGTGGGAGAATCTGCCCACAGGACAACTATTAGTTGTGCACTCCACAAATCTGGCCTTTATTAAAGAGTGGCAAGAAGAAAGCCATTTTTGAAAGAAAGCCATAAGAAATCCAGTTTGCAGTTTGCGAGAAGCCATGTGGAGGGCACAGCAAACATGTGGAAGAAGGTGCTCTGGTCAGATGAGATCAAAATTGAACCTTTTGGCCTAAAAGCAAAACGCTATGTGTGGGGGAAAACTAAGATTGCACATCACCCTGAACACACCATCCCCACCGTGAAACATGGTGGTGGCAGCATCATGTTGTGGGGACGCTTTTCTTCAGCAGGGACATGGAAGCTTGTCAGAGTTGGATGCAGCCAAATACAGGGCAATTTTAGAAGAAAACCTGTTAAGAGCTTGCAAAAAAAGACTTGAGACTGGGACAGAGGTTCACCTTCCAGCAGGACAAGGACCCTAAACATACAACCAGAGCTACAATGGAATGGTTTAGATCAAAGCATATTCATGTGTTAGAATGGGCATGTCAACGTCCAGACCTAAAACCAATTGAGAATCTGTGGCAAAAAAAAAATTCTCCATCAAATCTAAAGGGATTGAGCTAGTTTGCAAAGAAGAATGGGCAAAAATGTCACTCTCTAGATGTGCAAAGCTGGTAGAGACATCCCCAAAAAGACTTGCAGCTGTAATTGCAGTGAAAAGTGGTTCTACAAAGTATTGACTCAGGGGGGCTGAATACAAATGCACACCACACTTTTCACATATTTATTTGTAAACAATGTTGAAAACTATTTTCCTTCCACTTCATAATTATGTGCCACTCTGTGTTGGTCGATCACATAAAATCACAATAAAATACATTTGTGTTTTTGGTTGTAACATGAAGAAATGTGGGAAAATTTCAAGGGGTGTAAATACTTTTTCAAGGCACTGTAAGTACAGCTGGGACAGGGAGGGTGAACAGTGTTAGTCCACCTTCTTTATGTTAGATCTGAAGATTAGTTAAAACCCCTAAAACATGATATATTTTCTGAAAGCAGAGAATAATATGGTGGTGGATCCAATGTTTTATGCTGCACGCAACAGTTTCCTGACAGCTCCATGTCAGCCACCTCCAGGTAAACCCCGCCCACCCCCATGCAATCAGGACCTAACTCATAAATTTGACCCCCATGCCCTGAATGGCGTTCCTTTTCTTTCCTCTACTGTATGTGGTCAGGACCCGGTACAGTCTCCTAACTTGCTGGATCAAGGATCCGGCCGTCTGTCCAGTGTGGGCCTCCTGGATGTAGCCCCCGTTATGCCCGCTTAATGCATTGGCTGTGTGGGGTCCCCACTGCTGGTTTTCTGGGCATCGAGAAGCAGACCAAGGGTCTGCAGCAGGGGTGGCATTGTCTCTCCTCTCCTGGACATTCAAAGGCCCGTGGAGCCCCGGGATCTCGCTGTACAGCTACAATCAAGCCCTCCGGCCCTAGCAAGATGGCAGTGCATTCCACAGTGGTTCCAGGAAGTCGGGTGGACGGAGCACTTGCTACAGGATTTAAGCCAGTGGGGGTTCAGTATGATGCTGCCTCGCCAGAAACAGTGTGCTAGCACTGCCGTGATTGCAAGCAAGAGAGTGAGGTAGGCAGGGGTGCCTGTTACAGAGTTTGTGGGCTGTGTGAACCATAGATGACCTGTCTTCCTGTGCTTCCTCAACAGTCTGCATCTCCTCTCGCTACAGATGAGACAATGCTAACCCCAAAAGACCAGCGTATGCTGAGAAGGTCGTATTTCAATTTTTGGCACTTATTTAAAAAAAAAAAACATCCTTTTTTTATTATTATTATTCCTGCCAGCTCATCAAGACACCAATCATTTCCCCGCTCAGAGAGAGGCAGACCGGTCAGAACAAGAGTACCGCTCTAGATCCATCCTAGCCAGCACAGAGAAAGGCCAAGAGACTGACGCGCTCGTTCGAGGTCCAGATGCCATAGCTCCCCTGTGAGGACCCGAAGCCCCTCCCACCATCCTCAACCTGAGCCCCAGATGTGCTGGGCTTGTCCAAAGGAGTCGCTTCCTGGCAAAACAGTTTGCGAAACCTGCCTTAAGGATGCAACCAAGGATAAGGAAGCAGGGAAGGAGGAGATGGTGTTCCCTAATGAAAGAAACGTTCAAAGAAGTCATTTACTGAACAGCTGCAGCCATCACATCAGCAAGCCCCTTCTGTGTCCCAAGTGACTACCTGTTCTAGGATAGGGGGAATCTTCCCTAAATGAAGGGAAGATTCCCCCTATCCTAGAATGGGTAAAGGTCGGTCAACTGCCTCCCCGCCAAGACCTGCCTCCAGCTGTTGGGCACGATGACGTCAGTAACGCCCATGGTGAAATGGGCCCAGTAGCACGCTCGCCCATTCCAGTACGGGTTTCTCCAGCAGTGGGACTCCCAGGCTCTTTATCAGAACATATCACTAACACAGTCCATGAAACAGAGTCTGGCCTAGTGGTAAAAAAAGAGGAATCTGCTGCAGTGTCACTCCCTCCTCTCAACATCCCTGATAGTGATCACCTCAGATGCCAGCAAGTCAGGATGGGGAGCCCATTGCGAAGACCAGTCGGAGCAAGGCAGATAGTCTCACTCACCGAAGGAAATTGTGGCCAACAGGTTGGAGCTGAAGGCGGCATATCAAGCTCTCCTGGCCTTTGCCTAGGTAGTCCATGGGGGCTCAGTCCTCCTAAAGAAAGACAACGTAACAGCCGTGGCCTATATCAAGAAGCAGGAAGGCACGCATAGTCTGTCCCTCCTGGAAGAGGCGGAACCCATAATGAGTTGGGCCCAGGAGAATCTGCTTTGCCTCTCAGCAGTATATATACCTGGACATGCCAATCTCCAGGTGGACTACCTGTCCAGGGCTACAGTGAACAACACTACTGTATGTGTTATGATTTTGACATTTTTTGAATTTGCAGCCAGGCTCCGTCCCCTTGCATCGCGACACTCGCAGGGAACGTAGCCTGGCACAGAGAGGCTTCGGGCAGAGGACGGAGCACGCAGACAGCGCGGGGGGACATCGCAGGATCCTGGGGACAAGGTAAGTATACCAAACCAGGATCCTGAGATGTAATCCTGAGTGTGGCTCGGGGTTACCGCTAATGGCGCTGAAATTTAACCCTGAGCCACACTCGGGAATACCGTCAGGGAGGCTACTGCATCCTATGCATTAAGGTGAAAAAACATCCATCAATACCGGCCCCCCCAGCCCCCCGTTTTACTAACCTGAGCCCCTAAACCTGCTGCGCTCGCCCCCGATGTCCTCTTCGCCGCTCAGCCTGGCCATTGATTGGCTAGGGTGGATGGATTGAAAGCAGCGCAGCCATTAGCTCGCGCTGCTGTCAATCACATCCAATGACGCGGCGCGCCAGGGGGGCGGGGCTGAGTGATACAGTGAGCGGCTATAGCCGCTGGCTGTATCACGGGAACGCGCCCGCAAGAACTCACCACCATGCGAGAGAGCTCATATGAAGGTGTTTAGTTCTTCCAGGGAGGAGCTGAGACAGCCGCCGAGGGACCCCAGAAGACCAGGTTCGGGGCCACTCTGTGCAAAACGAGCTGCACAGTGGAGGTAAGTATAACATGTTTGTTATTTAAAAAAAAAATTTCCTTTACAACCCCTTTAAAAGGGAACAGCCATACATGGATCAAAATTCAGCTGGTTCCTGCTAATCCATGTATGGCCAGCATAAGTGTTGTCGGGTGGGCCAGGCTACCCTAGGCTTCTTAGATCTCTTGTGAGCTCTGATAGTGAGATTTCCTTATGATAGTTCCACCTCCTAGGAGTTTTGCATATTCTCATGAGATGTTCCAACGACTCCAGTTGTATGTAACATTAAACACAAAAAAATACATCAAGGGAAGAGTGCTGCCCCTTGTCAGCAGAGAACTCACCACCACAGATGCTGGAGACCTTGAAGTCCCTGGGGACTAATCAGCACCGAAATATTGACAATAAACGTGTTATGTTTTGTAAAACCTTCTAGTATCTGAAAAGAGATCCTAATGCCCTGTACACACGGTCGGACTTTGTTCGGACATTCCGACAACAAAATCCTAGGATTTTTTCAGACGGATGTTGGCTCAAACTTGTCTTGCATACACACGGTCACACAAAGTTGTCAGAAAATCCGATCATTCTGAACGCGGTGACGTAAAACACGTACGTCGGGACTATAAACGGGCAGTGGCCAATAGCTTTCATCTCTTTATTTATTCGGAGCATGCGTGGCACTTTGTCCGTCGGATTTGTGTACACACGATCGGAATTTCCGACAACAGATTTTGTTGTCGGAAAATTTTATATTGTGTTCTCAAACTTTGTGTGTCGGAAAATCCGATGGAAAATGTGTGATGGAGCCTACACACGGTCGGAATTTCCGACAACAAGGTCCTATCACACATTTTCCGTTGGAAAATCCGACCGCGTGTACGGGGCATAACACTCACCTGTTATGTTTGAAAATACAAATATAAAGATGAGCTAATTTTGTTTCCAGAAAGACAACCCGAGTGTCTTTAGTGTTCCAACTCAGTTTGTATTGATTAATATCTACCAAAAATAAAGTGGGGTTCAGGCATGATTTTTATTTCTGGTATGGTAATTTTTCATCTTATATATAAAAAAAAAATGCCATAGCTGCTAGCACTTTACTCTGCCCGTCCTGCAGTCATGGACATGAAAGGCATTAGGGTAACTCTAACCAGCCAGAGATCCTCAGCCTTGGTGGCAATGTGGTTTCTAGATGACTCAGTATGACGTCTATGCAAGACGAACAGGTGCAGAGACAACATTTACCTCACTTCATAGGAAACCACTGCCTGAACATACTCAGAAAAACTTTACTTAGGCGCTTTTCACACGGACGGCTATTTTGCCGCAGTTAAAAGCATGTTTTTTTTCTGTGAAATTCAAGACACCAGGTACTGTGGTCAGCTGCATTTGTACAGTGCGATTAGCTGCGGTTTGCCATCTCCATAGCAACCCGGCAGGGTACCAACTCATATTGAACGGGGATCTGACTTGGATCCCCGCCAATACCAGGCACTGTGTTTGGTATGAATCTTGAGGGGGAACTCCATGCCAAATTTTAAATAAAAAACCAGCAAGGGTTACCCTCCAAGAGCATACCAGGCCCTTCGGTCTGGTATGGATTCCAAGGGGCACCCCCTAAGCCGAAAAAATGGCGTGGGGGTCCCCCCAAAATCCATACCAGACCCTTATCCGAGCACGCAGCCCGGTCGGTCGGGAAAGGGGGTGGGGACGAGCGAGCGCCCCCCCTTCTGAACCGTACCAGGCTGCGTGCCCTCAACATGGGGGGGTTGGTGCTGTGGGGCAAGGGGGCCGCCCTGCAGGGGATAGCGGAGGAGCCCGGCAGAAGTAAGAAGGCACCGGAGAAGAACCAGAGAGCGCAGAGACAACACCGGAGAGAGGGAGCAGAGGCCTGAGAGACCACCGAAGTCGCCGAAGTCGGAAGAAGACCCCCGGAGCTGCCTAATAAATTACTTTTAAAACCTGTGTAGTGTGTTTTTTTATTGACACTTTTTTCCCCCAGGTGAATGGGTAGGGGTACGACCCCATACTCATTCACATAGGGTGGGGGGCCGGAATCTGGGGGCCCCCTTATTAAAGGGAGCTCTCGGATTCTGATAAGCCCCCTGCGCGCAGACCCCGACAACCAACGGCCAGGGTTGTCGGGAAGAGGCCCTTGTCCTCATCAACATGGGGACGAGGTGCTTTGGGGTGGGGGGGCCCGCCCATGTTGAGGGCATGTGGCCTGGTACGGTTCAGGAGGGGAGGGTACTTGCTTGTCCCCACCCCCTTTCCTGACCGACCGGGCTGCGTGCTCGGATAAGGGTCTGGTATGGATTTTGGGGGGACCCCCATGCCGTTTTTTCGGCGTAGGGGGTGCCCCTTTGAATCCATAGCAGACCAAAGGGCCTGGTATGCTCTTGGAGTTCCCCCTCAAGATTCATACCAAACACAGTGCCTGGTATTGGATTGGAAGTCGGATCCCCGTGCTTGTCGCTCATTGGGAAAGGTAAAAACGTTTTTCCTATCCCGATGAGCGAGCGGCGCTGCTATCCGCAGCTGACAAAGTGCACTGTGATTACCTGCGGTTATGTGCGGATAGCTGCGCTAAATCGCTCCTGGACGCAGTCAATTCTATTTTTTCTATCCGCACAAAACCGCATGTAATCAAAACGCAGCTAAACGCAGTGTGTGAATGGGGCCATAGGAAAACATTGTGTGCGTTTAGCTGCGGTAGAAAACGCAGCTAAAAGCACAATTCTATCCGTCCGTGTGAAAGGGGCCTTATAGTCCAGCAGACTGGGCTTGTATTATAAAATACCCATATAATAATTGAAAAAAATGTATTTACAATAAAAGGAGTCCAGGTACTTTTATAATTACAGTCCGGGGGAAGTAAGGAGAGGGACAGTGCAGTGCTAGTCTCAGAGAAGCAGGCAAACTCCTCTTCTTTTTCATCTGTTCTTTTTTCATGCCATTTAGTGCAATGAGCGTGGCTTCTCTGAATACATTATCTACATTCTCCTGAAATTTGGCCGAACATTCCAGGTATTCCTCAGCTTGAATGTTTTTGCAAGTAGCTTCACCCTGGTAATATGTGATTGGTTCTTGCTGAGAGGATTTCAATTTTGCGCAGTCGTTCTTTATTCATACAGATCTGTTTTACAACCAATCAACACTAGGGACCAAAACAACAGACAGGGAGACAACAAAGTGTTCTCGGACCTTGGGACCACCATCCCATGTCTGCAGGAAGCCTAGTATTAGGAGGATGTATGGAGGCGACAACAGACATCTGTACATGTGTTTATAGGAATGGTCAGTGATGTATACAATCCATCTCCAGGAGGATATACATGCCTGAGTGCTGAGTACACACATTGCTGAGCGGAGGAGATCTGTTTATTCAATGCTGATTCCTGGACATTCCTTGAGATGTCCCTAGTTATATTCCGATCCCTGGACATTCCACCAAGATGCCCCCAGTAATATGCTGATTCCTGGACATTTCTTGAGATGTCCCTGGTTATATACCGCTGCCTGTACATTCCACCGAGATGTTCCCAATTATATGCCGATCCCTGGACATTCCTTGAGCTGTCCCTGCTAATATACCGATCCCTGGACATTCCTTGAGATGTCCCTGGTTATATACCGAAATGGACATTCCTTGAGATGTCCCCGGATATATACCGATCCCTGTACATTCCACCAAGATGTCCCCGGTTATATACCGTTCGCTGGACATTCCACTGAGACGTCCTCAGTTATATGCTGATCCCTAGACATTCCACCAAGATTACCCCAGTTATATACCGATCCCTGGACATTCATTGAGATGTCCCCAGTTATATACCGCTGCCTGTACATTCCACTGAAATGTTCCCAGTTATATGCCGATCCCTGGACATTCCTTGAGATGTCCCTGGATATATACCAATCCCTGGACATTCCTTGAGATGTCCCTAGTAATATACCAATCCCTGGACATTCCTTGAGATGTCCCCAGTTACGATCTATCCATTATGTCTATTATCTATATATAGCTTCCACACTTCTGGCTCAGTAATGCTCTGAAGGTTTTTCCAACGGAATACCGCTCAAGTTGTCTTGCATACACACGGTCACACCAAAGTCCGACCGTCAAGAACGAAGTGACGTACAACGGGACTAGAAAAAGGAAGTTCAATAGCCAGTGAGCCACCCTTTGGGCTCCTTCTGCTAATCTCGTGTTTATCTTGTGTTAGTAGAAGTTTGGTGAGAGACGATTCGCGCTTTTCAGCTTTCGTGCTTTTCAGTCTGTTACTGCTCTTCAGTTTGCGTGTAGTCAGTTCGCATCTGTTTTTCAGTGTGTTCTTGTCCGCTTGTTTCTGATTTTCAGCTCGCTCTTCATAGGCATTGCTGTTCTTCAGTGCGTTCTGTTCGTTCTGACCAGCCGACCACTTTGAAGCCATGTTGCAGGTACATACTCGTCGTAGAGTTAATGCTGTGTGGGGGCTTGGTGTTGGCTTTGCTGACCCCTTATATTAGCAGGCAAGACACCTGCATGCGGCAAACCATCACTCCAGAGCAGAGGCTAGTTGCCACGTTGTGGTACTTGGTGACTGGGAGAAGTCTGCAGGACCTCAAGTTCTCGACAGGCATCTCCCCCCAGGCTCTGGGGATCATTATCCCAGAGACCTGTTCTGCCATTATTCAGGTCCTGCAGAAGGAATATATTAAGGTAAGATTTCTCATTTAACATCACATTATATGTATTTAATGTTTGCTAATGTATTGTATTTCTTTCATTATTCCCTAATTACCATGATTGTAATATGCTGTGTAATATGCTGTGAATGTCCCCTTTATACTCACTAGTATCGGTATCGGCACCGATACCGAGCATTTGCCCAAGTACTTGTACTCGGGCAAATGCTCCCGATGCTTCCGCCAATACCTGTACAGTCAGCAGTGATCGGCGCGTGGGGGAGTTACAAGCTTCTCCCCCCGTGGCTTTCAGCTGCTTAGTGACATACAGCGGTGATCGGTGCTTGCAACTCCCCCACATGCAATCACCGCTGACTGTCACCCTCCGTTCCTCTGTCCCCCTCCGCTGTCCCCCTCCGTTCCTCTGTCCCCCTCCGTTCCTCTGTCCCCCTTCACTGTCCCCCTCCGTTCCTCTACCCCCTTCCATTCCGCTGTCCCCCTCTCCTTCTCTGTCCCCCTCCATTCGGCTGTCCCTCTCTCTTCCTCTGTCCCCCTCCGTTCTGCTGTCCCTCTCCGCTGTCCCCCTCTGTTGTGCTGTCCCTCTCCGCTGTGTGAGTGGACAGAGTCAGCTGACTATGTCCATTCACATAACTGAAACATTGTAACCTCCTGTGATAAAGATGTCTCAGTTTATGAATGTAGAGGAGCCGCTGTCTTCTCTCCATTCATTCTCAGTACAGCTGAGGCTGCAGAGAAAGGGACTGGGGAATCTCTATCCTTGGTCTCTTTCTCTGTCTCAAGGGGGAGATATCAGAGGTCTGTTAAGACCCCTGATATCTCACCAAAGCCCCCCAACAGGGCTGATAAAAAAAAAAAAACACACATATTGCAATAAAGAATAAAAAAAAATATTATTATAAAAAATAATAACTGTAAATAAAAAAAAAAACACACAGACACCGTTCACCCCCCCCCCTAAAAAAATAAATAAACCCACTGTCACGTGACATTAAAAAAAAAGTATCGGTAATCGGTATCAACGAGTACTTGATTAAAAGTATCGGTACTTGTACTCGGTACTAAAAAAAGTGGTATCGGGACAACCCTAGTTTTTAATGCTCCTTTTTTTGGCCTACATGCATATTTGCCTTCAGTAACCTCCCCAGCATGGTATCCTGGGCCCATATACACCTAGCCTAGTCACTTAACAATGTATTTTGTCAGCTCCATTGTACTGCTTTATCCTAAACACCCCCTAAAATGTGTACAAATGTTATTGTTGTCCTTAAATTCAGGCAGAGTGCCAGAGGCTTTTTTTTGGGGTCCCAAACTCATTTAGAACCCCCCCTCTAAAATTTTTACAATGGGCCATCGGGGGGGGGGGGGATCTGATAAGTGGACCTTATATTTTTGTCTTTAAATTTTTTTGTGTAATCTGCTTGCAATGTTATGTGCAAAAGTACTAATTTTTTATTTCTGGTTTGACTCCACAGTTTCCTTCAACGCCACAGGAATGGCAGACTGTGGCCTCCCATTTTGCTGACCGTTGGGACTTCCCTAACTGTGGAGGGGATATAGATGGGAAGCACATCCACATCGTGCCACCACCCCATTCGGGATCTTACTATTACAATTATACGGCTTTTAATAGTATAGTGTTGATGGCGGTGGTGTCGGCACAATATGAGTTCCTCTATGTGGACATGGGGAAGAATGGCCGGATGGAGGAGTCTTTGCCCAGACCGAGTTGTACCAACGTCTCCAGACTGGTGGCCTGGAATGGCACCTGCTGCAGACAACGTTGAAGGATTCCCGTTCTTCTTTATTGCTGATGAGCATTCAGTCTGGGCGAGCACCTGATGAGGCCATTCCCCCAGAGGACCCTCACCCCAGAAGGGAGGGTTTTTAACTACCGGCTGACCAGAGCCAGAAGAGTGGTTAAGAATGCCTTTGGGATAACCACCAGCCGGTTCCATCTGTTTCTGACAGTAATACATATGGCAGAATACAAAATTAACCACATCATCTTATCCTGCTGCATATGGCACAATTTTTTAAGGAAAAATGCCCAAAATTGTGTTGCCTCAGGTGAGCCTGAGGCCGGACTTCCTGCAAATCCCCTGACGGGCCTGGATACTGGCCGTCCTGGCTTGGCACCCCAAAGTGCCCGTGAAGTTCGTCAGAAATATGTAAATTATTTTATGGATAGGTTGGCCGGGTTGATGGGTAGGTTGCTTGTGTTTCTTTTTAGCTGTCTCCTAGGTTCTCCTAGTGCACTTGTATTGCCAAGTGTATTTTCCTTTAGTAAATAAGCCCCATTGTCACTGTAAACACAAAATTAATTACAAAACTGGTATTGAGCATTGAAAGAAGAAGCCACACATTGTTGATTATCAAACATTTTACTCTGTGCACATTCACATGTTCATTATAAAATTTTTACAATTTTTTGTTTTTTTGGTATAAACAGGCATGTTTCAAAACATAACATACACAACTCTGGAACTTACAAAGTTCAACATATAAAAATTGAAGGCAATATCAGACATTATAGTATGTCTAAAATGTGTTGATATTGTCTTCATCAGATGGAGTGATGTCACCCCTGTAAAAGCCAAATTTTGAAGATGCACACAATTTGGGAGTCAAAATGGATATTTCCCTCCTGATCCCATGCCTAATGTCAACATATGCTATCTCCCATCATGGGGATCAATGGACGTGTTTTGGGGGTGCAACCCCTTCCTCTCACCTACTAGAGTTACTAGGAAAGGGTTGCACCCACAAAACGCATACATTGATATCCCCTGATGGCAGATAGCACATGTTGACACACCATGATGTCTTGGATTAGCCTTTGTGCACTGTCACTTGTGAAATGTTCAGCTTGCTCTACCACAACCAGCACATCACCTAAAAATTTGAGTAAAAAACATGTATTATAAATATGCAGGCATACATATATTACCTGAAGCTGGGGTGTCAGACAGTCACCTGTTGTGGTGGCAAGTTCGCCAACTTCCTCCATCTCTCCTTCCTCCAGATCCTCGGGGTGTGGTCTTGTGCTGAGTTCCCCTTCTTTGTGAGGCGTGGGGTTCCTGGTGTCCTCTGAGTGGTGTCCTCCGAGTCTTTTCTCCCCTATGAGAATGAAACAAATGGTATACTTAGCACACAGATATTTGAGTCCAGAAATAGGAATATGAAACATTGCTGGGAAGTGGGGTACAATTGTCTGTTTTGGGCAGAGTTCCAAGCTGAAGACATTATTTTTTACCTTACCAAACCTGGAATACTTACCTTATAGCACTGGGTTTCATTAGGGAAGCAAGTGATGTTCTCAGAATCCCCCCCCCCCCCCACGCTGAAGAGGCCTATGGCTGCTATTTAGCCACTAGATTTCAGAAATTGGTGGAGGGTCAGCGCTTCCTCTGTGAGGGAATTTTTGCTCAGGCCCTTTAGAAGGGGTTGAGGGCCCAGCTGACTGAGAACCGCCACGTATGTGAGCTCGTCCATCCTCCTCCTCCTCCTCCTCCTGCCACAAGTCCACCACCAGAGCCACAACCTCCAAGGAAGGCTGCAGGGAAGGGTGCAGGGCAGCGTGGAGGGAAGGCTGCAGTGAAGAGAAGAAAGTGATGGCCTGGGTTCAGTCTGGTCTGACAGAAGATGCAGGCTGGTGTAGTACCACAGCCTGGGGACATATATGTCATCTGCTGCTGGTCATGATCTCGGGGAGTCCTGGACCAGATTGGGCTCCAAATTATATGGAATCCTCAAGCTAACAATTTTATTTTCCACAGACTTGATGTCTGCCCTGGGGGCCAAAAGGCTTCGCAAATTCCAAACGTTTCTCCGGTGTTGCCGTCCTCTTTATTTTGTTACCCAGAATAAATGGATATTTTCTTTTCTGAAAATACTTGCCTATGTGTTTTTCTACAAAAAGGACAGTTTTTTTTTGCGAGTAGGCAGGTACTTTTCTAAAATACAATGTAAAATTACCAAGGGACAACAACCAACTTCCTTGAGGTTAAAAAATACAAGATAATTATTATTATTATTATTATTCAGGATTTATATAGCGGCAACAGTTTACGCACGCTTTACAATATAAAAGGGAGACAATACAGTTATAATACAATACAATACAATAGGATTAAGAGGGCCCTGCTCAGAAGAGCTTACAATCTAATAGGGTGGGGCAGGTGGTACAAAAGGTTGTTACTGTGGGGAATGAGCTGGTGGAAGTGGTAGGAGATTAGTTGGAGACGTGATAGGCTTTCCTGAAGAGATGAGTTTTCAGGGATCGCCTGAAGGTAGCAAGAGTAGGGGATAGCCGGATAGATGGAGGTAGCGAGTTCCAGAGGATGGGAGAGGCTCTGGAGAAATCCTGGAGACGAGCATGGGAGGAGGAGATGAGAGAGCTTGAAAGCAGGAGGCCTTGAGAAGAGCGGCGAGGTCGATTTGGGTGATATTTGGAGACAAGATTAGTGATGTAGCTTGGGGCAGAGTTGTGAATGGCTTTGAATGTTGTGGTTAGAATTTTGAATTTAATTCGCTGGGTGATTGGGAGCCAGTGTAGGGATTGAAGTAGAGGGTTGGCAGATACTGAGCGGTTGGTAAGGTGGATAAGTCTGGCAGCAGCATTCATGATAGACTGAAGAGGGGATAGCCTATGGAGCGGTAGGCCAATGAGAAGGGAGTTGCAATAGTCAAGGCGAGAGATAACCAGGGAGTGAATGAGGAGCTTGGTGGTTTCATTTGTTAAAAAAGGGCGAATTTTAGAGATGTTACGGAGGTGAATTCTACAAACTTTTGACAACGATAATGGTGTTGTGGTAACTTGACACACACACACACACAAAAAATATTATGGAGATCACTAGAAAATAATTTTTCAATAATCCAAAAAAAAAGGGGAGAGATCTGGATGAAGTTAAAAAAAAAGATGACTATTAAAAATAATTCTAAACATTATTCGGGAGATCTGGCTTTAAAATAATAAAAGATTATTCATGAGATCATGAGAAATAATAAAGAAATAAGTTTGTCAGAACTCTGTGTGAATATCAGCAGCAAAACAACTTCATTCTTCTAGCATTATAAAGCACAAAAGAATGCGCTGCATTAAAAGACCACAGAATTTGCAGCGTGAGGAATGTGCTATCTCCATTACAAATGCTAGTTTTACCAGACCGAGCGCTTCCGTCTCGTACTTGCTTCAGAGCATGCGTTGTTTTTGGTGCGTCGGAACAGCATACAGACGAGCGTTTTTTTCCGATAGTAATTTGTTCAGTCGGAAAAATATAGAACATGTTCTCTATCTAAGTAGGTCTGAATTTTCTACGGAAAATGTCAGATGGGGCATACACATGGTTGGAATATACGATGAAAAGCTCCCATCTGACTTTTTCTGTCGGAAATTCCGCTCATGTGTATGCGGCATAAGGAGTCTAGGGGGTTTCTTTCTAATCTGGATTGTTGAACGGTAGTAGGAGGATGTCCTCTCTTAGCAGCTACTTCTTCTTGAAAAGCCACTTAGCAACAGCTCTTGAGAATGTAACAGGAGAGCACAATTATTGGAGCCCACCTGCATGGGATTGCTTCTGCTTTCCCCCCAGGTGTTAGCTGATTAGAATAGGCAGATTTCATATTAATCAAGGGAGGTTTGGCCCTTGCTGCTCAGCTGGGGCAAGTGGGAAGGGGCCAATGAAAATGGAAGGAACGCTCTGGAAGCAGTGGGGCTTATTATATAAAGAGCCCACTGCCAAAGGAGGTTTTGCTGACAGGCTGGTTGAAAGAAAGAGTCCCACCCCCACCCGTCGCGTGTTCATTATGTGGTACGTCACCTTACATATAAGGTAATGGATTCGATTTTTCTTGAGGCATCAAGGCTAAGCAATTTTGAGAAGGATAATTTGATTTGAGTTAGAATTATGATATGATTATGTACATTTTTATTTTATTTGTAAACCAATGAAGGTGCCGCGGCCAATTTATGCCATTATTTGAGTGTCATGTTTATTATTATGTGTTGGGTGTGTTTGGAGATGGGGGGGGGAAGGGTGCAAAATGCAATACCATGAACTGCACTGAGGCACCAAAGCAATGTTCCAGGACAGGTGAACCTCAGTCTTAGTGCAGTGGGGATTACAAACAGCATTCACCCAAATCTTGCTCTCAGGTCTGTAATCACAAGTTCTTGGGTGCCTCTCTGAGTCAGGCAGATAGCTGCTTAGTGGACGCTCCATACTGGATCCTCGGCGAAATCCCCCTTCTCTAGCTTTAAGTCTCTGTGAAAGTAGGGCCCCAGCCTCAGGGTAGTTTAGGGCCTTGCCTGGGTTGCCTGAGAGGGCAGTAGCCCTCCAGACTAGGTGCTTCTCTTACTGGACAAGGACCTTGACTGATGCAGCCCCAGACTATTTATGTTCTCTCAAGCCACCTTCTGAGCACGCCCCCTCAGGGATTGGCTGGGATCTCATAAATATTTAAACGTCTCACTTTGCCTGCTCCGCTCCTACTGTATGTTCTGAATCTTTTAAGAAAGCAAGAAGAAGCCGAGTATGCAGCCTGTGTGATCAGCCCAGATGCTCCACTAATTACGGAGGTGCACAAAAAGAACTAAATTTACCTGACAGCCTAGCACCTAACTAGGAGGGTGCTACATAATTTGAAAATGCACTGCTAAAATGTCGAATCGTACATCAGCGTGTTCAGGTGCCATTCATTTCAATGGCACCTAAAACTGTGGTGCGATTCTACCGTGATTGTCGCGTGACAAATTGCAATTATGCAAACCAATTTATGCGATGTGTGTCACCCAGAAAAGATTCCAGGACTTCTTTTGGGCGACACGCGTCAAACTATATGTTTTGTGCAATTGCAGCATGATCTGTCACGTGACAATTGCGGCAGAATCGCACCGCGTTTTAGGTGCCATTGAAATGAACGGCACCTGAACATGCTGATGTGCAATTTGACATAATTTGTATTGTTTTCTGGATAATTTGTACAAACAAGAGGTTATCATACAGAATGTGTCAAATAACGCTTATATTGGAAGAATGATAAATACAGTATGTGCGGTTCATCTGATTTGACATTTTGACAGCGGGTTTTGAAATCACGGGCAGAATTGCGGCGATTCCACCCGCGATATAAAACGCCTATGTGTGAATGAAGTCTCACTCATTTACCTGTGTGTGTACTCTGATCTGTCCTGTTAGCATTGTATATTTGGACCCTTTTAGACCCTTTTAGTCTGGTAATATACCATTAAAAGCATTTTGTTATACATATATATATATATATATATATATATATATATATATATATATATGTATATGTATATGTATATGTATATGTATATGTATATGTATATGTATATGTATATATATATATATATATGTATAACAAAATGCTTTTAATGGTATATTACCAGACTAAAAGTGTGTGTGTGTGTGTGTGTGTGTGTGTGTGTGTATGTGTGTGTATGTGTGTGTATGTATATATATATATATATATATATATATATATATATATATATATATATATATATATATATATATATATATATATATATATATATATATATTAAGTTAAAAAAAACTGTTGATCTTGACAAAAATCTAGTCATCTGATAACTTTCCCTTAGCAGGGGAACAGTGTAACTGATAACAGTGCTGCACTGTTATCAGTTATATTGTTCCCAACTCTCTCTGAGACTACAGGACCTGATATGTAGAAAAGGAGATGGGTGGAGTTCTGTAGTCATATCTTGTTTCTGTTGTCCTGATAGCGTACAGTGAGTATTGTCACACTAGAACTTTTTTGTACTAATGTACAGTACTGTGCAAAAGTTTTAGGCAGGTGTGAAAAAATGCTGTAAAGTAAGAATATCAAGTCAAGTGTATGATTAACAAATTATACCAAGTAGATGAAAAGTCAGACTCCAAAATTGCACTGAAAATCGCGCAACTTTGGAGTCGGCTAGTGTGAACCAAGCCTTAGCCTAGGTGAGAAACAGCCAAACTCTGCTACTAAGGTGAGGTTGTGGAAGACGGTTTCATGTCCCAGGTCAGTGGTCCATTAGGGGCGCACGGACGCCGCCCCCCCATCCATGCGTCCGGCCCCCCTTATCGACATGCAGGGCGCCAGATGCATGGATTGCAATGAGGGGGGTGTTTTTTTTTATTTTTTGAAGCACATGATTAGAGCCAGAGGCTTTAATAGGCTTCAAAAAAGGGTGGGCTCAGGGCACAGAGCACTGCGCTCCAAGCCCATCCAGTTCTGTGACAATAGTGAATGAATATTCGCTATTTTCACACTGATTCTCCTCCCGGCCAGTCAGGAAGCGGGTCTGAGACCCGTTTCCTGATTGGCCTAAAGGAGAAGCATTCCGATCGGCCACCAAGGAGGAGGGAGGAGACAGAAGCCACTGTGATGCCTGTGGAGAAGAGCAGGGGAAGCCGCACGTGATGTAGAGGAAGAGAGCAGGGAAAGGAGAAGCCGCCTGTGATGCCCATCATGCCGAGGAGGAGAGCAGGGGAAGGAGAAGCCGCTTGTGATGCCCAAGATGCCGAGGAGGAGAGAAGGGGAAGGAGAAGCCACCTGTGATGCCCATGATGCCAAGGAGGAGAGCAGGGGAAGGAGAAGTTAAGCGCTGCCCGCCATAGATGAGGTAAGTGCTCTGGTACTGCTGATGACCCCACCGGCCGACCGGACCGGAGGGTGGGCACTGTTTGCTGCCCCCCCAAAAAAATTTACCACCAGCTGCCACTGTCACAGGTCATGTACCATGGTAAGACTGAGCACAGCAACAAGACACATGGTAGTTATGCTGCATCAGCAAGGTCTTTTCCAGGCAAAGATTTTAAAGCAGACTGTGGTTTCAAGATCTGGTGGAGAAGCTCTTTTAAAGAAGCACAAACAAAACAGGCAGCATTGAGGAACATAGACGCAGTGGTTGACCAAGGAAACTTAATGCAGAAGATGAAAGACACATTATTTTTACTTCCCTTCGACATCGGAAGATGTCCAGCAGTGCTTTCAGGACAGAGCTGGCGGAAATCAGTGGGACCCAGGTACACCCATCGATCCAGAAAACTCAAAAGTGGTCTTCATGGAAGAATTGCAGCCAAAAAGTCATACATCCGACATGGAAACAAGGCTAAGCGACTCAACTATGCATGAAAACATAGGAACTGGGGGGCAGAAAAAAGGCAGCGGGTGCTCTGGACTGATGAGTCCAAATGTGAAATATTTGGCTGTAGCAGGAGGCAGTTTGTTGGTGAAGGGCTGGAGAACGGTACAGTAATGAGTGTCTGCGGGCAACTGTGAAGCATGGTGGAGGGTCCTAGCAAGGTTGGGGATGCAATTCTGCAAAAGGAGTTGGAGGTTTGGTCAGGAATCAGGATCAATGGTGTCCTCAATGCTGAAAATACAAGCAGATACTTATCCATCATGCCATACCATCAGGGAGGAGTGTGATTGTCCCTAAATTTATTCTGCAGCAGAACAACGACCCCAAACATACAGCCAATGTCAATACTATCTTCAGTGTAAACAAGGAGTCCTGAAAGTGACAATTTGGCGCCCACAGAGCCTAGATCTGAACATCATAGTGTCTGTCATTGTAAACAACACAGAGCTCTTTCCTGTCAGCGGGGCTGTGCCTGTTTTTGTATCCCTGCAAAGCAGGGAATAAAAACCAGCACATCCCTTAGTAAAAGCAGCTCACAGTACACACATAAACACTGGTTAGGCACACAGTTAACACTTTGATCGCCCCAGATGTTAACCCCTTCCCAGCCAGTGTTATTAATACAGTGACAGTGCATATTTTTAGCACTGATCACTGTATTAGTGTCATTGGTTCCCACAAAGTGTCAGATTGCCTGCCATACCATCGCAGTCTTGCTGTAAGTTGCTGATCGTCACCATTACTAGTATAAAAATAAATAAATAAAAAAGTCCATAAATCTATCCCATAGATTGTAGACGCTATAACTTTCGTGCAAACCACTTAATATACGCTAATTGGGATTTTTTTTACCAAAAATATGTAGCAAAATACAAATTGGCCTAAATGCATGAAGAATTTTTCTTTTTTTGAATGGATATTTTTTATAGCAGAAAGTAAAAAATATTGTTTATTTTTTAATTATTGTTTTTTTTTTATTTATAGCGCAAAAAATAAAAAACCCAGTGGTAATCAAATACCATCAAAAGAAAGCTCTTTTTGTGTGAAAAAAAATTATCAGCTAAAGAGGGAGGCCACCTAAAAAAAAAAAAGATTACAAATACTGCAGCTGCTGACTTTTAATAAATGGACACTTACCTGTCCCAGGGTCCAGCGATGTCGGCAGCCGAAGCCGATCAGTCTCTCGGCAGCTGCCGCCGCCATTCTCTGAATCAGAAGTGAATCGTTGCGGCTTCACTTCCCGGTTCCCTACTGCGCATGAGCGAGTCGCGCTGCGCGTCCTAAGTGGTCCCCGCTATCACCTGGGACCTGTGTGTTTCCCAGGAGACACAGCGGGGGGGGGGGTCTGCGGGAAGGGGTGTGACTCCCGCAGGAGTCTATTCCAGGAAGTGGGTGCAAATACCTTTGGTAGACAGGTATCTGCACCCCCCTCCCCCCTGAAAGGTGCCAATTGTGGCACTGGAGGGGGGGAGGATTCAGATGAGTGGAAGTTCCACTTTTGGGTGGAACTCCGCTTTAAAGTAACTCAATGCCAAAAAAGGAAAAAAATCGCCTGGTCAGGAAGGGGGGGTAAATCTTCCGGAGGTGAAGTGGTTATAAATGCTTTGTGTATCTGTTAGTGACCCAGAGGACATCCCCCATGCTGCTGATAAAGGGTATAGTATATTGATCCCCCAGTATATTAGTTTTAGATCAGTTTAATTTTTGTATGAATATTTGTAAGTTATTTTTACTGTGTACTGTAGTAAAACTTGAATCCGGATTTGACTTGTGCAGTAATTCATTTTTTCCTCTAGATGTCCCCAGTCTTCCAGGTTGAATGAAGGCTGGCATCATCCAACCCCACTTCCTTCAAGACCAGCCTGTCATGGACTCGCCCATGGGGGAATCATGCCATCCTGGGCTCAGAACCCTACTGAACTGAATGGCACAAACAAGTCATTACAAGGGTGCCATTCATTGAAGGGGAACACCCCCACCACCAATAAAGGGGAAAGAAACATTGACTTCACCAGACCAGCCAGAAGATCCCTTAGATCAGTGGTTCTCAACTCCAGTCCTCGGGACCCACCAACAGGCCAGATTTTAAGTATTACCTTGGGGAGTTGCAGACTAGAATACTGCAATCACTGAGCAGCAAGTGATATCACCTGGGATGTATTTCAGCTATCTTGCAAACCTGGCCTGTTGGTGGGTCCTGAGGCCTGGAGTTGAGAACCACTGCCTTAGATCTTAGATCTGGAGATAAGTCAAATATGTTGAATATCTAAATATAGGCACGCAAATGAGTCTCTTCCCTTCCTCTTGCGGTGCAGCGCTGGGTGCTCGCTGTCACATGGCGGTGGAGGAAAGTGCTAGGACCGGCGTAACTTCCATCCACACAGACCTGAAGCCTACATACTCCTCGCACTGAGGGGGGGGCACGAAAAAGTAAATATAGGGGAGGGGCTGTTATTTAACTTTACTTTTGCACAGAGTGGCCCCGAACCTGCTCTTCTGGGGTCCCTGGGCGGCTGTCTCGGCTCCCCCCCCCCACAAGGACTCAACACTTTCATGCAAGCTCTCTCACATGGTGTTGAGTGCTTGTGGGTGCGCTCCCGTGATACATCCGGCGGCCATAGCGGCTCACTGTATCACTCTGCCCCGCCCCCCGCGCGCCGCGTCATTGGATGTGATTGACAGCAGCGCGAGCCAATGGCTGCGCTGCTTTCAATCCATCCACTGTAACCAATTAACGGCCAGGCTGAGCGGCGAAGAGGATGTCGGGGGTGAGTGTGGGACTTTCGAGGGGTCAGGTAAGTAAAACGGAGGGGCTGGGGGGGCCCGTATTGTCGGATGCTTTTTCACCTTAATGCATAGAATTCATTAAGGTGAATAAACTTTGACCTTTACAACCCCTTTAAGTTTAAAATCAATATTTTTTGCTAGAAAATTACTTGGAACCCCCAAACATTATATATATTTTAGCAGAGGACCTAGGGAATAAAATGGCAATTGCTGCAATATATTGTCACACTGTATTTGCCCAGCGGTCTTTTCAAACAAAATTTTTTGGGAAAAAATACACTTCAATTAATTTAAAAAAAAAAAACAGTAAAATTAGCCCAATTTTTTTTTTTTAATGTGAAAGATGATGTTACGCCGCGAGAATCGTGATCTATCTTCTAAGCAAAATTCTCGATTCTCATTTTAGCCAGAATTGTGTAGCTCTACCGCCCACCTCAACAAGGAAGTGCAGTCACTCTGGGCTATAAACATGGTGGTTTCACCTCTGAAAAGGCCGATCCATCACACTACAACCACGCTCCTTGCATGCGGTTCCAGAGAGGGGGGGGGGGGGGGGTCATTCACAGCTGTTCTGCTTTTTCATGGTTAAAGTGTTACTAAACCCACAACAGTAAAGTCAGTCTGTATATGGAGTAAAGCATGCTTGTTATACTCACTGTGGAACTGAAGGGGTTAATCCTCTGCATTGTGTAATAAGACTGTTTGATCCTGTCTTCTCTGATCCTCTCCTTCTTCCACTGTCCCCAATCCATCTCCTGACAGTCAGTAGTGTATTTAGGTTTTGTGCTGCCCTAGGCCTGACTAAACTTGTGCACCCCCTTATTTAAATATGACCCACCCCTTCCTGTCAAGGCCACACCCCTTGCTGTTAAAGACCCGCCCTGAAATTTTCGAGTGGGGACACTAGTTCTGATTGCCTGGGGGGGGGACAATGGATTTCCTTAATTTGCATAGATTTCCTCTCACTTCCTGTTTGGCTATGGGGCAGGAAGTGAAGGGAAATCTCTGCAATGGGACAGGGATGGTAAAAAATAAACTGACAGGGGTTATAACCCTCCCTTACTCTATCCAAAATGGAAAAAAAAAGTGTTGCCTATAGTTCTACCTTAAGCACAAATTTCTGATAATTTTATGGAGAGGACTAAGAAGATATAACCATGCCAATGGTGCAGCAGAAAACATAGCACAGTGAGGAAGGCTTGTGGTCCAGGATGATAGGACAGTCAAAATTAGAAGCGGTGCCCCCCCCCCCCCACAGTTGCGGCATACCAGCCGCCCGCACACCAGAAGCAGTGCGGCCGCTTTATGGGAGCGCTGGATTAATTTGCCTCTCAGCCCAGTCCGCCCCATAAGACTGGTGCTAACACTAACTGTGTAGCGCAAGCTGGCGGGGACTCTTTCCGTGCTGCCCTAGGCCTGGGCCAGGATACAGCTTTGCTGACAGTACAGAGTCTTGGGGGCACTTTGCACATGCTCAGTTTGGTGTGAATTGCTTGAGAGGTTTTTTTTTTTCTTGGGAGGGTGCATGTGATCAGCACAGGGCCAATCAGCACTGTCCAGACAGAGGGTCAGGGGTCATGCAGCCTCATAGGACAGTCAGAGGAGAAGGAAAACTCCTCCTACAAGCTTTAACCAGACACTAATAGAAGTCACAAGACTGCTACTGTTATATACTGATGATGAGAAAAGGTATTTAGCAGTTTATATTTACTAAAGTAATTGCATTTCCATGTTCTGTGTACTGTGGGAGACCAGATATAGTGAATGTAGGCTCCTGGGTTTAGTAACACTTTAAAACAGGCAGTGTGGAGGTGACATACCACCTCCAAGTCACCTGTCAGATGCCCTCTGAAAAGCGATTTGCAGGGGCTGTCGATCTTCCCTTAGTGCAGCAACTCCCAACTGCACGGAACTCTGAAATCTTTACAGCCGACTTCCATTGGTCCAGCATGGCACAATATAACTGTCCATATCAGGTATCCAGATGAAGCGCAGGGGAAGCTGACAATCACTGTAATATTCCTTAATATTATATACTGTACAGCGATCACTGCGATCTTTTCCGAGTCCTCTGTGAGCGTCTTCTCCACTGAGCACAGGGGGTCACTTGCTCAGCACCTTCACCATTCATAGAACTTGTATTTTTTTTCATTGAATAGAAGGCATCCTCTTATTGGACAAGGTGGAGACCGTAACATCACCGTGCCTCCTCTCCACCTCATCCAATCAGGGAATGCCTTGCAGTCATTGAAAAAAATACAAGGTGTTCTATAAATGGTGGAGAAGCCAAGCGATCGCCCCCCCCCCCCCCCCGTCTCCCTTAGGTGTAGAAGCCGCTCACACAAGACCCGGAATACGGCAGTGATCATTGGATGTAGTGTTGAACACTATGGTGATTTGCAGCTTCCACAGCGACCCCTCAGGTATAAGATCTCCGTACTTCCATTGTGCAAAGCCGTGGAGCTATGCGATTAACCTGTTCACATGAAGATTCCAGAAGATTTACCCCCCTTCATGACCAGGCCATTTTTTTCGATACGCACTACGTTACTTTAACTGACAATTGCGCGGTCGTGTGACGCTGTACCCAAATAACGTTTATGTCTTTTTTCCCCAAAATTAGGGTTTTGTTTTGGTGGTATTTGATCACCTCTGCGGTTTTTATTTTTAGCGCTAGAAACAAAAACAAAAAAACGACAATTTTGAAAACACAATATTTTTTACTTTCTGCTATAATACATATCCAATAAAAATTTTTAAAAAAAATCGAATTTCTTCATCAATTTTGTCCAATAATCCCAAAAGTTCTAGTGTCTACAAACTATGGGATAGTTTTTATTTTTTATTTACTAGTAATGGCGGCGATCAGCGACTTATAGCGGGACTGCGACAGTGCAGCAGACAGTCGGGACACGAACACTTTTTTTGGGGACCGGTGACAACAAATACAGTGATCAGTGCTAAAAATATGCACTGTCACTTCACTAATGACACTGGCAGGGAAGAGGTTAACATCTGGGGCGATCAAAGGGTTACCTGTGTGCCTAGCCAGTGTTTGTGTACTGTGGGAGAGCGCGCTCACTGTGCACTCCCTGTCAAAGACAGCTCTCCCTCCCCCACTAAGGCTGCATTCACACCTGAGCATTTTGTAACTTTGAAGTTCAAAAACGCTCGAGGGGAAAAAAAAAATCAATGATTCTCTATGGAGACGATTCACATCTCCGCTCCAAGTCGCCTGAAGCCAAACGCCTGAAGCGCAAAGCTTTTTTTTGTCACTCAAATCGGGCAGTTGTCATTTTGGATCGAGTAAGGCCCCTTTCACACTATTTTGAAGTCGCACAGATATAAACGGTACGCATTGGAAATCATGGGGTACGACTTGTTATGCGACTTTGCAGTGCCAAGTCGCAGGACAAGTCGTACCCCATGATTTCCAATGAGTACCGTCCATATCTGTGCGACTTCAAAATAGTCCCTGCACTACTTCGGTCTGACTTTAAAGCGACTTGAGGGCCATAGACCTCAAGATTTCACAGGCATTGCTTCAAGTCGTGGCAAAGTCGCAGCACCAGAATGCACCTACACACATCAAAAATGCACCGGACCCCAGTACAGTGAAAAAAAAAACACCGGGAAAACAGAGAAAATAAGCATGTGGAACGCATCCTGGAAACGCATCAAAAACGCACGACAACGCATCCAAAATGCGTCAAAAACGCGCATGCAGAAACTCACCAGGAATGGATCTGTAGGATGTTTTTTGTGGTGTGTACCAGCCCTTGGGGCTGGTTCACACCTCAAAAATGCACTCCAGATCCGTTTCTGCATTGCGTGTTTTTGGTGCGTTCTTGATGCGTTTCCAGATGCTTTTTTTCTTCTTTTTTTTCCTGTTTTTTTTTCACTGGGGTGTGGTGCATTTTTTTATGCATTTTTTTATGCGTTTCAGTGCATTCCGGTGTGTTTTTAATGCATTTTACTTCATTCCAGTACAGTTCAGTGCAGGAAAAATGCATTTTTTTTTTTCTGGGACTGGAACTGACTGCACTGGTATAAACTATGCCATTGGAAACCATGTGACCTACTATCCATGCACTTTTGATGCAGAAGAAAACGCACTGTAATGTGAACTGGCCCTTAGAACCATTTTAAGACCCTTTTCACACTGGGGTGCTTTTCAGGCGTTTTAGCGATAAAAATAGCGCCCGTAAAGCGCCTCTCAAGCCTCCCCAGTGTAAAAGCCTGAGTGCTCTCACACTGGGGTGGTGTTTGCGGGACGGGTAAAAAAGTCCTGCAAACAGCATCTTCGGGGCAGTTTGGGATCGCTGTATACACCGCTCTCAAAACGCCCCTGCCCATTGAAATGAATGGGCAGCGCTGCTGAAGTGCTTAAAAAGCACTTCGGCAGCGAGTCAACACGGGCGCTTTTAACCCTTTCTTTGGCCGCTAGCGGGGGTTAAAAGCTCCCTACTATCGGCTGAAAAGTGCCGCTAAAAAAGACAGTGAAGCGCTGTAAAACTAGCGGTGCTTTACCGTTAATGCACCCCCCGCCCCAGTGTGAAAGTAGCCTAACAATGCGTGACGGGTATTTCTGAAACGCACAGCAAAATGCGTGTTTTCTGTCCAGGTGTGAACGGAGCCGCACTGTTCTGGCGACAACCCAAAATTTGGGATTTTCTTTCATTTCCCATGATAACGGTAAGACCCCATTCACACTTGTGCGACTTGTCATGCGACTCTGGACTCTAAAGTCCCATGACAAGAGCCCCCCCCTCCTAATGTTTTTCAATGACAACCGTTCAAATATGTGCAACTTAAAGTCGCAGCAACGTTAGAAAGTTTCCTTCACTACTTTGGTCCAAATTTCACGCGACTTGAGTGCCTCAGAATGCGATGTAAACCCTGGAAAGTTGCACCCTATTGTCACACCTCCCAACATTCTGAGATGGGAATGAGGGACACCTACTAACAAATGTATGTAGGCATAGGACACGCCCCCTGCCACACCCCCTTAAAGGAGAATTAACCTAAAAAAAAAAGGTTAATTAAATCCACAAGGCGTTCTTTTACCACTAATATTCCTTTATATTGGCTTTTGAAATGTACAAAATGCAGCAATTTAGAAATTGGATGAAAGATTTAGCACTGGGGAACACTTTTGAAAGAAAAAAAAAGTGATTTTTATGTACAACTCTAAGGATCAGACCAAAATGAGGGAGGAATGAGGGACAGAGGGACATTGCTCCAAATCAGGGACAGCTGGGAGCTCTGCCTATTGTTATAAATGTGACAGTTGTGCTGCGTTATCATTGGTCGAAGCCAAAGTCGTATCCAAGTCGCAGACATCCACAGTCGCATTGAATTTGCACTCCAAAGTGGCACGGACTTCGGAGTCGCACAAGTGTAAATGGAGCCTTACAGGGACAAATGGCTGGAGGGTGAATCTCCCTAATGAGGGGGGAGGGGGGTCACAGACAATAAAAACCTGGCAGGGGTTCCAATCCCTCTCCACTCTGTCCAATACTAAAAACAAAAAAAGTTCCGTCTTTATTTATTCTTGGAGTTAAGCTTTCATTCTGCAGCCCTCTGCAGGACTTTAGATTGTAAGCTCTTCTGGCAGGAAAGTCCTATTTGTATGTAATCTCTATGAGCTCCCTATGGAGTCCAGTGCTGCAGCTGAGGCCCCGCCCACCCATGCAGCGTGCACAATGTTTAGAGATGCTGAGTGATGTAGAGGAATGTCCCCCCCTATAAGGAATGATGGTATCCGCCCCCTCTCCATCCCGCTCCGCTCCTGGCACTGTACCATTGTCACACACGAGGGGGGGCCTTCAGTGCACGGCTCTGTAATCTGACTCGTTGTAAGGCGGCTCGGCCCCTCCCACCTCTCCAGCTGATAGTCTCGGAGGAGCGGAGGAGTCCCCGGATTTAGTATTGGGATCCCCGGACTAGTGAGCCGAGATGTTCGGTGAGTACTCCGCCTCCAATCACTGTCTATGGGGGGGATCGGACATCCGATCGGATCCATCCTCCTCTTCTCTGATACTTTATACTTCTTATTGTTACTTTGTATTGGATGTCTCCTATTCCATCCTATCCGGGCATTGTTATCACTATGGACCGATATTCACCTACACTGATCGATCCAACGTCTCCTGATTGGCTGTAGTGGGAAAATACAATTGTATTAAATATTGATCTGGATGTGTGTGATCTATAGAACAATCTGATCGGACGATCGGAAATACGATGGGAACTATGCGAAATCACAATTTTTTTTGATTAATTTTTTTTATACCTGCAATGGTGACCATACGCACTTCGATCGATGCGAGATTCCATCAAACAATGGAGTTCGCCTTAAGCCCGCGTTCACACTTGTGCGCCCCATGTGATTCGCACGCTCAGATTTGTACGGCTCAAATCGCAAAAATGGTGCAGGACGCTTTTTTTTTTTTTTGGCCGCACTGGAATCAGATTGGATGTATGTGTGTGTGTGTGTGAACGCCCAATGCGATCTGATGCAGACGACAATCGCAATGCGTTTTGCGAGCTGTTTTTGTTGTTAATTTTAACCCCCGCAGCAAATCGCATGGGACGTTTCAATGCAGTGCGGGAAAAGCACGGGATTGGCTGCGTTTCACCCACATTGCATATAGGGCTGGTTCACGCCGCAAAAAAAACGCACTCAAGATCCGTTCCGGATGCATTTTTGCATGCGTAAAAACGACATTTACTGTTGCAGAATTAAGAGATTAAGAAAAAAAAAAAAAAAAATTTCCATCGTGCTTCTACGAATTTTCTGGTCACCGCAGTGAAAGATGAACGTCCACCAGCCGCTTCACACCAGATGCAGTCCAATGCGTTGTTTTTTTTTGTCCGCATGAAAAAGTGCATGGACAGTAAGATTATATAGGTTCCAATGGCATCGTTCACACCCGTTTTCAAAGTATGTTGCTGTGCACCTTGTATTGAATGTCAGCGCGTGTCATAACGCACATCATGATGTGTTCATGGGAAAACGCATGAAGCGGGAACGCAGGGGTGTGAATCTGGTTGTAGACGTCATTCACTTCAGGCGTATTTTCTGCATGGAAGGCAGGTTGTTGCTAGCGTAAAATATGCGTCTAAGTATTTGCGTTTAGTACCTTTTAATGATTTTATGCATTTGCACGCGTTTACATGTATTAACAAATGTACACGTTTAACAGATCATTCACACCGCAATGCATGCACGCTGCCGTCCATTGCATTTTTTATATTGCATTGGTGTGCAATGTTTTTTGTGTTTTTTTTTTTTTTTCTTCTTTTTTTTGCCTTGCAGTGCGTTGCATGTATGTGCGTGCTTTGCGTGCATTTAAACACTTTGGGGTTTATTTACTAAAACTGGACAGTGCAAAATCTAGTGCAGCTCTGCATAGAAACCAATCAGCTTCCAGTTTTTTGTCAAAGCTTAACAAAGAGCTCAACCCCCCCCCCCCCCCCCCGAAAAAAAAATACTGTAGCTGCTGACTTTTAATTTAACCTCCCCGGCGGTATGATTATGTCAGATTTTTGATGCTGAAAGCGGTACAATTGTTTTGCATGGATATTTTGCGTTTTATATTGTAGGCCTGTAATTCTTAGGAATAACTCACTTTGATCTGTCTAAACAAGAGTCTAGTAGACATGCCGGGTATGATAAAGTTTGAAACACAAAATCATAAATTATAATATAATAATTATAACAATAATAATAAAACAAAATATTCAATAATGTAATCAAATCAAAAACACTGAAATTTGCTCAGTTGCAGATTTTTCGCTTTTTTTTATTTTTGGTGTTTTTTTTTTGTTTTTTGTTTTCTCAGAAACAAGTTTATTATCCCTTTCATGACTAAGCCTATTTCTGACATTTGGTGTTTACAAGTTCAAATCTGTATTTTTTGCTAGAAAATTACTTAGAGCCCCAAACATTATGTATATTTTTTTAGCAGAGAGTCTAGAAAAAAAATGGCGATCGTTGTAATATTTTATGTCACACGGTATTTGTGCAGCGGTCTTTTAAACGCAACTGTTTGGGGAAAAAGACACTTTCATGAATTTTAAAAAAACGAAACAGTAAAGTTAGCCCTTATTATTTTTTTTGTATAATGTAAAAGATGATGTTACGCCGAGTAAAGAGATACCAAACATGTCACGCTTTAAAATTGCGCACACTCGTGGAATGGCGACAAACTACGGTACCTAAAAATCTCCATAGGCGACATTTAAAAAAAAAAAAAAATAACGGTTACCAGGTTAGAGTTACAGAGGAGGTCTAGTGCTAGAATTATTGCTCTCGCTCTGATGATCGCGGCGATACCTCACGTGTGCGATTTGAACACCGTTTACATATGCGGGCGCGACTTCCGTATGCGTTTTCTTTGCTGCGCGAGCTCGTGGGGACGGGGGCGCTTTAAAAAATTAAATTTTTTTTTATTTCATTTCTTTTTATTTTTTACATTGTGTTTTTAAAAAAAAAAAATTTGATCACTTTTATTGCTGTCACAAGGAATGTAAACATCCCTTGTGACAGTAATAGGTGGTGACAGGTACTCTTTATGGAGGGATCGGGGGTCTAAAAGACCCCAAATTCCTCCTTTGCGCTTCAAAGTGTTCAGATCGTCAATTCTGATTCTGAATACTGTATAATTTTTTTTAAATCGGCGCCAATGGCAGCCGAGTAAACAGGAAGTGACGTCGTGACGTCACTTCCGTGTTTACAGAGAGAAGACTGGCACGAAGCTGTTTCCGGCTTCGTGCCAGTCTGTCTCTAGCTGCCGGAAGTGGCGGATCGAGGATCGGGTCTCCCAGTGGGACGGGAGGCCCGGTAAGAGCGGCGGAAGGCAGCGGGAGGGGGGGGGATGTCCCCTCCCGCTCCTCCGGGATAACAACCGAGCGGCTTTTAGATTCCAGTTTCTACTTTGAGTGTTTGACGGATCTCCCCACTAATCACGATCGCTCAATTTGGGAGTGATTCTAATTTATTATCGCTCTTTTATAGCTGGTCTAAACCTGCTTTTGATGTAAGGGGACGGTTTTGGTTGCTATGGACAATCTCCAGTTTCCAGGCAGAAAGAACAGTATGTATAATATAAAACTGCATGCAGGGCATTGTAGAAACCACTAGGGACAAGGGGGAGGTGAAATAAATTGATACAGTAATGTAATCTGTAAGGCCCGGTTCACACTGATGCGAGTTTATGACGAATGTGATGCGTCAAAAACACTTTAAATTCGCATGTCATCCCTAAAGTCATTGTTTGCGATGACGGTCGTTCACATACATGCGTCGCGATTCCTCTACGAATGTGATGCGATTTAAAAAAGGGTCTTGTGCGAGTTTACTGCGTTGCGTTGCGAATTTAGTCTCCATAGACATCAATGTAAATCATTCTTGAATCGCATTGATGGTTCACATATGTGCGAATTCCACCACACTACTCCCCACAAAAACCAGGAAGTACACAGGAAGTTAACACCTTTTTTTTTTTTTTTTTACACTGATTCCATTGGCTAGAATATCAATCGCAGCTATGTCCAACTCCTGAAATTCGCGGTAAATTCGCACCTCAGAAAGGACAAAAAAAACGGAACAAAATCACAGCGCATCAGTGTGAACCAGGCCTAAGATTTCAGTGTACTGTATATGTATTGTGTGCAGGGGCGGACTGACCATTGAGCCACTCGGGCACTGCCCGAGGGCCCTGGGCCACTAGGGGGCCCCATCAGAGTTGCCAGCCTCAGTAAAACCAGGGACAGTATGGACCAGGGATAGCCAATAGACAGTATGGACCAAGGACACTGTGTATACTGTGTGATTGTATACTGTGTGTGTGTGTGTATAGTATGTGGCCCCATAATCTCTGATTGCCTGGGGGCCCCATAATCTCCTATTGCCCGGGGGCCCCATGAGTTGTCAGTCCGCCCCTGATTGTGTGTTTTTACACTTTTTGAATTTGGCGCCGTTCTCCGTCCCCGTGAGTGACAACGCTCGCAGGGAACGGAGCCCGGCGCTGTGATGAATCGAGCGGAGACGTGGCTCGCACACACAGCGGGGTGACATCGCAGGATCCTGGGGACAAGGTAAGCAACTTTGCCTGGATCCTGCAATGCGATCCCGGGTGTGGCTCGGGGGTTACCGCTTTTGGTACTGAAAATTCACCACGAGCCAGACTCGGGAATACCGCTAAGGAGGTTAAAAGGATAGTTCCCCTTTACGAACAAACTGCCTATGCAGATAAGGGATGTCTGTAGAAAACAAAGCATGCAGCTCTGACTAAAGTTGAATAGCCCTTGCTATAGGTGTAGGCCATTTACATACCTTATGAAGCCTGACTGGAATACTTCCAGGACATTGCTGAGTACTCCCAGAATGTGGCTAAGTGAGGCCTAGTCGTCACCGCTCACCTCCACCACCACAGGAGTGAGCTCTTTCTCTGATTCAAACCCCCTCACATGTCCTTTCTCTCCCCTGATGGCAGTAGCTCTGTGCTCAGCAACTTCTGTGGTGGTGGAGGTGAGCAGTGATGACTAGGCCTCACTTAGCCACGTCCAGGGAGTACATAGCCACGTCCTGGGAGTACATAGCCACGTCCTGGGAGTACATAGGCACGTCCTGGGAGTACATAGCCACGTCCTGGGAGTACATAGCCACGTCCTGGGAGTACATAGCCACGTCCTGGGAGTACATAGGCACGTCCTGGGAGTACTTAGCCACGTCCTGGGAGTACATAGCCACGTCCTGGGAGTACATAGCCACGTCCTGGGAGTACATAGCCACGTCCTGGGAGTACTTAGCCACGTCCTGGGAGTACATAGCCACGTCCTGGGAGTATTCCAGTCAGGTTTCATAAGGTATATAAACGGCCTACACCGATAGCAAGGACTTTATTCATCTTTAGTGAGAACTGCACAGTTTATTCTTATTTACAGATGTCCCTTATCTGCATAGGTAGTTTTGTGGTAAAGAAAAAAAAAAAAGATTTTGCACTCTCCGGTTTTAATAAATCAACCCCATTGCGCAGTGCTTAAAAAAAAAAAATAGTGCACGCCGTACATATTTCCAGCAGCGAGCAAATGTGATGCACCGCAACACGCTGGTGTGAACTGCATTCATAAGGAAACTATTCTTTTTTTGGTTGCCATGTATTGGGAATGCGTTTAGAAACGCATCTGGTGTGAATATACACCCAAGATCTGCAGATATGTCATGGCGTCCTACTTTGTTTGTACACCACTAAACGCGGTAAATGTAGGTGACGGTGTGCGTTTGGCCCTATTGATTCCTATAGCGGTGCATAGAGAACTGTACGCTTTGTGAATCTAAAGCGGCATTTTTGATGCTTATGTGAATGAGCCCCTAGGTTTCATTCACATGGGCACATGCGTATTTTCTGCGTCTTGCTAGCAAAGCTAACAGAGGATCCTGCATAAAATACGCACCTAATGTACTTGCATTTAGATGCATGCAGTTTTTATAAAGACTTGCGTACGCACAACGATATTCATGGCTCTGGACGCAGCATCTCCTACTTTTTTCTGCCGCTAAATGCATCCCACATTTTCATTTGTAGACTTAGCTGTGTGTGTGGCCCTATCAATTCCTCCAGTGCTGTGTTTAAATGCGTACAAAACTATTCGCTGTGTGCATCTATGGGGCATTTTAGACGATCGTGTGAATGAGCCCCTTATGCATACATCATACGGAAGGACAGAGCCCAGCCTCTGCAGATTACATTCACCAGCAGCAGGTCACCCCACCATCCCAGGTTCATGTCGGTGTCACATTCCTAACATGTGTCCGCTATGTTCCCCTCCACACAGCGCCCAATGTTAGCGGCCAATAAGAGAGCCAAGTGACGCTGCAGAGGGGCCGCGCTACTTGCATCTCTCAACAATGCCCAAGAACAACAGCGGCATGTTTTGTCTCCCGGAGAGACGGCGGTGTCCTGCTAAGATCTGTGCCGGTGGATGTGCTGCGCTCTGGAATATTTTCCGGAATCTTGGAGGGGAGCGGTGTGGTTCTTGGCCCCGGGATGATTTGCTTTCATTGGAAGCGGCTGCCTTCTAAAGAGGAAAAGATTCCTCATCCGTTCAATCGGGGCTAACCTGGGAATATCATTTCATAGTTTTGATGATGCTGAACAGGTCCTTGATCGGTGCAGAGCACATCCCGCCACAGAATTTTTATCCAACCCACAGCTAGGGTTAGTGGGGTTTAGATCAGAACTTTGATGTTAAGGAGGACTCTGATGGGGACCCTGATGTAAGGAAGGAATGTGATGGGGGACCCTGGTGTAAGGAAGGAATGTGATGGGGACCCTGATGTAAGGAAGAAACGTGATGGGGACCCTGATGTAAGGAAGAAATGTGATGGGGACCCTGATGTAAGGAAGGAATGTGATGGGGACCCTGATGTAAGGAAGGACTGTGATGGGGACCCTGATGTAAGGAAGAAATGTGATGGGGACCCTGATGTAAGGAAGGAATGTGATGGGGACCCTGGTGTAAGGAAGGACTGTGATGGGGACCCTGATGTAAGGAAGAAATGTGATGGGGACCCTGATGTAAGGAAGGACTGTGATGGGGACCCTGATGTAAGGAAGGAATGTGATGGGGACCCTGATGTAAGGAAGGAATGTGATGGGGACCCTGGTGTAAGGAAGGAATGTGATGGGGACCCTGGTGTAAGAAAGGAATGTGATGGGGACCCTGGTGTAAGGAAGGAATGTGATGGGGACCCTGATGTAAGGAAGGAATGTGATGGGGGACCCTGATGTAAGGAAGGGATGTGATGGGGACCCTGGTGTAAGGAAGGAATGTGATGGGGACCCTGGTGTAAGAAAGGAATGTGATGGGGACCCTGATGTAAGGAAGGAATATGATGAGGACCCTGGTGTAAGGAAGGTGATAGGGACCCTGGTGTAAGGAAGGAATGTGATGAGGACCCTGATGTAAGGAAGGTGATAGGGACCCTGGTGTAAGGAAGGAATGTGATGAGGACCCTGATGTAAGGAAAATGATGGGGACCCTGATGTAAGAAAGGAATGTGATGGGGACCCTGATGTAAGGAAAATGATGGGGACCCTGATGTAAGGAAGGAATGTGATGAGGACCCTGATGTAAGGAAAATGATGGGGACCCTGATGTAAGAAAGGAATGTGATGGGGATCCTGATGTAAGGAAAATGATGGGGACCCTGATGTAAGAAAGGAATGTGATGGGGACCCTGATGTAAGGAAGGTGATAGGGATCCTGATGTAAGCAAGGAATGTGATGGGGGCCCTGATGTAAAGAAGGTGATAGGGATCCTGATGTAAGCAAGGAATGTGATGGGGGCCCTGGTGTAAGGAAGGTGATAGGGATCCTGATGTAAGCAAGGAATGTGATGGGGGCCCTGGTGTAAGGAAGGAATGTTATGGGGACCCTGATGTAAGGAAGGTGATAGGGATCCTGATGTAAGGAAGGAATGTGATGGGGGTCCTGGTGTAAGGAAGGAATGTGATGGGGACCCTGGTGTAAGGAAGGACTGTGATGGGGACCCTGATGTAAGGAAGAAATGTGATGGGGACCCTGATGTAAGGAAGGACTGTGATGGGGACCCTGATGTAAGGAAGGACTGTGATGGGGACCCTGATGTAAGGAAGAAATGTGATGGGGACCCTGATGTAAGGAAGGACTGTGATGGGGACCCTGATGTAAGGAAGGAATGTGATGGGGACCCTGATGTAAGGAAGAATGTGATGGGGACCCTGGTGTAAGGAAGGAATGTGATGGGGACCCTGGTGTAAGAAAGGAATGTGATGGGGACCCTGGTGTAAGGAAGGAATGTGATGGGGACCCTGATGTAAGGAAGGAATGTGATGGGGGACCCTGATGTAAGGAAGGGATGTGATGGGGACCCTGGTGTAAGGAAGGAATGTGATGGGGACCCTGGTGTAAGAAAGGAATGTGATGGGGACCCTGATGTAAGGAAGGACTATGATGGGGACCCTGATGTAAGGAAGAAATGTGATGGGGACCCTGATGTAAGGAAGGACTGTGATGGGGACCCTGATGTAAGGAAGGACTGTGATGGGGACCCTGATGTAAGGAAGAAATGTGATGGGGACCCTGATGTAAGGAAGGACTGTGATGGGGACCCTGATGTAAGGAAGGACTGTGATGGGGACCCTGATGTAAGGAAGAAATGTGATGGGGACCCTGATGTAAGGAAGGACTGTGATGGGGACCCTGATGTAAGGAAGGACTGTGATGGGGACCCTGATGTAAGGAAGAAATGTGATGGGGACCCTGATGTAAGGAAGGACTGTGATGGGGACCCTGATGTAAGGAAGGAATGTGATGGGGACCCTGATGTAAGGAAGGAATGTGATGGGGACCCTGGTGTAAGGAAGGAATGTGATGGGGACCCTGGTGTAAGAAAGGAATGTGATGGGGACCCTGGTGTAAGGAAGGAATGTGATGGGGACCCTGATGTAAGGAAGGAATGTGATGGGGGACCCTGATGTAAGGAAGGGATGTGATGGGGACCCTGGTGTAAGGAAGGAATGTGATGGGGACCCTGGTGTAAGAAAGGAATGTGATGGGGACCCTGATGTAAGGAAGGACTGTGATGGGGACCCTGATGTAAGGAAGAAATGTGATGGGGACCCTGATGTAAGGAAGGACTGTGATGGGGACCCTGATGTAAGGAAGGAATGTGATGAGGACCCTGGTGTAAGGAAGGTGATAGGGACCCTGGTGTAAGGAAGGAATGTGATGAGGACCCTGATGTAAGGAAAATGATGGGGACCCTGATGTAAGAAAGGAATGTGATGAGGACCCTGATGTAAGGAAGGTGATAGGGATCCTGATGTAAGCAAGGAATGTGATGGGGGCCCTGATGTAAGGAAGGTGATAGGGATCCTGATGTAAGCAAGGAATGTGATGGGGGCCCTGGTGTAAGGAAGGTGATAGGGATCCTGATGTAAGCAAGGAATGTGATGGGGGCCCTGGTGTAAGGAAGGAATGTGATGGGGACCCTGATGTAAGGAAGGTGATAGGGATCCTGATGTAAGGAAGGAATGTGATGGGGGCCCTGGTGTAAGGAAGGAATGTGATGGGGACCCTGGTGTAAGGAAGGAATGTGATGGGGACCCTGGTGTAAGGAAGGAATGTGATGGGGACCCTGGTGTAAGGAAGGAATGTGATGGGGACCCTGGTGTAAGGAAGGAATGTGATGGGGACCCTGGTGTAAGGAAGGAATGTGATGAGGACCCTGGTGTAAGGAAGGAATGTGATGGGGACCCTGGTGTAAGGAAGGAATGTGATGGGGACCCTGGTGTAAGGAAGGAATGTGATGAGGACCCTGGTGTAAGGAAGGAATGTGATGGGGACCCTGGTGTAAGGAAGGAATGTGATGGGGACCCTGGTGTAAGGAAGGAATGTGATGGGGACCCTGATGTAAGGAAGGAATGTGATGGGGACCCTGGTGTAAGGAAGGAATGTGATGGGGACCCTGGTGTAAGGAAGGAATGTGATGGGGACCCTGGTGTAAGGAAGGCTCAGATCATGACTTTGGTGTTAAGGAGGGCACTGATGGGGACCCTAATTTAAGGATGGAGACTCTGAAGTAAGGAAGGATACTTATGGCGACTCTGATGTAAGGGGGGGGGCTCAGATCAGGACTTTGATGATAAGGACTACTCTGATGAGGACCCTAATGTAAGGGGGGGACTCTGACGGAGACTCTGATGTGAGAAGGCCCTCTGTTGGAGACTATGGTGTCCGTTTATGAAGCAGTGATCAGCGGTGATCCCGAGGATCACCGCTGATCACAGTCCATAAACAGTTTATGAAACAGAGATAATCGGGGGAGAACATGTTTGAACTTGTTCTCCCTCTGATTATCTCTACACACGGAGAATCCTCATTGAATGACACAGAAAGGGCCAGTTTATGAAGCGGTGATCTCACCGCTTCACTGGTGATCTGAGTCAGAATTCACACTCCCAGGTTCACCAGCTCAGAGGTGGTAAATCTGGGAGTGAAGAGGAAATCTGGGGGAATCTATGGGGGAAGGAGGAAGATTTTTAACTTCCTTATGCCTCGTTCAGACCCCCCAACACTGTAAGCATGTCCCCCTGTCATATTTATGTGTATACATATATATACATATATACATATAATGTGTATATGTATATATATATCATGTGTGTGTATATATAATGTGTGTGTGTGTATACATATGTATATAATGTAGGGGGACTCATTATTTTATTAACAGTAATTCACGCCGTCTGTCTGTGTATTGAGCGGTGATAATTTATCACTGCTTAATAAACTGACATCTCAGTGTTTCTGGTGCTGTAATCTCGTAAAGTCTCACGAGATTCCAGTATCAGGGGCCGTTCTCCACTGTTGAAAGCATTTGTAGATCTCTTCACTCCTCCAAAGGTGAAGCGATCTACAAAGCTTCATAAACTGGCACACAGAGGAGAAAAATCTTCACTGTGAATGCTGGAGAACGAAGCAGTGAATAGATTTCACTGCTTCATAAACGGACACCTATGATGTAAGAATGGACACTGATCTATGAGGAGACTCTAATAGAAACTGTACAAATGGGCTCTGACTTTAATAGACACTCTTATATAAAGAGGGGCTATGACGTAAAGGGGGCTCAGATGGGTACTCTGATGTAAGGAAGGACTCTGATAGGGACTCTGATGTAAGGAAGGACTCTGATGGGAACTGTGATGTAAGGGGGATCTCAGATGGCTACTCTAATGTAAGGGACAACTCTGATGTAAGGAGGGACTCTGATGTATGGGGAGGGCTCTAATGGAGACTCTGATGTAATCGGGGACTTTAATAAAGACTCTGATGTAAGGAAGAACTCTGATGGGGAGTCTGATGAGGATGTTTGTCTGCTTGTAGTACATATTGTAATTGTGCAACTTTATGTACAATAGACATTGGCACACTTCTTCTGGCGTTATGGTGCGTCTGTGATTGACAGGAGCAGCACCCACCTCTACTGCTTGTAGCTTGTCATGGTTTATGGCGCTCAGCTAGAACTAAACTCCCTGAATTGTATACCATTGTATACCCCTATAGGAGGCGCTCATTGTCGGGGTTTACGCACCCTTCATCTTCTGACCACGGAGCTGAGAACGCCCTCCTATCATGGTCTCGGTATGTCTGGCACAGAGGAGAAGAGGTCCTCTAATTAGATTTGATGTTCTCGAAGTTGTAGAATGCGGGAAGTGCATCCAAAGTTTGCTCGGGGGTCTCCCCGCTGACCGCTCTTTTTTTTCTGGACTTGCGCAAAGTTTTTGGCTGTGAAGCTGATGATGACTTTGCTTAAACCTCAGTACAGAGCGTATTCTGATCTCTGAGTGTCTGGACTGGAACCCATGACATCAGGAGGGGACCGGCCAACAAGGCCGACTGTCTCCACACTCCCACAGTGCTTTGAGGAAGAACCGTATCATCACCCCAGAGGTCACCCCAGAGGTCAGCCAAGGCCACCTTCTATAGGTCTCCAAAAGATCTACAAGCAACTGTTCTTTTTTTTATGACCTCACACAAGGACAGTTTATTAGTACAGTGGGGGATCATTTTGCGTATGTTTAGGGCCCCATTCACACTTGCAAATGGGGCCGTTTGCAATTACCTATGGGAAAGTAAGCGGAGCTCCCTGCGATTAGCGGCGAGCGGGAAGTCCATTGACAGCAATGGAAGGCTGACATTGCACGCAGTAAAGCTGGCTATACATTATCCAGTTTTTTTTTTTGTTAATTTCCTTTAGATTTACCTTCAACTATGTAGTGCAAGGGCCTTCCTGATTGCATACAAATTGAAAGTGTTTAGGTTTGACCTCCCATATTATATGGTTTTGGTAAATCTAAAGGAATCTAAAAGTAAATCTAAAAGAAAATTGTACAAGAAAATTGTATAATATGTAGCCAGCTTTATTTGCACCTGTTCGCATACAATCAGATATGCAGCCATAACTTGCAGATGATTATCCCTCAGGTTAGCCAACCCGAAGTGACGGGCTCTTAGTTTTAGATTTGTCCGCTGCAGTGTCGCAGTCCCGCTAAAAATCGCTGATCGCTGCCATTACTAGTAAAATTTTTTTTTTTTTAAATTCCCTAATTCTATCACATAGTTTGTAGACGATATATAACTTTTGCGCAAACCAATCAATATACGCTTATTGAGATTTTTTTTTTACCAAAAATATGTAGCAGAATACATATTGGTCTAAATTGATGAAGAAATTAGATTTTTTAATTTTTTTTTATTGGATATGTTTTATAGCAGAAAGTAAAAAATATTGATTTTTCAAAATTGTCGTTTTTTTTTTGGTCTATAGCGCAAAAGTAAAAAATGCAGACATGAAAAAAATCCCACCAAAAGAAAGTTCTATTTGTGGGGAAAAAAGGACATCAATTTTAATTGGGTACAACGTCGCCCCACCGCGCAAATTGTTAGTGCAGTATCTCAGGAAGGGGGTAAAACCTTCCGGGGCTGAAGTGGTTAAGGTTAGCTGGAGGGAACACACTGCACACACAGTTTAAATGGCCTGGAGCAGCTGCTAGGGGGCGCAATAAAGTAAAATTCAGCCTGTTGTGCATTTGGGAGGGTGGAGCGGTATGGGGGAACCAGCGCTTTTTCTGGAAAGGACCCAAAGCAGCAGCAGCTCCTCCAGCAGGGGGAGCTATTGTATGTACTATTTTAGAGCTATGGTATGTACTATCTATTAGGCTATCATGTACATTGAGGAGCTCAAAAAAGTTTGTTGAGCTACAGTTTTCAGGGACAAAAACACGGTAAAAAGACAAGCGCGTTCATGCATGTTCCTGCGTTAATGCAGTCTATTGGCCAGAATTCATTAGAATGCATTATCACGTGCTAACGACGAGCGTTTCCGCGCACTAATGCGCGTTTTTTCACGTTTGAGTGTTTTTTAGACTCAAAAGCTCCTCTCCTAAACGCACAAGTGATGGTTTTTTTTTTTTTTTTTTTTTTCTGCCTGTAAACTTTCCAGCCACTAAATTCCTGAAAGCGCCCATAGTGTGCATGGACCCATAGACTAACATGGAGGGGTGTTACCAGGCAGAGAAAAGTAAAAGCTCAAAGCCGCTTAAGCACCTGTAGGCATCAGCTTCTTGGAGCTGCAGTGGGCATGAGACAGCGGGTTGAACAAAAAAACTGTCAGCTGACTGTCAGAGCCGCTGTACCATGCAAGGTTAGTACAGCGATCTCCCCGCTGAGCTGTTGTGTTCTGATAGGGGGGACGACAACCCCACCCCCAGAACTCTCTGATCTGCGTTCTCTGTCATTGGCTGAGAGCACTGATCGGGAGTCGGTCGGCTTCTGGTTTTCCGGCATGCTCGTCCGAAATAAACACGGGTCGGTTTTCTTTAGACTGGCCGATAATCGTTAAGAATCGAAATCGCAATCTTTTTCCCTTCCCGATCTTCAAAACAGCATGTCACGATTCTTTTGAACACGTGCAGAGAGTTCTCACAGCTGGAAGGTAAAAATAAAAAAGAAAAATAAATCCAGGCAGCCTGCCAAGTTTTATCACAACACACTAATAAGTAGAAAAACAACAGTGTGGGTCCTTAAGCACTAAAAACTGGCACTCCCTACAACAATCTTTTATTGCTGGCGCCCATTGAGTGCTGCATGTTTGTCCATTTAATAAGCAGAAACAAAGTATCTTTTCGTTCTTTCATCAAAGGAAAGAACTCAGGCGTGTAAATGAGGGAGGTTTAACCATTTAAAGACCAAACATTGTCCGACATTTGTTGCTTACAAGCAGGGGCGTTGGTAGGTGGCAAAAAGACCAGGGGCTTCAGCCCGAAGTCAAAGGCCGGCACAGTGGGGGGTGGGGGGATGGGCGGATGTTTCTAGGGGTGCTGGGTTTTTTGGCTGGGCGGTGGGGTTTTGTGGCGGGGGGTATGCTCACTTGCTGGTTGCTGCCTGGCTTACCAGTGCCCATCAATGCTGACCACTAAACTGACCTACACTGACCTACCTGACCTACCTGACGCACACTGACCTACCTGACGCACACTGACCTACCTGACGCACACTGACCTACCTGACGCACACTGACCTACCTGACCCACACTGACCTACACTGACCTACCTGACACACACTGACCTACCTGACACACACTGACCTACCTGACACACACTGACCTACACTGACCTACCTGACACACACTGACCTACCTGACATACACTGACCTAACTGACCCACACTGACCTACACTGACCTACCTGACCCACACTGACCTACACTGACCTACCTGACACACACTGACCTACCTGACACACACTGACCTACCTGACATACACTGACCTACCTGACCCACACTGACCTACCTGACATACACTGACATACACTGACCTACCTGACGCACACTGACCTACCTGACACACACTGACCTACCTGACCCACACTGAACTACACTGACCTACCTGACACACACTGACCTACCTGACATACACTGACCCACACTAACCTACCTGACCCACACTGACCTACCTGACCCACACTGACCTACACTGACCTACCTGACACACACTGACCTACCTGACATACATACACTGACCTACCTGACACACACTGAACTACCTGGCATACACTGACCTATCTAACCCACACTGACCTACTCTGACCTACCTGACACACACTGACCTACCTGACCCACACTGACCTACACTGACCTACCTGACACACACTGACCTACCTGACATACATACACTGACCTACCTGACACACACTGAACTACCTGGCATACACTGACCTACCTGACCCACACTGACCTACTCTGACCTACCTGACACACACTGAACTACTTGACCCACACTGACCTACCTGACACACGCACTGACCTACCTGACATGCACTGACTTACATGCACTGACCTACCTAACACACACTGACCTACCTGACACACTGACCTACCTGACATACACACACTGACTGACCTACCTGACCAGGAGGAGACAGACTTTATGTGTCCAGGTCCTGCAGCAGCAGCTCAGCCGTGGTGCTGGTGTGCGAGGCAGCCAGAGGAGAGGAGGAGAGCCGAGCGGGGATCGCTGTGGCATGGCACCCGCATTGTAATTCCTGCCTTCTGGAGCCTTCTTCCTGTTCCAGTCACAGTGAGCTGGGAAAGGACTGAGGTTGGAGGAGTGCAGGCTCTGGGAGGCGCCGGGGATGCTGCTCAGGGTGGCGGTGTCTTCTCTCTCTCTCTCTCCCTCCTGGGCTCTTCCCTGTTTGATCCTGCTGCTCTGCACTCCATGCCGCCACTGGACCAGCGGCATAACGCTCCAGTCCAGGAGTCGCAGGCCAGGCCCCACAAGCACTAGCGCGGAGGAGGAGGAAGTGCAATCCTCCTCCGCTTTGATTGCTGGACAGTGTGGGCACAGTGGGCAGGAAGGAAGTTGCGGCCGTGACGTCACTGGTTTCTAGCCACTAGGCGGCTCTGGCAACCACTGACCAAGAGTAGAGTTAGGTGGAGGCGGGGGTGGAGCTGGAGCCGCGCTACCACTGCTTAGTCCGCCGCTGTCCCCTGCATTCTGGACCGGGACAAGAGACTCGGGGCTATGGGCCCCAGACTCGGGGCTGTAGCCCCAATAGCCACCCCCTAGCGACGCCTATTCTTACAAGTAAAAATCCTTATTTTCTGCTAGAAAATAACTTGGAACACCCAAACATTATATATTTTTTTTTTGCAGAGACCCTAGAGAATAAAATGGTGGTTGTTGCAATATTTTATGTCACACCGTATTTGCGCAGTGGTCTTTCAAACACAATTAAAAAAAAAAAAATACACTTTAATGAATAATAAAAAAATATAAACAGTAAAGTTAGCCCAATTTTTTTTTTGTATAATCTGAAAGATGTTACACCGCGAGAACTGTGAGAGAATCGTGATCTTTATTCCAAGCAAAAAAATCGTGATTCTCATTTTAGCCAAAATCGTTCAGCTCTAGTACACATGATCCGAAAATCGGACGAAGAATACCGCTTTGGAAGTGATCGTACGATAATCGGATCGTTAGTACAGAGCTTTCGAGAGCCAATCACGACAGTTCGTCTGATATTATCCGATTGGACAAACGCAAAATTTTTTCTCGTACGATACCAGATCGGATGATTTTCGTTTAATCAGTACAGTTGTCGTCCGAAAATACAATAGAAATACACTACAACCGTTTCTGGAGTGATGGGCAGTTACAAAATGTGCCCCTGTTACAATGAAGTCTCCCTAGGCTGTTAGAATTGGGGGTCTTAGTTTCCTCGGATGGGGGGAGGGTTCGGGAGCTGAACATGGTGTCTATGAGGTTTATTGATATGTACCCACTTTTTTTATTCTGTCGTACGAGAATTTAGAGAATCGTCACTTTAGTAACCTCTCCATTTTCGATATGCGACTAGCATGCAAAAAAAAAAAAAAAACGCACGATCTGTCTTCCGATTTTCGGATCATGTGTACAGGCCATTCGGCTGGGATCACACCTCTGACAGAAGCGGGTCGCAGCAGGGGTCTGGTGCGTCCCCGTTCTCCTTTTCAGGGACGATTTAGCCTGAAACCGAGCCAAAGATGCAAGCCGCTCCGCACTCAGCCGCAGCGGAGATATGTGAAACGGTTCCATAGAGAGCCAATCACAATCTCCTGTCATGCGAATTGGATGCGGGGAAGCCACGTCCACTTCGCATAGGCGTGAACCCAGCCTTAGATGTACTATTCATTAGATGGAGAACTGCATAGTGTCGGAAAATCTTCCTGAGTGTATCGTGGTGCCATTGAGAACGAATGCTGCTGTAAAGCATGAATGCAATGTGTGTTGCATTAATGCAATACGATAGATTGATTGGCCAGTTGTTCAGTGTTTATATAAGTAAGTCTTCTATAATCTATAGTGTGTATGTAAGTGAGGGGGAGAAGAGGAAGGAGTGAAGGCAGACACCTCTCTGGGGAATCACAGGCGGTCAGACAGAGTTTTTAAACACATCAGTTCTCTATTTCCTGAGATCTGTCAGCTACTGGTATCTCCATCTGCTTGTATCTTCCAGCTGTTGTGGAACTATATGGCCCAGCTTGCCTTGATCTTCTGATGAATGGTGATTGAGGGAGGATCCATTACCATCCATATATAAACACAGCAGGGTTGTCTAGGTGTCACTGCCCCTCCCACACTTGTCTGCTCACCATCTGCTGATGATAGAAGTTCTCATGTAAACAGTTTCATTTGTTCCTGGTTATTGCTTTGAATATACACACAGCACAGAGTGAATACACATCAAAGAATACCACATACATTGCCTGGGGGGGGGGCTCGTTACCAGCAAACCACATTACCATGGTGCTTTGAGTTCATCCCACGCTCCGTAATAGGGAAGTGCAGGCAAGCTAGAGATCCTCATATGCATCCCCCGCTGGCCTTATTTAGTAGAAATATCCTGTTCTTAAAGTGTTTGTTAACCTAAAAAAAAAGGATCCTCTTCCTTTAAAGAGAAGAGAACCTTCCCGAAAAACAACCACCTCTGCCGCACTCCACCAATCAGGCCTGTATGGTAGAGTGGCCAGACGGAAGCCACTCCTCAGTAAAAGGCACAGGACAAGCCAACTGGAGTTTGCTAAAAGGCACCTGAAGAACTCTCAGACAAAATTCTCTGGTCTGATGAAACAAAGATTGAACTCTTTGGCCTGAATGGCAAGCGTCATGTCTGGAGGAAACCAGGCACCGATCATCACCTGGCCAATACCATCCCTACAGTGAAGCATGGTGGTGGCAGCATCATGCTGTGGGGATGTTTTTCAGCTGCTGGAACTGGGAGGCTAGTCAGGATTGAGGGAAAGATGAATGCAGCAATGTACAGACACATCCTTAATGAAAACCTGCTCCAGAACGCTCTGGACCTCAGACTGGGGCGAAGGTTCATCTTCCAACAGGACAACGACCCTAAGCACACAGCCAAGATAACAAAGGAGGTGGCTTCAGGATAAATCTGAGAATGTCCTTGAGTGGCCCAGCCAGAACCCAGACTTGAACCTGATTGAACATCTCTGGAGAGATCTGAAAATGCCTGTGCACCGACGTTCTCCATCCAACCTGATGGAGCTTGAGAGGTCCTGCAAAGAAGAATGGGAGAAACTGCCCAAAAAAAGGTGTGCCAAGCTTGTAGCATCATACTCAAAAAGACTTGAGGCTGTAATTGGTGCCAAAGGTGCTTCAACAAAGTATTGAGCAAAGGCTGTAAATACTTATGTTTTTTTGTTTTTTTTTTTCATTTTTAATACATTTTCAAAGATTTCAAACAAACGTATTTAACGTTGTCATTATGGGGTATTTTTGTAGAATTTTGAGGAAAATAATTAATTTCATCCGTTTTGGAATAAGGCTGTAACATACCAAAATGTGGAAAAAGTGAAGCGCTGTGAATACTTTCCGGATGCACTGTATGGGACGTGCCTTTTCTACACTGTTTTCCAGTATGATGTGGCCCTAATGCACACAGTGTATCATTTTTATATCTCAAAGGAGTCTGAGAAGACCTGGGACACGTACCCTATGTGGTGGGGTCTAGCAAAACCCTTAAAAACCCCCTCTTAAATCTTCTTGGTGATTACAGACAGACAATACGCATCCTACAAGACTTGTGTTCTTCCTGTGCACTGTTTGTATCCAGTATTCCTGATTTCCCGAACAGCCCACAGATTCTTTAGGAATCGCCATGTGGCTCTCATGGTAGAAATTCCATTTTTTTTATTTGGCTGATTCAATGATTGAGTACGGCTTAGTTCTTGTTGCTGTGGATGACACCTTCACTCTTTCTTTATTCTGCATTTAATAAAATTGGAGACTGGCCATAGTGAGACCCCAGCAGGAGTCAGAGAGGGGGATGGAAGCAGGAACAGCCTCCAGCTTAGACTAAAATGACTTCCCGCGGTGCTCAGGATCCACCAATCTTATCCTGAATACAAATGAATGTGTACTCAACCTGTACCCCTGCGGTGAGTGCGGCTGATTGTCACCATTACTGATTGTTATCAGCACAACAGGATTTAAATGAATAACCCAATACACTGATAATTAATGCTGCTCTCTCATTCCTTAACAAAGGATGCAAGCCGCGTACCTGGATTTTGCACAAGCCTTTGACACAGTTCCCCACACACACGGTTAATGTGTAAGGTAAAGTCTACAGGCTTGGAAAAATCAGTTTGTAAATGGATGGAAAACTGGCTAACAGACCGAATTTAGAGAGTAGTGGTTAACCCTTTCAGCCCCGAAAGATTTATCCCCCTTCCTGACCAGAGCACTTTTTGTGATTCGGCACTGCGTCGCTTTAACTGACAATTGCGCGGTCGTGCGACGTTGTGCCCAAACAAAATTGACGTCCTTTTTTCCCCACAAATAGAGCTTTTTTTTGGTGGTATTTGATTACCTCTGCGGTTTTAATTTTTTGCGCTATAAACAAAAAAAGAGCGACAATTTTGAAATAAAACTCAATATTTTTTACTTTTTGTTATAATAAATATCCCCCAAAAATATATAAAAAAAACCCATTTTTTTTTCCCCAGTTTAGACCGAAATGTATTCTTCTACATATTTTTGGTAAAAAAAAAAAAAATCGCAATAAACGTATATTGATTGGTTTGCGCAAAAGTTATAGCGTCTACAAAATAGGGGATAGTTTTATGGCATTCTTATTATTAATTTTTTTTTTTTTATTCGTAATGGCGGCGAGCTGCGATTTTTATCATGACTGCGACATTATGTCGGACACTTTTGACACTATTTTGGGACCATTGTCATTTATACAGCGATCAGTACTATAAAAATGCACTGATTTCTGTGTAAATGACACTGGCAGGGAAGGGGTTAACCACTAGGGGGCGATGAAGGGGTTAAGTGTGTCCTAGGGAGTGATTCTAATTTTGGGGGGGAGGGGCTACCTAGGAGATGACAGCGATCACTGCTCCCGATCACAGGGAGCAGTAGATCTGTCATGACACAAGGCGGAACGGGGAAATGCATTGCATTTCCTCGTTCTACCTCTCCACACCGCAATCGCTGGCCGCTGGAGAACATTGAGTTCTCGTGACCCGCGGGCATGCTCCCACGGTGTGTGGTAGGCGCACGCACCCGAAATGCAGCAGATTTAAAGGGACGTACCTGTACGCCCATTTGCCTGCCTGTGCCATTCTGCTGACATACATCTGTGTGAGGCAGTCGGCAAGCGGTTAATGATTCTTACTCTGAATGGTCTGAGGCTATCAGTGTTGGGACCCTTAGGGCACTTTCACACTCACAGCGCCCGGGCGTTGGCGGTAAAGCGCCGCTATTTTTAGCGTCGCTTCACCGTCGTTTTAGCAGTGCTTTTCAGGCGCTAGCGGGGAGCTTTTAACCCCCGCTACCGGCCGGAAAAGAGTTAAAAGCGCCGCTTTGCCAGCGCTTCGGTGGCTCTGCCAATTGATTTCAATGGGCAGGGGAGCTGTAAGAGCGGAGTATACACCGCTCCTAAAGCACCTCAAGGAAGCTGCTAGTAGGAATTTTTTTTGATGTCCTGCCAGCACAAGGCTCCAGTGTGAAAGCCCTCAGGCTTTCACGTTGGAGTGACAGGAGAGGTGCTTTTGCGCCTGTAAAGCGCCTCAGTGTGAAAGGGGTCTCTGAAAACATATGGTGTGGCTGTTTCAAGATGCACAATAAGGAGGCACTTGAAGAAAGATGGGCTGCCTGGTCGAGTCGCCAGAAGAAAGCCATTACTACGCAAATGCCACAAAATATCCCACTTACAATGCGCCAAACAGCACAGAGACAAGCCTCAAACCTTCTGGCACAAAGTCATTTGGAGTGATGAGACCAAAATTGAGCTTTTTGGCCACAACTATAAACGCTACATTTGGAGAGGAGTCAACAAGGCCTATGATGAAAGGTACACCATTCCTACTGTGAAACATGGAGGTGGATCGCTGATGATTTGGGGATGTGAGCTACAAAGGCACAGGAAATTTGGTCAAAATTGATGGCAAGAAGAATGCAGTATGATATCAAAAAATACTGGAGGAACATTTACATTCATCAGCCAGGAAGCTGCGCATGGGACAGTCCAACATGACAATGATCCAAAACACAAGGCCAAATCGACCTGTCATTGGCTACAGCAGAATAAAGTGAAGGTTCTGGAGTGGCCATCTCAGTCTCCTGACCTCAATATCATTGAGCCACTCTGGGGAGATCTCAAACATGCAGTTCATGCAAGACAGCCCAAGAATTTACAGGAACTGGAGGCTTTTTGCCAAGAGGAATGGGCAGCTTTACCATCTGAGAAGATAAAGAGCCTCATCCGCAAATACCACAAAAGACTGTCGTTGATGTTAAAGGGGGCAATACATGGTATTAAGAACCGGGGTATGTAAACTTTTTTAATCAGGGTCTTTTGGCTAGTTCCTGTTGTGATTATGATTTAAAAAAGTAAACACAGTTGATTGATAATAAATAGCTTCAGCCAAACACTAACCATGAGTGAAAGAAAAGTTTTTGTGTTACCATTCATATTCTCTGAAAAATGGCCAAGAACTCATAAATTCTGCCAGGGTATGTAAACTTATGAGCATATGAGCACAACTGTACATTGGAGGTCGGATTGTGTCCTCAGGAGTGGCATTTGAACAGCCAAAGAAAAGTTTAGGATTGATCTTTACAGCTTGTTGATTTTCTGCAACAAAAGGGTTCCCCACTTGGCCTGACCTCTAACCTTAACTTAAGTAAACCCCCCTACCGTTTTCAGCCAAGGAAGCTGCCATCTTTACCTCTCTTTAATCTACAACTGCCATTATGCTGCACATGTGATCAGTTATGACACCAGCCATTGGATGGTTTGACAGTTTGGTTGAGAGCACAACCAATGGGAGTGTTACATTTCCGGCACGTGCCATAAATTAAACAGTTTTATGGATAGGTTTACTTCCGCTTTAACTCTTTTACTGACCACAACATTTAGCTAAAACTTTTTTTTTTAACCATTGACTGAATGAAGGGAAGGTTAGAAATTCTGTACATTTTTTTTATTTTATAAATGGTAGACTGATGGCGCTGGCATCTTTAGGTAGACCTGAATGGAATCGCTAATTGAATGGAATCCCAGATGTATTCAACAGGTTTCATGACAATATACTTTTCCTGAACCAATTTTACTCGTATAATCAGAATTTTGTTCATCTTCTGTCATTCAACATTCTGATTCAAACATTGATTTGACCCCAGTAATTATTGGAAACGAATGTTCCGAGAATGAACATTTTCAAGCAATTCTCTACTGGTGCAAGGCCAGCTTGGCTGGGCTTATGTACTATCCTTGGTAAGGGCTGTTGAAGGAGTTGAGGAACATCAGATAAGAATGTTGTCTTAGCTCAACCTCTTGTTGTTGTTAATATCAGCGGTGGTCAGTTAGATAAACACAAGAGACAGAGATCTAGGTCTGGTTTTAGTTATCCGATACTTGTTTTTATAGTAGGTCAGGGGATCTTTGTGGAGTTGTGCGTTACTCAAAGATGGGCTGAGCAGGACTTACTGGCACTTATTCTGCACATTCCAATGCTTTGTTCGGCTGTTGGTTTTATAGGATGGCTTCTTAAGCCTCTAATTCTTCCTCCCCGCTGTCAGGGATTTGTCCTGATCTTTTATTATTTCCTGGCTGTAAAATTTGATAACTTCGGCCTGGTTTGGATTAACCAGTAACGGAGTAATATTGTTATCTGTTACTGTTTGTACATTGGAAGAAGGGTAAGTAAGGTTATTTTTGATAAGAAATACCCCAATGTGTATATTACTTGGATGGTAGCCATAGGAAGGCAGATTAGTCCCAGGGAACAGTGAGATTGTCCTCAGGAGGGGCATTTGAACTCCAAAGAAAAGTTTAGGCTTGATCTCTACAGAATGTTGGTTTTCTGCACCAAAAGTGTTCCCCACTTAACCTGACCTCTAACCTTAACTTAACCCTTCGACTGACCCTAACATTTAGCTAAAACTTTTTTTTTTTAGCCATTGATTAAATGAAGGGAAGATTACAAATTCCATCATTTTTTTATGTTTAAAATGGTGGATTGATATCTCTGGAACCATAGGTAGATACTTTTTGTTGTACTGTTGGTGTATTATACAAAATGGTAGTATCCCAATGGAGCACCAGTTCAAGGGGCTGCTCCCACCAACCAAGGAATTGCCACAGAGACCTCAGAATGTGAAAGTACCTAAATCTGAAGATCAAATGGGCACGGTATCTGTGCTGATGCTGAGTACTCATGAAAATGCTCCGATACCGAAAATGTTTTTTTTTTGCGGTGTGATTTGATCCCATACAAAATTAATGGGGGCAAATCGCACTGCAAAGAATTGCATGCAATTTGAACAGGAATGTGGTGCGATCTCTGTCCGATACGCATGCGGTTTCCCGCACCGCTCCTGTGTGAACCCAGGACTGTCATAGTAATTTCAGCCTGGGTTCACAAAGGAGCGGTGCGGGAAAACGCATGCGCTTTGGACTGGAATCGCATTGAATTCCTGTTCAAAGCGCATGTGATTCTTTGCACTGCAATTCGAACCCATTTGTTTTGTATGGGCTGAAATTGCACTGCAAAGGTATCAGTACTCGGTATCTGCAAGTACTAGACCAAAATGATCGGTACTCGTACACTAAAGTGTTACTGTCCAAAATAAGGTTTTCCAAGTTAATATGTAATAAACACAAGGGTTATGTAACAGAATTTATCTGATACTTTAACAAGTGGTTATTTGAGTTACTGCTGCCTTTCTATGATCTTCAACCAGTCTGTCCATTGTCCTCTGACCTCTGACATCAACAAGGCATTTTCCTCCACACAACTGCCACTCACTGGATATTTTCACTTTTTCAGACCATTCTCTGTTAACCCTAGAGATGGTGTGTGAAAATCCCAGTAGATCAGCAATTTTTGAAATACTCAGTCCAGCCCATCTGGCACCAACAACCATGCCACGTTCAAAGTCTCATAAATCCCCTTTCTTCCACATTCTGATGCTCGGTTTGAACATCAGCGAGTCGTCTTTACCACGTCTAGATGCCTAAATGCATTGAGTTACTGCCATGTGATTGGCTGATTGTTACCAAGCAATTGAACAGGTGTGTAAAGTTGCCAGTGAGTGTATATTTGTAAATGTGGGAGACTTATTGGACCACATGGTCTTTCTCTGCCGGTGTCTTGCCGAATAAGTTCCCTTGGCGGATAAGTTCCCCCCCTGTACTGCGCAGGCACTGCGCCTGCGCAGTACGAACTAGTAACAGCCGCCGGAGATAGCCGAAGCTCAAAATCCACAATCAGCTGTACACGGCACCTGCGCTCTGGGTCCAGGTTCCTTCCCTACCATCCAAGTGGACCTAGAGGGGGAATCTAAAAGAGCCGAGCGCAGCGAGGCCGTGCCCGAAGCGTGGCGAACGGAGCGAGCCCGCGAGGGGCCCTCTTACAGGCGCCGTGTACAGCTGATTTGGACCTATCCCCCTTCGGCTATTTCCGCCGGATCCTACTGCGCAGGCGCAGCCCCTGCGCAGTACATGGGGGTCCTTATCCACTGAGCGGAACTTTCTCGGCAGAACACCGGCACTCTTTTATGTTCCTCTAGCATACTTGGGTAGATGTACTCTTCATACAGCTGAATCCTCTATCTTTCACATTCACCTGGACACATTCCAGTTAGATTTGGGATTTGCTTTGAATTTGTCTTCATTGCAGCAGTGGGCAGCTTCCAGACACCCCATTTGAATAGTTAGGTGGACCTCTGTCTATCACATCTTGCATAAATTATTGCAGAAACCGATCCCTATGCTTCCCACAAGACGCTCTACTTAACCTACAACCAGCAGAGATGACCCACTGGCAACAGACCTTGATGACCCTTGTCTTGAAGAGACAATAGCAAAGGCTTGCTTGTCTGATACATTATCGATATCTGAAGTTCATTCTCGCATGCAATGGGTCCTAGACAACAAAAAGCTTACGGCTAAATTGCAAGGAACCATGGCAACATTTTAGAGTTTGGGACCCCTGGGTGTCTTATTTTCTTCTTCTTGCCCTCTAACTTGGCTGGAGTCTCTTGGCTGGACTGAGGTCACCCCTCGACAGTCTCTACCCAACCCCTTCTTTCTTCTCCCCTTTTTTCTGCCCCTCACTTTGATCCTTTTCTTCTTCTCCTTTCTTTCTACCTTTTACTATACAATGCTCATTGGCAATACTCTCGCTGAGACCAGGTCCCTACACAGGATACGAGCTCTAACATGGACACCATTAACTGTTTGTTTTTGCTCTTTATACAAATGTTTACGAGGTTGGCAAGCCTTCTTTTGCATTGTATTTGTTCTAGCATTGCTTCCGTGTGCAGAGCTGTGTATCTATAAACCTCCCTGTAGTAGAATAGTTTAGATTTGGTTCATGTTTTGGGACCTAAAATGTGTACACTATATTGTCAAAAGTATTGGGATGCCTGCCTTTACACGCACATGAACTTCAATGGCATCCCAGTCTTAGTCCGTAGGGTTCAATATTAAGTTGGCCCACCCTTTGCAGCTACAGTGCCTTGAAAAAATATTCATACCCCTCGAAATTGTCCACATTTTGTCATGTTATAACCAAAAGCGTAAATGTATTTTATTGGGATTTTTTGTGATAGACCAACACAAAGTGGCTCATAATTGTGAAGTGGAAGGAAAATAATAAATGGTTTTCAAGAGTGCATTTGTATTCAGCCCCCCTGAGTCAATACTTTGTAGAACCACCTTTCACTGCCATTACAGCTGCAAGTCATTTTGGGGATGTCTCTACCAGCTTTTTACATCTAGAGAGTGACATTTTTGCCCATTCTTTGCAAAATAGCTCAAGCTCTGTCAGATTGGATGGAGAGCGTCTGTGAACAGCAATTTCCAAGTCTTGCCACAGATTCTCAATTGGACTTAGGTCTGGACTTTGAGTGGGCCATTCTAACACATGAATACGCTTTGATCTAAACCAGTGTTTCTCAACTCCAGTCCTCAAGGCGCCCCAACAGGTCATGTTTTCAGGATTTCCCTTAGATGAAAAGGCTCTGGTAATTACTAAGGCAGTGAAACTGATCAAATCACCTGTGCAAAATAATGGAAATCCTGAAAACATGACCTGTTGGGGCGCCTTGAGGACTGGAGTTGAGAAACACTGATCTAAACCATTCCATTGTAGCCCTTTGTTCCCACAAAGTTGGGAGCATGAAATTGTCCAAAATGTCTTGATATGCTGACGCCTTAAGAGTTCCCTTCTCTGGAACTCGGGGGCCAAGCCCAACCCCTGAAAAGTAACCCCACACCATAACCCCCCCCCCTCCACTAAATGATTTGGACCAGTGCACAAAGCAAGGTCCATAAAGACATATATGGACAAATTTTGGGATGGAGGAACTTGACTGGCCTGCACCTCAACCCGATAGAACACCTTTGGGATGAATTAGAGACTGCAAGCCAGGCCTTCTCGTCCAACATCAGTGCCTGACCTCACAAATGTGCTTCTGGAAGAATGGTCAAACATTCCCATAGACACACTTCTAAACCTTGTGGACAGCCTTCTCAGAAGAGTTGAAGCTGTTATAGCTGCAAATGGTGGGCCAACTCAATATTGAACCCTACGGACTAAGACTGGGATGCCTTTACAGTTCATGTGCGTGTAAAGGCAGGCGTCCCAATATTTTTGACAATATCGTGCAAAATGTAAAAAAAAAAAAATACATATCTACTGTATACATAATTAAATAGTTAATAATACTGTGCTATCCAAATAAACAAAGTGACCGAAAAGCAACAATTTTTCTGAGACACTCAGCCTTTGGAATACTGTATACATGATGTATACATCTCTGGCATGGGGGTCCAAGTGAGAATAGAGGTAAAAGGGAACCCACTCCCAAAAAAAAAAGCCCCCAAAAGTGGTACCTTCGGAGGGGGTGGGAGGAAAAGCAGAAATTTTCTTTTTAGATGAAGTTCTGCTTTAAAATTAATTCAAATACCCGTTGCCAAAAAAAACATCTCCAAACTTGCTGTTTGCTCTGACATCACAATGCCTCCGCTGCACTGAAATCCAAGCAAGGTTGTGTGCCCTGCCCAATTTTCCCCTGTGTACTACAAAATACCTTGCCCCTGTGCGATAAGGAAAGGGGGAGGTGTTCTGTGGAGTGAGCCGTCTAGGGTGACAATTCTGCTCCTTCTTAGTTGTAGCCAGGTGAGGTAGTATTGTCACCATAGAAGAGGAATTGTGTTACTGGCAGGCTGACCTGGTGAAAATAAAGGGGGGAAAAAAAGAAAACTAATGCAGGACACCACATCTAGGGCCTGGAAGTGACATTTTTTTGTTCTTAAAAAGTGGAGTCCACCCACTTTTACAACTCTTCAGCATCCCTCACTAAACTGTGCACTGTAAACAAATTGGATATTTTTTTATTTTTTTTCTCAGCACCTACTGTATATCTGCTGCATTCATTTTTCACTTCCTCCTCCCTGGCCGTGGCCCATCACATCATTTCCTGTTTGCAATGCCTTCTGGGAAGGGGCGGCAACTTCCTCTGACACTGCCGTTGCTATGGAAACCTGACCTGAAACCTATTACACTGCTTGTGCTGCACTGAGCATGTGCGAGATCTGCAAGGATGAGATCCAGGAAGAAATACAGTCTGGCTTCAGATTCCCACACTTAAGATGGCCACGGCCTGCTGGAAGTTTATAAAATAACAAACTACTGCTATAAACAAAAAAGAACTTAGTTTACAGACTAACTTTACGAGAATACATTAAGCTTGTGTATTATAGGGGTATTTTTATTTAAAAAGTATAATTTCGGCTGGAACACCACTTTAAGGCTAGATGCACTTTAAAGTGAACCTGTGGGGATAATGTGGCACCTGTTATTGACAGACATCTCTAGGTGCCTCCACACCACTTCTTCCCCATATAAAGTGGTATTAACCTCTTGGCACCGGCCGCATGCATATATATGCGGCTGCTCAGTGGGTGGGCCTTAATACTGAGTGGGCACATATATGCGGCCCTGTTAAAACAACTTACCGCGCTGAGAGCGCTCTTCCTGCATGTTCCCAGCACGATAGCCAACAAGGATCAGTAAGCTACCGATGCATACTTGTGATCGAGAGCTTTCCGATCATGTGACCACTGTGACAGCCAATCACAGCGGTCACAAGACCTGAATGCCCGCCTCTGCCTCCTGGCTTTTAGGGCCCGGAGGTGGTTGGCCCGAAAGGCTTAAACCTAACATTTTTACTTTCTCCTGTATTGAATCATTTAGTATGTGTTCCTTGTTAGTAACTTGAACGTTTTCTAAAACCGCACAGTTATTGAGATACACGTCGGCTCCGGCCGATGACTTCGCTCACACATGAGCAGTTCACTCTGCATTCACCACGCACTGCCTTTGTCATGATTGTCTCCATTGATCTCCGCTGAGACGGTGGATGACAGGTCCATCTCTGCTCACTGAGAGGGGAGGGGCTCGTCAGAGCGCCGCTGATTCCTATGGAGAGATCGGATAAAAACGGACAGCATGTGCCAAGACGGATGGAGAACGTATCACCACAAGTCTGATTTTAGCGGATCGGATGTCAGACGGGTGTCAGTGGACACATCTCCGCTGACATCCGTCTCCCCATAGGAGTCAATGGATGGCCCACGCGGATCCGCCTGAAAAACGGACAGGTGGATCAGAGTGGGCTTGCCGTGTGAAAGGGGCCTTATACTGCTAGCATTAGTAAATAGATAGGAACGTATATATTATATACAATATTTTACTTGTTTTAAATTTCTTCAGTTGCTTTCTGGTTTCTGGCCTAGGCCAAAATGATGTCACATCCCAGAGTCTTTATGGCCATTTTTGTGATTTCTTTATTTATTCTCGTCATATACAACAAACAGGACACAGAGTAGACAGACTACAGATCGGGTCATGAGAAGTGATACATTAAATTCATGAGAAATCATCAACAGGAAAAGACGTGTTTGTTAACATTTGCTCATTGGCAAAGTCATATAAAATTGAGCCTTAAGTGGAAATTCATCAAAAAATACCATCAGATAACGATTGTGAGTTGTTTTATTACTCCATTGTCACGTTATTTGCATGTTTGTTTCTTTCTCCTGGAGTAGGGGAGGATGGGTTTTCTCAGCTAAGCACACTCTTCTGCATGCATGCCTGAGCTAAGGGCAGATGGATTCCAGGAAATCAATGCTACATTAATTATCTGCCCTTACTCAGGATGGCCACAACTAGAAATGCTAGAGGGTCTGTTTTTCAAGCTCCATGCACACTAGCTGAAAAAAAAACGCTCCTAGCAGCAGCATGCTTTCAGGAGGGGTGCTTCTCTCCCACCTTTCCTGGTCTGCCGAGCTGCATGCTCAGATAAGGGGCTGCTATGGATTTTGGAGGGGCCCCCACAGCGTTTTTATTTTGGTGTGGGGTTCCCCTCAAAATCCGTACAAGACCCGAAGGTCCTGGTATTGATTGGGGAGGGACCCCTATGCAGTTTTAGGAAAAAAAAATGTCAAAGCGTAGTTCCACGCAAAAATGGAACTTCCGCTTTTCGGAACCCTCCCCCCCTCCGGTTTTACATTTGGCACCTTTCAGGGGGGAGGGGGGTGCAGATACCTATCTAAGACAGGTATTTGCACCCACTTCCGGCATAGCCTCCCATGGGAGTCTATGCCTCTTCCCGTCCCCACCGCGATGTCTGCTGGGAACACACAGCTCCCAGGAGAGAGCGGGGACCAGTTACGATGCGCAGCGCGACTCGCGCATGCGCAGTAGGGAACCGGGAAGTGAAGCCGCAACGCTTCACTTCCTGATTCCCTCACCTAGGATGGCGGCGGCAGCTGCCGAGAACCGAGCGGGTTCTCGGCGTCCCCTGCCGACATCGCTGGACCCTGGGACAGGTAAGTGGCCATGTATTAAAAGTCAGCAGCTGCAGTATTTGTAGCTGCTGGCTTTTAATATTTTTTTTTTTGGCGGTGTGGGTGAACCCCGGCTTTAAGGATGCGACAGCCGCCCCTGCTCCTACAACCTGCTTTCCACTGCTAAACACTGGCAACATGCTGGTACAACAACTACAAAACGGTGGCACAAAAATGCTAATATGAGCATTTTTTATTTTTATCCAGTGTTTTTCTGTCATTTTTTTAAGCTCCTAGTGTGCATGGAGCCTCAGAGATAATTTAGCTGCAGCTACGAAGCAAAGCTGTCATTAGGTGGGAGACAGCGTTGGGTGCAGACCTCTTTTTTTTTTTTCTTTAAATGGGGGTTGGCAGAGTGGCATTCCTTGACGATGGATCTACAGGGGAGCCAGGACTGGCTCCTGTCTTTATGTTCACTATTTTTTTTTTGTGCATGAGTAGGGGTACTATGTACCCCATACTCATTCACATGGGGGTGCCACAATCTGGGTTCCCCCAGGGTTGTAGGGAAGAGGCTCTTGTCCCCATTGTCATGGGGACAAGGTGCTATGGGGGGAGCCCCCCTGCCCCAAAGCACCCCCCCATGTTGGTATGGTTCAGGGGTGGGGGGGGCGCTCGCTCCTCTCCCACCTTTCCTAGCCTGCTTCTCTGCACACTCAGATAAAGGTCTGCTATGGATTTTGGAGGGGACCCCAGAGCATTTTTTTTATTTTAGGTGCGGGGTTCCCCTTAATATCAGTACCAGACCTGAAGGACCTGGTATGGATTGGGGAGGACCCCCATGCAGTTAAAAAAAAAAATTTAATACCGACACTCTTTTGTTTACATTCAGCTGTCAGTGGGGAATTCTGCTGACAGCTGATGAGTCATTGGTTGTTAAGGACGCGGCGGCCGCCCCTGCTTCTACAACCCGCTTTTCACTGCTAAACGCTGGCAACACCCTGGCACAACAACTGCAAAACGCTGGCACAAAAATGCTAATATGAGCGTTTTTTTATCCAGTATTTTTTTGTCGCTTTTTTTTTTTTTTTTTAAGCTCTAATGCTTCGTACACACGATCGGACATTTCAACAACAAAATCCATGTTTTTTTTCCGACGGATGTTGGCTCAAACTTATCTTACATACACACGGTCACACAAAGTTGGTCGGAAATTCCGAACGTCAAGAACGTGGTGACGTACAACACGTACGACCCGAGAAAAATGAAGTTCAATAGCCAGTGCTGCTTGCTTCCGAGCATGCGTGGAACTTTGTGCGTCGGAATTGTGTACACACGATCGGAATTTACGCAAACGGATTTTGTTGTCGGAAAATTTGAGAACCAGATCTCAAATTTTGTGCGACGGAAATTCCGATTGAAAATGTCCGATGGAGCCTACACGCGGTCGGAATTTCCGACAAAAGGCTCCCATCGAACATTTTCCATCGGAAAATCTGACCGTGTGTATGGGGCAGTAGTGAGCATGGAGCCTCCCAGTGATTTCTCAACAAAATAAAGCATGGAGACATGGATGGGGAAGTTTGCTTTGTATGCAAAAAATGAATGAAATGGCCTTTTCAGTTTCTGGTGCTCAGACACAGCAAGGTTCTGCTTTAGGAGGTTCTCGTGCTTTAGCAGCATTGTTCTCAGGTTCCCTCTAAACAGTGTTCACAAGCTTAAAGGGATTATTTCTACCCAAATATGCAGGCTAATCTGGCTTCCTAAGTAAACACACTTGTGCATTTCATGCTTTGTGTCATCCTCCCCTGGCAGGAGTGTGTTAACTGTAACCTGAGTAGGAAGGTATAAGGTATAGTCCTCCAGCAAGGTGAGGTCCTCCTTCCTGTCACACCTTGTTGGTGGTAGGTATTTGGTAGGAGTCATTGCTGGAGTTACAGGTAGTGGCTTGTAGATCAGAAGTCAGACGGTGTTCTGCGGAGGGGGAGGAGAGGCTGCTGTGGACTCATGGAAGCAATAAGGGAACAGAGGGCATCTACGGGCTGACATTGGCAGGAGTGTGCGGAGGTAAGATGTTTGGTCTTCTGGGCTTTGGGATTTACGGGAGACGGACATCTGACTGTAAAAAAAGGAAGCAGTAGATGACAAGTAAAGGGTAGTACAATTTATGACATAGGTCATTCGGGAGGGGCAGGTATACGAAGGACAGAAATGAATAGAAACCGCAAGGAACAGCTTCAGAAAGCCCCAGCTATATCAGGAACTGAACCTTCTTGTCAGATGGGATCTTCTGAAAAAGAGACAACAGGATCATAAAGTAATGTAGGATCAATATAATCTTATATAACTGAAATACGCATGACTTTAGGATGCTGAAACTTCATGAGATGATCCTGAAATAGACAATACAGAAATGTTTTTGTATTCTGATTGATTTTCTCCTTTTTGTTTTTTGGACTGGTTGCCTTTAATTCAGTTTATTACCCAATCGTTGAAGGTGGTAAAGGTGTCATTTACTGTACTGGTTGCAAAAGTCGCAAGGCCAGGCCAGCATAAGTGAAGAGCAGCCTACAGCCAGAGGTTGACTTTTTATAAAAACTGTTAGTTAAATAAGGAAAAGATTAGGGGTGCCCATGGACCACCCTGCATGTTTTAGAAATCCAGACACAATCTGACTACCCTCGGGCTTCAACGTTGCATGGTGCGGGCATAAACACAACTTAAATAAGGAAAAGATTAGGGGTGCCCATGGACCACCCTGCATGTTTTAGAAATCCAGACACAATCTGACTACCCTCAGGCTTCAACTTTGCATGGTGCGGGCATAAACACAACTTAACTCAGCTGACCCTAAAGAAATGTTTTTGCATTCTGATTGCTTTTCTCTTTGTTTTCTGTGCTGGTTGCCTTTAGTTCATTTTACTATCCAGTTGCTTAAGTGACTTCCATTTACTTTACTTTAATTTACCCAGTTTCTTTTCTTACTATCCTGCTTGCAAAAGTTGCAAGACCTGGCCACCATAGGAGAACGCCAGCCTACAGCCAGAGGGACGGAGGTTGACTTTTCCGAAAACCGGGCTTATTTACTAAAGAAAGGCTTAGGGGTGCCTGTGGACCTCCCAAGGGTGTTTAGAAATGCAGATGCAATTTGACTACCCTCAAGTATCAACGTTGCATGGTACCGACCTAAACACAATTGATTGGATAAGCTGAGCATTCATTCTTTATTTAATAGTGGTGGAGGGGTAGGAGTAATGCAGTGTAGGAAGAGGTTGCTAGTAATAAATATTTTAGTGGTGGCGTGAGAATGACAGTAACAACTAGAACATGTTTTATAAAACTTATAATTTGCATTCCACCAGGTGTCACATGACCTGGCCAGCATAGAACGCCAGCCTACAGCCCGAGGGACAGAGGTTGGCTTTGCTGAAAACTGGGTTTATTTAATAATAGATAAACCTGGAGGTAGCCTGTACCCATGTAACCCAATAAAGGACTTATATTCAAGAGCATCCAAATCGCCAGCCCTTTTCTGATTCATAAACTTAGAGGTACCCATAGACCTCCAAGGGTGTTAAAAAATGCAGACACAATGCGGTTCATTTACTAAAACTTGAGAGTGCAAAATCTGGTGCAGCTTTGCATGGTAGCCAGTCAGCCTTTAACTTCAGCTTGTTCAGTTAAGCTTTGACAAAAAACCTGGAAGCTGATTGGTTTCTATGCAGAGTTGCACCAGATTTTGCACTTTCCAGTTTTAGCAAATCAACCAACCAATTTGTCTATCATCAGGCATCAATGTTGTATGGGGCAGACACAATCGATTGGATCGTGAGGATTCGTGTTTAATTCTACTACAGGGTGGAGGGGGAGGAGTGGTGCAGTGCAGGAAGATGTTGCCAGTACCAAATATTCCAGTGGTGGTAGGGGAACAGCTCCAGTAGAAGCTTGAACATGTTTTTTCCTAAATGTATAATTGGCACCCAAGAGTGGTTGGTCTATGTGCATCTGTTCAAATAAGAGGTTGTTGGCAAATACAGCCAACAGTCAGGTGACTACCTTCTACTTTCTATGGGCAGTTCCAGTTTGGCAAATTGAACTGACCACAGTTGAGCTTACCTGCACTCTAGTGGATAGCACTCATATTTTACGAGTTATTCATAAAATGCAGGCCTGGAGCTGGTGATGTCAGTTGGAGCATTTCTGCATACCCCGTGATAGGATGGGAACTTGTTCACATGACCTGTCAAAGTAATTTACTCAACATTTTTATCCTCACATTCATTAAAGACGGGCAAGATGCAAAAGGCATTGTTTTCTAGCAGTTGGCTGCTAGGCTTAGACATCATCACAGAGGAGCAGGTCTCGTGCTCCTTCATTTCGGGAAGTGCTGGGTTTACTAATGGAGACGTGAGGAGTTGAGAGCAGCAATGTGACAGGGTATTTTTTTTAAATAGATTCTGATGCACAATGTGTAAAATACTCCATATGTTTTTTTTTGTTTTTTTTTTGTTTATTATAAAAGCAGCAGTGAGGCTTTGGCAGCATTTTTAGGTGCTAATGCATGGACGTCTAAGGCAAGGGTCTCCAAACTTTCTAAATAAAGGGCAGACTTTAGGGGGGCCGGACTGAGGCCAGTGGAATTAGAAGATGACTGAGTGTTCTATCTTTGCCCCATTGTTGGTGTCAGTAGAGGGAATAGTATAGTACCCCATTGTTGGTGCCAGTGCAGGAATTCTTGCCCTGCTGTTGGTGTGAGTGGGAGGAATAGTGGCTAGCGGGCCAGATAAAAGTAAGAAAAGGGCTGCATCCAGACAGTTTGGAGACCACTGGTATAAGGCATGATGTATATTTATTACATTGTGGTAGTTTTGGAATTCCTCTTTTAAGAGCTACAACTAAAATGAGAGGTCCCAAAATAAGTTATGTATTATATACCAGTTTGTAGGAAATTTTAGAGAAGAATAACATTTAGAGAAGGGTAAAAGAAGGATCTGTGTTTTTTTAGCAACCAGTTTAATGCCCATGGCAGGGCATTTACAAAAATGATCCCTTGCAGTGTGCCCACGCTGTAAGGGTAAATTGCTAATTTATGTCTAGCAGAACAGTAAAAGGGAATATACTTGCCTGATCCACCACTCCACCCCACAGCTAGGCCGGTCCCTTCAGGTTCCACACCCTCACATTCTAGCAGTCTATGGTCCTGACATCCTCAAGACCAGAGTAAGATCCATAGCCCTGCTCTGGACATGAGGACATCAATGCCCCGTACACACGATCGGACATTCTGACAATAAAATCCATGGATTTTTTCCGACGGATGTTGGCTCAAACTTGTCTTGCATACACACGGTGACACAAATCTTGTCGGAAATTCCGACGTACAACGAGCCGAGAAAAGAAGTTCAATAGCCTTTGCTGCTCTTCTGCTCGATTCAGAGCATGCGTGGAACTTTGTGCGTCGGAATTGTGTACACACGATCGGAATTTACGACAACGGATTTTGTTGTCTGAAAATTTGAGATCCAGATCTCAAATTTTGTGTGAGGGGAAATTCCGATGGAAAATGTCCGACGGAGCCTACACATGGTCGGAATTTCCGACAACAAGCTCCCATCGAACATTTTCCGTTGGAAAATCTGACCGTGTGTACGGGGCTTTAGGGACAGTCTACCGCCAGATCATGCCAGGGGAATGGGAGGGGGGTGGTCAGGTAAGAAAAACAGTTTCTCCTCTCCCCTGGACAAAACTAGTTTTTTTTTTTAGGCTACATTCACACTTAATGCTGGCCATACACATCTAGATGTTCAGACCATAATATTTGTAAGAAAATTCTTTGTACATTAGATGAATGGACGAATGTCGTTTGAAATTTCACTTTCATTTAACATTTAGAATCAAAGTAATTTCTGAACAAAAACCACATACACTGTCCCAAAATGTGTTAAATCCAGAAAAGTTTTCTATTCCGATCCTTCAAATTTTCCCATCACTGTGGTTGAAAACGAAAATCGAACAAATGTTCTTAACCTCTTCATGCGTTCCTCTCGGCGTGTGGGCCTTCAAGCCAAGTGGCTGCATATATGCGTCCCTGTGTAAACCAGTTACTGTGCTGAGAACGCGTTCCCAGTACAGTAGCCCCCAGTTACCAGAAAGCTCCCGATGCATACTAGTGATCAGGAGCTTTCAAATCATGTGACCGCTGTGACAGCCAATCACAGCAGTCACATGACCCGAATGCCCGTTTCAGCCTACCGGCAATTAGAATCCTTAAAGGGCCAGGAGGCAGTCGGTGGGATGGGGTTATAAACCAAAAACGTTTGAAAGAAAATCTATACATGAATGACCAGCATGAGCATCATGTTATCAAGCGTTTTTGAGCGTTTTTTTGGAGCAGAATTGCATGTTTTTGCAGCTTTGTCAGGAATTTATGTACTTTTTGAGTGACAGGAGATTTGCTACAAGCGGCAGGACGTTCAGATGAGAACATGGGCTCTTAAAGCGGAGTTCCACCCAAAAGTAGAACTTCCACTTAATTGCTTCCTTCCCCCTCCAGTGTCACATTTGGCACCTTTCAGGGGGGAGGCGGGAACAGGGAACTGTTTTTGACAGGTCCCCTTCCCCACTTCTTGGAAACCGAGGTGCGGCCCGATCTCCCGGAAGTTTGGCCCCCTCCTCCTTCCTCCACCGCTGGGCCAATCAGAAAGTGATCATATGATTCGTGCATGCGCAATAGGGAACCGGACATGAAGAAGAGAGGCTTCACTGCCGGGTTCCCTTACCTGGAATGGCGGCGGCTGCACCCGACAGTTGATCCAAAGATCAGCTGGGGTGCCGACATAGGTGTGCGCAGCCTCTTGCATTAAGTTGTGCACCCCAAAGCTTAAATACATATGCATGTGTATATGTACTGATGGTGTCAGTAGGGCAGTGGACAGTGTAATTTAGTTAATTTTCTTTTCCCCAAATTTTTGGCCTTGTGTAACATTTTTTTGGGGGGGGTGAAATATCAGTGGTCAAAACAGGGGGGAATATGCAGCACACAAGGCAATTAGAGTGTGCCCAGGAACACCTGGCACACCCTGTGCGCACGCCTATGGGTGCCAACATCGCAGGCTCCCTGGACAGGTAAGTGTCCATATACCTTGTTTCCCCGAAAATAAGACCTAGCGTGATTGTCGGTGATGGCTGCAATATAAGCCCTACCCCTCAAATAAGCCCTAGTTAAAGGGTAGGGCTTATTTGGGGGGTAGGGCTTATATTGCAGCCATCACCGACAATCACGCTAGGTCTTATTTTCGGGGAAACAGGGTAGTAAAAGTCAGGAGCTGCAGTATTTGTAGATGCTGTCTTTTAATTTTTTTCCCCAAGGCGGAAACTCCGCTTTAAAAACAATAGGTTTTTGCTTGTTGTGCATTTTTGAGCTTCGAACTACAAAATGCTCAAGTGTGAACGGGGCCTAAACCTTGCAGTGCAGGTGGAGCCCCCAATGCAAAGGATCTTTTTTTTTTTTTTCTTTTGCTTAGAGCTGGGTTTTACATTTCCCTTTTTTTTACCTACCGTATATACTCGAGTATAAGTCGAATTTTTCAGCACATTTTTTTGTGCTGAAAGTGCCCCCATCGACTTATACTCGAGTCAAGCACTTTTCTGCAGCAAAAAATTTCATTTTCCGAACCGACTTTGGGGCCCCGTATCTCAGGGCCCCTTGGTGCTAGGAACCCCAAATTTGGTGTGCAAACCCAGTGGAACTGGTTTCACAACATATCCAAAGCTGGGGTTCCTAGCACCAAGTGGCCCCGAGATAGGGGGCCCCAAAATCGGTTTGGAAAATGTCATTCTCTGCTGCAGAAAAGTGCTTGACATTTTCTGAACCAACTTTGCGGCCCCATATCTCAGGGCCACTTGGTGCTAGGAACCCCAAATTTGATATGCAAACCCAGTGTAACTGGTACCATAACATATCCAAAGCTGGGGTTCCTAGCACCAAGTGGCCCTGAGATACGGGGCCCCAAACCTATTTCAGAAAATGTCATTCTCTGCTGCAGAAAAGTGCTTGACATTTTCTGAACTGATTTTTGGGGCCCTGTATCTCGGGGCCACTTGGTGCTAGAAACCTCAGCTTTGGATATTTTATGGTGCTAGTTCCACTGGGTTTGCACACCAAATTTGGGGTTCTTAGCACTAAGTGGCCCAGAGATACGGGGCCCCAAATTCGGTCAACTGTGTCCATCTGCAGCAATGTCATTTCAGGACCCTTTAGGTCCAGAGACCCCAAATTTTGGCTGCAGCTAGGGAACATCTAGGAACCCTTAACTACCGAGTTTGAAGTTCAGGGGACCTATGGCTGCAAATGAGCACAGTGAGGCATGCAAATGGGCACAGTGAGGCTGCAAATGGGCATTGTTGACCCTCTTTTCCACTTACAGTAGCTGTGCATTTCTCACTCTCGTCTTATACTCGGGTCAATAAGTTTTTCCAATTTTTTTGTTTTAAATTAGGGCCTCGACTTATACTCGGAACGACTTATACTCGAGTATATACGGTATATTCGAAAATGACTGCTAGGATGAAGCTGATTGCTATGGACCACGTTTCCTCTCACCTGATTATAGAGCCCCGCTGTGCCCTACTGCTGCGGATGCAGAGCAACAAGCTAGCCAAACCACCATTGATGTGGATATAAATAGCTGGACTGAAAAAGATGATTCACCTCCGTGGTCACTGAGAGGGACAAGAGCGTGTAGATGAAATAAATACTACTCTATGTTCATGTGAGTCAGTTCCTGATTCCAGCATAAAGTATAGACCTGTTGCTGCATTTAGGGTAAGCGTGCTATTAAAAAGACACGCATGCATTGTCTGGAATAAACGAGGTTGTATGAAGATAATTGTATAGATTTAAAAGGCAATTTGCTTACAAACTTATCTCTTGTGTGTGAGCTACTAAGTGTTATGGCCTGTCTCCATAAAGATACTCGGGCTAGTATCATCTCATTAAGATTACAAAGTAACCAAACAAAGGTTTCGTTTTTCGTTTTTTTTTTTTTTTTAAGCTCATATTTAAAGCAAGCTACCGGTAATTAAAGATTTAGCTGCCCAGGCGATTGTTCACTTTGCAGATTTTCTTCTCCCTGCCTCTCCTTATGGCAGGAGTATGAAAATGGGAATAGTCATTCTGATTAAAGTTGGCTATATATACTGGATGGAAGTGGGCTTAATTATGTTCTAGCTAGTGCCAACCCTAAGTTGCAGTTTGCAGAAACGCACTAGAGTCCATTTAACATGGTTTCCTACGGTACACGTTCACATCTATGTGTTTTTAAGCTGGTGCGCTTTTTGGAAGGGGTCAGGGACTTTTATTTTTCCTGCAGCAGATTGCTTTTGCGTATAATAGACTTCAATGGACCCGCACCAAAAGTGTTACGTTTTTGATGCGTTTTTACATGCGTTTTTGCTTTTTTTAATCTCCATAACAAACTGTGTATAGCTGGTTGTTGGGAAGCTGGCCGCCGCGTCCTTTAGTTGATGAATTATCAGCTGTCAGGGGGGTTCCCCCCCTGACAGCTGAATGTAAAAACAAAAATTGCCGGCAATAAAAAAAAATCGTCAAAAAAACGGCGTGGGGTCCCCCCCCCTCAATACATACCAGGCCATTTGGGTCTGGTATGTATTTTGAGGGGAGCCCCACACCAAATTTTTTTTTTCTTTAAATTGGCGGGTCCCCTGGAAAATCCATACCAGACCCTTATCCAAGCATGCAGCCTGGCAGGTCAGGAAAGGTAGGGGACGAGCGAACACCCCCCCTGAACCATAACGGGCCACATTTCCTCAACATAGGGGGGTGCTTTGGGGCAGAGGGACATGGGCCTCATTCCCACAACCTGGGGTGGTACTTTGGGGCAGAGGGACATGTTGATGGGGACAAGGGCCTCATCCCCACAACCGGGGGTGGTACTTTTGGGCAGAGGGACATGTTGACAGGGACAAGGGCCTCTTCCCCACAACCCTGGCTGGTGGTTGTGGGGGTCTGCGTGCAGGGGACTTATTCAGAATCTGGAAGCTCCCAGATCCCCCCTCCCCCCAATTCACCAACAAAGTGTAAAATGTGGGTAAAGACACAACACAAGTTTTTTACAAGTCCTTTATTAAAAAAGAAAAATGTCATTCACAACGCCTGTTGCCACCACCGACCTGGAAAAAATAAAAAAGCTTCGCTCGTGCCAAAGGCTCCTGCCATCTGGCCTTTCCTGTCGTCTTGACAGTTCTTAAATAGCTAATAGCCACCAGGTGATGTCATCAGGTGGTCCCATGCCTTGTGACATCATCAACCGGGGCCTGCTGGGCCGCCAACGTCACTGGGGCCGGGGCCCTTATCTATTTACTAATGCTAGCCGCATAAGGATTAAAAATAATCTATGTTGATTGAGAGAATGAAGTTCCACTTTCAAGAAAAGGACATTTTTGTATTTTTTCTTTTTTTTTATTTTTTTTTTATCCCTAACCACAATAAGAAGGAAAGAAATGATGTATAAAACACATGATCTTCTCCCTTTTTGCCCCTCCCCCCTGAAATGTTTCAACTTTTCACTTTTGGAACATGGCACTCTAAAAATGTTCTTTGGTGTCTTCTATAACATTTTTAGAATTTGTGGCTTAAAATGAATCTGTTTTAGAGACGTGTTTTAAATGTAAAAAGCATGTTTTAAACTAGTTCAGAGATGACATAATAGTGATTGCAGTAGAGCCTGGTCCCGTGGGACATATGGGGAACATGCTTGGCCAAGGATTCGCTTGTTCAGCAGTGATGTATCCCTGAAAATTATAATGTTGGCAACTCTGCTATGGGGCAATAGAGACGGCCTCAGATAACCTTAGAAGAAAAGTACGGAGGGGGAAAAAAAAAAAAGTTTAGTGTCTATTCATTGAGCTTTTTGAATTATATCCATGTTTAAAGTAAATTTTGATGGGATTTTCTACCTGATCTTATAATTGTAAATGTGTATAGAGATCTGAAGTTTAGGCATTATAGGGGGTTTATCCACTACAATAGTTCTGTCTAAAGCTGGTCCAAATTTTAGACGTTTGTAGAAAATTAATTGGTCAGAACATTCTTTCTTGCCGTTGTTGAGTCAACGAATTTCACTTGAAAACCTTTAAAATTGCTGTGGAGATGCCCAAAGCTCCACCGGTACTTGAATGCGGTGCTTGGAACGCTTAATCAGGTGTTCCAGACAACCGTCCCCTGAGACCCAATTCAGTGTATCTTCTGGAAGAGGTTATCCCGGAGGAAGTGGTGAGAATAAGCATTCTCTATTGTTCCAAGCCCGTAAACTCATCCTGCTGGGATGGAAATCGATCTCACCACCCACAGTCGCCTCATGGATAACACACATGGGGAACACCTTGATCAAGGAAAGATATATATATATATATACCAACACAGGGGAAGCCCAGGTAGATTAAAAAGAATCTGGTCACCATGGCTAGACACCCCTGGACTAAGCCTCAAGGAACTGGTGATGTCCAGAGTCATGCATGGTCTTACGGGAGGAGCCCAATAAGCTTGAAATGTTCAACACCAGCTGAAACATTTGAGTGCATGTACCTCCAATATATTGTGAACCTGAAGGTCCTGATTACAAGATAAATGTGAAGATCGCTAAGATGACCACGAAATGTAAATGTAACCATAATGCTAATGCATGGCTTGTACATTGGAAATTGTTTAAACTTGTTCAATAAACACCTTTTTGATTAAAAAAAAAACTTTTTAAAATTTGGTGCAGATCTCTACTTGTCCCAGGTTCCAATAAAATATGTACAATTTTTCCTAACGAAAACCACAGTTGGAATTTCGTTGGAGAAAAAATTTCCATCCTGCTCCTTGGAATTTTCTTATCACTACAGACATCAATTTTGCCCCACCAACCAAGAAAAAAATCTAACAAATGTTTGGAAAATGACAATTGTAGGACAGCAGGAAAGGAGAGTGGGTCCCAGGCAGGGGCGGACTTATAACTCATGGGGCCCCCGGGCAATAGGAGATTATGGGGCCCCCAGGCAATCAGAGATTATGGGTCCACACAGTATACACACACACAGTATACAATCACACAGTATACACATACATGTACACACAGTATACACAGACAGATGTAAAAAAAACACAGATTTATACATACTGTCCCTGGTTTTACTGAGGCTGGCAACCCTGATGGGGCCCCCTAGTGGCCCAGGGCCCTCGGGCAGTGCCCTAATCGCTCAATGGTCAGTCCGCCCCTGGTCCCAGGGGACAGTGGCTGATGTTGGCCCCATAACGTTCGCACCCTAAAATGGCTGGACTATACCGGTACAGATAAACAGAGATAGACAATTTATATAAAAGGAATTTATTACAAAAAAGAAATACATAGTATACTTATTAAAATGCAAAACAGAAATTCAGGGTTCCCCAAAGAATATCTGTTGATTACAAAGTATAGACTGGTCTGGTTCTCGACTAGTTTCACGATATTATCACTTCCTCAGGAGGACGCAATTGTAGGACAGCATTTTATTGGCATAAAGCTGGCCATACGCTGCTCAGATTTCAGTTCATTCATGCTGGTTCGGCCAAAATTGGAGCAGTGTATGGTCCCTGCTATACTCAACAGAGTTTTATCCGTTCAATTGACCTTGGTCAAAGTATGTTAGAAAATTGTCAGTCGAACAGTGACCGTTGTTGGGGTATTCTGACAGCCGCCGTCAATGGCTATCAGAATACAATAGCCCGGCAGGCGTGTATTTGTCCATCTGTGCTGTTTAGTTATATGGAAGAATCTTTTAGTGTATGCCCAGCTCTATAATAGCTGCTTGTGTCTCAGATGTGCCTTTACTACATCTTTGTACTGGGGCCTATGTGGGTGCCATGCATGGGCCCCTGCAATGCTTTCCCCTGACCTCAGGTCCATACGGAGTTACAGACCTGGGGGGAGAAAGTAAGAATGAATTACTGAGCCGATCTCCAACTTCCTCACTGAGTCCCATCTGCCACAAGTGGTACTTGTAGTAAATAAATGTAAAGAATAAGAGACTTGGATAACCAGATTTTCCTGGAACATGCACCCCAAAACTCTGGAATTTTGTTTTTTTTTTTTGGAGGGGAGAGGGCTCGGTGTGGGCTTTGAGGATGGTGTTTTAGCCTGCAAAGCATTGCAACCATGATCAGTGGAATTCAGATGCAATGATCTGGCCCATGCAGACTCTTCCTCCAGCTCCAAATCAAGGTACAGACCTGCAGTTACAAAGCTGGAGGAAGTATCTATGGACTGCAAGTGTGGTGATCCATTGAAAACTACAGTCTCTGCTGCAGTGGAAGATGGTACTTGTAGTTTTTTTCATTCGCCACCAGATTATGTAAGTGTAAGGTCTGTGAACTCTGACCATGTTTTATGTTGCACCTTAAGCCCCCGTTCACGCAGAATGCAGCTTTGAAATTGTGCGACTTCACTTGAAATTACACAATTGCAAAGCTGCATGTCAGTGCGACTTCAGGTGCGACTTGTGCATGAAGTTGCACAGATGTAAAATCGCCAAAAATAGTGCAGGAACTACTTTTTCAAATTGATGCGGCATCGCAAAGTCGCGTCGCACCGATTTGAACAGTTCTATTGCCGACAATAGGGTGCGACTTTGCATGACAAATTGCATGCGTGTGAATGGGGGCTTAATATGAGTACAACATGAAACAATAAAAAAAAAAAAAGTCTGTGGAAAAGTCTGTTGGACTCCTCCGCTGTCAGGATACACTGATCAGTGGCGGCCTGTCCAAAGAGCAGCCCCCTGATCTACATACAGGACTATGGATTCCAATGCACTGAGGGGGGATGTTTTTTTGAAGCACATGATTAGAGCCAGAGGGTCTAGTAGGCTAAAAAAAAGGGTGGGCTCCCACCGTGCTCCCACTCAGTTATGTGAGATGGCGAATGAATATTAGCTATTTTCACACTAAATCTCCTCCCCGCCAATCAAGAAGTGGGTCTGAGACCTGTTTCCTGATTGGCGAAAACGTCAGGCGATCCTATTGGACGTCTAGAGCTTAACAGGAAGAGAGTGGAGACGCACGGCAGAAGCCACTGTGGAGGAGCAGACACCGGAGCCGCTGCTCGCACCTCACAACCCGCCGTGCTGGAGGGGACACTGGAGAGGCTTCTCACGCCACCTAGATGGGGGTGGCCCGCCGTGCCTGCTGGAGGGGACAATAGAGCTGCTGCCCGCAATCCACCGCCTAGATTCGCTAGTGCCGCGTCGCCGGGGGGGGGGGTTTGGTAGTGGCGCGCCGCCGGCGGGGGGTGGTGGTATTTTTGCTGCCCACCCACCCCAAAAAAAACACCAGCCGCCACTGGCTGCAGCCAATAGGCTAACCAACATTTTCCAGCAAGCCTGTTTGTGAACAGTCAGTCAGTAGATCGGCTTCTCTCGATCAGGACCAGCTATAGCTGGATTGAAGTTTGGCCTATTCCTGCTTAAACCAGACAAATTTTGAACCATCTATGGCCAGCGTGCTGCATGAAAAAAAAAAATTAACCCGATTCCCCCATCCACACATTCGAATTCGAATCCTCGCTGTAAGACTCCCTCGCTATCGGAATACAATCAGCTTTTATCCTTCAGGGGGATTTGAAAAGAATTTGATCTAACTTGTTCAACTACAAAGTCCACACATGGATCGAAATACGTCTGGTCCCCGCTGAACCAGCCAAATTTCCATCCATCGATGGCCACCTTTTAGCTTTTAAGCCTAGGTTCACGTGTGTACGATGTATGAACCAGTGCGATTACAGCGGCGGTTCCCGCATCGCATCTCTCCCGCAGGCAGCTCACACTGCCCTCTACGAACCGCTACGGGTGTCAATACAATGTTAAAGGGTTTGTAAACCCTCAAGGTTTTTCACCTTAATGCATTCGATGCATTAAGGTGAAAAACCTTCTGTGCTGCAGCCCCTCAGAGTCCCCCATTTAATTACCTGAACCCGGTCTTTCCATTGACGGGGACGAGCAGAGCAGCTCCAACCAGTGTCTCAGGTCCTGATTGGATAGAGCCTCCCACTGCTGTCAATCAGATCCAATGACGTGGGACCTGGGGGGGGGGGGGCGGGGTAGAGTCTTGCTGTCTGTGTCAATGGAGGGGTAGGCTCGATTCACACAGGAGCAACACGACTTCAGCGCGACTTCAACGCGGCTTCAGCGCGACTTCAGCGCGACTTTAGCAAATTACAACGCGACTTGAAGTCGCCTCCATGACAGGCGACTTCGGCTGTGGCCAATCACAGGACAATCAGCTCTCTGGGAGGGAGGGGTTTGCCTGGGCAAACGAAAGTTTTTGCCTGCAAAGTCGCTTGACTTAAGAGAGAGATCCGACTTGGAGGCGACTTCCATTGATTTCTATGGTACAGGTCGCCTACCAAGTCGGATCCAAGTAGTACAGGGAGTACGCTCTGAAGTCGGAGCGACTTCAGTAGTGTCTATTAAGACGCTCCCATTCACTCCCATTGAATCTCTTTCTGAGGCGACTTGGGGCGACTTGAGGGCGTACAAGTCGGATCCCAAGTCGTCGCAGTGTGAACCGAGCCGTACTCGAGAAGAGGAGGAGCCAGGAGTGCCGCGGAGGGACCCCAGAAGAGGAGGATTGGGGCCACTGTGTGCAAAACCAACTGTACAGAGGAGGTAAGTATAACAAAACAAACCTTTACATATCCTTTAATGACAACCTCAGATCGGTTCACAAATCGCAGTGCAAACTGTGAACTCGCACAGAAATCAGATCGCATAGGGGAGAACACCAATCCGATTTCAGTGGGGGGGGGGGGCGTTCCTGCACTTTTTTTCTGCAAATCAAATGCGAGTTCAGCCATACAACTGTATGGCTGAACTCGCACTGCACAGACATCGCATGTGATCGGCACCTGAATGTAATAGATCTTCAGATTGGGTGTAGCATTGCAAAGCAGGAATCGGAGCCTGTGTGTATATAATGAACAGATATGAACGCCCCCTGGGGTAGTGTCATTACAATCTATACACAGAAACAAGGTTTTTAAAACATTAACATACATTGGTAAGATGGTTTACGACAGACTGACTGTCTTCAGTGAATATCTAATAGAATAGTCTTTGAAAAGGCCATAAATTCCCTTTAACAATAATGAAATTAAGAAGCTTTGTCTCCAAGAGCTAATCTGTCACCTCTTGTGTAGAAGATGTTATCTAGTCAGTCAGGTAACACTGCGGTTAACCTTTCAGTCATTGTCATTTGCATTTATATGGCTTAGATAAGTTATGGCTGGACGTGCAAAGACAAGACAATATGAGGCCGGGGACAGAGAGTGGCACAGGATGTGGTGGTACCAGTGACGGCTGGTGCTCAAAATTTTTTTTTTGGGGGGGGGGGGCGCAAAAAAAACAAAAAAATTCTGAAAAATATTGAAAAAACCCATCAAATGCAGCCACTTGTGCCCCATCAAATGCAGCCACTTGTGCCCCATCATATGCAGCCACTGTGCCCCATCAAATGCAGCCACTGTGCCCCATCAAATGCAGCCACTGTGCCCCATCATATGCAGCCACTTGTGCCCCATCATATGCAGCCACTTGTGCCCCATCAATTGCAGCCACTTGTGCCCCATCAAATGCAGCCTCTTGTGCCCCATCATATGCAGCCACTGTGCCCCATCAAATGCAGCCACTTGTGTCCCATCAAATGCAGCCACTGTGCCCCATCATATGCAGCCACTTGTGCCCCATCATATGCAGCCACTTGTGCCCCATCAATTGCAGCCACTTGTGCCCCATCAAATGCAGCCACTTGTGCCCCATCAAATGCAGCCACTTGTGCCCCATCAAATGCAGCCACTGGTGCCCCATCAAATGCAGCCACTGGTGCCCCATCAAATGCAGCCACTGGTGCCCCATCAAATGCAGCCACTGGTGCCCCATCAAATGCAGCCACTGGTGCCCCATCAAATGCAGCCACTGGTGCCCCATCAAATGCAGCCACTTGTGCCCCATCAAATGCAGCCACTGTGCCCCATCATATGCAGCCACTGTGCCCCATCATATGCAGCCACTGTGCCCCATCATATGCAGCCACTGTGCCCCATCATATGCAGCCACTGTGCCCCATCATATGCAGCCACTTGTGCCCCATCATATGCAGCCACTTGTGCCCCATCAAATGCAGCCACTTGTGCCCCATCAAATGCAGCCACTTGTGCCCCATCAAATGCAGCCACTTGTGCCCCATCAAATGCAGCCACTGTGCCCGCCTGCTCGCTGTCTGCCCGGCACTTACCCCATCTTGGTGGGGGATCAGGCAGCGGGTGACGGTGGCGAGCTATGGGATAATGGGATGAGCAGCGGGTCAGGCTGCGGCTCCTGTGTCCTCCATTTGTCTCTTCTTCCTTCTGCTAGGTGTCCAATCGGAGCGCCTGTGCCCTCAGCCAATCAGGTGACGGGTATTAGACCCCCGCCTCCTGATTGGCTGAGAGGCGGTTCAGTGTTAGAAAAGCGAATATTCATTTGCTTTTCTAACACACCTGGGTGGGCTCCGAGCGCAATGATTTGCGCTCCGAGTCCACGTTTTTTTAAGCCTATTAGCCTCTGGCTCTAATCAGGTGCTTCAAAAAAAACACCCCCGCTGCTGTAATTCAGGCGCCCGGCATCCGAAAAGGGGCCGGATGCCTGAATAGGGGGTGGCTACAGTGGTCATGTATATATTCCATGCAATGCATGAATCTATCCATTCTACACAGTGGGTGGTGTAACAGAAGGGGCAGTGCCCGTGCGCCCCTAATGGACGCACCGCCACTGGGTTGTACTAATTGTAGGTTAAGAATTTTCATTAACCTGCATACGTTTCTCTTTTCGTTTGTTAAATATATCACTAAAAATGTTTTTAGTGACATATAAAATAATATAATAAAATAATGACTCTCTGTGTTGTGGCGATTAGTATAGGGGGGGATTGTTGGTGATTTAACAAAAGACAACTGGGCAGGGCTGACACCACTCAGTCCACAACAATTCGGTGTGTTGTCAGCCCAACACAGGGCTTAGGAGTTGGGTGCATTTCTGGCAGATCAGTGGGTCTTTTCCTGTATATAAAAGTATAAGACACGGGGAAATGTGAATGTATTGCCAATAAGTGCACTGGATGTTTTTTTCTTATGTTGCCTGTTATAAGCAGGACATAATATTGACAGTGAAGTTGTAGCTTGAAGAATTGTCTGATGTATCAGGATCTCTGACTCTCATTGTGTTCCGGCAGTTCTGGAAGTCCCCAATAATCGCAAGCGCTGCTGAAATCAGGAGTATAACTTGTGATTATTGAGTCACTTTTGGCTACCCGTTGGACTGCACATGCGCGACGCCGCCATATGCATTCCAACACTTTGGCAATCTGCGCTTGCACAGAATTTTGTGGCCACGCACCCTGAGTCCAGGTTCAAGCCCCTCCATCCAAGTGGACATAGAGTTAGATTATAATAATGCCGAGCGAAGTGAGGCTGTGCCCGAAGCGTGGCGAGCGAAGCGAGCCTGCGAGGGGCCCTGTGGCAAAGTGGTCTTACAACAGTGTTGGAACGCACATGGTGTCGCGCATGCGCACTCCAGCGGGTAGCAAAATGTGATGGGTAGCCAAATGTGACGTGACGGCCCCCCTGGCCTGTTCCCTTTTTTTGGATGTGTAAAAGGTAAGAGTTTATTAGATAAAATGGCGTTCATAGATTTCAGTTACATACACTGATTTACTGTGATGAATCGGCAGATCCAGGGGACTGATAAATATACTCACTGGCCACTTTATTAGGTACACCTTGCTAGTACCGGGTTGGACCCTCTTTTGCCTTCAGAACTGCCCTAATTCTTCATGGCATAGATTCAACAAAGTGTTGGAAACATTCCTCAGAGATTTTGGTCCATATTGACATGATGGCATCACGCAGTTGCTGCAGATTTGTCAGCTGCACATCCATGATTCAAATCTCCCATTTCACTACATCCCAAAGGTGCTCTATTGGATGAGATCTGGTGACTGTGGAGGCCATTGGAGACCATTGGAGTACAGTGACCTCATTGTCATGTTCAAGAAACCAGTGGTGAGATGATTTGAGCTTTGTGACATGGTGCATTATCCTGCTGGAAGGAGCCATCAGCAACAATAATCAGGAAGGACGTTGTGTTTAAAAGATGCTCAATTGGTACTAAGGGGCCCAAATTGTGCCAAGAAAATATCCCCCACACCATTACACCACCACCAGTCTGAACCGCTGAAACAAGGCAGGATGGGTCCATGCTTTCGTGTTTACGCAAAATCCTGACCCTACCATATAATTGTCGCAGCTTAAATCGAGACTCATCAGACCAGGAAACATTTTTCCAATCTTCTATTATCCAATGTTGGTGAGCCTGTGTGAAATGTAGCCTCAGTTACCTGTTCTTAGCTGACAGGAGTGGCACCCGATGTGGTCTTCTGCTTCTGTAGCCCATTTGCTTCAAGGTTGGATGTGTTGTGCATTCAGAGATGGTATTCTGCATACCTTGGTTGTAACGAGTGGTTATTTGATTCTCTTTCTATCATCACAAATGCCCATTCTCCTCTGACCTCAAACATCAACAAGTCATTTTTGTCCACACAACTGCCGCTCACTGGATATTTTCTCTTTTTTGGACCATTCTCTGTAAACCCGAGAGATGGTTGTGTGTGAAAATCCCAGTAGATCAGCAGTTTTTGAAATGCTCAGACCGGCCCGTTTGGCACCAACAACTGTGCCACATTCAAAGTCCCTTAAATCCCCTTTCTTCCCCATTCTGATGCTCGGTTTGAACTTCAGCAAGTCATCACCACCATGTCTAGATGCTTGAACGCATAGTTTCTACCATGCTGATTAGCAATTTGTGTTACCAGGCAATTGAACAGGTGTACCTAATAAAGTGGCTGGTAAGTGTATATGCTACTTAAAGAGGAGTTCCACCCAGGGGGTCCATTAAAAAAAAAAAAATTAAGTCAGCAGCTACAAATACTGCAGCTGCTGACTTTTAATTGGACACTTACCTGTCCCTGGGTCCAGCAATGCGGGGGATCGAAGCCCCGCCTGTCCCCCCCCCCCCCCTCCGCTTGTCGGTGCCGGCATTTCAACTGTGGGCGCCGGGCTGTGGCTTCACAGCCTGGCACCCACTGCGCATGCGTGAGCGGCGCCGCGCGCCGTGATTGGCCGCTCAATCACCTGGGACCTGTAAGGGGTCCCAGATGATTGACAGGAGGGAGGGAGCAGAGCGGAGCCCTTCCTGTGCCGAGGGGGAAGTGATGTCACCAGCCCAGGCAAAGGAAGAGGCAGACTACGAGGGACCCCCTAGCAACAGGTATTTAGAGGTAAGTAAAAAAAAAAAAAAATATCCAAATGATTTTTTGTTTGTTTTTTTAGAATTTTTCAGGTATTTTTGTATTTTTGGGTGGAACCCCACTTTAATGATTTTGTAGATCACTGATATCTCATATACGCGTTAAAACTTGCAGGGTTTGTTAAGGGCCTTTTCACATAGGTGGCCAAGCTATGGTTTTGACCCCATCGGTTGCCCACCTTAATTATTACAGATACTTGTATAGCGCTGTCAATTTACACAGCCTCGTCCCCCACTGCCACAATCTGTCCCTGCTTCTTCTGAGTCCAGTGATGGTCCTCTACAACCTCTGGACAGCTACTGCAGATGCACAGGAGTTACGTTGTCCTTGACACTTGGATATTTTTTCATCATGCCGAAAATCGAGCTGGGGTGCACATTGCATTGCGCACTCGCCTTACAGTATACACACAAGACAAGTTACCAGGAGGCGTGGAAAAGGTTTTAGGGGGGAAAAAAATGCATATTTCTTCTATCTTTCTTCTGCTCAAACTCATTAACTCCTGGTGATTTTTTTTTTTTTTTTTTTTTCAGGACTTTATTTCTGCTTTAAATAGTATTTGCTTCCCCAACAAATCTTTTACAAATTACACTATTTTTACAGTACGCTTTATCAAAAGGATACTGGTAATACCCTCCAGAAATTCCTGGAAGAACTGGAACTTCCAACTGTCATCACATCATATGGAACTTATGCACAAACCATTTACATGTGATGAGATCTCTACACAAATTTCCAGGACCAGTTGGACTTCCAAATGGATGCTATAAAAAATGTACTATCTCCTAGTAGCCCCCTTGACTTTATATTTTAATCACTTGAGGAGTAGTGAGTATATCTTACCTACAGAAAATAGGGCCTTTTATTAGTGTAATACCCAAATTAAGTAAAGACTCCACGTAGATATACAGTTGAGGGAGGACTCTACTATTGCTGACTGCTGGAGGATCTATTCATGCTGACTGCTAGGAGATCTATTGTTGCTGGGGGTACTGTATATTGTTGTAGGGGATCAATTGTTGCTGGGGGGGCCTATTGTTGCATGCTGTATGGGTATTTCTTTTACTGCTTTACTCGTTATCAACACATTCCATACAAATTACTTAGCATTACAAAATTATACTTGTTTCCAGTGGCGGCTGGTTCTCAATTTCTTGGGGGTGGGGGGTACTGTAAACCCCCCACGGGAGACGGACGGCTCAGGTGCAGTGACCCCGCTCATCAGCGATGACAGTCCCCTCACCTGTTCACATGCAGATGCACACCATCCACGTCCTCCGGATGAGTCAATCTCCGAACACAGCAACTCCAGCAGTGGCGGCTGGTGGGTGGGTCAGTCGGGCTTCCTGTGCGTCTCCTCCACTGCATCACGGCAGCCGTGCGTCTCTTCCCTCCTCCTCCTAGGCCAATAAATGGGTCTCAGGAGCCGTTTCCTAAATTTGCCGGGAGGAGAATCAGTCTGATAATATCAAATATTCATTCGCTATTGTCACTTGGTGGGCTCAGGGTGTAGTGCTCTGCGCCCGAGCCCACCCTTTTTTGAACCCTTTTAGAGCCTCTGGCTCTAATCACGTGCTTAAAAACAAAAAAAAAACCCCATTGGAATCCATGCTTCTGGTGCCCCGCATGTAGATTAGGGGGCTGGACGCATGGATGGGGGGGCGGTACACCTGTGCCCGTAATGGAGCGGCTGCCACTGCTTGTTTCTGTATTTCCTAAAAGGGGTAATGCTGGGAGGTGGGTAGGAGGTGGAACCAAGAGACAGTGCTCAGAGGTGGGTAGGGGGCAAAGACAAGGGGACTCAAAAGTGAAGAGTACCTGCACCTATTCTCTGAAAAAAAAAGTCCTGGTTATCACCCTGTCACATACGCTTCTGGTGGAAACTACAAGCAGCCATACTTGCACACAATGCTCAGGCATGGTCCACTGTTGTCATGATTAGGAAGCTGCTCCAGAACAATGATGTGCAGATGAAGGTGGAGCTGGTGCACGTAGACAAGAAGTGGCTTAAAGAGACTGGAGGTGATCAGTAGCACTAAGATGCAAAAAATCTGCAGAAACAATGAACACAGTGTAAAAAAACATGGCAGTTGCTTAAACTAAATGTCATTATTTGGGGTTTACATCTTCTTAAACCTTTTTAATATGAGCATAAGTTTTTTTTGAATTATGCATTTTTAAATCAAATTTGTAATGGCCAAGTATTTAGCAGTCTTTTTACTAGTGTTCCTTTTTTTCTTTTATTTCAGGTTTCTTCGAACCCATCAAAATGAAGCAGTGCTTTTTCAATGAAAGCATCTCATTCTTCTACAATAATAGCGGGAAAGAATTATCGACGATATGGAGACCGAAAGATGCTCTGGTGGTCGGATTGGGACTAACCGTGTGTGTCTTTGTGCTGTTGACCAACACCTTGGTTATAACAGCCATTATAATCAACAAACGCTTTCACTACCCTATCTACTATCTCCTAGGGAATCTGGCGGCCGCTGATTTATTCGCTGGAGTGGCCTACACTTATCTCATGTTCCATACTGGACCACGGACGCTCAGCCTGACTGTGAAAACATGGCTGCTCCGCCAGAGCTTACTGGACACTAGCTTGACAGCTTCTGTGGCCAATCTGTTGGCCATAGCTGTGGAGCGACACCAGACAATATTTACTATGCAGCTTCATAGTAAGATGTCCAACCAGCGGGTTTGCATCCTCATAGCCTGTATATGGCTTGCGGCGCTGTTACTGGGACTTATACCATCTTTCGGCTGGCACTGCGTTTGTGATATCCAGACTTGCTCACGGATGGCCCCCTTGTACAGTCGGAGTTATCTCATCTTTTGGGCGGTATCCAACTTGGTGGCCTTTCTGATTATGATGGTGGTATACATGCATATCTTTATATACGTCAAGAGGAAGATGGTGAGGATGTCTAAGCACACGTCATTCAATCCAAAATACCGGGAGACCATGTACAACTTAATGAAGACAGTGTTCATCATTTTAAGTAAGTACTGCCTAGTGATTGTTGAAGTTAAAGTGGTGTTCCGGCCGAAATTATACTTTTTAAATAAAAATACCCCTATAATACACAAGCTTAATGTATTCTAGTAAGTTAGTGTGTAAACTAAGGTCTGTTTTGTTAGTTTATAGCAGTAGTTTGTTATTTTATAAACTTGCAGCAGGCCGTGGCCATCTTAAGTGTGGGCATCTGAAGCCAGACTGTATTTCTTCCTGGATCTCATCCTTGCAGATCTCGCACATGCTCAGTGCAGCACAAGCAGTGTAATAGGTTTCAGGTCAGGTTTCCATAGCAACGTCAGTGTCAGAGGAAGTTGCCACCCCTTCCCAGAAGGCATTGCAAACAGGAAATGATGCGATGGGCCACGGCCAGGGAGGAGGAAGTGAAAAATGAATACAGCAGATATACAGTAAATGCTGAGAAAAAAAATATAAAAAATATCCAATTCGTTTACAGTGCACAGTTTAGTGAGGGATGCTGAAGAGTTGTAAAAGTGGGTGGAACTCCACTTTAAGTAGAAGTAAACCCAAAACCCAATATATGTTGAGCAGGTTTATGACATTTCAAAAGAAATTTTCGATACTTCTACATCTGCAGCTATATTTAAAATAATAGCTGGTGATCCTGCTTAGAAGGTCCTTATTCATATTGTGGCAGGGCGAAGCTGTGCCACTGTTTTAATATGGTGGTCTGGGCCAGGTTTTCCAGGAAACGGGCACACTAATGATGCAGGTGTATGCTGCATTAATCTTGGAGCAAAAGTTAGAACTCAGGGCCCACCCTCCTGAAAGGGTCAGTGTGTAAAGGGAGCTGTGAGAGGCGCATGTCTGCATCGTACTGTCCAGGTCAGGACGGACAAAGGCCCCAGCCTGTGAAGGATGTAGACACTGTTTGGCTGACAATTCTTCACCTGGCTTATTCAATGTTTCAGTCAAAGTTTGTTGAGGGCCACGAACAGCTTGAATTTTGAAATTCAAGCAGAGTATAGACAGCTTTAAAGTGGCCATTTCAACCCACACAATGCAGTTATGGTCCCTTGTTGTCACCATTAGGAAATGCTATGCAGCCTTTGCAAGAGTGCATGTAGACAGCAAGTGGCTGCAAAGGGACTGCAAGCGATCAGTAGCACCGAGATGCAACAAAGGATGAAAAAAGGGCGAAAGAAGCATTATAATTAGGCGAAATGGCAATTACCTATGATATTTAATGATAGTAAGCTAAATGTTAGAGTTTACATCTACTTGCTTAGATTTTTTTATAGCTGCTTCCATCTACCAGGGGTGTTGGCATGCATGATAATAGGTTTCATTAAAAGTTACGAAGGTGTGGTGGGTGTATTACTCTATATCCCGCTAGTCACCTTAGATTTCTCCTGGAGATTAATGTGATTCAAACACCAAAAGACAACTCTGTGCTTTACTTCATTATGTGTAATGGAGCCTTGTGTATGTTTGTATATTGCCACTGTTGAGATTATTGGACAGTTTACATTTGTCAAGGTGTATCCAAACCCAGGAACATGTATGTTATATATTACAGCTTACCAGTAAGATGAGGTGGTCGTATTAGTTTTCTCTTTTTTTAAAGCCAAGCTTCAGGATCATAGTAGTCCCCTGACTCCCTCTCACTGAATGCTAGTTTGAAAAAAAAAACTTCCTAAATACCCTTTTTAACTTACCTTAAGGCCCCTTTCACACAGGCTGTCCAATCAGTTCCGCCTATCAGTTTTCCAGGTGGACCTGATCGGACCCTCCAGTCTCTTCTATGGTTGCAGTGGATATCAGTGGACACATGTCTGCTGACACCCGGCGCCATCCGATCCTGTCCGCCAAAAACAGATGGATGGTGGTCCTATTCCCTATACGTCCGGTGGACATTTCCATTTGATTGCAGAGTGGGACCTGTCATCCGCCTGCTCAGCGGGGATCAGCGGAGAGATCCCCCACTGAGCAAGCGAGTTCCCCTTAGCAGAGGTGCTCTTGTGAAAGGGGCCTAACTGCTTCCTGTCCATATATAAACATTCTGGATGGGAAGTGGTCATTAAAGCGGGGTTCCACCCAAAATTTGAACAATATCTGTATGTATTCTCTTCCTTGCCTAGATGCTGACATGCTGTTTAAAAAAATTTAAATCGCCGTAATTACCTTTTTATTTTTCTATTCTTCTTAGCACTTCCTGGTTCTCCTCCCATGGGAGTAGGCGTGTTTCTAGCCTCTCCCAGACTCCGCACAGACTCCTGGGAGCTAGTCTCAGGCTTCCCAGGATGCCACTGAGCATGTGCGGGAATGAGCAGTGAATGCTGGGAGCACAGCATTCACCACATCCAGGAAATAAATGCTTGTGGGCTTCAAATGCCCACAATGAAGATGGAAACCGCCTGCAGTGAATAATATAAGTTATTCTTTCTGACGAAATCTGCCACAGGCGGACATATTACACACAATATGTGAGTATGTAATGCTGAGAAGAAAAGTTTGTGAATGAACTCAAAAAAAAAAATTATAGATAGGTGGACCCCCGCTTTAACCACTTCAGCCCCGGAAGGATTTACCCCCTTCCTGACCAGAGCACTTTTTACAATTCGGCACTGCGTCGCTTTAACTGCTAATTGCGCGATCATGCAATGCTGTACCCAAACGAAATTTGCGTCCTTTTCTTCCCACAAATAGAGCTTTCTTTTGATGGTATTTGATCACCTCTGCCGTTTTTATTTTTTGCGCTATACACGGAAAAAGACCGAAAATTTTGAAAAAAAATGATATTTTCTACTTTTTGTTCTAAAAAAAATCCAATAAACTCAATTTTAGTCATACATTTAGGCCAAAATGTATTCGGCCACATGTCTTTGGTAAAAAAAATGTCAATAAGTGTATATTTATTGGTTTGCGCAAAAGTTATAGCGTCTACAAACTAGGGTACATTTTCTGGAATTTACACAGCCTTTAATTTATGACTGCCTATGTCGATTCTTGAGGTGCTAAAATGGCAGGGCAGTACAAAACCCCCACAAATGACCCCATTTTGGAAAGTAGACACCCCAAGGAATTTGCTGAGAGGCATGTTGAGCCCATTGAATATTCATTTTTTTTGTCCCAAGTGATTTAATAATGTCAAAAAAAAAAAAAAAAAAATTACAAAAAGTTGTCACTAAGTGATATATTGCTCACACAGGCCATGGGCATATGTGGAATTGCACCCCAAAATACATTTAGCTGCTTCTCCTGAGTACGGGGATACCACATGTGTGGGACTTTTTGGGAGCCTAGCCGCGTACGGGGCCCCGAAAACCAAGCACCGCCTTCAGGATTTCTAAGGGCGTACATTTTTGATTTTACTCCTCACTACCTATCACGGTTTTGAAGGCCATAAAATGCCCAGATGACATAAACCCCCCCCAAATGACCCCATTTTGGAAAGTAGACACCCCAAGCTATTTGCTTTGAGGCATGTTGAGTCCATGGAATGTTTTATATTTTGACACAAGTTGCGGGAAAGTGACAATTTTTTTTTTTTTTTTTTGCACAAAGTTGTCACTAAATGATATATTGCTCACACAGGCCATGGGCATATGTGGAATTGCACCCCAAAATTCATTTAGCTGCTTCTCCTGAGTACGGGGATACCACATGTGTGGGACTTTTTAGGAGCCTAGCCGCGTACGGGACCCCGAAAACCAAGCACCGCCTTCAGGATTTCTAAGGGCGTACATTTTTGATTTTACTCCTCACTGCCTATCACAGTTTCGGAGGCCATGGAATGCCCAGGTGGCACAAACCCCCCCCAAATGACCCCATTTTGGAAAGTAGACACCCCAAGCTATTTGCTGAGAGGCATGGTGAGTATTTTGCAGCTCTCATTTGTTTTTGAAAATAAAGAAAGACGAGAAAAAAAAATTTTTTTTTTCTTTTTTCAATTTTCAAAACTTTGTGACAAAAAGTGAGGTCTGCAAAATACTCACTATACCTCTCATCAAATAGCTTGGGGTGTCTACTTTCCAAAATGGGGTCATTTGGGGGGTTTTGTGCCACCTGGGCATTCCATGGCCCCCGAAACTGTGATAGGCGGTGAAGAGTGAAATCAAAAATTTACGGCCTTAGAAAGCCTGAAGGCGGTGCTTGGTTTTCGGGGTCCCGTACGCGGCTAGGCTCCCAAAAAGTCTCACACATGTGGTATCCCCGTACTCAGGAGAAGCAGCAGAATGTATTTTGGGGTGTAATTTCACATATTCCCATGGCATGTTTGAGCAATATATCATTTAGTGACAACTTTGCGCAAAAAAAAATAAAAAAAATAAAAAATTGTCTCTTTCCCGCAACTTGTGTCACAATATAAATTATTCCATGGACTCAACATGACTCTCAGCAAATAGCTTGGGGTGTCTACTTTCCAAAATGGGGTCATTTGGGGGGGGTTTGAACTGTCCTGGCATTTTATGCACAACATCTAGAAGCTTATGTCACACATCACCCACTCTTCTAACCACTTGAAGACAAAGCCCTTTCTGACACTTATTGTTTACATAAAAAAATAATTTTTTTTTGCAAGAAAATTACTTTGAACCCCCAAACATTATATATTTTTTTTAAAGCAAATGCCCTACAGATTAAAATGGTGGGTGTTTCATTTTTTTTTTTCACACAGTATTTGCGCAGCGATTTTTCAAACGCATTTTTTGGGGAAAAAACACACTTTTTTACATTTTAATGCACTAAAACACACTATATTGCCCAAATGTTTGATGAGATAAAAAAGATGATCTTAGGCCGAGTACATAGATACCAAACATGACATGCTTTAAAATTGCGCACAAACGTGCAGTGGCGACAAACTAAATACATTTTTAAAAGCCTTTAAAAGCCTTTACAGGTTACCACTTTAGATTTACAGAGGAGGTCTACTGCTAAAATTACTGCCCTCGATCTGACCTTCGCGGCGATACCTCACATGCATGGTGCAATTGCTGTTTACATTTGACGCCAGACCAACGCTTGCGTTCACCTTAGCGCGAGAGCAGGGGGGACAGGGGTGCTTTTTTTTTTTTTTTTTTTTTTTTTTATTATTATTATTTTTTTATCTTATTTTTAAACTGTTCCTTTCATTTTTTTTTTTTTTAAATCATTTTTATTGTTATCTCAGGGAATGTAAATATCCCCTATGATAGCAATAGGTAGTGACAGGTACTCTTTTTTGCAAAAATTGGGGTCTATTAGACCCTAGATTTCTCCTCTGCCCTCAAAGCATCTGATCACACCAAGATCGGTGTGATAAAATGCTTTCCCAATTTCCCAATGGCGCTGTTTACATCCGGCGAAATCTACGTCATAAAATGCTCGTAGCTTCCGGTTTCTTAGGTCATAGAGATGTTTGGAGCCACTCTGGTCTCTGATCAGCTCTATGGTCAGCTGGCTGAATCACCGGCTGCATTTTCAGGTTCCCTGTTGAGACAGGAGAGCCAGAGAAAAACACGGAAGATGTTGGGGGGGGGGGGCATTCCCTCCCACTGCTTGTAAAAGCAGTCTAGAGGCTAATTAGCCACTAGGATTGCTTTTACATGAAAGCCGACCGCTGGCTGAAAAGAATGATACCAAGATGATACCTAAACCTGCAGGCATCATTCTGGTATAACCACTCAAAGTCGTGAATGGCATACCTGAAGACAAAAAAATGGTTAACAATAAAGCACAGTAAACGGTAAGGTATAAAAAATTGCATACCTGAAAAGCAAACATGATAAAACATAATAACAATAAAACATTGCAGAATAGAATACAGTAAAAAAGAGCAGAACAATAGAGAGAGAATAGAGAGAGAGAGAACAATAAAACGACAACTATTTTTATTTTATATTTTTGTTTGTGTTTTTTTTTTTTTTACACTTTTTTTTGTAACTAACTATAATAACTGTAACCGGTTCCAGGTTCGGGTCTCTCAAAATGCGATGGCATCTCGGGAGACCCTGTGAAAGTGTACCTAGTCTGTGCAATGCTGTACCCTACGCTAATACTCAACTAGTGCATGGTAGCGTTCAAAACATTCACCAATGCAAAGACCAGGATTATCAGGACAGGAGGGACAATAATAGCGGGTGTCACGGCTATATCCGCGCTTGCTGCAGACACAACATATTTTTTGGGGGGTTCGCTGGGTAGGGGTACTCGGGAGGACATAAAGAAAATGCCTCTCATGCAGCCGACTGCATTTGGTTGGGGATGTGAATGGGGGAAGTACGGGCGCTGCAGAAGCGGTGGGTTCCCAATTAGGATTGGCGAATGCAGCAGGAAGGGCACTATGGGCATGACGGGCCTGTGTTTGTCTTTTTGGTGGCAGCGGGACACTACTTGTGCTTGCCACCTCACCAGCTTCAACTGCACTTATGGGACTCGCCACGTCACCAAGTGTTACTGCAGTGCTGGTTTGACTACGACCGGGGTGTACTAGGCCTCTGGTGCTTGCCAGTTCACCAAGACGCTACAAAAAAAACTGTTAGCGATCGCAGGGATCAGGCCTGACTCTGCGAACGCTGCAGTTATGCGTTTAGAGTTTTGTAAGTGACAGTGATCGATCGATACTGCACTTGGGTGGGCTGGGCCGGGCCGGGCGGAGGGGCAAAACGCAGGTGCTAGCAGGTATCTGGGCTGATCCCGCTAACACTGCGTTTTTGGGAACCCTAAACTGCTGGGGACGCTAGTATAGATCTGATCGGATCAGATATTGATCTGTTCAGATACTATACCACTAAGGGAGGTGTATGCTGCGTGCGTGGGTGTTAGCGGTACTGGCGCTAACCTGACGCTGCCTGGGGCTGGTGCTTGCCAGTTCACCAAAATGCTACCAAAAAAACTGTTAGCGATCGCAGGGATCAGGCCTGACTCTGCGAACGCTGCAGTTATGCGTTTAGTGTTTTGTAAGTGACAGTGATCGATCGATACTGCACTTGGGTGGGCTGGGCCGGGCGGAGGGGCAAAACGCAGGTGCTAGCAGGTATCTGGGCTGATCCCGCTAACACTGCGTTTTTGGGAACCCTAAACTGCTGGGGACGCTAGTATAGATCTGATCGGATCAGATATTGATCCGATCAGATACTATACCACTAAGGGAGGTGTACGGTGCGTGTACGGTGCGTGCGTGGGTGTTCGCGGTACTGGCGCTAATCTGACGCTGCCTGGGGCAACGCATATCACCGCCGGGCGATCAGGGGGCTAAACCTTTATTCGGTAATAAACGGCGGGTGCCCTGACACTATAAAAAATAAACTAACTAACCAGCGTCACCCGTAACAGTTATACGGTGATCAGTGGTGAAAGGGTTAACTAGGGGGCAATCAAGGGGTTAAAACATTTATTAGATAGTATATGGGGGTCCCTGTCGCTATAAAACACTGACGGCGAACCTAAATATTTACGTCCCTAACTAGCGTCACCAGTGACACTAATACAGCGATCAGAAAAATGATCGCTTAGCGACACTGGCGACAGGGGGTGATCAAGGGGTTAAAACTTTATTAGGGGGGGTACTGGCGCTAATCTGACGCTGCCTGGGGCGACGCATATCACCGCCGGGCGATTAGGGGGCTAAACCTTTATTCGGTAATAAACGGCGGGTGCCCTGACACTATAAAAAATAAACTAACTAACCAGCGTCACCCGTAACGGTTATACGGTGATCAGTGGTGAAAGGGTTAACTAGGGGGCAATCAAGGGGTTAAAACATTTATTAGGTAGTATATGGGGGTCCCCAACGCTATAAAACACTGACGGCAAACCTAAATATTTACGTCCCTAACTACCGTCACCAGCGACACTAATACAGCGATCAGAAAAATGATCGCTTAGCGACACTGGTGAGGGGGGGTGATCAAGGGGTTAAAACTTTATTAGGGGGGGTAAGGGGGGTACCCTAGACCTACAGGGGGGTTACAGTAACTGTCCTAACACTGCTAACTGTCACAAACTGACACTATGCAGTAATCAGGAAAAAAAAAAAAACCTGCTTGGTGTCAGTTTGTGACAGGGGGGGGGGGTGATTGGGGGGGGATCGGGGGGCGATCGGGGGGGGATCGGGGGTGTAATGTATGCCTGGCATGTTCTACTGTGTGTGTGTGTGTTGTGCACTTACTTACATGTCATCTCTCCTCGGCGCTGGAACGGAAACTGACAGCCGAGGAGAGATGACATCACATCCTCTGCCTCTGTGTACTATACAGAGGCAGGGGATGTTTGTCATTGGCTGGGAGCGATCGCGAGGGGGGGGCCACGATCGGATGGTCTCCCCCTCGTCTCTCATCGCTCCCAACCAAATGCCGACCGCAGCTGGCACAGGGGGGGGGTCCGATCGGACCCCCTGCCCGCGGGAAGGCAATCATGTTTCAGGTACGTGATTTTGCCTGCCCGTGCCGCTCTGCTCACGTATATAGGCGTGAGGCGGTCGGCAAGTGGTTAAGGATGAGCTCCGGCATGTTCGCATGCTGCACGTGCCGAGCCCGCCAGGAAGTCGGCACTGCGCTGTGCTAATCACAGGCAGTGAGACATTTCCCGATCTCTGCAGCCGCACATTGGGAAATGTCTCACTGCTTGTGATTAGCGCTGTGCAGTGCCGAGTTCCTGGCGGGCTCGGCACGCGCAGCATGCGAACATGCCAGAGCTCATCCTTAGTGGTCATACCAGGATCATGGCAGCAGCTGCAACCATGATCTTGGTATTTGTTTTTTTTACAGCAATGGGCTTTCATATAAAAGTGATCCGAGCAGTTTATAGGGCTCTGAAAGAGGCCCCCCGCCACTGTTCCGAGACTCTCCCGTTCCAACGCTGCTGCAAGCACTCAGGTCAGCTGTTCAGAGGAGATCAAGAAACATCGTTCCTCCATCTCCTCTGTGACAAATGAAGCCGGAAGCGACAAGGATTTAGTTATATTCGGTTTTGGTTCTATGTCTCTGTTTGGCTGCCATGGAGCACAGAGGAGGGATCAAGGGACTAATAGACTCCTGATCTCTCCATAAAGAGTACCTGTCACTGCCCATGCCCAAACTATCACAAAGGGGCATTGTTCACCCCTCGTGATAGCAATAATGTTGAATAATTTAAAAAAAATGTAAAAGAAAATTTATATTTAAATAAAATTAGAAAAAAAAATTAACGTACTCCTATTTACGCATGAGGAATTGTCCAAGCTGCCCATAAACCTGAGAGAATAGTCATTTGCAAAGGCTAAAATTAACGTTTTCAGTGGACATAATTGGGTATTCACTGTGAACATAGCTTCAGCTTATTTAATAAGCTAGAAGAACGTTCCTTTTTCTAACCTGAACAGCTTCTATTTTAGTAAATGAACTCCAATATCTTTTGTGTGCAGTTTTTGAATAGAGGAAATGATCCGGTGAGCACTTCCCCCAAACTTCCCCTAATTACATGAATTACCGCACCTGAAAAGAATTGTCCCATAGCCAAAGGTACAATTGTTGCCTGTATGCAAATAAGGGGGTTGGTTTACTAAAACTGGAGAGTGCAAAATCTGGTGCAGCTCTGCATGGTAGCCAATCAGCTTCTAACTTCAGCTTGTTCAATTAAGATTTCACAATGAAACCTGAAAGCTGATTGGTTTCTATGCAGAGCTGCACCAGATTTTGCACGCTCCAGTTTTAGTAAATAAACCCCAAAGTGTATCTAAAACCAAAAAGGAAAAAAAAGCATTTATTACAGCTTCCTGGTTCTTGGTGAATAAGCTGAGGATTCAGCAGGTGTGCAAACGATGTGTGATAGAGAATACGTATAGATACTGTATACTGTCAGCTGAGCGCTGAGGTAGCCCGGAATGAATACTGGATGTGAATTCTGCCCGGACAGGTCTGTCAATGGTGTTCCGGGAACTTGCCGGGTGTACAGAAATCTGACTATTCCTGTGACCCAGATTTGGGCTTCTCTCCAGTGGAAATGGATGCCTGGCAGGTGGGGTGTGTGAGGAGAAAGGTGAGGTGATCTTACAATGAAATCAGCATGACATTGCTGTACACGGCATGCTTCCTGTTAGTAATCCCGGAGCGGCCCCATCTCAGCCTTTTCCGGGTCTGAATGGCTGATGACTAGGGTTGCCACCTCATCCCTTTAAACCTGAAGACGTATGAATTACACAGGTTCTGAGGCTAATTTAATGCAGATAAGGCACTAAGTGAGTTTAATTACCACCTCAACCAGCCACAGAACCTGTGTAATTCATATGTGTTCGGTCTTAAAGGGATGAGGTGGCAACCCTCCTGATGACAGAAGATTGTCTTGTGAATGCGGCGCTCATGGACGCAGTGGCTGAGGTGGAGAGGAGCTCCTAGACAAGCCTTGTTTAAAAACTGTGTGGAGCTCCCTTCTGAAATTTCATTGTGGATTTTATTCACAATGACAGTATATCTTATCTATTGCATCTATCTATTGCGCTCAATGACACGGATACCAGAAGCCTTTCCTGCAAGAAGTGCGGAGGCTGCCATTGCTGACATCTTCTGTTGCCTGGCTGTGGTGCTGGCCCTCTGTCTTCATACTTGTTCTGGGTGGTGACTCAGAACACAGAGTACTAATGCCGAAAACTTTTCAGTATGAGGGTCACATTGTATATTTTACAAATATTTGCTGGCGAAAAACAGTCCCCATCAGAGTCCCCACCTTAACCCCCACGTTTACACCGGTGTGACATGCAATTTATAAATCGCACCTGAACTTGCATCTAATGTATTCTATGGCCCTGTCTTAATCTGTCCGATTTAAAAAATAGTTCCTGCGCCATTTTTCACAATTTTATTTGTGACTTGCATTGACATCTGTGCATGAAATCGCACAGATGTTGGCAAGCTGCAGATGAAATCACACTGTCCTATGGCTTTAAAATCGCGCTGAAGTAGTGCAATTTAAAATCCGCGTTTAGTGTGAATGGGGACTTACAACAGGATCCCCATTAGTGTCCCTGTTACATCAGGGTCCCCATTAGTGTCCCTCTTACATCAGGGTCCCCATTAGTGTCCCTCTTACATCAGGGTCCCCATTAGTGTCCCTCTTACATCAGGGTCCCCATTAGTGTCCCTCTTACATCAGGTTCCCCATTAGTGTCCCTGTTACATCAGAGTCCCTCCTTACATCAGGGTCCCCATCAGTGTCCCTATTATATCAAGGTCCCCATTAGTGTCCCTGTTACATCAGAGTCCCTCCTTACATCAGGGTCCCCATCAGTGTCCCTATTATATCAAGGTCCCCATCAGTGTCCCTGTTACATCAGGGTCCCCATTAGTGTCCCTGTTACATCAGGGTCCCCATTAGTGTCCCTGTTACATCAGGGTCCCCATTAGTGTCCCTGTTACATCAGGGTCCCCATTAGTGTCCCTGTTACATCAGAGTCCCCCCTTAAATCAGGGTCCCCATCAGTGTCCCTATTATATCAAGGTCCCCATCAGTGTCCCTGTTACATCAGAGTCCCCCCTTACATCAGTGTCCCTGTTACATCAGTGTCCCTGTTACATCAGAGTCCCCCCTTAAATCAGGGTCCCCATCAGTGTCCCTATTATATCAAGGTCCCCATCAGTGTCCCTGTTACATCAGAGTCCCCCCTTACATCACGGTCCCGATCAATGTCCCTGTTACATCAGGTTCACCATTAGAGTCCCCCTTTACATCGGGGTCCCCATCACTTTCCATGTTACATCAAAGTCCCCCCCTTACATCAGGGTCCCCATTAGAATCCCCGTTACAACAGAGTCCCCTCTTACATCACATTTGAGTTCTTCTTTAAATCAGGGTCTACATTAGGGTTCCCCTTTATATCAGAGTCCCCCCTTATATGGGGGAGGGGGGTGAATGTAGAAGCGTAGTCAATAGGCAGCCTTTCCTGACCTTAGTCTTCCATCTGTACACATTTATGAGGATTTGCCACTGACTTCAGCTGTGGATCAGATAAAATCATTGCCTGAAGCTGGGCATACACTAATACATTTTCAAATGAATGTTTGTACAAACATTCGTACGTAAATTCTCATTAGCACGTTCGATGACTTTACCAATGTCTTTAGAAGGTAACCCAGTTAAAGTTTCCTTTCCACATTCGATATGATGGTGTTGAATGAACAAATAAAAACCACAAAAAAAAAAAAAAACATCCTGCAAATTTTTTTCATCACTGCGGTTTGAAGCGAACATCGTTTTGGCCCCATTCATTTAGAGAATTAAAGAAACATTCTTAAAACAAAAAATTTCAAATACATTTCTACTAGTCTATGGCCAGCTTTTAATGATATTCACACGAGCATTTAGCACACACCGCAAATTGCAGTGACAAAAATCTGTGGGTTCCTGCTGCTGTGATGATCGGGGTGTGCGAAGATTTGCACATGCTCAGCCCATACAATGCAATGACAGGCTGACAGCGGCCGCAACTAGTCATGATTGTTTGCACAGCCAGCGATTGCCTGCAGTGATTGTGGCTGCATGCAAAATGCAGAATGTATCCAAAACAGGATCATCTCTCCCTAACCGCAGGTAATCCCTGGCTGTGCAGACAGCCAGGGAAACCTTTTTTTTTTATTTATATATAATATATAATTTATTCTTTTCTTTAGCAGAAGCCCTAAAGAATAAAATGGTGGTCGTTGCAATTTTTTATGTCACATGCTATTTGCATAGAGGTTTTTCACATTTCTTTTGGGGGAAAAAAAACACTTTAATGAATTTTAATGCAAAAAAACACAATATATAACGCGATTTCTTTGGTAGAATACAAAAGATGATGTTACGCTGAGTAAATAGAAACCTAACATGTCATGCTTTAAAATTGCGCACTCTTGTGGAATGGTGAAAAACTACGATACTTAAAAATCTCCATAGGCGACGATTAAAATTTTTTCACACGTTACCAGTTTAGCGTTACAGAGGGGGTCTAACGCTAGAATTATTACACGTGCTATAATGTTGTGGCAATACGTCACATCTGTGGTGTGAACACTGTGTACATATGCGTGTGTGATGTACGTATATAAGACCCCAGATCTCTCCTCTACCCTGGGAAGCACGAGATTTAAAAAAAATAGATCCCATGCTTTCAAAAAAAGTGTTTACATCTGCCCTAACCGAAAGTGACTTAAATGGCATCACATGCGGTCTTCTAAACCAGTGATCACCAAACTGAGGCCCGGTGACCGGATGCAGCTCTTTGCTTGTCTTTAGCTGACCCTTGGGGCACTGATACAAGACACTATTCCTCCCACTGACACCAACAATGGGGCACTATTTCTCCCATTGATGCCTAAGATGGGGTACTATTCCTCAAATTGCCACCAACGGTGGCATGTTATTTCTCCCACTGACACCAACAATGGAGCACTATTTCTCCCATTGATGCCTAAGATGGGGTTCTATTCCTCAAACTGACACCAACAGTGGCATGTTATTTCTCCCACTGACACCAATGATGGGGCACCATTCCTTCCACTGACACCATCAATGGGGCACCATTCATTCCACTGACACCATCAATGGGGTACTATTCCTCCCACTGACACCAACGATGAGGCACTATTCCTCCCACTGACACCGACGATGGGGCACTATTCTTCCCACTGACACCAATGATGGGGCACTATTCCTCCCACTGACACCAATGATGGGGCACTATTCCTCCCACTGACACCAATGATGGGGCACTATTCCTCCCACTGACACCAATGATGGGGCACTATTCCTCCCACTGACACCAATGATGGGGCACTATTCCTCCCACTGACACCAATGATGGGGCACTATTCCTCCCACTGACACCAATGATGGGGCACTATTCCTCCCACTGACACCAACGATGGGGCAGTATTCCTCCCACTGGCACCAACGGTGGGGTGCTGTTCCTTTCCCTAATAGTATTGTTTTTTCCCACTGACACCAGGACAATTTCTACTCCCAATGGCTATGGTTTGGCCCCCCTAAAGTTTGAAGGACAATAAACTAGCCCTGTGATTAGAAAGTTTGGAGACCCCTGTCCTAGACCATTAAGCTGTATGATAACCCAGCGGCACCGTTATATCAGATACTGGGCTCCCCGACCTCAAGGGATAGTCTGAAGAGGCATTGGTGGGCATCCCTTCCCGCCGCCTCTAAAAGCAATCCAGCGGCTAATTAGCAGCTAGGTTTGCTTTTAGATGAAAGATCATCTCCGCCTGAAAAAAAAAAAATACCGGGGTTATGGCATACAGCTGCAGCCATAACCCCAGTATAACCTTTTGAAACCAAACACGTACATGATTTGGTGACAGTGAATATACAGTAAAGTGTTTTGTTTGGTAAGTGTGCAGAAGCTAAACCCCTAGTGTACAGGAGGCAGTGCGGGAGCATCAAGAAGCAGAACAAACAGGAATAAGCAGGCCAGGTATGAGATGGGGACGGGCCAAGGCACACTGTAATGTAGAAATGAGCGCCAAGCCCTAGGCTCCACTTTTCTTATCGTTTACTTTTTTTTGAACATCCTTCTATCTTGCATTCATTTGTATGTAATATGATATGTGTGTCAAAGATTAAAGTTAGTGGATGTTTCCAGAGTTTCTCAACCATCAGACTGCAATTCAGGGGTCACCAAGCTGAGGACAGGTCAGGATGATTCAGTAATATGAAGCAGATTGGGACTTGCATGGTTGGATCAGCTGAGATCTGATCGGTTTTCCTAGTTCTGTCTATAGCCAGGTCATTCACACAAGCCTCCTGGGTTTGGTTTATTTAAATGCAGCAGAAAATATCTAGGAAGTATGAAGAAACTTTGGGCCTCATGCATATACAGTGCATCTGGAAAGTATTCACAGCGCTTCACTTTTTCCACATTTTGTTATGTTATAGCCTTATTACAAAATGGATTCAAATCATTATTTTCCCTTAAAATTCTACAAACAAAACCCCATAGTGACAATGTGAAAGAAGTTTGTTTGAAATCTTTGCAAATTTACAGCCTTTGCCATGACACTCAGAATTGAGCTCAGGTGCATCCTATTTCCATTGATCATCCTTGGGATGTTTCTACAACTTGATTTGGAGTCCACCTTTGGTAAAGTCAGTTGATCGGACATGATTTGGAAAGGCGCAGACCTGTCTATATAAGGCCCCACAGTTAACAGTGCATGTCAGAGCACAAACCAAGCCATGAAGTCCAAGGAATTGTCTGTAGACCTTCGAGACAGGATTGAATCGAGGCACAGATCTTGGGAAGGGTACGAGAAACTTTCTGCAGCATTGAAGGTTCCAATGAGCACAGTGGCCTCCATTATCTATAATTGAAGAAATTTGGAACCACCAGGTCTCTTCCTAGATTGGCCTGCCTGGCCAAACTGAGCGAATGGAGGAGAAGGGCTTTAGTCAGGGAGGTGACCAAGAACCCGATGGTCACTCTGACAGAGCTCCAGTATTTCTCTGTGGAGAGAGGAGAACCTTCTAGAAGAAAAACCATCTCTGCAGCACTCCACCAATCAGGCCTGTATTGTAGAGTGGCCAGACGGAAGCCACTCCTCAGTAAAAGGCACCTGAAGGACTCTTAGACCACGAGAAACTACATTTTCTGGTCTGATGAATCAAAGATTGAACTCTTTGGTCTGAATGGCAAGCGTCATGTGTGGAGAAAACCAGGCACCGCTAATCACCTGGCCAATACCAGCCCTACAGTGAAGCATGGTGGTGGCAGCATCATGCCGTGGGGATGTTTTTCAGCGGCAGGAACTGGGAGACTAGTCAGGGTCGAGGGAAAGATGAATGCAGCAATGTCAAGAGACATCCTGAATGAAAACCTGTTCCAGAGCGCTCTAGACCTCAGACTGGGGTGAAGGTTTGTCTTCCAACAGGACAACAACCCTAAGCACACAGCCAAGATAACAAAGGAGTGGCTAGAGGACAACTTTGTGAATGTCCTTGAGTGGCCCAGCCAGAGCCCAGACTTGAAACCGATTGAACATCTCTGGAGAGATCTGAAAATGGATGTGTACCGACGCACCCCATCCAACCTGAAGGGGAGCTTGAGAGGTCCTGCAAAGAAGAATGGGAGAAACTGCCCAAAAATCGGTGTGCCAAGCTTGTAGCATCATACTCAAAAAGACTTGAGGCTGTAATTGGTGCCAAAGGTGCCTCAACAAAGTATTAAGAAAAGGCTGTGATACTTATGTACATGGGATATTTTTCATTTTTTATTTTTATTAAATTTGCAAAGATTCCAAAGAAACTTCTTTCACGTTGTCATTATAGGGTATTTGTAGAATTTTGAGAAAAATAATGAATTTATTCCATTTTGGAATAAGGTTGTAACATAACAAAATGTGGAAAAAGTGAAGCGCTGTGAATACTTTCCGGATACACTGTAGATGCATAAAATCCCAACACTTTCTGGAACCCGGAGAGCTGCACGTGCTCCATATAGCTGTCAATATAAGTGAAAGGCTGTGCCTAAAGCTGTGCTCAGGCAAACGGAGATGGCTTCTGCATTAGCATTTATCCACAGCATTTCTCCTTATGTGTGCATGCATGGGTAAATGCTAATGCAGAAACCAACTGCGTTTACCTGAGCCTGGCCGCATATAGCCATTCACTTAAAGCGATTGTAAAGGAAAAAAAAAGATAACAAGCATCTCTATACTTACCTGCTCTGTGCAATGGAATTACACAGAGTGGCCCTGAACCTCCTCTTCTCGGGTCCAGCTCCTGGCTCCTCCTCTCTGTCCAGTGCCCCCAGGGGGAACCTGCTTCACACGGGGGCACGTGTGCATGCTCGCTCCCAAGCCCCACTGCTTTGTCCATTGGCACAGACAAGAACACAGAAAACCTTGAGGCTTTAGAATCACTTTAAAGGGATGCCAAGATTTGGCGGGAAGGAGCTAACAAACCTGAATACATTAATGCAAACCATTAATTTATAAGAAATAAAGTTGGTAGTACTTACCTTACTCCTTGGTCTGCCTCAACACTCCCGCAGGTCGGAAACCTACACCGCCAATTTAAAAAAAAAATTGACTACCATTTTCTTCCTTCTTCTCTTACAACCCATAAATGATGTTTGCAGCCCATCTTGTACATGCGCTTTATCACATTAGACTCATCCTCTTGGGGGGGGGGGGGGGGGGGGAAGCCTTTCCCCCGGGATCACCTGAAATCTAGAAAGATCTTCGGATGAAAGGAAGATGAGTGTAATGTTGTATGGCGCATGCACGAGATGAGGCTTATACGTCACGCATCATACAACCTTATACTTATGTTTTCCCCCAAGATCTCCCAGTATAGAAAGGAGACCTCCCTAGAAGACGCTGGTGACGTAGCTTTTCCAGGGGCACCAGTGGGGCTCTGGCTACATCACCAGTGTCTCACTATACCAGGAAGTTGAAATCAATTCACTGTATGGAAACTTTTTTTTTTTTTTTTGTAATGTTAGTAGCACGCTATTTCAGTTTTTAGCTTTGGTGGGGGAAGATAAAGACAAACTATAGCTCACAGTTTGTTTTCTTCCTGACAGATACCTATATACGAGGTGTGTCCAGAAAGTAATGAGAATGATATTTTAAAAATTATTTTTATTGCAAATATTTTACAATTGAACATTGTCTCCTTCAACATGTGCACTTTGTGAGTGTACACAACGTTCCCAGCGAGTTTTCCATTCTTTATAGCAGGGGTCTCTAAACTGTGGCCCTTTGCTAGCCTTTATCCGGTCCTTGGCACTATTCCTCCCACTGATATGAGGCACTATTTCTTCCACTGATACCAATGATTGGATACTATTCCTCCTACTAATAGGGGCACTACTCCTCGTACTGACCGCCAACCCTGGGATCGTATTTATTCTCACTGATGCTGGGCCCGGGGTATTTTCTGGACATAATCCGCCACTCCTAAAACCTGAAGGACAATAAACTGGCCATTTGTTTGAGTTTGGAGACCCCTGCTTTATAGCATCCTTAGAAGTCTTCAAGTTCAGAGCCTGCATGATGGCTCTTTGGACATTCTCCACAATACCAAAATAGTGTACTTTCTTAGGTTCAGATCCTGAATCACGATTTCATGAACAATTGACTTGGTAATTCCCGTTTCTTCTGAAATCATTCTCAGCGAGCCATCGGTCGAGAACAGAACTGAATGTGGATGCAGTGAGGTCTGTTCTCAACCGCGACTGATGGCTCACTATGAGAATGATTGCAGAGGAAACAGGAATTATCGAGCCAATTGTTCATGAAATCGTAACTCTGGATTTGAACATAAGAAAGTACAACATTTTGGTAGTGTGGAGAACGTCCAAAGATCCTACTTGAAGACCTCCAGGGATTCTATAAAGAATAGAAAAATCACGGGGAGCGTTGTGTACACTCACAAGGTGCATACTTTGAAGTACACAATGTTCAATTGTAAAATTTTTCAATAATTTTTTTTTTTAAATATCATTCTCATTACTTAATTACTTTCTGGACACACCTCGTATATCGCATATTTGAATTGGTACCAGCAAATTGGGTCATCATCACACCTCATCCCTATTTGTATCACAGAAATACCATTGAAAATAATCGGTGGAACTTTTTGGGTGCTACAGAAATATATCACACGCATTACTTTATAAAAATAATCTTTTTATTGTCGCAATTATGCATATCTAAAAAAAAGAACAAGAAAAAGGCAGAGGCATGCCATTACCAATAATTGCTTAGTGTTCAACAATAAATTATAGCAATTAAAATGTCCACATGTTGCCCTTAATGCCCCACCCATCTGTAGTTTACAAATCTGAAAAAAGGACTCTTTAGTTATGCCAAGCTGGGTGTGATGATGGGTTGGGATGGCATTTGGCACATTTCTCAAATCTCCTGATCTGCAGCTCTATGTACAGTATGTGCTGAGCCATGCTTTAGACAAGTCAAGTGGCCAATCCCATTAAACCCTGATAGCCCATAGAGTTGGAAAGGGGTAGAACAAATCTTACCACCCTTTCTGGGAAAATTCCTGCCATGTGATCTCTTTCCTAATACACCATCAAAGTGTGCCTGTCCCAGAACAAGCGGGGGGGCAAGTTTGTATTATCACGATGTGATTTAAAATAAATAAATATAAATTAAATAAGTGATAGAGAAATACCCTACAAAAACAGGTGAAAAAACCTTTTTCAATATTTTTGTAAATTTGTCATTTTTTTTTTTTTTTTAGTATTGTGTTTTTTGGTGTTTATTTTTCAAAGAGCTATTTTACAAGTGAGAAAAAAAATGAATAAAAATAGCAGCTTTAGTAAATTTAACACTGGGCTGCTGATTGTGTTTAGTGTATCCTAAAGCCTCATTCACAGGAGAGGCACACTCTACTGCCTTCCGTGGTAGATCGATTTTCAGAGGGCTGTAGAGCACTGGCTGCCAGGCATTCAGGAGGCTATACTGTTTTATTTTATATTCTATTGAAATCCTGCACCGCAATGGTGATCCAAGCATTTGTTTTACAGTTTCAGCGCAGCCCCATTCACTTGAATGGGTTGTGTTTGGCTGCGGGATTGCCTGCCAAGCGTGATATGCTGTACAATTTCTTACCATGAAGCAAAGCATCGCGGGCAAGGCAATAAGTACTACCCCTCCGGCCACCATTGCACTGTTTAGCTGGATGAACCAATTGCCTACAAATATCAAGTGGTATTGGCCAGTTCAATAAAAACCGTCCGTCATTCGCCCTGTGTGTACAACAGCCGGTCCGACAGAAACTGGCCATTTGGCCGGCTTCTGTCGAAGGGGCATGAGCAAAAAAGGCCTGCCGATCGGCATCTGATTGGCTGAGAGCCCTGACCGGTGTGTTCTGGCGGAGGGAGCCTTCCCGATGGGTTGAAAAAAAAAAATGAATCGTGTGTACTAGGCTTAAGTGTTTGAAGTTGCTGTTTTGACTCTTTTATTTTACAATTATGCAAAGTATCTGCATTGGTATGGAAAGCAAATAATAAAGACAAAAATAAAAAGGACAATTATTAATAAATAAAATAAATAAACAAATTAAATGGGCAAACTCGATGGACTACTCAGTCTTTTTCTACCTTCACTTTTCTATGTTTCTATGGTTCTTCCTCTGGTTCTTCTCTCTCTGCTGTCTTCTTCCTCTGCCGGTTCTTCCTTCAGTTCTTCTCCCGAGGATAGCTCCCGCTGTTGTGTTCCCTCTGATAGCTGCACGATTCTGGCCAAAATGAGAATCACCATTTTTTGGCTTAGAATAAAAAGATCACGATTCTCTCACAATTCTCGCAGCGTAAAATCTTTCACATTATACAAAAAAAATGGGCTAACTTTACTGGTTCGGTTTTTTTTTTTTATTATTCATTAAAGTTTAATTTTTTCCCCAAAAATTGCATTTGAACGACTGCTGCGCAAATAGTGTGACATAAAATATAGCAACAACCACCATTTTATTCTCTAGGGTCTCTGCTAATCTCTCTCTCTCTCATCGATCCCCGCTGAGCAGGCAGATGACGGCGTGCAGCGACGGACCTTTCAGAGCGCCGCTCTCCCCTATGGGGGATCGGATGATGACGGACCGTAGAGTCCGTCGTCACCTGATCCAATCCGCAAACGGATGAAAAAGTAGGTTTTTCCTCTGTCACACTTTTTCGGATTGGAGCGGGTCAGATGTCAGCGGACATGTCACCGCTGACATCCGACGCTCTATAGACCTCCATGGAGTGTCCGTTCAGGTCCGCCTAAAAAACTGACAGGCGGACCTGAACAGATCGGCCGTGTGAAAGAGGCCTTAGTGTTTAAGTGGTTAAACCTCCCTCATTTACACTCCAAAGTGTATTCATTAAGGACAAATCGTTACAATGTTTATACTTACGTTCCACTGCTAAAGAATGTTGTGATTCTTGGCAGACTGCCCGTGTTTTTTTTTTTTTTTTCTTTTCCTTTCTTTTGGCGGCTGTCGGCTTCAGCAGAGCAGAAAGAATTCTCTACATAGAAAGAATCGGGAAATTGATTGATACTTTGTCAAGATCGCAAAGGGGAAGAAATCCCGATAACGATTCGTAACGATTAATCGTGCCGCTCTAACGTGTGCAATTACTTATATAGCCATGGGGCATGGCCATCCAGTGACGTCATCTGGAGGCCCTCCCCTTGTGACGTCACCGCCTGGGACACAGGAACCTTTTCCAAAATTCACACTGCACAGAGTAGCATTGATGTGAACTGCCACCGTTAAAAACAATGTGTTTTTTATTTCTTTTTTGTCTTGGCTTGAATACTTCTTGTAGCGTGACACCTCTTAACCGCTTTCTTGGTAAATGAGGGATTGATAGCACGTCTTTAGGTAAGGGGTGAACAGATTTTCCTTGGACTTATTTATAGGCTGTGAAATCAGTGATTTCATAGTGTTTGGTTGGAGCAGGTGTGATTGGGTGAAAAGTTTGCAATTGATAAGGAAAGTCTGAGATATGGGAAAGGGCTGTGAGGCCGTACAGGGAGGGGGAGGGGGGATCGCCACATGCGTAGAAGGCAGAAAATACTTTCCGTTTAGTGCAGGTGTTCAGATTGTGAAATGTATAGAGGTGGAAGGTAGCCGTGTCCTCAGCTTTTCACGTGATTCTCCTCTTACATGTCAGCATAGAGGCTCATTCACACCAAATGTATTAAACTGCATTGATCAATGCATGCTCTGCACAAGGACACTGATAGAAGAGCTCTTCTCTATGTGCCCCCTTCTTATCATACAAGTATGAGGCAGAAGAATACACCATCTTTGTTTTAGTACAACACATTACAGTGCACATCAGCACGTCACAATATGGTGGTCCCCTGCAGATAAAATCAGTCCTCTTTAAATAAGAACTGTGGCCTGCAGATGAGATCTGTCCCCCTGTAGATGAGATCTGTCCCCCTGTAGATGAGATCTGTCCCCCTGTAGATGAGATCTGTCCCCCTGTAGATGAGATCTGTCCCCCTGTAGATGAGATCTGTCCCCCTGTAGATGAGATCTGTCCCCCTGTAGATGAGATCTGTCCCCCTGTAGATGAGATCTGTCCCCCTGTAGATGAGATCTGTCCCCCTGTAGATGAGGTCTGTCCCCCTGTAGATGAGATCTGTCCCCCTGTAGATGAGATCTGTCCCCCTGTAGATGAGATCTGTCCCCCTGTAGATGAGATCTGTCCCCCTGTAGATGAGATCTGTCCCCCTGTAGATGAGATCTGTCCCCCTGTAGATGAGGTCTGTCCCCCTGTAGATGAGATCTGTGCCCCTCGTAGATGAGATCTGTGCCCCTAGTAGATGAGATCTGTGCCCCCTGTAGATGAGATCTGTGCCCCTGTAGATGAGATCTGTGCCCCCTGTAGATGAGATCTGTGCCCCCTGTAGATGAGATCTGTGCCCCCTGTAGATGAGATCTGTGCCCCCTGTAGATGAGATCTGTGCCCCCTGTAGATGAGATCTGTGCCCCCTGTAGATGAGATCTGTGCCCCCTGTAGATGAGATCTGTGTCCCCGTAGATGAGATCTGTGCCCCCTGTAGATGAGATCTGTGCCCCCTGTAGATGAGATCTGTGCCCCCTGTAGATGAGATCTGTGTCCCCGTAGATGAGATCTGTGCCCCCGTAGATGAGATCTGTGCCCCCGTAGATGAGATCTGTGCCCCCTGTAGATGAGATGTGTGCCCCCTGTAGATGAGATCTGTCCCCGTAGATGAGATCTGTCCCCCTGTAGATGAGATCTGTCCCCCTGTAGATGAGATCTGTCCCCCTGTAGATGAGATCTGTCCCCCTGTAGATGAGATCTGTCCCCCTGTAGATGAGATCTGTCCCCCTGTAGATGAGGTCTGTCCCCCTGTAGATGAGATCTGTGCCCCTCGTAGATGAGATCTGTGCCCCTAGTAGATGAGATCTGTGCCCCCTGTAGATGAGATCTGTGCCCCTGTAGATGAGATCTGTGCCCCCTGTAGATGAGATCTGTGCCCCCTGTAGATGAGATCTGTGCCCCCTGTAGATGAGATCTGTGCCCCCTGTAGATGAGATCTGTGTCCCCGTAGATGAGATCTGTGCCCCCGTAGATGAGATCTGTGCCCCCTGTAGATGAGATCTGTGCCCCCTGTAGATGAGATCTGTGCCCCCGTAGATGAGATCTGTGCCCCCGTAGATGAGATCTGTGCCCCCTGTAGATGAGATGTGTGCCCCCTGTAGATGAGATCTGTCCCCGTAGATGAGATCTGTCCCCCTGTAGATGAGATCTATGTCCCTGTAGATGAGATCTGTGCCCCTGTAGATGAGATCTGTGCCTCTGTGCCCCCTGTAGATGAGATCTGTGCCCCTGTAGATGAGATCTGTGCCCCTGTAGATGAGATCTGTGCCCCTGTAGATGAGATCTGTGCCCCCTGTAGATGAGATCTGTGCCCCCTGTAGATGAGATCTGTGCCCCTGTAGATGAGATCTGTGCCCCTGTAGATGAGATCTGTCCCCTGTATCAGTTGTCTGTATTACAATAATATAAGTATGTGACAATGCAGCAAGTCACCAAGGGACAGGGACACTCCGTACCAGCCAGACCCTGACTAGTTATTGCTGCTGAAGACTGGATACATTGTACTGTTCTTGTCGGTCACAGAGAACAAACAAGAGGAATGTTACATTGTCTTTAAATATACAGCCTGTTACTACTTTAATATATTTCCAAGGATATGGTATTATACCGTGCCTTATGGGGCCCCTAAGAGGGCATTGGGCTCACTATGGATATGATTTGCCTTTAATGTATAACTAAAAGCAAAACTTTTTAGGTTTGGATTTAGTGGAGAGGGGATAGAACCCCTGTCAGGCTTTTAGTGTCTGTGTCCCCATTAGGGAGCTACGGTCACATTATACACTTTTATTTTATAACATCAGCATTGTAATAACAATACAAACCATAGTTATTTTTGGCAATCCAATATAAACTTACTTAGGAAATTTCCTTTCATGTTCTGAGATCTGCCTTTCTGCTGGCCATCTTGTTCCACAACTTCCTTTTTCCTGCATGCTTTGCAGCTTCTCTGCTGTTTACGTTCCATTTCTAAGGACTACATATCCCATGGTACCTTGCTGCCTGCAAGCAGTGATTCCTGTACTGACTCCGCCTCCTAAAACTCCTCCTCTCAGCGCCTCTGTAGTTCCGAATGTAGGCTCTGTGAAATGTGTGACAGATGGCTATTAGATGAAGCATTCACCAATCCTCATATGAAATATGGAACATCAAATATGTAAAATGTGAAAGCCACCTCTATAATGCCTATTTTAGAATGCATGTTTCAGAAATGCACTACAGCTGTCAGGTCAGAGCAATATATTGATGGTGACGGACATGGCAAGAAGCAGCGTGTCTTCCAGGAACATCTGTATAGAATTTAAGGATGACGGGACAAGGAAATGAAGGAAGGAGCAGACATGCATACAACATGGGAGACATATGTGGACATAAATCGCGGTCTCAGCTGCTCTATCTCACATTGTTATGAAGACGGCTCCCCCCAGTGACTCGATGGGCCCTATAAAGGAGGCTCTCACTACAATCTCCTCCGATAAGACAAAAATGCAGAGCTGGGGAACAGTCACGCTACACAAATCTGTTCATTCAGCAAGATTCCGACTCCACTGCAACACTGAGGAAACCTTAAAGTGAACCTGACTATGGCCTTCCTAAACAATACATTCCATTTGTGTCCAATCAGGCAGGCTCTCACATGGGAGATCTAAAAGAGATTGTACAGTCAAGTTGGAACGTGTATGGTGAGCTTTAGGCCCCCCCGTTCACATCTTGCGATTTAGGATTGCGGGCAGAATCTCTGCGATCCCAAATTGCGTGGCAATCGAAGCACAACATGCTGCACATGTTTGGGTGCCATTATCCTTCAATGGCACCCCAAACATGATGTGCGATTGTCGTCCTGAAAGCATTGCGTGGCAGTCGCAGAAAACCGCCCCTCAAAATCGCCTGAAGCTTCTCACCCGAAAAGGAGCAGGAGCTTCTTTTCAGGGGAGAAAAGCGCATAGGTTATTCTATCCAAGTGAGCGGGCTGCCCTATGTGACGTGCAACACCATGTGACAGTCGCCTGTCGTTATGCCAAAGTGTGAATGCGGCCTCAGACTTTGAGAGCCTTTTATTTTGATGCACCTGGAATGTAGTATGTAGCTGATTTAAAGGACGATTGTCCTTTAACCACTTGCCGTCATTAACCCATTTTAAAACATCCTGGACTTCAAGGAGTTAAAACAAGTTCATGGCTGCAGCTGCCGCTTTGAGCTTGATATCACTTTTTTTTTTCTGCCTGCTATTGGTTCAGTAAAAGTGATCCAGGTGGCTCTACGGCCGCTCAATCACTTTTAGTTCTCTTCCAGGCGGGCCCCTAGGTGCCCCTCTGAACTGTCCCAATACAGCTGGACGGGGCTGCAGCATTTTAACCAATCTCGCCTATTGAGTTTAATGAGGCAACCGTGTGCAATGCGCGCAATTGGGGCAGGGTAGTGTGGCATTACAGGGTTGAATCTGGAGGGAACGCCTCCTCACCACATGTCAAATGCTCTTTGAAAAGCAGCCTGCACACAGATTGCTTTTCAGAGGACACTGCGTGCCCTCCATTGCAGCTAATCGAGCACAATATTTGCTTGATTAGCTACAGCGGAGACATGGGGGGGGATTGACAATAGTAAATGTAAGTAAAGTAAAAAAATGAAAGCTGCTGCTTTGACCATGGGCTTATTTTAAAGTGATTGTAAACCTTCTATTTTTTTTTTTTGACAAACTTTCTACTTTCTTTCTGTGCAATGGTTTTGCTTAGCGCACCCCTGAGCCTCCTCTTCTTGGGTCCCATGCTGCGCTCCTGTCTCCCCCCCTTCAGTTTGCTATGGGGGGCACTCGTGCGTGCTCGCTCCAGAGCACAGATTGGCCCTGCACCCCCCCTCCCTCACTGGCTGTGATCGACCTGCAGGAGGAGCCAATGGCTCCCACTGCTGTCTCTGTGCCAATGAGTAGGGAGAGAGGCAATGGTCTCATGCACATCGCTGGATCGAGAGCGGGCTCAGGTAAGTACTAGTGGGAAATTGGAGGGGCTACATGCAGAAGGTTTTTTACCTTACCATAAAACGCATTAGGGTAAAAAACCTTCAGCCTTTAAAGCCACCCGAAGTCCATGCTATTTATATACAGCCTGCGGACAGAAAGTGCTTGGACTGAAAAATGTGAATATACAACATAACTTCCTTTAAAAGTACAGATTGACCTTAACACGTTCTGCTGGGAATATATTTTTTGCATTCTTCTGTTATATTTGAATACGTTTTATTTCCTCAAGCTTCTTCACGTTTTGATGCACAATTCTAGTCCTTTCCATTCTCTTCACATTGTGCGGATTGTGAACTGTACACCCAGGTGGACTGTTGGGAAGCTTCTATGGTATTCGGGACGACTGATGTACCTGGGGAGCAAAATACTAGTTCTAGGCTGTCTGTTCCGAGTCATTGACCTGAGAGCAGGAGGCAGATTAGGGGACAGCCAGGAAACTAGCATTGTTAGAAGCTCCTGCATTTCTGTTAGGCTGGGTTCACACTTTGTGCGGGGGGTCCGGTGTGTCCCCGTTCACTGTTTCAGGTCTGAATTTGGACCTGAAACGGAGCCAAAGATGTGGCCCTTTGCTAGCCTTTATCCAGTCCTTGCGACATTACTCCATCCAATGACACTAACGATGGAGCATAATTCTTGTCGCTGGCAATGGGGCACTATTCCTTCCACTGACACCAACAATGAGCATAGTTTCTTCCATTGACACCATAAATGCAGCATAATTCCTTCCATTGATACCAACATTGGGATACTTTACCTCCCACTGATACCAATGGAAGGGCAAAATTCCTCCAACTGACACCAACGAAGGGGGCAGAATTCTTTCCATTGACACCAACGATGGGGCACTATCCCTGCAACTGACGCAAACAATGGGGCACTATTCCTTCAACTGACATCAACGATGGGGTGCTAGTCACCAAAAATATGCCAGGGCATTTCTACTCCCACTGGCCCTAGTCAGGCCTCCCTAAAGTAAACTGGCCTTTTGTTTAGAATGTTTGGAGACCACTGTTTTTTTAAAGAGGAAGTAAACTTCCTCTGCTGACATTTACCTATAGGTGAGCCTATAATAAAGCTTACCGTTTTAGGAGATATTTACATTACATACAGCCAGTGACATCACTGGCGCATGCACTTTGGAGGAACGGCCACTAGTGCCGTTCCTTCCGAGCCCTGTGCCGTAAACGGCGGCTGCGCGGGAGTGACGTAATGGTGGCTCCAGCCAATCACAGAGCCGGAGCCTACAAACCCGGAAGCAAGGCAGGTGACAGTGGAACAGCTGCAGCGCTGACATTGTGGCGCTGGACCAGCTTAGTTTTTAGGTAAGTTTTACATAATGTGCTAGTATGCAATGCATACTAGCACATTATGACTTTACCTTGCAGGAAGAGAAAAAATAAAATGTCCAGTGTTATACAACCGCCTCAAAGTATACCTTTTGTTGTAAAATCATACTTCACCTGAACCCACCGAGCTTGTGATAGGGCTGCCATTATTATTATTATGCTAGGGAAAATGTAGACAAATGTGTCACTCATGGATCAATCATGAATGGTTGGCCCTGAACAGAGACCATATGTGTCACTTCTTGAGCGATTGCATGTGAGCAGCCGCTAATAGCTGCAGGAGATGTCAGCCTCCCATTGCTTTCAACGGGGCTTCCCGTCTGCAACTAATCGCAGGGAAGCCCTGCTGGTTCTCCTGCATCTAATCACAATTTGTCCCATTCGCAACTGTTCCACCAGGGACTGCATTGGACAGCTATTCCAGCACAGTCCCATCACAGGTAAAGGCAAAATGCCTTGTTTCCTACCTGGCCCGTTCACAGTTCCGCGTTGCGGTGGTGTGGTACAGCATGCAGTACTTTTTTTTTTTTTGCAGTGCGATGAAATTCACCACCTCCCACTGCACTGCTGTCAATAAAACTTGATGAAATGTCACATTGTGACTTTTCAATAAAGTTATTTTTTAAAAACACCTAAACAGTGTAATGTGCCACAGTCGGCACATTGGCATCACTGTCATCCTATAACACACCAGTGGCTGCGTTCTAGTTTAGCCACTGGTGGGAACAGGCCCTCAGACTATTGGCAGACCTTGCCAGGTTTGACAGGCGGTGAGGGGGCGATACGTTGCCTCCTCACTGCCTGTATTAACCCTAAAAAGCCCAGTTGAATAGGTTGTATACTGTGCACAGTACCACTGGGGAGGAGTATATTATTTCCTAAGGCCACATTAGGCCTGTGGTACAACCCAGTCTGCAGCTTAAAGGGGAACTAAACCCTCCTGTCCTTTTCAGGTAAACAAGATGCCATCTTAGATTCTGTTTGATGTACAACTGCCATGGTGCTGCATACAGTATGTGATCAGTTATGACACCAGCCATTTGGTGGTTTGACAGTTTGGCTGGGAGCACACACAAAGTGACAGTTATCATTCCTGGCATGTTTTTTTAAGGCCATTTCACACCAGATGCAGTTCTGTGCGCTTTTTTCTGCACTAAAAATACATGCACAGTGGTATTCAAATACATGCACATCCATGTATTCGAAGCCCCACTGAAGCCCCACCAAAGCCTCTTCGAAGCCCCGCCAAAGCCTCTTCGAAGCCCCACCAAAGCCTCATCGAAGCCCCACCAAAGCCTCATCGAAGCCCCGCCAAAGCCTCATCGAAGCCCCGCCAAAGCCTCATCGAAGCCCCGCCAAAGCCTCATCGAAGCCCCGCCAAAGCCTCATCGAAGCCCCGCCAAAGCCTCATCGAAGCCCCACCAAAACCTCATCAAAGCACCAAGCAAAAGCAAGGTGTAAACTGGACTGTAAGCTAGCCATTTTATTTAGTAACCAGGGTTTTGACTGACATTCAGAGAGCTTTATCAAAGCCTGTCCAAAGCCTTGTTTAGAAGTATAAACTAGCCCTTAAGAGGGGCAATTGGGGTGTAGTAAAAATATCTCAACCACCTACTTTTACTGCTTCTGACCCCAAGTGTCCTAAGCTCAGTGCCTTGGAATGGTGACACTGGTTTTCTGATGAATTCTTATATACTATACCAGTAGAGAATATGGGAGGGTACAGGTGACATCATTGCCTAATGTATAATCTTATTACTATAGACTCTCAGCAACACCTTGATGTTCCTTCACTTCTCCATAATATGAAGTCTGCTCTCCATCCTTCATCATCCCACCTGATTACAGATATGGTTCTTTGTTTCACAGAAAACTCAGAAGCATCTGAATCTGGCCTGAGACCAAATAGTTTTACAGAATATTCACATGAATAATGTGCCATGTCTACATTCTATATTAAGATTAAGCATAGGTCGTAGTTCTAGGTTTAGATTCTTGAAAGCGGACTTGGTGTCAGATGGATTCTCTTCCCATGTTAAGTGCAAGTGCTAAGTGATGTGTCAGGGTAACACGTCCGGGTATTTATTACCTCTCAGAGCTGAGAGTACTCCCCTGACCATGCCTTCATCTTTCTTTCTTCCTGAAATCTTTGTTCATGCATCATCTAGGGTCAGACTTTTTTCTTTTTTTTTTTTTTTCTTTTTTTTTAATAAATCTTTTTATTTATTTCCTTAATAAACAAGCAGACAAAACCAAACAAAACAACACATCGTACAAATTAATTGTGCCAAAATCTAGATGCACGTTCAGGATCCAATCACATTGCATAGCACCCATCAATTCAAAGATAGGAAATAAAAATTAAAAAAAGTAGGGATGCACCGATACCATTTTTTTTACGAGTACCGATACTTTTTTTTTTTTTTAGTACTCGCTGATATGTTTTCACTTCAGCTGTCAGCAATGATACAAAGCATTGAAAAGTTATTTACAAAAGAAATAGATTTTTTTTAATGTTGCGCTTTTTCAATGTGAAATGTGTTAATATATGTTAATATATATGTGTAAAAATATTCACTAACAAAGCAAACAAAACAAGTTTTAATTGTTTATAAAATAGATGTGAAAAAAAAAACTGGAAAATAATTAAATAGAGGAGAATAGGGAGTTAATTAAGACTGATTAGAGTAAATTAAGGGTTAATAAAGGGTTAAACAGAGCAACATTTTTTCATCCCTTTGATCTGCAGATGAAGAAACTGAAAGATACAAAAAGAAACAATGTTTCTTTTTATTTTAGTGTTTCAGCAGCTGAGCAATGTTGTTAAACATCGCAGGCTGCTTTTTTTTGACAGTTACCGGACTTCTTTAACACTTCAGCTGTCAACAGGGGAGAACCACTGACAGCTCAAAGAAACTAGTCTGAAAGTACCGGTTTCAGGTACCGGTGCATTTGCACGAGTACCGATACTTGTGTACTCAGTATCGGCACCGATACTAGTATCAGTGCAACCCTAAAAAAAAGTAATAAAATAATTAACGAAAAGGTATTTTAACTTAACTTAACTGTGATTTAAGCCTTATCATTTGTCAAATTAAATATCAATCCACATCTAATACCCTCTCAGACAGATGGGTTAACCCCTTCAGGACCAAAGTTCAAAAAGATGAGATGGAAACTGTGATGTCACTACTCCTCTCCACCTCATCCAATCAGAGAATGCCTTTCATTGAAAAAAACAAAAAGTCATTTTATGAATGGCAGAGGTGCAGAGTGAGTGACCCTCTTTGTCAGTGTGCAGGGGAAAAGCTACTCGCACAGGATCTGGAAAATTGTGGATCTTACTATTTGCAGCGCCAGCTACTACAGTGATTCATGGCATCCCCTTCAGGTATCAGATATGCATACTTAAAGGGGTTGTAAACCCTCATGATTTTTCACCTTCATGTATTCTATGCATTAAGGGGAAAAACCTTCTTTGCTACAGCTGCCCCCAGAGCACCCCTTTATCTTACCTGAACCCATCTGTTCCAGTGATGAGTACGAGCCCAGCAGGTCCAGTCACTGTCTCTGTCCTCATTGGATAGATTGATAGTAGAGCTGCACGATTCTGGCCAAAATGAGAATCACAATTTTTTTGCTTAGAATAAAGATCACGGTTCTCACGATTCTCAGCATAACATCTTTCACATTATACAAAAAAATTGGGATAACTTTTTTTTTATTTTTTTTAATCAATGTATTTTTCCTAAAAAATTGCGTTTTTGAAAGACCGCTGCGTAAATACAGTGTGACATAAAATATTGCAACAACCGCCATTTTATTCTCTAGGGCCTCTGCTAAAAAAATATACCGTATTTATCAGCATATAATACACACCTTAATTTCAAGAGGGAAAAAAACGTAATTTTAAATAAAGAATTCTGAAGCAAAATAAGGATCAGTGCCCATCTGCAGCCTCGCCATTTGTCATCATTGCAGCCTTGCCCATCTTTGCAGTCTGATCAGTGCCCATCTGCAGCCTTGCCCATCTTTGCAGCATGATCAGTGCCCATCTGCAGCCTTTCCCATCTTTGCAGCATGATCAGTGCCCATTTGCAGCCTTGCCCAACATTGCAGCATGATCAGTGCCCATCTGCAGCCTTGCCCATCATTGCAGCATGATCAGTGCTAATCTGAAGCCTTGTCCATCATTGCAGCCTTGCCCATCATTGCAGTCTGATCAGTGCCAATCTGCAGCCTTGCCCATCATTGCAGTCTGATCAGTGCCCATCTGCAGCCTTGCCCATCATTGCAGCATGATCAGTGCCCATCTGCAATCTTGCCCCTCTTTGCAGCATGATCAGTGCCCATCTGCAGTCTTGCCCCTCTTTGCAGCATGATCAGTGCGCATCTGCAGTCTTGCCCCTCTTTGCAGCATGATCAGTGCCCATCTGCAGTCTTGCCCCTCTTTGCAGCATGATCAGTGCCCATCTGCAGTCTTGTCCCTCTTTGCAGCATGATCAGTGCCCATCTGCAGTCTTGTCCCTCTTTGCAGCATGATCAGTGCCCATCTGCAGTCTTGTCCCTCTTTGCAGCATGATCAGTGCCCATCTGCAGTCTTGTCCCTCTTTGCAGCATGATCAGTGCCCATCTGCAGTCTTGCCCCTCTTTGCAGCATGATCAGTGCGCATCTGCAGCCTTGTTGCCGAAAAAGACAGAGCCGGATCTCCTGTGTACTTGGCTCGGCTCGCAGTCCTGCCCAGTCCCATCCCTTGGCCCGGCTCTTATGATGGACATAACACCGGTCCAATGGCGGAATGTCAATGCTAGGAGGCGGGACTGGGCATGACTGCGAGCAGAGCCGAGTACACAGGAGATTCACCTCTGTCTATTTTGCGCCCGTTCCCGCCTTCCCCTCCGAGGCAGCCGTTCGGCGTATAACATGCTCACACGAAAAGTGTGTGTTATACGCCGATAAATACGGTATATAATGTTTGGGGGGTTCTAAGTATCCTTCTAGCAAAAATGATTTTAACTTGTAAGCAACAAGTGTCAAAAAAAGGTTTAGTCTTCAACCACTTCAGCCCTGGACCATTTGGCTGGCCAAAGACCAGAGTGTTTTTTGCGATTTGGCACTGCGTCGCTTTAACTGACAATTGCGCGGTTGTGCTACATGGCTCCCAAACAAAATTGACGTCCTTTTTTCCCCACAAATAGAGCTTTCTTTTGGTGGTATTTGATCACCTCTGCGGTTTTTATTTTTTGCGCTATAAACAAAAAAAGCGACAATTTTGAAAAAAAAAAACGCCATATTTTTTACTTTTTGCTATAATAAATATCCCCAAAAAATATATAAAAAAACATTTTTTTGCTCAGTTTAGCCGATAGTAATGGCGGTGATCTGCAATTTTTATCGTGACTGTGACATTATGGCGGACACATCGGACACTTTTGGCGCTATTTTGGGACCATTCACATTTATACAGCGATCAGTGCGCTTAAAAATGCACTGATTACTGTGTAAATGTGACTGGCAGTGAAGGGGTTAACCACTAGGGGGCGCTGTAGGGGTTAAGTGTGTACTAGGGAGTGATTCTAACTGTGGGGGGAGGGGCTACGTGTGACACGACACTGATCACCGCTCCCGATTACAGGGAGCGGTGATCAGTGTCAGTGTCACCAGGCAGAACGGGGAAATGCTTGTTTACATCAGCATTTCCCCGTTCTTCCTCTCCGTGAGACAATCGCGGGTATCCCCGCGGACATCGAGTCCACGTGATCCGCGATCACACTCATGGAGCTAGCGGCGGGCACCCCCCCCCCCTACACACACACACACACACACAATGCACACAATGTCAGCTGTGAGCAGAGAACTCTCTGCACTGCATCGGAAAATGCTGTGTTAAGATCGCAAGAGGGTTAGAATCGCGATCTTGATTCTTTAACGATTAATCGTGCAGATACAATTGATGGCAGCAGGAGCCATTGGCTCCCACTGCCATCAATCAAATCCAGTGATGCGAGAGCAGGGGGTGGGGCCGAGTCCTGCTGTCTGTGTCAATGGACGCAGCAGCTGGACTTGGAAGAGTGCCCCCATGGAAATCTGCTCCCCATGGGGGTACCCCAGAAGAGAAGGATCGGGGCCGCTCTGTGCAAAACCATTGCACAGAGCAGGTAAGTATAACATGTTTGATATTTTTATTTAAAAAAATGCGAACCTTTACAACCACTTTAAAGTGTTACTAAACCAACAGCAGTAAAATCCATCTGTATATGCAGCAAAGCATGCTTGCTATACTCATTGTTGAGCCTAAGGGGTTCATTCTTCACATTGTGTAAAAAGGCCGTTTGATCCTGTCTCCTCAGATCCTCCCCTTCTTCCACTGTCCCCAATCCATCTCCTGATATAACAGAGCCTTGGGGGCAAGCTGCACATGCTCAGTTTGGTGTGTATTCCAAAAAATTATTTTTTTTTTTCTTGGGAGAGTGCATTTGATCAGCACAGGGCCAATCAGGACTGTCCAAACCGATGGTCAGGGGTCCTGCAGCCTCATAGGACAGTCAGTGTAAAATGAAAACTCCTCCTACAAGCTTTAACTAGACACTGATAGAAGTAATAAGACTGCTATATACTGCTGATAAGAAAAGGTATTTAGCAGTTTATATTTACTAAAATAATTGCATTTCCATGTTCTGTGTACTGTGGGAGACCAGATACGGTGACTGCAAGATCCTGGGTTTAGTAACACTTTAAATCGAGCCAAGCTGGTTCAATATAAGTATAAAAATATCATTCCTGGAGTTCCGCTGAGGGCTCCTTTCACACTTCTGCGACTTGGGATCCATGAGACCTCAAATCACAGGACATGTGAAATTCACTGTATTTCTATGAGATACAAAAATACAGAATTTTGCTCATGAGATGAAGCGTGACACAGCCAGTAAAAACAAAGCTTATTACATGTAATACCAATAGGTCATCTGAAAAAGTGTTTGGTATTGCCAAACATATTGGCCCAACTATACATGTACAATCCATAGTAATATACAATATTTCACAGTAAATCCATAGTAAATGTAACATAGCATCTTGAGTGACCCGACGCGTTTTGTGCATATGTTCTCCAGGGGTTGATGCCCATACACATGTCTACCAACTATAGCAGGTGCTGCTCGGCGTAGGAGCTGATACACGTGGCCGGTGGCCGCGATTTCCACCGGCCACCCGCGATCGCTCCACAGAGAGCCAGAACGGGGATTTGTCAATGTAAACAAACAGATCCCTGTTCTGACAGGGAAGTACAGAGTGGTTGTCTGTTCCTAGTGATTAGGAACAGCGATCTCCCTCTGTGCTCTGTCAGTCCCCTCCTCCCCTCGGCAGTAAGAATCACCTCTCAGGGTACACATTTAACCCCTTCAACGCCCCCTAGTGTAACCCCTTCCCTGCCAGTGTCATTTATACAGTAATCAGTGCATTTTTATAGTACTGATCTCTGTATAAATGTCACTGGTGCCAAAAAAGTGTCAAGTGTCCGATCTGTCTGCCGCAATATCGCAGTCCTGCTAAAAATCACTGATCACTGCCATTATTGGTAAAAAAAAAAAAAAAAAAAAATGGCATAAATATATCCCCTATTTTGTAGACGCTATAACTTTTGCGCAAAACAATCAATATAAGCTTCTTTCGATTTATTTATTTATTTTTTAACCGAAAATATGTATAAGAATACATATTGGCCTAAACTGATGAAGATTTTTTTTTTTCTGGATATTTATTATGGCAAAAAGTAAAAAATATTGTTTTCTTTTTTCAAAATTGTCAGTCGTTTTTTGTTTACAGCGCAAAAAATAGAAACCGCAGAGGTGATGAAATACCACCAAAAGAAAGCTCTATTTGTGGGGAAAAAAGCGCTTACATTTTGTTTGTGTGCAACATCGCACGGCAGCACAATTATCAGTTAAAGCGACGCAGTGCCATATCGCAAAAAAAATGGCCTGGTCATTAAAGAGGGAGTCCCGCGAAAAAAAAAAAATGTAAAAGTCAGCAGCTACAAATACTGCAGCTGCTGACTTTTAAAATAAGGACACTTACCTGTCCCAGGGTCCAGCGATGTCGGCACCCGAGACCGAATCGTCCCTCGGTCCACGGGTGCTGCCGCCGCCATTCTCTGTAAGGGAATCAGGAAGTGAAGCGCTGTGGCTTCACTTCCCGGTTCCCTACTGCGCATGCGCTTCCTAACTGGTCTCCGCTGTCTCTGGGACCTGTGTGTGTTCCCAGCAGACAGCGCGGTGGGGATGGGAAGAGGCATAGACTCCCGTGGGAGTCTATGCCGAAAGTGGGTGCAAATACCTGTCTTAGACAGGTATCTGCACCCCCCCTCCCCCCTGAAAGGTGCCAAATGTGACACCGGAGGGGGGGAGGGGGGTTCTGAAAAGCAGAGGTTCAATTTTTGTGTGAATCTCCGCTTTAAGGGGGAAAATCTTCTGGGGCTGAAGTGGTTAAAAAAAAAAATCCACCTATAGTTTGCAATGATCAAACTCCTGCAGGTCAATGCAGGCCATAGACAATGGAGTGCCAGGGGGTTGTGTAGACGGTTCTCTTATTCTTAGACAACTGTGTAAACAGGAATAAGTCCCAGCAGGGGATCCCATCCCACTTCACTCCATCCATAATGGAAATTCAGTTTTTGCTCGGAGTTTTCCTTTACTATAGTAGTGTTTTATGGTACCCATCCAGATGATATCCTATGATAGAGATGTTCTGCATCCTCGAATGTAAGCATTATGATGGATCTGTGTTTATATGGAATGAAATGCTGACTATGGTATTCTGTACAATGTCTGGGTTATAAAGCAGAGCTGCGGCTGGTCTGCTTAGTGTATGTAGATGTGTAGGGATGCTATAAGCTGAAACATCTGGATTTTCGGAGCCTTTCTGCCTGTTAAGGATGGAATGACTGAAATGTTTGCACAGCTGGAGTCCTTTATACAAGTGTGAGTCAGTGTCACATCGCGGTGACACACGGGGACGCTCCCTGCAGGCTAGGCTGGACTCATGAGACATCCAGCTGCCACTGAATAAAGCCGTTTTATAGGAGAATAAACAGCCATCGTATTACATTTCCATCATTTAGGTCTCACTTATAAATACTATTTCACTTTTAGTATATTTAATTGTTACCTGACCTTGTGAAGCCGCCACCTCACTCGCATTACAGACTCTAGCTGTTTTGGCTGGGCTGTTGGCTGAACGTTTATGTTGTATTGTTAGTAGTAGAGTCTTGTATTGGGATAGCCATTCATTATTGCAGAAAATTTTGAGCTTAAACAAGCCATAGATGATGCAATTTTCTTTCCTACAACCTTGGACTACCAGACCAAGGTAAAGGGGTTCCTAAATGGGACCCTGCTGGTTGACGCGTTTTTCGAAGGACCAACCTTCTACTTCTTCAGAGCCTGGTTACAAATGACCATTTTGTAACCGGCCGAGATTCATTCCTTCTATGGGTCAGGTTGGTTGTACTGAAGTGTATCCATCAATCATTGTGTTTTTGGAAAAGAACAAAAAAAATGGCTGCACATCCAGAACTCTCAATTGCCTTTTATTGTTCACAAAGATAACACCAAGGACACCAAACTGTGGTCACGTAGACGCGTTTCACACATACATCTTGTGCTTAACCACTTGCCGACCGCCTCACGCTGATATACGTCAGCAAAATGGCACGGGCAGGCAAAATCACGTACCTGGTACGTGATTGCTTTCCCGCGGGCGGGACCCCCCCCCCCCAGTGTCCGAGGCAGTCGGCTTTGGTCTGGGAGCGTTCAGAGATGAGGGGGAGGCCATCCATTCGTGCCCCCCCCTCGCGATCGCTCCCAGCCAATGAGAATCCTCCCCTGCCTGTGTGTAGTACACACAGGCAGGGGATGTGATGTCATCTCTCCTCGGCTCGGCAGATTCCGTTCCGGCACCGAGGAGAGAAGACATCTGAGTGAGTGCACAAACACACACACACACAGTAGAACATGCCAGGCACACTTTACACCCCCGATTACCGCCAATTAACCACTCCCCCCCCCCCCCTGTCACACTGACACCAAGCAGTTTTTTTTCTGATTACTGCATGGTGTCAGTTTGTGACAGTTAGAAGTGGTAGGGCAGTTAGTATTAGCCCCCTTTAGGTCTAGGGTACCCCCCTAACCCCCCCAATAAAGTTTTAACCCCTTGATCACCCCCCCCGTCACCAGTGTCGCTAAGCGATCATTTTTCTGATCGCTGTATTAGTGTCGCTGGTGACGCTAGTTAGGGACGTAAATATTTAGGTTCGCCGTCAGCGTTTTATAGCGACAGGGACCCCCATATACTACCTAATAAAGGTTTTAACCCTTTGATTGCCCCCTAGTTAACCCTTTCACCACTGATCACCGTATAACCGTTACGGGTGACGCTGGTTAGTTTGTTTATTTTTTATAGTGTCAGGGCACCCGCCGTTTATTACCGAATAAAGGTTTAGCCCCCTGATCGCCCGGCGGCGATATGCGTCGCCCCAGGCAGCGTCAGATTAGCGCCAGTACCGCTAACACCCACGCACGCAGCATACGCCTCCCTTAATGGTATAGTATCTGAACGGATCAATATCTGATCCGATCAGATCTATACTAGCGTCCCCAGCAGTTTAGGGTTCCCAAAATCGCAGTGTTAGTGGGATCAGCCCAGATACCCGCTAGCACCTGCGTTTTGCCCCTCTGCCCGGCCCAGCCCAGCCCACCCAAGTGCAGTATCGATCGATCACTGACACTTACAAAACACTAAACACATAACTGCAGCGTTCGCAGAGTCAGGCCTGATCGCTGCGATCGCTAACAGTTTTTTTGGTAGCGTTTTGGTGAACTGGCAAGCACCAGCGGCGTAGTACACCCCGGTCGTAGTCAAACCAGCACTGCAGTAACACTTGGTGACGTGGTGAGTCCCATAAGTGCAGTTCAAGCTGGTGAGGTGGCAAGCACAAGTAGTGTCCCGCTGCCACCAAGAAGACAAACACAGGCCCGTCGTGCCCATAATGCCCTTCCTGCTGCATTCGCCAATCCTAATTGGGAACCCACCACTTCTGCAGCACCCGTACTTCCCCCATTCACATCCCCAACCAAATGCAGTCGGCTGCATGAGAGGCATTTTCTTTATGTCCTCCCGAGTACCCCTACCCAACGAACCCCCCAAAAAAGATGTCGTGTCTGCAGCAATCGCAGATATAGGCGTGACACCCGCTATTATTGTCCCTCCTGTCCTGACAATCCTGGTCTTTGCATTGGTGAAAGTTTTGAATGCTACCATTCACTAGTTGAGTATTAGTGTAGGGTACAGCATTGCACAGACTAGGCACACTTTCACAGGGTCTCCCAAGATGCCATCGCATTTTGAGAGACCCGAACCTGGAACCGGTTACAGTTACAAAAAAAAGTGTAAAAAAAAAAAAACAAACAAAAATATAAAAAAAAAAAAAATAGTTGTCGTTTTATTGTTCTCTCTCTCTCTATTCTCTCTCTATTCTGCTCTTTTTTACTGTATTCTATTCTGCAATGTTTTATTGTTGTTTAATGAAAGATATTCCTGCGCTATCAAATATGGAGATGGCTAGGGGTGGAACAGCTGCATGCACCTATTAGGGTAAACACCTGACCTAAATAGATATTGTATGGATGGATGGTGCAGCGCTAATCCTGTATATAAACCTCTGGTGGTTTAAAAATAGGTCATATTGTAATTCACTATAGTGTGTAAAAATAATCTAAAAAGCTAGTGACGTATTCTTACAGGTGATATGTCTCACTAAACAAAATATGATTAGTAAAAATGTGGATGTAAACAAATATCAGCCTAAATAGCTTAAATCAACATAAGGGTAACTAGTTCACCATATATGACCATAACAGTGACTGGTTCAGCATAAGTGACAGAGATCAATTTTAAATAAAGTGCAACGTGAATAATAATATATAATTTCCAATCCAAAATTGGCAAAGTGCATGGTGCAAAACATTATGCAGCAAAAATGACTACATCACAAATTGGCTTATAGTGTTAAACAGCAAACTTTCCATATAGGTGCAAATGTGAAAAAAAAGAGGAAACCAAAAAAACTCCAAACTATATGAAAATAAGGGATTATAAAGTATTAGTGAATGTCCCCAAAATTTTGATGCATAAAACAAGAAAATTCACACAGAAAAAACATCCTTATTCTTGGTGAAATCTGTGACAGTAAAGTGCTGGCATGCGCATGTGGCAGTTGAAGTGCCTGGTGACTCAAAATCTCATGCAACTTCGTGTGCAAACACTACAGTAAGTAGTGGCCCCTTACCTCAAAGTAATGGGGCAACAGCATATGACCAAACAGGTTCTTTATCTTTTCCACCTGGGGGCTCCTGCGCATTCCTCCCCGTCCTGGGGTAAGGTTCCCTCAGATGTGATGCAGGAAGATGTGTATGAATAAAGTAAGGTAGAAAAGAACCCAATAGTGTAATTCCGTTTTTATAAGTAACTGGTTTATTTAGGCAAAGAAACAGGTACTCACATTGTCAATAAATGATACAATGTTTGTATCCGACGAGCGGCGAGCTCGTAAGCTTCTCTTAGTGTATCCAGCCTATCCCGTCCCTACGCGTGACGTCACACCACACGTGACTTTTTAAACCACCAGAGGTTTATATACAGGATTAGCGCTGCACCATCCATCCATACAATGTTTTATTGTTATTATGTTTTATCATGTTTGCTTTTCAGGTATGCAATTTTTTATACTTTACCTTTTACTGTGCTTTATTGTTAACCATTTTTTTGTCTTCAGGTACGCCATTCACAACTTTGAGTAGTTATACCAGAATGATGCCTGCAGGTTTAGGTGTCATCTTGGTATCATTCTTTTCAGCCAGCGGTCGGCTTTCATGTAAAAGCAATCCTAGGGGCTAATTAGCCTCTAGACTGCTTTTACAAGCAGTGGGAGTGAATGCCCCCCCCACCGTCTTCAGTGTTTTTCTCTGGCTCTCCTGTCTCAACAGGGAACCTGAGAATGTAGCCGGTGATTCAGCCAGCTGACCATAGAGCTGATTTTGTTGCCACTGCACGTTTGTGCGCAATTTTAAAGCATGTCACGTTTGGTATCCATGTTTGGTACTCGGCCTAAGATCATCTTTTTTATTTCATCAAACATTTGGGCAATATAGTGTGTTTTAGTGCATTAAAATTTAAAAAAGTGTGTTTTTTCCCCAAAAAATGCGTTTGAAAGATCGCTGCGCAAATACACTGTGAAAAAAAAAAATGAAACACCCACCATTTTAATCTGTAGGGCATTTGCTGTAAAAAAATATATAATGTTTGGGGGTTCAAAGTAATTTTCTTGCAAAAAAAAATAATTTTTTCATGTAATCAAAAAGTGTCAGAAAGGGCTTTGTCTTCAAGTGGTTAGAAGAGTGGGTGATGTGTGACATAAGCTTCTAAATGTTGTGCATAAAATGCCAGGACAGTTCAAAACCCCCCCAAATGACCCCATTTTGGAAAGTAGACACCTCAAGCTATTTGCTGAGAGGCATGTCGAGTCCATGGAATGTTTTATATTGTGACACAAGTTGCGGGAAAGAGACACATTTTTCTTTTCTTTTTTTTTTTTTGCACAAAGTTGTCACTAAATGATATATTGCTCAAACATGCCATGGGAATATGTGAAATTACACCCCAAAATACATTCTGTTGCTTCTCCTGAGTATGGGGATACCACATGTGTGGGACTTTTTGGGAGCCTAGCCGCGTACGGGACCCCGAAAACCAAGCACCGCCTTCAGGCTTTCTAAGGGCGTAAATTTTTGATTTCACTCTTCACTGCCTATCACAGTTTCGGAGGCCATGGAATGCCCAGGTGGCACAAACCCCCCCCCCCCCAAATGACCCATTTTGGAAAGTAGACACCCCAAGCTATTTGCTGAGAGGTATAGTGAGTATTTTGCAGACCTCACTTTTTGTCACAAAGTTTTGAAAATTGAAAAAAGAAAAAAAAAATGTTTTCTTGTCTTTCTTCATTTTCAAAAACAAATGAGAGCTGCAAAATACTCACAATGCCTCTCAGCAAAAAGCTTGGGGTGTCTACTTTCCAAAATGGGGTCATTTGGGGGGGGGGTTGTGCCCCCTGGGCATTCCATGGCCTCCGAAACTGTGATAGGCAGTGAAGAGTGAAATCAAAAATTTACACCCTTAGAAATCCTGAAGGCGGTGATTGGTTTTCGAGGCCCCGTACGCGGCTAGGCTCCTAAAAAGTCCCACACATGTGGTATCCCCGTACTCAGGAGAAGCAGCTAAATGTATTTTGGGGTGCAATTCCACATATGCCCATGGCCTGTGTGAGCAATATATCATTTAGTGACAACTTTTTGTAATTTTTTTCTTTTTGTCATAATTCAATCACTTGGGACAAAAAAAATTAATATTCAATGGGCTCAACATGCCTCTCAGCAATTTCCTTGGGGTGTCTACTTTCCAAAATGGGGTCATTTGTGGGGGTTTTGTACTGCCCTGCCATTTTAGCACTTCAAGAAACGACATAGGCAGTCATAAATTAATGGCTGTGTAAATTCCAGAAAATGTACCCTAGTTTGTAGACGCTATAACTTTTGCGCAAACCAATAAATATACACTTATTGACATTTTTTTTACCAAAGACATGTGGCCGAATACATTTTGGCCTAAATGTATGACTAAAATTGAGTTTATTGGATTTTTTTTTAGAACAAAAAGTAGAAAATATCATTTTTTTAAAAAAATTTCAGTCTTTTTCCGTGTATAGCGCAAAAAATAAACGGCAGAGGTGATCAAATACCATCAAAAGAAAGTTCTATTTGTGGGAAGAAAAGGACACAAATTTCGTTTGGGTACAGCATTGCATGACCGCACAATTAGCAGTTAAAGCGACGCAGTGCCAAATTGTAAAAAGTGCTCTGGTCAGGAAGGGGGTAAATCCTTCCGGGGCTGAAGTTCATTACTGATAAGTAATGATTAAGCACAAGATGTATGTGTGAAATGCATCTACGTGACCACAATTTGGTGTCCTTGGTGTTAATGATTAGGCACAAGATGTATGTGTGAAACGCGTCTACGTGACCACAGTTTGGTGTCCTTGGTGTTATCTTTGTGAACAATAAAAGGCAATTGGGAGTTCTGGATGTGCAGCCATTTTTTTTGTTCTTTTCCAAAAACACAATGATTGATGGATAGACTTCAGTACAACCAACCTGCACCACAGATGGAATGAACCTCGACTGGTTAAAAATGGTCATTTGTAACCAGGCTCTGAAGAAGGTTGGTCCTTCGAAAAATGCGTCAGCCAGCAGGGTCCCATTTAGGAACCCGTTTACCTTGGTCTGGTAGTCCAAGCGATTTGAGAGAGACTAGCCACCCATGTGGCTTGATGAGCAAGTTTACAAGTCTATGTTTGTGAGTAAACTTTTTTTGGTTTTATCAGATATTTTTAAATAATTTGTTGGATAACGCACTCGAGCAGTGCGCCCTCTTTCTTTTTACTTATAAACTGTATCTAGCTGAGGTTACATACAGCATACCGTACGGTGTTCCAGGTTCAAGCCGAAACTTGTGACATCATCAGCCCGCCTCATTGCTAGAATACATCACTTTCTCGAATTGTCTGAGCACCAATCAGATAGACTCTATTGAATTCTGGGTATGAGACAGGAAGGTCTCGGCTCGCACCTGGAACACAGTGTGGTATGCTGTATGTAGCCTCAGCTATATACAGTTTATATCGCACATCCAGCGGCCTCATGTGTTAGTAAGGGACATTGGGGTTGATTTACTAAAACTGGAAAGTGCAAAATCCGGTGCAGCTCTGCATAGAAACCAGTCGGCTTCCAGGTTTTATTGTCGAAACTTAACTGAACAAGCTGAAGTTGTAAGCTGATTGGTTCCTATGCAGAGTTGCACCAGATTTTGCACCTTCCAGTTTTGGTAAATCAACCCCATAGTTTGTTTAGACCAGCTTGGCCCAAACAAGCTATGTAAAGTGTAGCAAACGCTGGAGTTCAGCTTTGACCTTCTCTAAAGAAAAAATACAAACATAAATCACTTTATATAGTCTAAAGGACATTGTTTGGGCATTAATTGGAATTCCTCTGCTTGCACGTCAATGCTTGGGAAAGACTGCGACTTAGAAATGCTCACAGATGAGGAATATGAAGTCACGCTAATACCAAATGTTCTCCATGCCTCATTATGTCTAGCTCCACTGAATGTATACACAGCGTACATCTGTATGAGTTTTTCAGGGGTGGTGGCAGGCTCCTTTGTCTACATTCTGCCATGTTTCCAAAACTTAGCCAGTTAGGACCTCACCAACCATGAAAAAACCATGAAAAGATGCCCCTTGCCTTGTAAAGGGAATCCTTCACATTATGAAGACCTTTAAAAAGGATCACTAAGGGTTTGTTCACACATGTGGCAAGGGGTGGCTGTAAAACCAGGTGGTTACATTGTACTTTTACTGCCCGACAACCACCCACCTGAACCAGGGCATGCAGCCGCTAAGGGCTGTACATATGTTATAGCACAAATGCATAGTGGCCAACAGTCCCGATTTGCCCAGGACATTTATGGAATTCAGACCCATGTCCCGGTCTGAGCATGTCCAATCAAAATCCAGGAAAATAGGGTTTGTCCCGGGCAGGACTATGTCAAGGGTCTGATTCCCCCAGAAAAACTCTGCTCTGCTGTCACCCCGGTGTGGTGTGCGGATAGTTGCGGTGTCATCCAGGCCTTGCTGGATGGGCTGGGAGTTGGGAGATTCCCAGTTGGGAGGATTGTAAGAGCAAACTGCAGTTACCTATCGGCTGAGGAGGTAGCAAGAGGCAGGCTGCACCGCGTCCCAGCCAATGGGTGTGCTGTCCGGGCTTCCAGTGTTGTGGCATTGAGCTGCCCTGCAAACTGCATGAGTTGAGGAAAAAAAGGCTTTATTATGCCCGAACAGTAATCGAAAGATTCTTTCTTTCTTTCTTTCTTTCTTTCTTTCTTTCTTTCTTTCTTTCTTTCTTTCTTTCTTTCTTTCTTTCTCTCTTTCTCTCTTTCTCTCTTTCTCTCTTTCTCTCTTTCTCTCTTTCTCTCTTTCTCTCTTTCTCTCTTTCTCTCTTTCTCTCTCTCTTTCTTTCTCTTTCTCTGCCCCGCTTTCCTTCTCTTTCTTTCTTTCTCTCTTTCTCTTTCTTTCTTTCTTTCTTTCTTTCTTTCTTTCTTTCTTTCTTTCTTTCTTTCTTTCTTTCTTTCTTTCTTTCTTTCTCTCTTTCTTTCTTTCTTTCTTTCTTTCTTTCTTTCTCTCTTTCTTTCTTTCTCTCTTTCTTTCTTTCTCTTTTTCTCTTTCTTTCTCTTTCTTTCTTTCTCTCTTTCTTTCACTCTTTCTCTTTCTCTTTTTTTTTTCTCTCCCTCCAACCCTCTTTTTCTCCTCCTCCTTTTTTTTCTTTTTTCTTTCTGTATATATTACCACATTCCCCACTATGTAAGCATCTCAGACTCTATTTAACCACACCCCTTTAAGCCACGCCCAATATTTAGCATAATTAAGACTACGCCCATTTATCGCTTTGCCTGCCACATGTTTTATCACCTGCTAGGCCACGCCTACAAGTCAGTGCCCCACCCCTAATTAAAATGATACTCTGCCTACATCAAAAAAAGTGTCCCTAAAAATGTTTTGAGAATCTTGGCAACTATACAAGTGTAGCATTCAGTGGCTGTTACAGCTGCCAAACATAGGCCCATGCAAGTCTATGGGGCTACTGTATGTTGTACAATATCGTGATTGTGGGCAGTGGTGCAGCACCTACAGGGTTAAATCTGGGGGTGAGGAGGCAGTATGTTGCCTCCTCACCGCCTGTCAAACACCCTCTAAATTGTGATTTTTTTATTTTTATTTTTTTTGCTGCACATGTGAATGAGCCCTTAGCTCACCCATAGATGTGCAGATCTCCCACTGAGGACTATAGATGGTGAGAGACTTGCATGTCCTCAGCTGGGCTCCTTCATTTACTTGGGCAGTAATTGGTCACAAGGAACATGCAATGAAAGGATTAGAGAACATCCTATTCCAGCTGTTCTTTATCTAATGCTGGTTACCAAAAAAACAAGTAAAACATCCAGCTGGTTGCTATAAACAATACAGACACTTTTACTTTTTACACTCCACTGAGGTGCAATGGACACTATTTTTGAAAGTGTCTGAACATATTAAAGCTGATCTGCAGGCAAACAGCTAAATACACAAAATGCATATATTGTTGTACCTGCCAATGTGTTTGTATGTCTATCCATTCTGTCCTGAGATTTACACAGCTCTGTCAGACAGCCAGAGATGTGACCTGAACTTTTCCTGTTACGGCCACCCACACCCAGTGACTGGACAGTGAAAGAAAAAGCAGTGGTCTGATAAATTCATATCTTTGTCACTCTGCTCTCTCCTATCAGCATATTATTTTCCTTGCAGCACACCTGATCTTTCACTGAGCGTATTTTCCACGTTTTTATGGCCATGTTTTTCATAAATTTCTTTGTGACTTGCGTGCTTGCTGTTTGATATTATTATTAGCTCTATTGTTGTAAATATTGATAGATTTATTTGGCTTGGTTTACACTTGCGGTTGGGGGGCAGTAAAAACATGCAGCTGTCGAGTTCGCCGGACAGTATGGCACATGAATGCAACCCATTCAAGTGAAAACTGGCATCAAGGAGACAACAGGACACCACCTCACTGCATCTAAACACCCTCTAAAGAGCAATCCACTGCAGAAAAATTGTTGAAAAAGGTTACTTTAGGAAGTCTAAATCCCCTGTATCTGATAACATCTATTTCGGGGGTCGGTCAAGCCGTTGAACACAGCCCTGCTTTCCCGGTCATTTCCCTCAGCCTCTAGCGTGCTCTCATCTTCACTGCTCAGTGGAGGGCGGGAGGCAGCACAGTACTGGATGGAGGGTGGGAGCAAGAGCTGCCTCAATTAACTTTTCGAGTCAACCAGCAAGTGACTGGTTGCACGGATGCCGGTCGATCCTAGCAACCAATCACTAGCTTGTTAATGTGAAAACTTAACTCCGGCAGCGTCCGCTCCAACCCTCCATCCAGTAGTGTGCTGCCGCCCGCTCTCCACTCTGCTGTACACATGTGTAAGGTAGGCGAGTGCTACCTACAGTTTGTGTGGGGAGAGGCAAAGGACACTACAGTGGGGGGGGGGGTGTGGAGGGCACAGGACACTGCTATGGGAGGGGCAGAGGACACTACAGTGGTGAAGATGGGTAATATGGATGGGGTAGAGGGCACTACTGTGGGGGAGTGGGGAGCAGAGGACACTGCTATGGAGTACAGAGGACACTACAGGGGGAGGGCGTGATCTGAAGGGGGCAGAAGACATTGCTATCGGGTTGGGAGCAGAGGACACAAAAGTGGGGGGGGGTGATGTGAAGGGGGGCAGAGGATATTACTGTTGGAGGGGGGCAAGGACACTACTATGGGAGGGACAAAGGATACTACTATGGCATAGGATACTACTATGGGGGGGATACTACTGTGGGGAGGACTGATATGAAGGGGGGGCGGTGGATACTACTGTGGGGGAAGTGATGTGAAGTGGGGCAGTGGATACTACTGTGGGGGAAGTAATGTGAAGTGGGGCAGTGGATACTACCGTGGGGGGAGTGATGTGAAGTGGGGCAGTGGATACTACTGTGGGGAGGACTGATATGAAGAGGGGGCGGTGGATACTACTGGGGGGGAAGTGATGTGAAGTGGGGCAGTGGATACTACTGTGGGGGAAGTGATGTGAAGTGGGGCAGTGGATACTACTGTGGGGGAAGTGATGTGAAGTGGGGCAGTGGATACTACCGTGGGGGGAGTGATGTGAAGTGGGGCAGTGGATACTACTGTGGGGAGGACTGATATGAAGAGGGGGCGGTGGATACTACTGGGGGGGAAGTGATGTGAAGTGGGGCAGTGGATACTACTGTGGGGGAAGTGATGTGAAGTGGGGCAGTGGATACTACTGTGGGGGAAGTGATGTGAAGTGGGGCAGTGGATACTACTGTGGGGGGAGTGATGTGAAGGGGCAGAGGACACTACTGTGACACACTATGTGTTCTTCATGCCAAAAAAATGCACCCCACCCCTTCCCGGGGATCTTTGATTTCCTTCATGTTGTCCAGGTAGATCTCAACCCCATGAAAGGTTTCCTGCCCCTGATCTCTTATCTCTATGGCATCTTAATGCTGAACTACAGCCCAAAAAAAAATTCTATAACGTATATCATTATCGTGGAGGTTTACCAACACTTCCTGGGATTTAAAAGTATATGGCCAAAAAAGGATCATCATACTTTGTTAATGAGCTTGTTGGACATTCCATTTCAAGAACAAGTAGTAGTTATTTACACTCAACTGGACTTGTTCTGTAAAGTTGAATATGACTATTTCTAGATATAGTGAACTGGATAAATGAGAACCTTCAAAGATACATGGAAGCCAATATGGATCCTCCTGTCCCCTATTTGACTATAACAGCCTCCACCATTGTGGTAAGGTTTCACGAGAATGTGTGCCCATTCTACCAAAAGAGCATTGTGGGGTCAAGTACTGGTCCTGGACGAGAAGACCTAGCTGGCATTCATCCCAGATGTGCTCAGTAAAAATGAGGTTTGGGCTCTGTGCACACCACTCTTCAAACCATGTCTTTATGAAGCTGGTCTTGTGCACAGATGTAAGGTCTCTCCCTGAACTGTTGCCGCATGGTTCGAAGCAAACAGATGTCTTAGTAAACTATACTCTTCACTAAAACTACCTGAATGCAATAATTTGAAGGGGTGTCAGCATGCTTTTGGCCATATCTGTATCTGATAACATCTATCTCATCTCTGTGACATCTTAATGCTGAACTGTAGCCAACAAAATTTTCTATACTGGATGTCACTATTGGGGAGGTTTCCAACATGTCCTTGCAATCTATCGTATATGGCCAAAAATGGACTCCTGACCATCACACCTTGTTGATGAGCTTGTTGGACATGTGGACCAAGACCAATGGAGGTACTATCTAGTAGTAGTTAGTCACATTAAACTGGACTTGTTCTGTAATGTTGAAGACGTTTCGTAGCTTATCCGAGCCACGTGTTCAAGGACTTGGATAGGCTACGAAAAATCTTCAACGTTACAAAACAAGTCCAGTTGGATGTGATTAACTTTTACTAGATATACAATGATGCGGAAATATGAGAACCCTCAAAGACACATGGGAGTTGATATGGATCCACCTCTCCTGTTTTGACTATATCGGCCTCCACTATTGTGGTAAGGTTTTCAGGAGAATTTGTGCCCATTCTACCAAGAGTATTCTGGGGTCAGGTACTGATCTTTGACGAGAAGACCTGGCTTGCATTCATCTCAGAGCTGCTCAGGAAGTTTTAGGTCAGGGCTCTGTGTACACCCAATTCCTCAAACCACATCTTTATGAAGCTGGCCTTGTGCACAGAGGCAAGGTCTTGCTAGAACAAAAAGGTTCTCCCCGAATTGCTGCCGCATGGTTGGAAGCAAACAGATGTCTTCGTAAACAGTACTAATCACTAAAACTACCTGAATGTAATAATTTGAAGGAGTCTCGGCATGCTTTTGACCTTATAGTGCAAATTCTCTCTACTCTAAACTTATTTTGAGAAAAATTTGAGTTAAACTGCTTTGTCCATCGCAACTCTATTATCTTCATCCTTTTTCTTTTCTGATCTCTACTGGAAAGGCGTCAGATGGAATTAGATTGTCATGAAAATACAAACAATCCTCCCTTCAGCCAATTCTTTACCCTTCTCACTGCAGAACCCCAGCCTTGTTTCAATGCAGTTTGTTCATGGCATTCCTGTATTATGTCTAAGAAGATGTATAAAATGTGTTATTTATATGTCTGGAGAGGCATGTTTAGCAGTGCAGTCACGACAAGACAGGGACCTTGCTTAGAGCCACTTGAGACATGAAATGCAGAAAGCCTGCAACCCATTATATAAAACATTCCAAGAACTCACTGAATGGCCAAGGTCATTGTAATTATTACGTCTCCAAGAAGAGGCGTTTCTCCATTTCACAGATTTAGGGTGGATTAATTGCATTTAACTCCTTGTCTGCTGGATTTAGGCATACACCCATTTTATATGGCAGAGCTGGCTGCAATCTTATGATATCAGAGAGCAAGTCACTAGGGTGTAACCATTAAACAGGTCTAGTGTCCTATGATCTGGCCTATGATGCTGAGGCTAGAAGCACTATAGCCCATAAATTCACAGTCTCTGTTCTTGATTGCACCATCTTTTAATATATATTACTACAGTGTAGTCTGGTTTAAACTTCTATTATGAACGAAAACCAGCCACAGATTGCAGCAGCTGTGAAGGCCCATACACACGATCAAAAAATCATACCATAATCTGATCGTTAGTACACGTCTTTCAAGAGCTGATCACGACAGTTCATGTGAAATTATCCGATGGGACAAGCACAAAAATCTTTCTCCTACAATTTTCGTTTAAGCAGTACAGTTGTCGTCCCAATACAATACAATACATCACTTCCGAATTTTTATTTTGTCGTATGAAAATTTTCGTAACTTTACCTTTTTATTTTCGATAGCATGCAAAAAAAAAAAAACGATCATTCATCCAATAATTTGTAGCATTAGACATCAGGTAAACTCTTCCAAGCCGTCAAACTCAGACAAGAAGGCTAAGGCAGGCCATAGATGATGCGATTTCTCTTTCCTGCAACCACAATATTGATTAGGGAACAGTAAGACTCCGTTCACACCTGGGCGTTTTGAATTGCAGGCAGAATTGCCACGATTCTGCCCATGATTTCAAAACGCTCTGCTAAAATGAAAAATCGCACAAGGCAAGTTTCAGATGCCATTCATCTTAATGGCACCTAGAAATGCAGTGCGGTTCTGCCGCGATTGTCGCAATCACAGCAAACCTCATCGCGTGAAGCTTGTCGCCCGAAAAAGGATCGGAAGCTCCTTTACGGCGACAAGCTTTGCGTGATAAGGTTTGCTGCGATTTATTGAGGCAGAACCGCACTGCGCTTTTAGGTGCCATTTAAAATGAATGGCATCTGGATGCAGCAGGGTCCCATAGGGGCATCCAAGCCGGTTGGGTGGGCGGCAACTCAAATATTAGCACTATGTAAGGTTCATAATGTATTAGACACCCTTTCCAGTCATTTCTATGTATGTAATGGAATGCGTTAATTTGATGTTCACACATTTCAATTTTTCTTTTCTTTTTTACTGGATCAGGTCGCTAATTGTCTGGCGTCTGGTCCAGTTTGTGTTCCCTTTTCTTTTGTTTAAACTGTATGAAAATAATAAAAACTTATTGAAGGTAAAATGAATGGCATCTGAAATTCGCATTGTGCAATTTGTCATCTTAGCAAAGCGGTTTGAATTCTGCCTGCGATTCAAAACGCTCAGGTGTGAATGCAGCCTTCTTAGTGTTCCTGCAACAGTATTGATGGGGAAATCCCTCCCATGGAGCTAGGGATGGGGAGCTAAATACTAAAGTACATTTCGCGCAATATCAACAATAAATGTGTGTGAAATACTGTGTAAACGTAGATAGTGGCTGTATTTAGATAGTAATTGCTGCGATTAAAGTTGCTAGGTTCAGCGATTTCTATGTTATGACGTATAGCAGTTGCTAATGACTTAAAACAGATGGTGCTATATTCCGGGATTGCTGTAACTGAGGTTGCTAGGGTCAGCAATCTCTATGTTGCAGTCTATAATAATTGCCACTAACTTTAAATAAAGTGCTGGTGCTATATTAGAGAAGTGAAAAAAACATATATATATATCTATTATACTATTGTGAGAAAGTATCCGTGAATAAAAAACATACTAAAAACTGATAAATACATTGACGTGAATAAAGGCTTGTGAAAAAAATCTTCTTGTGATATATATAATATATGTGAATAAATAAATTGGCGTGAATAAAAACTTACGACACTGTCACGTGTCTTCACCCCAGATGAAGACACGTGACGGTGTCGTAACGCGTAGGGATTGGCTGGAGCGGTATTCACAAACTGAAGCACAAGTGAGAGGGCGCTGAGAACGCCACACCATTTATTCAAAATGTAAGAGCAACATCTAAATAAATATCCCCCTATTTAAAGTTAGTGGCAATTATTATAGACTGCAACATAGAGATTGCTGACCCTAGCAACCTCAGTTACAGCAATCCCGGAATATAGCACCATCTGTTTTAAGTCATTAGCAACTGCTATCTGTCATAACATAGAAATCGCTGAACCTAGCAACTTTAATCGCAGCAATTACTATCTAAATACAGCCACTATCTACGTTTACACAGTATTTCACACACATTTATTGTTGATATTGCGTAAAATTTACTTTAGTATTTATTCAATTAGTGTTTATGTGAACACCCTCATTTTGCTGCAATATCCTTTATTATTTTTATTGTTTGACAAGAATCACTTAGCTATATATATCCTAGTCACAATTATTATTTATTATTTATCCACCAGCGCGAAGGAAAATTTTTATAATATAAGGGATGGGGAGCTGTCCCTACCAGAAGAACACAATGATTGCTAGTGGCTATAGCTACTGGCAATAATCACATGCTAGAAGTCCAATATGATGGTTGTACACAAGGCAATCGATGGATCCACTTGGGTGCAATCAGCCTCCCCATAGTTCAAATCTCAGCCAGGTTCAGCAGGGACCAGCTAAGATTTGAACCATCTATGGCCAGCTTAAATGAAGGGGAAGAGACCTTTAATTACGGTACTAATCATGCATATCATTCATATTTTTAAACCGAGTTGTGAATGCTTCTTATAAAAACTGTGACCAAAAAAGTGTTTACATGTTTCCAACAATGCGTAAATAAGCTTGAAAACAAGCTTACCTCGGTAGTTTTACACACCGAGGAGTAGCTCATCCTCAAAGTTCACAGCAGAAGCACTGAAGTCGCCTATGAGTTTACATTTAAAGATTAGAAGTCTGATTGAGTCACTGCTGGGAGAGAGACCACGTTGTGCGAATGGGCAAACAGTAAACTGAGCTGCCAAAGGAAAAGTCTTCATGGGCCTCAGTTGTGAACTTTGAGAATGAATTGCTGCACAGTACCTGCAGCTACAAAAGCGCTCTGTAAGAGCTTGCTGTAAAGCTCATTTACTGCTTGTTAAGAATAGTTAAATTCCTGAATGTCCACAGCCTGGCTACTGGTTCACTTTAAGGGCCTATAAACATAATTGTTGTGTACTAGTGCTGATGTTGGTCTTAAGATTTCCACTTTTAACCCCCCTGCTTAAGTGCTGAAACATTGAAAGAACTGGTACATCCTGATTTTTACTACCGGAGGTCCTTTTTTTTTTTTTTTTTTTCAATGGAATATGGCATGTAACAAAACAGAACCGCTAGATCCACTGCTATTATGTAATGAACTGTGTAATAATCTCCTTCTGGCATTTGGGCCTAGGGGATGTGTAGTTAGCATCCCATCCTTGGTGTCCAATCATAAGCATGGAATGTTAGACACCTGAATAGTGAACTGAATTTACAATTCTCTATAAAAACGACCGACCTGCTTGGGTCTCCATGTTAGTGTTATCCTTCTGTTTGGGTTCTGCTAGTAGTATGACTGTTTGTTTTTTTTTTGTTTTTTTCTTGTTTTTTTTTTTAATTCTGTATTATAATTCCGCTAACTTCCCTACCTGTCTGTCTTTATTTCATAGGCGCCTTTGTGATCTGCTGGACACCAGGGCAAGTGATCCTCCTTCTGGATGGATTAGGCTGCAAATCTTGTGACGTGTTGACCGTGGAAAAGTATTTCCTTCTTCTTGCTGAATTCAACTCCGTCATCAACCCCATTGTCTACTCTTACAGAGACAATGAGATGAGAGCAACCTTCAAACAGATCCTCTGCTTATGTTGTAACCGAGGCTCCAAATACACAACTTCCGTCAAGTCTACAAACACAGAGAGGAGAATACTGGCTGACAATGGACATCTGGTTAGGGACTCCACACTTTAGAAAGGTCTGTTGTTGGCTCTCACTGGACTGAACCTAAAAGGAGACTTGCCACTATGGTGCCATGGATCTGGAACTGACTCCATCAATAACCAAAAAAAATGGGCTGCAAGGCCGGACTTTTATATTTTATGTGAAGCATGACCAAATTACACCACCAGTATCTTTCTATAAGAAAATACAATGTCTGGGTCCTGGATTGTGTACACTGGTACTAAATGATGGTTCTTCTGACCTGTATTTGTACCTTCAAAGCTAAGGTACCACAATTTGGACCGGTTTGTCATTATGAACGATAGGATGCCACTTGTTGTCAAGCTTCGGATACCATGAGAAGAAGTTGGCAGCAGGAACCATTCAGCCAGTGACTATATTGAGATGTCTACAGAACAATGAGATGCTGTTTACAAGGCTTATGAAAGCCCTAAAGAGAGAAAAATGAGCCTTAAATCGAAAGTTGGTTGCTAAGAGGGAAAACTCTGGGACATATTGTAATGTGTTAAAATTTTAGGAACAATGATTTCTGGAAAGACTATAGTTTGAAATACAAATATATATATAATTTTTTTTTCAATAAGTTTTTTTGTATTGGCGTGAATATGGTTTACAAACAGTCACATGGAGTATACAAGGACAATGTATATCTTTAAAGGTTTCCAGCCCAACTTGCTACTTGAAACATAGCCTACAACACCCGTCTCTTTAAGACTAGAAGGTGCAATTCCAAAATTCATTATATTGTGCCACTTGCAGGGTAAACCTGTTACTAGTGTTGAACCATTGTGAGGCAACCGTGCTTAACCACTTGCTGCCCAGCCACAGTAGTTTTACTGTAGTTGAACTGCACAGGCGGGCTGGACGACGTTCCTATACGTTGCTGGCTTGCCTCCGAGTTTGGAGCTCACATGCACATCTCCCCCTGCCGACCTGTACTATGATTGGACACAGCACAAGTTTGGCAGCTGATTTCTGCCAATGATTTTGGGTGAAGTCAGCTGATCAGCTGTGGCCAATCACACAAAAACGAAGAAATCTGTGTAGTGTGAACAGCGATCTGGCTGTTTCTTCTTCCTGCAAAGCAGAGAGAAAAAATAGGCAGATAGTAAAGTTAAAAGCTACACATAACATACATTGTTAGGCACACAGTTAACCCCTTGATTGCCCCTAGATGTTAACCCCTTCCAAGCTAATGTCATTAATACAATGTCAGCATACAGTATTATCACTGAATTAATCACTAGGGATGTCAGTGTCAGTTAGTGACCCTAACTAGGATATGTTTTATAACAGAAAGTAGAAAATATCTTTTTTTTTGGTCTTTTTAATAAAAAAAGTGGTGATCAAATACCACCAAAAGAGAGCTCTATTTGTGTGAACAAAATGATACAAATTTCACGTGTACACTGTGTTGTATGACCGCACAATTTCCAGTTTAAAATGCCCAGGTCATGAAGGGGTAAAACTTTCCAGAGGTCAACTGGTTAATTTAGCACAGAAAACTAAAATTTTTTTTCTTGGATCCCTTGGATTCACGTTAAAAAAAAAAAAATGGCAAGAGTTAGCCCACCAATGAGAGGACAACACACCAGTGTTCCTTGAAGTCCTGGGCTTCACATTCCAAGGTGTAGGGCAGTGTTTCTCAACTCCAGTCCTCAAAGCACCCCAACAGGTCATGTTTTCAGGCTCTCCATTATTTTGCACAGGTGATTTGATCAGTTTCACTGCCTTGGTAAGTACCACAGCTGTTTCATCTGAGGGAAATCCTGAAAACATGACTTGTTGGGGCGCCTTAAGGACTGGAGTTGAAAAACACTGGTGTAGACATTAAAGGAGTTGTAAGGGTTCGTATTTTTTCACCTTAATGCATCCCCCTAACCCCCCCCCCGGTTTACTTACCTGAACCCTCAAACTTGTCCCACAGGGATGTGCCGTCTCTCTGCTAGGGGGTTCTCGTGTTGATTGGATAGATTGATAGCAGCGCAGCCATTGACTCCCACTGCTGTCAATCAAATCCAATGACGTGGCCGCCGTGGGGCAGGGCCGAGTCATACATTCGGCGGCTATGGATGCCGAATGCTGGACTCGGAAGCGCGTCTGCAAGGTAACCCCCTGGGAGAGTGCTTCTCCCACGGGGGTTATCTGATGTGGGGAGGAGCCGCCGAGGGACCCCAGAGGTTCGGGGCCAAAACGAGCTGCACAGTGGAGGCAAGTATGATACGTTTGTTATTTTAAAAAAATACATAAAAATGAACATTTAGTGTCACTTTGTTTGTCCACACCAGTCTGAAGACATTACACAAGGCGTTGTCTGGTAAAATTAAGCAGCATAACTCTGGATATACTGGATATAATAAAGGATTGTGGGGTGATTTGAGCTCCTTTTAAGTGGAAGAGGACACATGTTTGTCAAGTCAAGCATCTTTTTTTACTTCAAGTTTTGGGAGGATGAGAAATTTTGAACAACCGGATCTAATGTTTGAAATGACCCCCTTTTTTTTAAATTGTGAATCGCAAAGTGGACTCCCAGATGGACCAGTAATACCATGACTAACCTAAAAAGAAACATTTATTGTATATAAAAGATATGCTTAAATATGTATATAAACATATATTTTGTCTCTGACTTCTATATAAATGTTTTTTGTGGTTACAGAAGTTCTTTTTTTTTTTTTTCTTCCTGATTTTGAACATGTTTATTGAAAATTTAGTTGAACAAACATGGCGGCTCTTACAACCAGAGCAGTGGTCCCCGTCCATGTAGTTAATGAACCACATGTGGTTTAATATAGCAGCTTCTTTATCTGTTTTTCAGCTGCAAATTTTTAGTTTTCATGAGGTCCTCAAGAAATCAAGCTTCAACCGCTTGCCGACCATATAACTTGTATATAAAGTACGGCGGCAAGGTGGCTCTGCTGCGCAGCATCACGTACCTAGTACATGATCCTGCACTTCCGGGTCTGGGGCGCGCCGCTTTTGATGATTACACACAGCGGGAGCTGATCTGCAGGTACTGCAGACTTGATGTCAGCCGGCCCCTGCCGATCATTAGGCAGAAAGCCAGAACGGCGATCTGCCTATGTAAAGTCAGATCACCGTTCTGTCAGTGGGGAAGGCATTGATCCTGTGTTCCTGCAAAGCAGGGGCATGGATCAACCCCTTCCCTTAGTAAAAGCACCTCCCCCACTGTACACACTGGTCAGGCACACAGTTAACCCTTTGATCGCCCCTGATGTTAACCCCTTCCCAGCCAGTGTCATTAGTAGAGTGACAATGCATATTTTTAGTATTGATTACTGTATTAGTGTCACTGGTCCACAAAAAGTGTCAGTGTCTGATTTGTCCTCTGCAATATCGCAGTCCCGCTATAGGTCGCTGATCGCCGCCATTACCAGTAAAAAATAAAGTATCCATAAATCTATCCCGTAATTTGTAGACTCTATAACTTTTGCGCAAACCAATCAATATACGGTTATTGGGAATTCGATTTTTTTATTGGTTATGTGTTATAGCAGAAAGTAAAAAATGTTGTTGTTTTTTTTTTTTCTAAATTGTCGGTCTTCTTTTTTTTTCTTTTTTTTTTTCTTTTTGTTTATAACGCAAAAAAATAAAATAAAATGCAGAGGCGATCAAATACCACCAAAATAAAGCTCTATTTGTGGGTAAAAAAATGACAAATTTTATTGCACGACTGCGCAATTGTCAGTTAAAGTAACTCAGTGCCATAGTGCAAAAAATGGCCGGGTGGTTATTCCTCACTTTTGAAGGCTTCTTTCCTGCCAAACTCTTCACCACTAATATCTCTCTGACCAGGTACTGGTGGTTGTATCTCAGGGAAAGGTGTTGAAGGTCCGTCCACATACTGGTAGTAGAGGAGAGCGCTGGCTACCAGGGGCACATAAATGATGGTATAGCTGGCTGAACACTTGTAGAATTTTGCACATTGCACGTTATTATTTGTTTCTCTTAAACCTCCACACCTACATTGTAGATTTAATACCTGACTGCTGGCAGATTTACCATGTAAGTGTCAGAGCTGTCAATGTTTTATTGTGTCTGTGACCCAATTAAGGGCATTTCCTCTCACTTCCTTCTGGGCAGGATGTAAGAAGAGTTCTCTAATCTGGACAGGTGGCACTTCAGATCACAAAGTGGTCCTAACTTTTTTTTTTTTTTTTTTTTTTAAGAAGAAAAAAAATTGGACAAATCAGAAACTTTAAAGGTCTGACCAGTCACAACATACAGCAGCAATATAGTTGTTCAAAAATGCTTCACCCAAAATAATTAAGGCCCCATTCACTTTCCCTTTTCTGATTGCACAGCAAACCGCTCAAAAAAATGTGGGCTTTGCCGCGCGTTTTGGAAACGTGTTGCAAACGCGCATCATGCATGTGTTGCCTTTAAATGTTAATGGCCCCTAAATGCGGGTAATGGGCTCACGTTTGCCTCATTTTTTTTTTTTGGCACAACAAATGTGCAGCAAAATCACCAAAAAGCGCCACATTCCGTTCCAAAAAAAAGTACAGGGGCTACTTTGGGGCATTTATCACATTCAAGTGAATAGTCTGCCCTATGCATAATCCATGTTGGGGCCAGTTCACACCATAGAAACGCAGTCTGGATGCGTTCCAGGTGCTTTTCTGCATGCGTGTTTTTGATGCATAACAGTGCGTTTTTGATGCATGCCAGTGCTTTTTTTTTTTTCCCCTCTCTTTTTTCTTAACCTTAAGGGCCGGTCCACACCACATGCAGTCCAGTGCGTTTTTTTTCTGTATCAAAAACGCATAGAAAGTAGGTTATATGGTTTTCAATGGCATAGTTCACACCAGTGCTTGCAGTTCCAGTGCGTTCCATTTCCAGAAAAAAAAGTAGAACATGCTGCATTTTTCCTGCACTGGACTGTACTGGAATGCTGTAAAAAGTAACAAAAACTCATGGAAACGCACTGGAACACCCATGTTCTTATTAAAGGTTAAGGAAAAAAAGGGGGGAAAAATGCACTGGACTGCATCAAAAAGCACATGGGGAAAAAAGCATCTGGAGGGCATCCAGACTGCGTTTCTATGGTGTGAACTGGCCCTAAATAAGGATAAGTGTATTGCAGTGTGTTTTTGGTGCATTCCGGTGCGTTCCAGTGCATTTTTGATGCATTTTACAGCGTTCCAGTGCAGGAAAAATCCAGCATGTTCTACTTTTTTTCTGGAACTGCAATGTACTGGAACTGCAAGCACTGGTGTAAACTATGCCATTGAAAACCATATACCCTATTTTCCATGCGTTTTTGATGCAGGAAAAAAAACGCACTGGACTGCATGTGGTGTGAACTGGCCCTTAAAGCATGAAAAATGCACAAAAACACAAGCTCATGTTCCTGCTATTCGCAGATGTGAATGGGGCCTTAAATGCAGTGATTGGATTTTGGTAGAGAGGAGCAGTCTAGGAAACTGATGTCATCATTCTGATACAGGCATCAGGGATGGTTTTCTCTTGAGCTATAATCGCTTAGACCAGGGGGTCTCCAAACTTTTTACACAAAGGGCCAGTTTACTGTCCTTCAAACTTTAGGTGGCCGGACTGTGGCCAGTGGGAGAAGAAAACAACCTGGTGTCAGGGGGGGTAAACCATGCCCCATCATTGGTATTAGGGGGAGTAATAGTGCCCCATCTTTGGTATCAATGGGAAGAATAGTGTCTCATCATTGGTGTCAGTGGGAGGAATAGTGCCCCATCATTGGTGTCAGTGGGAGGAATAATGTGCATCGTTTGTATCAGCGGGAGGAATAGTGCCCCATCATTGGTGTCAGTGGGAGGAATAGTGCCCCATCATTGATGTCAGTGGGAGGAAAAGTGCCCTGTTGATGTCAGTGGGAGGACTAGTACCCCATCGTTAGTGTCAGTGGGAGGAATCGTGCCCCATCATTGGTATCAGTGGGAGGAATCGTGCCCCATCATTGGTATCAGTGGGAGGAATAGTGCCCCATCATTGGTATCAATGGGACGAATAGTGCCCCATTGTTGGTGTCAGTAGCAGGAACGATGCCCCACTGTTGCTGATAGTGGGAGGAATAATGCCCCAAGGACCGGATAGAAGCAAGCAAAGGTCCACACTTTGGAGACCACTGACTTGGACTGTACATTGTATCTTTGTAGAAGAAAGCCGGCAGCAGAGTGGCTGATCTGTGTGAAACATTGAAGAACATAAAGGCTTTTACACAGGCACCAGGAGGAGGTAAATGCTTCCCTTGAATGATACCCAAACAAAGATGGTTCTAACGTTTGAGGAAAGTGGTTCCCATCCTCAGTCTGCAAGTACCCTCAACAAGGGAATTTCCCTTAGGTAAAATAGCTCGAGCCATTGACATTGGTTTAAAACACCTGTGCAAAGTGAAGGAAATCTTGAAAACCTGACCTGTTAGGCCTCAATCACAGCTGTGCTGGTGTGGCTGTGTGTCCCAGAATGCAGACAGTGTGAGTTCAGAGACGCACCCACATGGATGGCAGATTGGGCGTCTGTACAGTTACTTTGTCCCAATAGACATGAATGGGACTGGTGACCAGCAGATGATGCTCAGAACACCTGCAGAGGTGGCCCTTCTCCTGGGTGTACGCTTAGATATGGCCACGTGAACAAGGCCTTGGAGGTACTTGTAGACAAAGGAGTAAGGAGGATGACCACGTTGTCAGAGGACACACTGTGAACTAATACTAACCGTTTGCCGACCTTATCACTTATATATACAGCAGCAAGGCGGCTCTGCTGCTCCAGATCACGTACTAGGTAGGAGATCGGGCACCTTCCAGGTAGAGGGCGCACACGCCACCTGCGACCCGGCTGTACTGCGCTTATACACAGAAGATGCCGATCAGTGGGTGCTGGCCAATGGATGACCACCGATCACCTAGGACAGTGGTTCTCAATCCTGTCCTCCAGTACCCCCAACAGGCCATGTTTGCAGGTTTTCCTTCATCTTGCACAGGTGATTTAAATCTGAGTCAATGGCTTGGTATTTTGGACAGCTATTTTATCTCAGAGAAATTCCCAAAACATGGCCTGTTGTTGGTACTTAAGGACTGAGGTTGAGAACCACTGGTCTAGGAGACACATCAGACAGGGTTCTCCCTATGTAATCAAGACATTGCTCTGTCCTGTCAGCGGGGAAGTGATGGATTTTCTTTCCCCCACAAAGCAGGGAATAAAATCCATCACTTCCCTTAGTAAAAGCACCTCACACAGTACACACAAAACACTGGTTAGGCACACATTTAACCCTTTGATCGCCCTAGATGTTTAACGCCTTCCCAGCCAGTGCCATTAGTACAGTGACAGTGCATATTTTTTAGCACTGATCACTGTATTAGTGTCACTGATTCCCAGTGTCAGATTGCCCTCCGCAATAGCGCAATCCTGCTATAAGTCGCTGATCGCCGCCATTACTAGTTAAAAAAAAAATCAGTATATATACACCGTAGTTTGTAGATGCAAAAACTTTTGCGCAAACCAAACAATACGCGCTTATTGGGGTTTCTTTTTGTTACCAAAAATATGTAGCAGAATACATATTGACCTAAATTTATGAAGAAATGTGATTTATAAAAAAAAAATTATTGGGTGTGTTTTGTAGCAGAAAGTAAAAAGTATTGTTTTTTTTTTTTCAAAATTGTCAAAAAAAAATGTAAAAAAAAATAAAAATCGCAGAGGTGATCAAATACCACCAAAAGAAAGCTCTATGGGAAAAAAAGAACATGAATTATTTTTGTTAGAGCGTCGCACGGCTGCACGCAGTGCCGTATCGCAAAAAATGGCCTAGTCATGAAGGGGGGGTAAACCTTCGGGAGGTCAAGTGGTTAATTGTATGCCAAAAATGGTGTGCACCAGAACAAGTTTATGATGTTTATCAACTATAAAAATGTTGGCGCTAAATTACCATGCGCTACGTAATCAGTGCAGAAAAACAAACTTGAAAACGATCTACTCACTGGATATGCATACAAGTATTCCGTAATTGTCATACATTCCCTATAGGAATTCAAACTACGTTCAGATACTATTACAGTTTTGTCTAATAAAAGTCCATCAATTGTGAAATTGTACCCCTTAGTGGGGAATCTGGGTACTGCACACTAGATGTAACTTCTGGCATGCCAAATTCAAATAAAACAGCCACCAAACTAATTAGAATGAAAGTTGAACTCCAGGCGCAAAAACTTTTATGCAAGATATTTTTCAACAGCCACAAAGAATATGAGTCCTCTTTGCCTTTGCAGTCCCAGTTATTACCTTGTAGAAGTAGCAGTGAAAATCATCCCTGTGCTGTACATAGTCTGTGCAGAGAGCAGAGCTGTGGGAGGGACCCAGAAGTCCCCGCCCACTACAGACTGCCTGCAGAAAACTACAGGAGGGGGCGGAGACAAGACCAGTCACCCTGCACAAGGAGAGAGAGCAGCAGTGACTGGTCTCTATTACAGGAAGCTTCTACACAGAGATAAAATCTCACCCTAGATTGATGCAAAGATCTGGAAGAAATACACAAAGCACATCAAGATTCAAGGAAGAATACATGTCTTTTGTATATAGACCATATCTACTTATCCATAGAGTTCAGCTTTGGGCCGTATGATGTCTATCGGGGGCCTCCTTATTTAACCACTTGGTGGTTATATATATAATGTTTGGGGGTTCTAAATAATTTTCTAGCAAAAAAATACTGGTTTTAACTTGTAAGCAACAAGTGTCAGAAAAGGCCTTAGTCTTTAAAGCCATTTTCGTGTTTATTAAAAATCAGCAGCTACAAAAATTGTAGCTGCTGACTATTAATAAACACACACTCACCTGTTCCACGATCCAGCAAAGCGGCCGCCCGAAGCCTTGGTTCTCTCCCCTCTTCTCTTCCTGGCGCCGGCATCACAAGTTTGGACACCCTGCTGTGACAGCTTGCGGCTTTACAGCCGGGTGCGCATGCGCGTGTCACGCTGCGTGTCCTGAACGGCCGGGCAATGTTCTGGGACCTGTGACGTGTCCCAGAAGATTGCAGGGAGTGAGGGGCCGCCTAGGCGGCCAGAGCCAAAGTGGGAGTTGGGTACCTGTTAAAACTAGGTTCCCACTCAACCCCCCCCCCCTAAAAAAATGTGACATGTCAGGGGGTCAGGAGTGCTTAAAGAGGAAGTTCCACTTTTGGGTGGAACTCTGCTTTAAGTGGTAAACTGACCTCATTTGCAGACCGAAGTTCATCCCTTTGATCTAAAAGAACCAAATGATACATTGTTTATAGTTATCTGTAAGTGCTGAGCTATGTTGATAAACACTTGCTGGAGGCTCTTTCTTTTGACAGCTGTGAGTGAGCAGAGAACGGCTCTGCACTGTATGAATGGTGGAAATGTCAGATTAAGATCGTGAGGGGGGGTTGAATCGAGATTGTGATTTTTTTAATGGTTAATCATGCAGTTCTAGTGGGCACAGATTGGCAGCACTGATGGTCACTGATTGGCAGCACTGTTGGGACTACACTGATAATCAAGACACTGAAAATCAGCGCCCTGTTTATCAGTGTAGATGTCGTTTTTACACTAGCCAGTTATCGGCTCTCTTCTCCTCTCCTCATGCTGTCAGCAAAGGAAAGGAATGCCGATAACTGGCTTCTATTTAAATTTGTGATCCGCTGTGATTGGACACAGCTGACCATGTGGTAAAGAGCTGCTGATTGGCTCTTTACCTCAATCTGTGATAAGCAGTGTCCGGAGGACACTGCGATCACAGAGAGCATCGCCAGCGCCCTGCAGCAGGCGCTCGGCAGGCGCGATAAAAGGGGGCTGTTATTTGTCAGTGTCCTAGAACTCAGTAGTCATTCGGCTATAGCGCGGTCAGCAATTGGTAAAGTGTATGTAAATCCCACATCCATCTATTAGTACCTTCTGCATTATGCCTCGCTGTGCGCTCCTTCCGTTGGCTGTTGGGTGGCTTATCAGGTCTACTCCATGGGCAGCCCAAAGCCAGGCGCTTGTAGCTATCAGTGTACAGCAGAAAGGAATGTTACTGACATAGTCTCCAGGTAAGAAACTGTAAAAAAAAAATTAAAAATTGCTTAAGAAAACTGTATACAGGGAGAAACGGTGTCAATCATAGGGAAAACTGAACTCGGGGTGGGGGAGTAAAAGTCCTCCCTTGCAGTGGAAGGGTTGACTACTTGAGGACACCAAAGGACAGGCCACTGCAAGTGTGTATGGGAGCACCACTTTCCGAGGGAGCGGAGGATCGGATAAGTAGAAGATCTTTTACTGTCCCCTAGACCAAGGGTCCCCAAACTTTCTAAACAAAGGGCCAGTTTACCGTCCTTCAAGCTTTAGGGGGGCCAGACTATGATCAGTGGGAGTAAACAATGCCCCATCTTTGGTTTTAGTGGGAAGAATAGTACCCCATTGTTGGTGTCAGTGGGAAAAACAATGCCCCATCAATGGAGTCAGTGGGAAGAATTGTGCTACATCTATGATGTCAGTGGGAGGAATAATGCCCCATCAATGGTGTCAATGGGAGGAATTGTACCCCTTCATTGGTGTCAGTGGGAGGAATAATGCCCCATCAATGGTGTCAGTAGGAGGAATAATGCCCCATCAATGGTGTCAGTAGGAGGAATAATGCCCCATCAATGGTGTCAGTGGGAGGAATAATGCCCCATCAATAGTGTCAGTGGGAGGAATAATGCCCCATCAATGGGAGGAATTGTACCCCTTCATTGGTGTCAGTGGAAGGAATAATGCTCCATCAATGGTGTCAGTAGGAGGAATAATGTCCCATCAATGGTGTCAGTGGGAGGAATAATGCCCCATCAATGGTGTCAGTAGGAGGAATAATGCCCCATCAATGATGTCAGTGGGAGGAATAATGCCCCATCAATGGTGTCAGTGGGAGGACTTGTACCCCTTCATTGGTGTCAGTGGAAGGAATAATGCTCCATCAATGGTGTCAGTAGGAGGAATAATGCCCCATCAATGGTGTCAGTAGGAGGAATAATGCTCCATCAATGGTGTCAGTAGGAGGAATAATGCCCCATCAATGGTGTCAGTAGGAGGAATAATGCTACATCAATGGTGTCAGTAGGAGGAATAATGCCCCATCAATGGTGTCAGTAGGAGGAATAATGCTCCATCAATGGTGTCAGTGGGAGGAATAATGCCCCATCAATGGTGTCAGTGGGAGGAATAATGCCCCATCAATGGTGTCAGTGGGAGGAATAATGCTCCATCAATGGTGTCAGTGGGAGGAATAATGCCCCATCAATAGTGTCAGTGGGAGGAATAATGCCCCATCAATGGTGTCAGTGGGAGGAATAATGCCCCATCAATGGTGTCAGTGGGAGGAATTGTACCCCTTCATTGGTGTCAGTGGAAGGAATAATGCTCCATCAATGGTGTCAGTAGGAGGAATAATGCCCCATCAATGGTGTCAGTAGGAGGAATAATGCCCCATCAATGGTGTCAGTAGGAGGAATAATGCTCCATCAATGGTGTCAGTAGGAGGACGAATGCTCCATCAATGGTGTCAATGGAAGGAATTGTGCCCTTCATTGGTACCAGCTGGAGAAAAAGTGTCCCAAGGGCCGGATAAAGGCAAGCAAAGGGCCACATCTGGCCCTCAGACCACAGTTTGGAGACCACTGCCGTAGACTAAAACTTTTAACCCATGCAAGCCCAGTCCTACTGTGAGGGGGGGGCTTTTATTCTTCCCAAATAAGGGCTGGAAAGATAGATGTAGCATCTACATAAATGATAATTCCAGCAGTATAAAAGATTGTAGCACTTCAGAATTTAATGTTTTAGTAATAATTACATCATTTTATCCCAGAGAAAGGGACCCTAAAGTGTGGCAAAACTATTTTTTTTAGCAGTGGATTGAGTAGGGAAAAGCTAGACCCCCTGCCAAGTTTTTATTGTGGTCTGTGACCCTGCTGGGGAGACTGGCCAACTCTTTCCCAGGGTTTGAGGTTTCCAATTTGTCTTCTGTTTGCAAGTTCTGGAAATTCCAGCAGGTGGACATTTCGGTCTCATTCCATGTCAGCATCAGGTGGAAGGACCTTCAGAAGGCTCTTTGAACTATAGGCAGTCCCCAAGTCCCCATTGTTTACGTTGGGCCTGTTAGTGATCGATTGCTGTGCTGACCATACCTCAGTTGGACTACAAGTCCCATCATGCCTCTGGGAGTCTTGCTTTCAACTGTCAGCCTTGTAATGCATCATGGAACTTGTAGTTCCGCAACAGCTGGAGGGCCTCAGGTTGGAGACCCCTTATTACTTTCTGTATCCCTCACTGGACTCCAAGAAACAGAATTAGGGCTCCATTCACACTTGTATGACTGTGGAGGGAAACTTTGACACAACTTTGGATGGGGGGACCTAGATGTGACTTGTTGTCCCTCTGCAAAGTCAGACCCGCTGTCGCACCACTGCTGCATGTAACATGCTTAGGTACAACTTTCATGCAACTTTTGAGGGTTAATGGCCCTCAAGTTGCTGTAGTACAATAGTTCATGAAGTACTTTAAGTCGCACATACACTCACCGGCCACTTTATTAGGTATACCTTGCTAGTACCGGGTTGGACCCCCTTTTGCCTTCAGAACTGCCTTAATTCTTCATGGCATAGATTCAACAAGGTGTTGGAAACATTCCTCAGAGATCTTGGTTCATATTGACATGATAGCATCACACAGTTGCTGCAGATTTGTTGGCTGCACATCCATGATGCCAATCTCCCGTTCCACCACATCCCAAAGGTGCTCTATTGGATGAGATCTGGTGACTGTGGAGACCATTGGAGTACAGTGACCTCATTGTCATGTTCAAGAAACCAGTGGTGAGGTGATATGATCTTTGTGACATGGTGCATTATCCTGCTAGAAGGAGCCATCAGAAGATGAGTACACTGTAGTCATAAAGGGATGGACATGGTCAGCAACAATACTCAGGTAGGCCGTGGTGTTTAAATGATGCTCAATTGGTACCAAGGGGCCCCAAGTGTGCCAAGAAAATATCCCCCACACCATTACACCACCAGCCTGAACGGTTGATACAAGGCAGGATGGATCCATGCTTTCATGTTGTTTACACCAAATTCTGACCCTACCATCTGAATGTTACAGCTGAAATCGAGACTCATCAGACCAGGCAACGTTTTTCCAATCTTCTATTGTCCAATGTTGGTGATCCTGTGAAAATTGTAGCCTCTGTTTCCTGTTCTTATCTGACAGGAGTGGCACCCGGTGTGGTCTTCTGCTGCTGTAGCCCATCTGCTTCAAGGTTCGATTTGTGTGTTCAGAGATGGTATTCTGTATATCTTGGTTGTAATGAGTGGTTATTTGAGTTACTGTTATCTTTCTATCATCATACACCAGTCTGCCCATTCTTCTCCACCCTCTGATATCAACAAGGCATTTTCATCCATACAACTGCCACTCACTGGATATTTTCTCTTTTTCAGACCATTTTCTGTAAACCCGAGAGATGGTTGTGCGTGAAAATCCCAGTAAATCAACAGTTATTGCAATATATAAACGAAAATCTGCGCTGGCAACTCACCAAGTGGATAATAAATAAAATATGACCAAATCAAATAATAAATACACTATACAAATAATTGTGGATGTGAAAAGATCAAAAATAAAATAAATAAAATTGAAATATAAACCTTGCACAATTTGCTGTGTACTGAGTGAGATTGTGCCCAAATACACTGACAAACTGGGTGACTACAATGTAATAAAGCGCAAATCAGAAATAAATATGTACATACAAGTGATTTGGATAAATGATCCAAAAAAACACACAACCAAAAACTATGCGACTATAAAGCGATAAAGTGTCGCTATACTGATGCAAAAGATATATATATAATATATATGTGCTCCCATATATTCGTGATCATAAAATAAAGTGAACCTCTATGAGAAAATAAACACCAGATAGTATATGAAACAAAAGAGTCATTTGAATCAAAATTTTGCAATTTGCAAATGACAGAGTATCTATTAGATCAAAAAGTTCCTCCGCAAAAGGATAATCAGCAGACTTCAAACTTTTTCAACCATATGATAAATCAGGGCAAGAAGGTATGCTGATGTTGATGATGGTTGGGAAACTTTTGGGACCACAAAGCTCGCGTTCCACCAAAAGAAAAGAAAAAACATATAGTATAAAACCTTATGATACCGTGGGGTCACCTGCGCATATGTGCGCTACTCACGGGACCGGCGTGCAGAGCAGGCATTCAGATACTTGGTCGGTGTTTCACCGCTGAACGGCGTGCGTTCCACCAACTCCAGGAAGTGATGTCACTGGTTGACAGGCGTAGGCAGGATGTTGCGTTTCGCCCCTCCCCCAGGGCGTTATCAAAGACTTAACATCCTGCTCACGTAAAGAGTTATTTATACTGCGCTCGGTGAGTGACAGCCATTTACAGCCAATGGGTGAAATAACACCCATTCCTTCCTATATCATCATATCCTGTTGCAATTGGAAAAACTTTAATCAGCGACCGGAGACACAACATCTCCAATAACCAGATGTATATGCTTATGATACTTATACAAGAAATCAAGTTTGACGCTAGCAGTCTTATACAAAAAATAAAGTGTGTTACAACAGGATATCTAGACAAATACAAATTCTATATAGTATATGCTGAATGTCTTATTATACTTTATGGTAAAAAACAGATTCTTTAATATAATATGCGATAAAAAAAGTTAAAAATGCATATAAAAATATAAAAATAAAAATATATGAAATGTAAAAATAAAAATAAATATTAAAACTAATTGGTAATGATTAATCAAAATTAATTTGATACATACCATAATACCTTACTGGTTGTTAAATCTTACGACAAGAAAAGTATAGTTATTATATTATATATATTTTGGTGAATATGGAGATATCCCAACAAATATTGAAGAAAAAATTATTTTTATAGCAATACAGATAAAAAAGATAAAAAAATATATAAAAAGGTGTAATGAAAATAAAAATGAAAATAAAATGGATACAACTACCAGTTGGATAAAAAACAGTTCAGATCAAGCTCAATATTCAGGCCCAAGGGGTTCAACGTATGTAATCTATGTATCCACTGGGTTTCATTTTGTGAAATATTTTGCCTAAGATTGGAACCTCGCCAGTGTTCCTCAACCTTATCAATCCCACAGAAGGTAAGTAAACTCGGGTCTTTGTTGTGAAATAACCTGAAATGGTTGGAAAGGCCATGAAACTTATATCCCTTTTTAATCCTATTTACATATTCTTTAAGTCTTATACCCATTTGCCTAGTAGTTCTTCCTACGTACTGGAGATTACAGGGACAAGACAAGAGGTAAGTAACATGTGTGGTGCTACAGGTTATGAATTTTTTGATTTCATAAGATCTACCATCTACCAGAGAGCTAAAGTGGGTGGTTTTCCGTTTACGGAATTTGGATGTCTTGCACATTACACATCTGCCACAACTGTAAAACCCAACACTATCTAGAAAGGTACATACCTTTCTAGGAGGGTCTATGATATTGTGTGCCAGCTGGAGCCTTAATGTGGGTGATTTGGTATAAATGAATTTGGGGTGTTTTGGCAACACCTTCTTAAGATCATTGTCCCGAAGAAGGAGGGGCCAATGTCTCTTAACAATTTTCTCTAAATCACGATATTGTCTGTTAAATCCAGTAAAAAAGGACAAATTAAAATTTTCTTCCCTTTTCTTTCTTGATTTAAACAGATCACTCCTATCCATTTCCCCAACCATTTGTTTTATCCTCTCTAGATTTTCCAGACTGTAGCCTTTTTCTTGGAATCTTTTCAAAATGATGTTAGCTTGTATATTGTAATCACTTAAGTTGCTACAGTTCCTTCTAATCCTGAGTAGCTGGCTTTTAGGGATGCCCCCTAGCCATCTCGGATGATGGCAGCTTGTCAGGGGGATATAGCCATTTTTATCGACATCCTTGAAGAAGGTACGAGTGAGTAGTTTGTTCCCCTCTTTGAATAATGTCAGATCTAAAAAATTAATTTGATGGTAACTGAAACATTCGGAAAAAGAGATACCAAACCGATTGGTCCCTATTCTGGCCAAAAATTCCAAAAAGGAATCGGGTGATCCTGCCCAGATGATTAGAATATCATCTATGTACCTTTTGTACAACCTGAGCTCCGGGATATTGGATTGGTAAATGGCTTCATCCTCCCAAATGCTCATGAACAGGTTAGCCACTGAAGGTGCATACTTAGCACCCATTGCGACTCCCTTCTTTTGTCTATAGTACTCTTTTTGGTGCCAAAAATAGTTGTGGCTCATTGCCAAGTCAAGAGCTTTTAATATAAACTCCTTTTGTTTAAGTTTCATATCTGTGTTTCCCAAGGCCCATTCAACTGCTTGTAGTGCATGTTCTTGTTGGATATTTGTATAAAGCGAATTTACATCAATGCTTGCGAGTAGACAGTTTTCATCTATCGTTACGGTATTCGTTAATTCAATAAGTTCTCTGCTATCTTTGAGATATGCAGGGTATTTCCTGGTGAGTGGTTGCAAAAAGCAGTCCAGGTATTCACCAAGTCTGGAAAAAAGGGATCCAATCCCGCTGACTATCGGTCGGCCTGGGGGCTTGGATCTGTTCTTGTGTATCTTAGGCAATTGGTATATCACAGGTACCCGTGGTGCGTCAGGGGTAAGGTATCTGGCCTCTTTTTTCTTCAGAATACCCTCTTCAGTTGCTGCTTTGATTAAATTCTTTAATTTAGCCTTAAATTTCCTAGTAGGGTTGTTCTTTAGCTTTTCGTAAGTTTCTTGGTCTCCAACTAATCTGTTTAATTCTTCTAGGTAGTCAGTTTTATTGAGTATTACTACCCCTCCTCCTTTATCAGCTGACCTGATCACTATATTTTTATTTTTTATCAATGACTCCAAGCCTCTTTCTAAATTCTTTTTTTCGTCTTTGGGGTTTGACAACAAGTTTATCCAAATCCTGTTCTACCAGAGATTTGAACACCCCGACAAAATGATTGTTATTGATCTGGGGGTTGAAGATCGAGTTATTTTTCAAAGTTGTGTGTATGTATTCCTCTTCCGGGGAATTCGATGCGATTTCTTTATTGGAGAAATGCTTTTTTATATTGACTTTCCTGATGAATTTCTGCAGGTCAATAAACACATCAAATTTGTTGAGATTTTTTTCCATAGCATACTTTAAACCCAAATCTAATACTTTTAATTCTTCTTGAGAAAAAATGACATCACTTAAATTAAAAATTCCTTCCATTAGGCTACTCTTTTTCGCTTTCCTTTTCCCTCCTCTGCATCCTCTTGTTCTCCTCTTCTTTCTGAATTTGGTTGAGGGGTCATGGGGTACCATGGTCTCCATTCTTCTGGTAGACTCTGGTCTCTCCCCAAACCCCTGGGTGTTGCAGCACCTCTTCCTCTCATGATGGGTGGTCCCCCTGATCCTCTCCTCTGAAAATCCCCTCTTTGGTTACTAGGATACCATCCTCTTCCCCGATTGGTTGGGGGATAATAGTCAGACTGATTGTAGGCCCAAGATTGTCCTCTATATCCTCCTCCTCTGTTGTTGTGTCCCCTTTGGTTGTGGGATCCTCTATGGTCATAGCCCCTCTGACCATAGGATCCCCTTTGGGATGGATAGGGGTGATCATAATCAAGGGGTTCAAAACGGTTATAGGTGGGTACACTGTACCCAGATGCTGATGCACCATAATACTCGTTATTCTGACTATTGCCAGTGGTTTTCCCGGGGTCTTTATAAGAGCCGTCATACTTCCTAACAGGAGTTTTGATGGTGTCCAACACTCGAGTTGGCTCTATCTCCATAGGGTTAGATGTATTACTTGGCTCCTCCCCTATTTCTTGCCATTTATAGACCTTATTGGATTTGTAGTCATTGGTATCTCTAATAAATTTTTTATTTTTTTTATTTTGGGTGTCTCTATCCAGTTTGTCTACAAAGTCTTGAAGCTGTTTCAATTTGTCCTTACATTCACCGGAAGTGATGAGAGGGCCTAATTTGGATTTGATTCCATTAATGTTAGCCTCAATTAATTTTAATATCCTTTCTTTTCTTGCTATCAGCATTTCTAAAAGTTTCCTTTCAACGCCGTTAAAAAAGGAAAACCATTCATCCTCTAAATCCTGTGTGGGATTGATAGGGTTGAGGAACACTGGCGAGGTTCCAATCTTAGGCAAAATATTTCACAAAATGAAACCCAGTGGATACATAGATTACATACGTTGAACCCCTTGGGCCTGAATATTGAGCTTGATCTGAACTGTTTTTTATCCAACTGGTAGTTGTATCCATTTTATTTTCATTTTTATTTTCATTACACCTTTTTATATATTTTTTTATCTTTTTTATCTGTATTGCTATATAAATAATTTTTTCTTCAATATTTGTTGGGATATCTCCATATTCACCAAAATATATATAATATAATAACCATACTTTTCTTGTCATAAGATTTAACAACCAGTAAGGTATTATGGTATGTATCAAATTAATTTTGATTAATCATTACCAATTAGTTTTAATATTTATTTTTATTTTTACATTTCATATATTTTTATTTTTATATTTTTATATGCATTTTTAACTTTTTTTATCGCATATTATATTAAAGAATTAGTTTTTTACCATAAAGTATAATAAGACATTCAGCATATACTATATAGAATTTGTATTTGTCTAGATATCCTGTTGTAACACACTTTATTTTTTGTATAAGACTGCTAGCGTCAAACTTGATTTCTTGTATAAGTATCATAAGCATATACATCTGGTTATTGGAGATGTTGTGTCTCCGGTCGCTGATTAAAGTTTTTCCAATTGCAACAGGATATGATGATATAGGAAGGAATGGGTGTTATTTCACCCATTGGCTGTAAATGGCTGTCACTCACCGAGCGCAGTATAAATAACTCTTTACGTGAGCAGGATGTTAAGTCTTTGATAACGCCCTGGGGGAGGGGCGAAACGCAACATCCTGCCTACGCCTGTCAACCAGTGACATCACTTCCTGGAGTTGGTGGAACGCACGCCGTTCAGCGGTGAAACACCGACCAAGTATCTGAATGCCTGCTCTGCACGCCGGTCCCGTGAGTAGCGCACATATGCGCAGGTGACCCCACGGTATCATAAGGTTTTATACTATATGTTTTTTCTTTTCTTTTGGTGGAACGCGAGCTTTGTGGTCCCAAAAGTTTCCCAACCATCATCAACATCAGCATACCTTCTTGCCCTGATTTATCATATGGTTGAAAAAGTTTGAAGTCTGCTGATTATCCTTTTGCGGAGGAACTTTTTGATCTAATAGATACTCTGTCATTTGCAAATTGCAAAATTTTGATTCAAATGACTCTTTTGTTTCATATACTATCTGGTGTTTATTTTCTCATAGAGGTTCACTTTATTTTATGATCACGAATATATGGGAGCACATATATATTATATATATATATCTTTTGCATCAGTATAGCGACACTTTATCGCTTTATAGTCGCATAGTTTTTGGTTGTGTGTTTTTTTGGATCATTTATCCAAATCACTTGTATGTACATATTTATTTCTGATTTGCGCTTTATTACATTGTAGTCACCCAGTTTGTCAGTGTATTTGGGCACAATCTCACTCAGTACACAGCAAATTGTGCAAGGTTTATATTTCAATTTTATTTATTTTATTTTTGATCTTTTCACATCCACAATTATTTGTATAGTGTATTTATTATTTGATTTGGTCATATTTTATTTATTATCCACTTGGTGAGTTGCCAGCGCAGATTTTCGTTTATATATTATCAAAGTGCCAACACTTTTTATCTTGCAGCTGCAACAGGCTAGTTAGAGTTTGAAGATCACTATTTTTATTTGCGAGCGCTGTTTTGTATGTTTTTAACAGTTATTGAAAGACTCAGACCAGCCCGTCTGGCACCAACAACCATGCCACATTCAAAGTCACTTAAATCCCCTTTCTTCCCCATTCTGATGCTCAGTTTGAACTTCAGCAAGTCATCTTCACCGCGTCTAGATGTCTAAATGCATTGAGTTACTGCCATATGATTGGCTGATTAGCAATTTGTGTTATCAAGCAATTAAACAGGTGTACCTAATAAAGTGGCCAGTGAGTGTATATGAATGGTTATCATTGGAGAACATGGGGTACCACTTGTCATACGACTTTGATGTTCAAAGTCACAAAAGTGTGACTGAGGTGTTATGCTGAGTCCAAAAATTCTATTATCTTCCTCCTGTAAGTTATTGATCCCACAAACTCCCATGTGATGGAGATGAACCAAGGTAGACATGCTTGAAGTCCAGTCCGAACATGGATACAGTGGAGGAGTGAGCGTAGCCACCCAGGGACAGGAAGTCTGTTATTTGTCAATTAACGTGAAAGTAATGGGAAAAAAACGAACGCAGCCACCACATCGAAGGACTTGTAAGCTCTAATATATATATACAGTACATCTTCGGGTTTACATATACTTCAAGGCCCCATTCATGCCTGAGTTTACACCTTGAATTCGTCTATACAAGTCGCAATGAAATCCATAAAAAAGTAGCGCAGGGACCTTTTTCAAAGTCGCTGCAGCTTGAGACGCTATGATTTGAACGGTTCCATTGCTGGCAATGGGGTGAGACTCGTCTGTCAAAACGCAGCCGTGTGAACCAGAGCTTAAAGCTAAACTTCAGTCATTTATTCATCTTTCCATCTATTAAATCTTCTGCCCTTGTTGTTTTAACTTTGGATAGTAAAACTTTTTTTTCTGCCAGTAAATCCCTTATACAGCCCACTTCCTGTTTCTTGTCTGGTCATTAGCCTAGGCTTAAGACATCATACCTCTCAACTTTTTGAGATGGGAATGAGGGACACCTATTAGCAAATGTATGTAGGCATAGGACACGCCCCCTGCCACGCCCCCTTAAAGGAGAATTATACAAAAATAATGATTAGTTAAACCCACAAGTGTTTTTATTTTTACCACTAGTATTCCTTTATATTGGCTTTTGAAATGTACAAATGCAGCAATTTAGAAATTGGGTGAAAGGTTTAGTACTGGGAAACATCTTTTTTTTAAAGATAAAAACTGCATTTTATATACAGCTATATGGATCAGACCAAAATGAGGGGCACATGAGGAGGAAAGAGGGACAGAGGGGACAGTCCCTCGAAATCAGGGACAGCTGGGAGCTATGTGACATCATGCACAGCTCTCTCTCTCACTCTCATGAGAGTTTGCCAGGGAAGGGAGGAGGGGATGAGTCATAAGAGGGCCAATGAGAGCTGCAGAGCTGGAGGTCCAGGAAGTGAACAGGCAGAAGCTTCAGCTGCCCACAGTTAAAATGGCTGCAGCCAGACTCAGTGGAGGGAGATTTCTGCAGCATATTTGGCAAGCACAGAATCACAGTACAGTGGAACCTTAAATTGCGAGTAGCGTGTTTTATGAGCGTTTCACAATATGAGCTATTTAATTAATTTATTTGCGACTGCTGTCTTGCAAGACGGGCAGGATTCAAGCCTCTGGGGTGTGCAGTACCGCATGTGGCCAGAGGTGCAGGGGCGCCGGTGATGCTCGGAGACACTGAGTGTGTCCGAGCGTCTCAGAGTGTCCCAGAGCAGTCTCTGGCGCCCCCGCACCTCTGGCCACATGCGGTACTGCATACACCAGTAGTGGCACTGGAACGCATTATCTGAGTTTCCATTGATTCCTATGGGGAAACTCACTTTGATATACAAGTGCTTTGGATTACAAGCATGATTTTGGAAGGAATTATGCTCGTAATCCAAGGTACTACAGTATATATAAAATAATATGCAAAGTGGTTGGAGGGAAGCTTCAGAATGGCAAAGATGTTTTTATTACAAATTGTGTGAGCAGACTGCAGTTCCTCTTTAAAGTGCCATCGATGAAAGATTTTAGGGTCTGGGTTTTCCGTCATTTCACAGGCACACGCAAGTTTGGAGTCTTGCCATGTTTGGTGTCTATTTACTCCACACATACTCCATCTTTTATATTTTACCACAAAATTGAGTAGTAAGTAGTTTGTGTCCAATAAAATTCGTTTTAGTGTATTTTTTTTCCTTGAAAATATGCGTTTGATAAGAAGCTGTGCAAATATCGAAACGAAACAAAGAATTGAAACTGCCCCCATTTTATTCTCCAGGGCCTCTGCTTTCACAAAACACGTCATGTTTGGGATTTCTGAGTTATTTTCTAGCCAAAAAGAAAAATCTTTTTTTTTCTATTTTTTTTTCTTTTTTTGGGTGTTTTTGTTGTTGCATCATAAGAATGGAGATTACCGAGCGAACCCGGTGACCGAACGTAACAATGACAGAGTATTGTTTTCAATGACTGATCGCTTCTGAGTCACTGTGAAACTCATTACATGGAAACTGGCAGGTGTGATTACAACTGCTTACTGGAAAATAAAAAACAGCCTTTAAAGAGACCCTGTCACCAGTGGAAAAAAATTGCTGGTGAAAGCACAGAAATCAAGTGTCTCAAAGTCTTACTTGCAGCATCAATGACCTCCTGGGGGGGACAACTAGACAGAGGTGCAACTACAATGTGACGGCTCTCTTTGGTATGTGAGCGCCCTCTGGTGTACATTCCAGGAACAGCTCGGCAGTTCTACAGACACAAGCCCACAGCCAACCATAGAGCGGTCCTCCAATAGAGCAGAACACCTGCCGCACTTATCACAGAGGACAAGGGTGCCGCCCAGCGCGCCTCTATTCCGGCGGATGTTACCATAGAGTCGTACTGCCTGGCGAAGGGATTCATCTGCTTGGTGTTTGTGGTGGAGGACCGGTAAGAGAATGAAATATACAGTGTATACAGATACAGGGGATGATGTTATGTGGGGGGCACAGTATAGATCATTATAATATAATAAGTCTCAGTGCTGTCACTGATAAATAAGCCTCTATTTACACATGGTAGGCTCAGTGATAATGGTGTTCCCTTCTTGGGGCTCCTCTGCTGGGGTCCCATGAATTACCAGACTCACCAGGGTGCATCCTCATCACCAGAGCACTGCCTAAGTGGCCAATCACAAGACATGGTTGCTGTCACATGGGGGTGACCAAGTGGGATCCTGTGTGGATGGTCCCTGGATTGTGGACTGAGTCCTGCAGGATCCAGCTGGGTGCGAGTACTGGAACCTTCCATGCTGCAGGACTGCGATTATGGGTGGAGCCAACAACAGCAGGACTGCGATTATGGGTGGAGCCAAGGACTGCAGGACTGCGATTATGGGTGGGGCCAACGACTGCAGGACTGTGATTATGGGTGGAGACAACTACTGTGATTATGGGGGGAGCCAATGACTGCAGGACTGCGATTATGGGTGGGGCCAACGACTGCAGGACTGTGATTATGGCTGGAGACAACTACTGCGATTATGGGTGGAGCCAATGTCTGCAGGACTGCGATTATGGGTGGAGCCAATGTCTGCAGGACTGCGATTATGGGTGGAGCCAATGTCTGCAGGACTGTGATTATGGGTGGAGCCAATGACTGCAGGACTGCGATTATGGGTGGAGCCAATGACTGCAGGACTGTGATTATGGGTGGAGCCAATGACTGCGATTATGGGTGGAGCCAATGACTGCAGGACTGTGATTATGGGTGGAGCCAATGACTGCGATTATGGGTGGAGCCAACAATGGCAAGACTGCGATTATGGGTGGAGCCAATGACTGCAGGACTGCGATTATGGGTGGAGCCAATGACTGCAGGACTGCGATTATGGGTGGAGCCAATGACTGCAGGACTGAGATTATGGGTGGAGCCAACGACTGCGATTATGAGTGAGGCCAATGACTGCAGGACTGCGATTATGGGTGGAGCCAACGACTGCCCGACACTGTCGGCATAGTTCCGGTGTCAGATACAGGCGGGGGAGGAGTGAGTGCTCAGGAAGCAACCAATGACAGTTTGCTGCTGCTGTCACCAACAAGGGAAGCATTATTATGGTCACTGATCTGAATGATCCTGTGTGGGGGGCTGTCAAATATTGAAGAGGGGTTTTGGAGGCTGTAGCAGAGAGGTAGGTGTACGGTTTTCTATTGCAAGGAAGTAACAATCTTAAAGCGGGAGTAAACCGCAAAACAAAAAAAACAAAACCAGAGCCCCTGCAGTATAATGTTGTCATGGTGTGCTAGTATGCATCACATACTAGCACATTATGACAGATCTACCCTAAAACTGATCCCTCCAGTGACACGCTGTCATCCTTGACAAAGGTTCCATCTTTAACCGCTCTTCCTTTCTGACTCCTGGGTTCCGGCTGTTTGACTGAGCTCCGACAACGGAAGTCACAGCCGCGGCAAAGCTCTCTGTGGACAGCGTGCCATCCATTGAGAGCGCATGCACCAGTGACGTCACCGGCTGCTACACATGTAAATATCTCCTAAACGATGCACATTTGGGAGATATTAAAGGGGCTGTAAAGTCTGTTTTTTTTTTTTTTTTCTAAATAACAAACATGTTATACTTGCCTCCACTGTGCAGTTGGTTTTGCACAGAGTGGCCCCGAACCTGGTCTTCTGGGGTCCCTCTGCGGTGCTCTTGGCTCCTCCCCTTCTCGAGTGCCCCGATGGAGAAGCACTTTCCCTGGGGGCACTCGTGCGGGTACGCTCCTGTGTTCTGCTGCTGCGTCCATTGACCTAGACAGCAGGACTCGGCCCTGCCCCCCGGCTCCTGCGTCATTGGATTTGATTGACAGTGGCAGGAGCCACTGCTGCTTTCAATCGATCCAATGAGGACCCGAGACACCGGCTGAAGCTGGTGTGCTCGTCCCCATCATTGGAAAAACTGGGTTTAGGTAAGTAAAAAGGGGGCTCTGGGGGGCTGCAGCAAAGAAGGTTTTTCACCTTAATGGATAGAATTCATTAAGGTGAAAAGCCCTGAGGGTTTACAACCCCTTTTAACCATCTCAATACCGGGCACTTTCACCCCCTTCCTCCCCAGGCCATTTTTCAGCTTTCAGCGCTGTCACACTTTGAATGACAATTGCGCCGTCATACTACACTGTACCCAAATTAAATTTTTATTATTTTTTTCCCCACAAATAGAGCTTTCTTTTAGTGGTATTTGATCACAAATCAACAAATGTTTTCACACTGGGCGGTGCGCTTTCATTGCGGTGAAAAAAATCCTGCTTGCAACATCTTTGGAGCATGTTTGGGGAGCTAAAAAAAACGCACCAAAAATGCTCCTTCAGATTAAAATGAATGTGAACCGCCTCAAAAACACCCCTACTAAGGCCCTTTTCACACTGCCATGACTTGAAAGTCGAGCGATTTTGCAGTTGCAATTTTGCTGCAATTTCAGGGGATGGCTGTGTAAACTTGAGGTCCACTCGCATTAAAGTCGGATCAAAATAGTACAGGGACTACTTTGAAGTTGGTGCGACTTGAAGTCGCACAGATCTGAATGGTTATCATTGGGAATCATGGGGTATGACTTGTCATGTGACTCTGATGTCCAAAGTCGCAGCAAAAGTTGCACAAGTTTTTGAAAGGGACCTAAGCATTTTTGGTGCAGTTTTTCTGAGTAACGTCCTTTAAAAACTGCACTGCAAGTGCTCTACACAGGGGTTTCAGGAAACAAAGGGTCAGAGTAGTGGATGAAGTGAGGGGAAAGTATTTGCAGGATGCTTATTGTGCCTTCTGTTAAGTGAACCTGTTCCTTTACCTACTATGATAAGGTGCAGGCTCGCTTTCAAGAGAATTCATCTTCTTGCCCATTCAAGGTAACATAACAGGTTCTCTAGTGAGAACAACCCCCCAATCCCATCCTGCTTTTTACATTTCTCTGCGCTCCTCTACCGCTCCATTAATTTGCCAGAGACCTTATTAAAGCGGAGTTCTGCTTTGAAAAAAAAAAAAATTTAATTAAAAATAAATCAATTAATTTTAATAATCGGACACTTACCTGTGCCAGGGTCCAGCGATATGGGGAAACGAAGCCCCACTCGTCTCCCCCTCCTCTCTGCGGCACCAGCATTGTAACTGCGTGCTTCACAGCCGGGCACCCACTGCGCATGCGCAAGCCACGCCGTGACGGGCCAGGCAATCATCTGGGACCTGTGACGCGTCCCAGATGATTGCCGAGAGGGGGGGAGGGGGAGATAGGTGATCTCCCTTCCGGTACACACACACACATACACACACACACACACACACAAAAAATGACATGCCCAATGTGGCATGTCATGGGGTCACCTCCCTTAAAGCGGAAGTTCCATTTTTGGTTGGAACTCCACTTTAAATACCCAGTTCTTCCATGCATGGGGGGGCATGTGATCACCTCCCAGGATGCAGTGCTCTGGCCTAAGCAGCTAACCGTCAGAAGAAGTAAGAGGATAACCCTGTATTTAGGTTTAGACATACAGTTTAGACGGGGGGGCTAGGAATGAGAATCTCAGTTTGTGTGAGGTTATTACAAGAGTTCCTGTTACTTTGCCCTGAATGGGCTGGTGATGTCCACTGCTAACTTCCCTGTGTTGAATTATAAGACTCTCTGGATGATGTCATCTGTAAACGCATTAGCGTGCTCAGCATCTTTACTTTTTCATTTTTACTGGGTTCAGGCAATGAGCACTGATGATGTAATCCTACAAGTACATACTTGGCGGGACTTGGGGTATAGAAGCTCCTTAGTCCTGATCATGTGCAGACCTAAGACTGGGGGAGTACAGGGTCAATCCATTGCCATTATCAAAGCTTGTATGTTTCTGGATTAGTGTGTCTTTGCTGTTTTCTGTCTCGACATTTGATTATTCTGTATCTTCTTCTTTTTTTTTTCCCCCCATTGCTAGGTCTCACCATGATTGAGGTGGTGTGTAATGACCGTTTGGGAAAGAAAGTCCGGGTAAAATGCAAGTATCCTTATCAAAGTTGTTATTTGAAATAGGATTCCAGGCTAAAATTGAAATCTCGCCTTTGATTTCTATGTACCGTATATACTCGAGTATAAGTCGTTCCGAGTATAAGTCGAGGCCCTAATTTACCACAAAAAAATGGGAAAAACTTATTGACCCGAGTATAAGACGAGGGTGAGAAATGCACAGCTACTGTAAGTGGAAAAGAGGGTCAACAATGCCCATTTGCAGCATCACTGTGTCCATTTGCAGCCATAGGTCCCCTGAACTTCAAACTCGGTAGTTAAGGGTTCCTAGATGCCCCCTAGCTGCAGCCAAAATTTGGGGTCTCTGAACCCAAAGGGTCCCGAAATGACATTGCTGCAGATGGACACAGTTGACTGAATTTGGGGCCCTGTATCTCAGGGCCATTTAGTGCTAAGAACCCCAAATTTGGTGTGCAAACCCAGTGGAACTAGCACCATAAAATTTCCAAAGCTGGAGTTTCTAGCACCAAGTGGCCCCGAGATACAGGGCCCCAAAAATCAGTTCAGAAAATGTCAAGCACTTTTCTGCAGCAGAGAATGACATTTTCCGAACCCATTTTGGGGCCCCGTATCTCAGGGCCACTTAGTGCTAGGAACTTCAGCTTTGGATATGTTGTGGTACCAGTTCCACTGGGTTTGCATACCAAATTTGGGGTTCCTAGCATCAAGTGGCCCTGAGATATGAGGCCCCAAATTCGGTTCAGAAAATGTCAAGCACTTTTCTGCAGCAGAGAATGACATTTTCCGAACCGATTTTGGGGCCCCGTATCTCGGGGCCACTTAGTGTTAGGAACTTCAGCTTTGGATATGTTGTGATACCAGGTCCACTGGGTTTGCACACCAAATTTGGAGTTCCTAGCACTAAGTGGCCCTGAGATACGGGGCCCCAAAGTTGGTTCGGAAAAATGAAATTTTGTGCTGCAGAAAAGTGCTTGACTCGAGTATAAGTCGAGGGGAGCACTTTCAGCACTAAAAAATGTGCTGAAAAATTCGACTTATACTCGAGTATATACGGTATTTATATATCGGTTTCTTATACTTTTTTTTTTTTTTTTTTATTCTCTACATAAAAAAAAAGAAAAAAAAAGTATACCTATTCATCCTGTCAGTTCACACATCTACTTTCTACTGTTTTTGAGCCGACAGTTGTCTACTCAGAAGAATGGCAGTTGCTCTTGCCCTTGTCAGCTCTCTGCAGCTAATTCATATTCATGAATGGCACGTGCACATTGGACACTTCCTCCCAGGGGTGTAGACATTTAAAAAAAAAAACTACTTGTACAAGGGACTAAGTCAGGAGTCCCAATCTACTTGTCCTGAAAAAAGAAAAAAAAAATAACCCAAACCGTATTTAAATCTGAGGTGCTTTTAGGAATATCTGGGGCCTTTGAAAACGAAAAGGGGCTTTATGGCGACTTAAACTTTTAATGTTTTTAACATTGCACTGTTTGACTCCTACTCCCCTCCCTGCTGTCTCCAGCACAGCGCCTGGGGTAGAGAGAGACCTTGGAGTGAAGAGCAATAATTGGGTGCTCGTCAAGAAAGGGGAGTTTCGGGCTGTCCTAAAGTGGTTGTAAACACAAATGTCCCCAATAGTTTGAATATCCTTGTCCGTAGGCGATTAGCCTACTGTGTTTTATTTATTTATTTTTTTACATCATAAAAACTTTTTTTTTATTTTTTGCTTTGCTTTTTTAGTAGCGGCCACGTGTCCTTCCAGCTTTTCCTTATCCCCAGCTTAGATACGTCCGATCCCCTCTGAGGTATCTAAGATATGTCAGATGAAGGGGGGAAGTCAGGACCAGGCAGGATAAACCAGGTACTGTAGGAGATAGAAAGGGGCAATTGACAAAGCAAAAGCACTATGCTACAGCTTGTTCCTTAAAGAGACAGGAGCATCATTTTTGGGGGGGGCTTCGCACACAGAAGCACTTGAGTGCTCAGTACAAGTGCATGCTGTGCAGCCAAATCAAGCTCCGGTGTCCGCTCCGTTAAAGGATAAGTTCATCTTTTAAAGAAAAAACAATAAATGCACTTTTTTTTATTTTACAGGTAAATTTACTTTAAAGTGTAAGTTCAGTCAAAAACTAACTCTAAACCTGTACTCTGCCACATTATAAACCTAATCTATCTAATCCTGTAAAGCAAAAATCGCTGTACTTAACTGTTCTGCAGCCGATCTGGTCTCCAGAGGCGGATGCTGTGTGCAGGAGAGGACCGACAATGGCTGGGAAGTGACATTACCAATAGACTTACTATGGGGCTTTCGTTGTCTGCTGCCTCCTCTGCACCTGCCTTCACAGAGAAGCTGCCGCTGACAGCTCAGTGTAAGATTAGACCGAAGCGGCTGCAGAAAAAGGTAAGTACAGCAATTTTTTTTGCTTTACAGAGCTAGATAGATTAGGTTTAGTGTTGAAAATATGTTTATTAACATTTTCATAGAAAACACCATAAAGTTTCACAATCCATGGACAGTCACAAACAAACATGTGATGAGAGTCAGCCCGATGGCTATCGCCCACAGCTTGACTCCCGTTCTCTAGTAGTGTTAAGCTAGAGTGAAGGACCGTCCTTTGGTACAAGAGGTGGTTCTGGCTAGTAAGCCTTGAAGTTCATGGTATAGGTGAACACATGTAGATTGTAGAGATTAAAAGAGAAAAACTCAGTTCGGAGAAAGGAGAGAGAGGGGAAGAAGAGGAAAGGGGGGAGGGAAGGGATGGGTCGGGGAGAGACAAGGAATAAGCTAGGGAGAGGAAAAAGTAGAGAGAGAGGGATAAGGAGGGAAGGTTAAGGGAGAGCGAAGGAGCTGCTGAGGAGAAGTTTTCTAGAGGAAGTAAATGTTTAGAGTATAGGGTGGCGTGTCAATGGCTGCATGGGCCCGTGTGCCTCGGGGACAAGGTTCTCATTAGGAGATTCTTGGTGGGTTCGATTGTATGTTCACGAGGGTGTCTTAGGTGGAGAAGCGGAGCCAGACAGACCACAGCATCCTGTACTTTTCATACGTGTCGTTGTCGAGGGCCGGCATCTCCTCCATTCTCATGGTATCGTTCATGGTCGAAACCCATCGTGACAAGGGAGGAGTGGTGGTTGTCTTCCAATATGATGGAATGAGCTGTCTCGCTGAGGACATAAAAAAACGTAGTAGGTTCCGTTTCTGCTTTGTTATAGACCCGGGTAATATGGAGAGGAGAGCAATCTTTGGGGAAGTCGGTAACGTTTCATCGTAAATTTTATTGTGACATTCAAATACCTGAGTCCAGAAGGGGGGAATCCTCTCACAGTCCCACCAGACGTGTAGGTAAGTCCCAGTAGAAGCGTTGCAATGCCAGCAGGATGCTGAAGAAGATGGAAAAATTTTGTGCAAAGTGGCAGGGTCCCTGTACCACCTGGATAGGATCTTGTAATTTTTTTCCTGAGAATAGCAAAATATCGTTGATTTATTTGTAAAGTGGAACGAGGTCTGCCAATCCGGTCTGGAGATGTCCTCGCCCTAGTCCGCATCCTGGTGTAATGTGGCAGGTGGTCGTGTGTTAGGCCTTGTAATAGGCCGTATAGGCATGAAAGAAGGTGCCTGGGTGTTTCAAAGAGGGAGTATAGGTCCTCAAAACTGGATTGGGGACGATGTATTTGGGAGGAGGCGTGTAGCTATTTAGTGAATGTGGACATGTGCAAGGTAGTGAGCCAGTCACAGGATCCTTCTGGTAGGACCGGTGTCCCCTGTATATGATGTACAAAAGAATGCGCTTGAGGCCAATCAGTACGTTTTGAAAGACCCCATGGTCGTCGCTTGCAAGCCCTGAGGAAACGTCGGGTTATCAAACAGGAATGTTAATGGGATGGGTCAGAAGATAGGATGGCACAAAGACCTCTGCGGTACCAAAGTTTAAGAGAGGCGAGCGTTAGTGGTGGGAGGGTGCGTAAGTGGGCATAGACTTGTTTATATCCCCATAGAAGAGCCCGAAGGTCCACAGGGGCCAAGACTTGCTCTGTTGGGACAGACGCCTTCAGGAAGGGACCATTCCAGAATGCGTGCCATATGGGTGGCTTTGTAATTAGAGCTCAAAATCGGGGAGACCCGCCCCACCCTGTAACTTCGGGAGAGTAAGCAGTTTGTATTTGATTCTGGGAAGCCCACGGTTCCACATGAATCTGATCGCCAGGAAGAGTAAAGAGGTGAAGAAAGATTTGGGGATTATGACAGGGATCGTCTGAAAGAGGTAGAAGAGTTTGGGCAGAGTGTCCATTTTAAGAGTATTAATCTGCCCGAACCATGGCAAGGGGGATCCCCCCCATTCCTCTAGGTTTTTCCGTAATGCGGGAGAGTAACGGGACATAGTTCAGTGAAAATAGGTTGGCAAGATTAGAGGGCATGGTAACCCCCAGGTATGATATCCCTTTCATTTGCCATTGAAAAGAGAAATTTGATTTCAATAGGGACAGCGTATGGGCAGGGAGGGAGATGTTGAGGGCTTCCGTTTTGGCTATATTAGGTTTGAAGTTGGTAAAGGAGCCGAATCGGCAGAATTCCAGGAAGAGAGATGGTAATGAGATATGTGGATTTTGTATATAGACTAAGAGGCCATCCACGTATAGTGATAGCTTGTGGTGGGAGGAGGGCGTTTGTATGCCCTGGATGGAGGTGTTCTGGCGTATAGCACATGCTAGGTGTTCTATGATGATAACAAACAATAAGGGGGAAAGGGGGCAGCTCTGCTGTGTACCATTCTAGATGTCAAATGGTTCCGATGCAGTGCCATTTACTAGTACTGAGGCAGAGGGCTGGGAGTACAACGACATTACTTTAGTGATAAAGGTTGGTCATATGCCTAGTTGTTCAAGTGAGAGCCGTAAGAATCACCAAATGCCTTCTCGGCGTCGAATGATAAAAGGCAGGCTTTCAGGTCTTTGCGCTGTATAAAGGATATGAGGTGGATCGTTTTTAGTGGTGTTGTCCCTTGCCTCTCCGCCGGGGACAAACCCTACCTGGTCAGTATGGATCACTCCTGGGAGAAGGGGGGACAAGCGGGTAGCCAATATCTTTGCGAACAATTTAAGGTCTATGTTGAGCAAGGATATAGGTCTATAGCTACTACACTGGGATGGATCTTTGCCCGGCTTTGGTATTATGGAGATGTTGGCAGATAGTAACCCTTTAGAGGGTAAATTCGAGTCATCAATAGAGTTGAAAACTTTTGCCAAAAGTGGTGCTATCCATCCGGGCCAGGGCATTTGCCTGTTTTCAGGTCTTTGATGGCTTGTAAAAATTTTGATGTAGCTAAAGGTTTTTCGAGCTCTAGGGAGTCTGATGTATCAATGGTGGGTAACGCTGTTTTTGTAATGTAGTCACGCATATCTTCGCGAGAGGGAACGTTCTGGGTGTGTGGGACTGTACGTGATAGGTTGTAAAGTTGTGAATAATATTGTCGAAAGGAGGCGGAAATACCTGATGTATTGAACGTCTTGTCCTGGTTGGGTTGGGTAATAAAAGGAATGGAGTGACGAAGGGGGTCTAGGGTGAAGGGCCCGCGCCAGATGTTTACTGTATTTGTTTGCCAGGGAGTAGTAGTGGTTACGTGTTTTATCTCTAGAGGTCAGGGAGTGTGAGTCCAGGATCTGGAGTAGATCTCGATGGGCATTGGATAGTTGTACAAAGATGGTGGGGTCTAGGTCTCGTTGATGGAGGGATTCAAGTTCCGCGATAGTGGAAAGGAGGCGGCGTATATTGTCGGCTCTGATTTTTTTTTTTTGAGGCGAGAGCCATGCTATATAAGTACACCCCGTACCATGCATTTTAACGTCTCCCATTGATTAAGGGGGGAGGTAGTGTCCGAGGAGTGGTCCGACATGAAGTTCTTAATGGCTTTAGAAACCTCGGCCACGCAAACAGAGTCTCATAGTAAGTTGTCATTGAGTCTCCAGTGAGTGCCTCTGCGGGTCGTCGGGGGTCGTGCTAGTTTCAAGTAGACAGGGGCATGGTTGGACCAGAGCAAGTGACCTATGGATGTTTGGAGGGGGGTGTCTAACAGAGATTGTGAGATTAAAAAGTGGTCAAGTCTACTATAGGAGTTGTGTGCTGCAGGGTAATGGCTGTAATCCCTCTCTGTGGGATGCTGGACACGCCAGACATCCACCAGATGGGAGGAGCGTAGCAGAGATTTTATACGTGTTAATGTCGAGAAGGGAACAGAGGATTTACCCGAGGATGTGTCTGCGTACGGGGAAAAGATGACATTGAGATCTCCACTGAGGATGAAGCAGGGACCCCCGAAAGAGGATAGTCTGGTGAGGACTGATGAGAGGCCTGACTCACATTGGGAACGTATATGTTAGCCACTGTAAAGAGAAAATTGTTTAGTTTCAGTTTTAAAAAGATGAAAGACCTGCCACATCAATAAGGGAGTCTAATACTTCCGGGTTGAAGGATTTATGGAAAGCAACGGAAACCCCTTTAGATTTGTCCTGGGGGTTAGTACTATGGTACCATTGTGGGTAATATCTGTTGCGTAGGGCGGGTATGGAGCCCGTGCGAAAATGTGTTTCTTGCAACAGCAATATTTTAGAACGCATTTTATGGAAATGATAGAGTATCTGGCTAGGCTTCTCCGGTGTGTTAAACTCTCTGCAATTAAAGGATGCTAATGCAATTGGTCCATCAGCCATAAGGGGGTTTAGGTAGGCGTGGAATGAGATAGGCCTGTCCAAAGTCTCACGAGTCAGCAGCCCCTGGCAAAGGGAATAGGGTCGAGAGAGTTATAGGAGAGAGGGGGGCAGGCGGGGAAGAAGAGGGGGAGGAGAAGGGGGAAGAAAAGAGAAAGAAAGAAGGGGGGAGGGTGAAAGAGAGGTGACACAAGTCAGAGGGACCTTATACACATAAAAACAATTGTCATAGACATAACCACATTTTCCCAACTGGAAGTTGTTAGTGGAGACAGTATAGCAATTACATTTAGTGATAATGGGGGGGTGGAACCAACAGGTCAAATTTAGCAAAAATTGAGAAATAACAAAAAAGGCCACTAGGTGGCTCCAAAAGACTGATAGAAGTTTTTTTTATTCCTTACTATTAAAGTACACAGCCGTGTACTCCTTAGTGCTAATAATGGCACTGAGGAAAAAAGAAAAAGCCCTTAAGGGGGGTGCGGGGCAAGACTACAGGGCCGAGCAGCTCCCTGTACCCCGGCTCCACGGGGGATAACCACAAAAATCATAACCAACCATTGAACAGCGTAATAATGAAACCTCAATGTGTAGTCAGGTTTATGAACAGGATGAAGGGAAATCAGCATAACAAGTAGTACATAAATGAACTAGGGATTAATATATAGCGGTAGTCCTTGGTGGAGGATGTCAGACTAACATATACATGTATTTCAGGCGTTCAAAGAGGCAATATACATAAGCTATGATGTGTGGAGGCACACAGGTGAATGGATCAACCAAGGCAACCTGAAAAAGAATCAATAAGAAGGGGAAAAGACATGTATGGAACACAGGCATCAGTCCAGATCACTGGACAAGTGAACTTTAAGTAGATGAATATATAAAGTCAAAAACCATCATCAAAAAAATAAAAATAAATATGTGTTAACTTGCAGACATAGTGGATGTCAGTGAATTCAGCCTACATAGGCCACGGGGAGTCACTGGGATGATCCCTGGAGGAAGAAAAAGCCAGAAAGGTAATCCAGTTAGATTTCAATCATTGGGATCCTGCTGTAGTGTAGATCTGGGGTTAAGTTTGCGGCCCTGTTTCTGCTATTGTGGGGTAAAGGGTAGACTTGGGGTAGTCGGAGAGAACGGCCAGTCCGGCAGGACAACTTGCAGCAGTTCCAGTGTACTGAGGAATGAGGGTAGGTCTCCCATAGTGCGAAAGATGGCAGTTTTACCCTTGTGGTGTACTCGGAGATGGAAGGTGGAATCGCCATTGGTATTTCACCTGCCTTGATTGCAGAAGCTGCGTATGTGGCTTCAATGCTTTCCTCATTGCCAGCGTCTGGCGGGAGAGATCAGGGAGAAGCATCACGGGGGTGTCATTGAAGAGGATCGTGTGTTGTGTGCTGGCAGCCCTCATTATATTCTCCTTAATTTTGTAGAAATGGACCCGACATAAGGTGTCACGTACAAAGGGTGGGTCTGAGGTTCGGTGCACACGATCCAATTCGATAGGGTCATCCTTGGGGTGTTGTAGCAGTTGATTAAAGATAGCCGTCATGGCCGCAGGCAAATTTTTGGGGTCTACAGATTCAGGGATCCCCCGTATGCGTATGTTGTTTCGACGATTGCGATTTTTGATATTGTCTTGTTGGTAGGAAAGCTGCTGCAGCATGACCGTGTGGGTATTGAGAATTCTGTCATGTGCCTGTACAGAGTCTCTGAGGCTGTCTGCAGTGGTTTCTATGTCTTCAAAGCATGCCCCTATGTCCTTTTTAAGGTCAGAGATCTTTTTTATGTGCCTTTTCAATCCTGTGCACACAGTGCGCAAATTCAGCTTTAGTGGGCAGTGATCTGATGTAACTGTGGAGGGATCTGATCTGAGCCTCCATGTCCCAGCCCTCCCCTGAGCCCAGGGAGACATTGGAATGGCTCCTGGTAAGCCTGGAGGTAAAGTCAGGGTCCTCGGGGAGGGAAAGTTGGCTGTGTGGGCTCACCTGAGTGTGCAGGGCCGAGTCAGAGCGTGCTGGGGACGGCGGGGCTGTCGCCATCTTGGATTCTGGGCGGCGATGTGAAGCAGACCAAGATCGGTGAAATAGTCCTCCAAATCGCCCCCCCCCTGACGGTTTCCAATGGTGCCCTTAGGTGCCTTGGAGTTCTCTTTCCCCATTGGTGTTTTTTGAGCTGATTTTCAGATCGTTATGAGGTCCGTGGAGCAGAGGGATCTGGGAGCTGTGTGCAAGCACGTCTTACCGCTCCATGCGTCAGGCCACACCCCGTAGATAGATTAGGTTTAGAAGAGTGTGTCGGAGAGCAGGTTTGGAGTTAGTTTTTGCCTGAACTTACACTTTAATCTGTCTGCCAGTACATCGTACAGCCAGGCAGTTTGCTACCACAGCGTTCAACAGTGCTGTGGAGGTTCATTGAGAGCTACAAGCCAAAAGCCGAAAAGGATGTCGGTACTTGTAGTTGATTCATCCAGAGAACTTAAATGATACAACCGTGTAGGTGGAGCAACGCACGGCCACGCTCCTTCTTTCTTTTTTTTTTTTTTTTTTTAAAAAACAGCTTCTTAGATGTTGTGGCTGCATTTGTTTTCTTTTTAGGCTGTCTTTCTTTTATTCTGGTGATCCAGCCAAGTAAGTTTGTTGTTTTTCAAAACAACAAGCTGTCCTGCAGATATTTTAGTTACAGGAATGAGACCAACCATTTACCACTGACAGGGGTGATTACAATAATCGGTTTTTATTTATATAAGACCTTTATCTCAAAAGGAAAAAACCTGTTTGCAGTAACTGCCTATAAAGTGTCAGCTGGAGCGTGGCTTCAATTTGTTAGTGTATCTAATTCTGCTGGTACATTTAAAAGTGATATTAAACTCACTCGGGGGAAAGAGACTATACTTTTTACTCGACTCCACATAAAGTATATTCAAGACTGGACTATTTTTTTTTATTCCCCATAGACAGTTAGAGGCTATCCTAGCAGTGGAGATAGGCAGTGCCACCTGGTCAGACCACGCTCCTATTACCATGCGCTACTGCCTATCGTCCAATTGGACCACTAGATCCAGATTCTGGAGACTTAATGAAAGTCTACTGCAAACACCAGAAGTCCTGACAGATATTGAGAAGGAAATGCGATACTTTTTCCAGACAAACGACATTGACAACTGTGACCCGGGTATCTTATGGGAGGCGCACAAAGCCGTAATGAGGGGAGTGTTCATCAAACACGGAGCGCGCATCAAAAAAGAAAGAGAACACTTGTTATTGGAACTTCTTAAGAAGATCCAGGTCACAGAAACAAAGCATAAGACAACACCGACCACATCCCTAGAGACAGAACTGATGACACTAAGAAAACAAATTTTGGAGCTACTACAATATAGGGCCAAAGCAGCACTACAGAGGTGTCGTAAACTTTCCTACGAATCAGGGAATAAATGTGGGAAATTGCTTGCCAATGCGGTACGAAATCTAAGACTTAACACATATATACCCCAGATAATAGACCAATCAGGACAGAAGAAGAATACTCCGACACAGATAGCGGGGAATTTAGAGATTTTTACACCTCCCTTTACAATCTTCCGGTTAGACCGCCCAATGACACCAAAATAACGGAATACCTCTCTGCATCTCAGATCCCCCAACTGGCGCCAGAGAACAGCGCAGAGCTAGAAGAACCCATCACCTTAGAAGAAATACAGCAGGTAGTGAAAGGCATGAAACCAGGCAAAGCCCCGGGCCCAGACGGACTCACCTTGCAGTATTATCAAATCCTACAACCTATCCTAGGCCCTTATATGGTACGGCTATTTAATGGCCTAAACAATGGATTCTCCTTTCCTAGAGATACGCTTAGGGCATACATCTCTATAATACTAAAAGAAGGCAAAGACCCAACTGCCTGCGGCAGCTATAGGCCCATATCCCTTCTAAATGTGGATCTTAAAGTTTTCACAAAAGTGTTAGCCAATAGATTAACCCAGTTCATGCCTGATTTAATTCATGTTGACCAAGTAGGATTTATCCCTGCAAGAGAGGCACGGGATAACACTACAAAAGTACTAAATCTCATTCACGTAGCTTCCCAACAGAAGACCCCATGCGTCTTTCTCAGCACAGACGCTGAGAAAGCGTTTGACCGTGTCAATTGGGGATTCATGTCAGCAGTCCTCAAACAAATAGGCTTAGGGAATAAAATGATACAGTGGATCTCGAGTATTTACACTATACCTACGGCTCAGGTCAAGGCAAATGGGATTCTGTCAGACCCCTTTACAATAACTAATGGCACCAGACAGGGCTGCCCATTATCGCCGCTACTATTTGCCCTGACACTTGAGCCATTTTTGTGCACGGTTCGCTCGAACCCAGACATAACCGGGGTAACGGTGAAGGGCACTCAATACAAAATCTCTGCGTACGCAGATGACCTCATGTTCTCCCTGTCCAATCCAACGATCTCAATACCAAACCTACTCAAAGAGTTCAACAGATATGGAGCCCTGACTAATTTAAAAATAAACTTTGACAAATCGGCCGCGATGGGAATAAATACCCCACCGGGCAGAGTGGACTCATTGAAGTCACAATTTAAATTCAAATGGTCGACGGACTCTCTTAAATATCTTGGCACCCTGATTCCGAATGACTTGAAACGTACCTTTGACCTCAACTTTCCACCCTTACTGACCGAGACCCGTTTACTACTGCAAAACTGGCGAAAGGGACTTCACTCATGGTTTGGCAGGTGTAACCTGCTTAAAATGTCGATACTCCCGAAATTCTTGTACCTGTTCCAGGCCCTCCCAATTAAAATCCCACCTAAATATTTTGAACAAATACACTCATTATTTACCCGATTTATTTGGGCACACTCTAAACCTAGGCTACGTAGAAACTACTTAACATTACCCAAAAATATGGGAGGAATCGCCCTCCCGGATCTGAAAAAGTACTACACAGCGGTCCACTTGGGTAGAATAATAGACTGGAACCGTCATTATAAAAACAAACTGTGGACACAATTGGAGCAGGCACAGTCCGAAATTACACTAAAAGGAGCAATCTGGTGTTATGACCAGATCTCTTCACAGTTAAAGTCCCACCCGGTCATCGGTGCCACCCTTCGGATTGGAGGGTCAGTGATCTCCGCAAACCTCTTATCCACCAGTGACTCCCCTCTTTATCCCATACTGGGCAACCCTGCTTTTATGCCTGGCCTGGGAAGGGAGGGGTATAGGACATTGACATCGTCAGGAAAAGACAGAGCAGCACATTTTTTAATAGATAATACCTGGCCGTCCCTACAATCCCTTACGGATGTTAGAGGACAATTCAAACTGTCATTTTGGGAAACCTTAAAACTGCATCACTTTCTACACTCAATCCCCAATCCAATGCACTTCAGTAGAGACTTGACGACCTTTGAAGACTACTGCAGAGATGAGGGAGTTCTACCCCAAGCTCTATCTAAAATGTATAACTTGCTTAATACCCCGGTGGAACTACCAGACTTGACACACATAAAAAAATGGGAAACAGACTTAAAATGCCAATTTACGGACACTCAAAAACTAACGATAATTAGGTTTTCTCTGAAATCATCCATATGTACAAAGACGCAGGAACTCAATTACAAAATATTGACCAGATGGTGTTATACCCCTGTCAGACTTCACAAGATGTTTCCTCGTTCCTCAGAGGGATGCTGGAGATGCCACTCTGCCAGGGGAACACTCCTCCACATTTTTTGGTCCTGCCCTCTGTTGCAGCACTTTTGGACAACAGTCCAAACGATTTCTCAGAAATTTACGGAATACCCAATGAAGGACGATCCAGCTTTTATACTACTGCATGTCTCCTCTATTCCGCCAAAGAAATATAAGAAATCAATAATACGGCATTTACTAAATGCAGCTAAATCCTGCATCCCACTATTGTGGAAAAAAACCACACCCCCGACGGTGGGAATGTGGCTGCGCAGAGTGGAGGAGATCAGGAGATTGGAGGACTTAGTCCTTTACGGCACAGAATAAGCAGGAACAACATCTCAACACCTGGACGCTCTGGAATATATTTATATATTCAGACGAAGGACAGGCTATGCTAGCGACTTGACCATATACTAATAGGATCAATACTCCATCTGAGGAACCTGGAGATGCTAATTCCACAGACCACCCTTACACTACCCCCCCCCCCCCACACACACACTTCCCTTCCCAGCTCGTATTCACCTCTATGACTGCTTCTCCCTCTCCCTGTCTCTCCTTCTTTTCTCTTTTCTCTTCATTAGTTTTTTCTTTTTCTTTTTGGGAGAATTCTGGTGCTCCTAGACTGAGATCATTACGTATCTATGTGTTGAGCTTGACTGAAAGGAACACGGAATTCAACCAGACATACAAGAATACAGAAACGAGCTTCAGAGTTGGTTGTAGTATGCTCGATTGCAGTTACCACACGTATATACCTTTCAGTGTACGAGAATTATTGTTGTGAGATACTGTAACATGTCTTATATTTTGACTTTCTGTATAAGAAAATAAAAAAAATTTATATTTGAAAAAAAAAAGTGATATTAAAGTGGTTGTATACCCGCAGGTAAAAAAAAAAAACCTGTAAGGCAAAGGCATACTAGCTCATTATGAAATTCTTACCTTAGAACGAGGCGTCGGTATCTAATCCCGGTCCATGCCGCGGGAGCTGACATTTTGCCCTTGGCGTGTCTTCCGGTTTCGCGGCTCCAGCACTGTGAATCGCCGTAGTCGTGATGACGCCACTCCTGCGCATGAGTTCTCATCCCAGCAAGGTTCGGCAGCATCTGCTGGACCTTCAGCTGGGCATTCACAGCGCATGCGCCGCTGACGTCAGCGGCTGCATGCAAAGTGAATGGTTTAGGAGATATGCATTTTACCTACAGGTAAGCCTTTTTATAGAATAAATAAATATAAATTGTGTATTATAATAATAAGATATTTAATTGTGGATTTTTAGCAGTTTGAATAGTCTGCATATTCAGTGCATCCAGAAAGCATTCACAGCGCTTCACTTTTTCCACAATTTATGTTACAGCCTTATCCCAAAATGGATTAAATTCATTATTTTCCTTAAAATTCTACAAACAATACCCCATAATGACTATGTGAAAGAAGTATATTCGCATCAGTCAATATGATCATGTTCCCCATGCTCACTGCCATGGAAAGCTCCCAATCATTGTTTATGATTGGTAAGTTTCAGTCATGTGACAGCTAATCACAGCTGTCATGTGATCAGGAAGCCTGCCTCCACCTTCTGGCATTCATATCCTGTTTAAAGGGCCTGAGGGAGGTGGTGGCGGCAAGGGGTTAAAGTGTAAAACAAGTACAAAGCGCCATGCTTTATAAAGTAAACCTTGTACAGATTGCCTTCTCAATAACTGACTGTGAAACTAGTAGGCTTAGATTGTAGGGACGCACCGATATATCGGCCGCCGAAAATATTCAGCGTTTTGCCGATAGAAAAAAAAAAATGCTAATAATGGCCACTGAAAAACGCACGTGATTTCTATAGGTCACGTGACTCAAAAACGCAACACAGGTGCATTATTGATGCGTTTTTGCACATTTCAATGGGGAGGTTCATTACACCGCAACGGACCAGTGTGAAGACAAACATGGACTTTAAGGAGGTGCATTTTTCTTGCACTTTTTTTTTTTTATGCAAAAGCGCTTCAAAAATGATTAATTCAAAAGTCAAATATAATACGAATATTATTATTATTATTATTATATATATTTTTTTTTTTTAAACTGTCCATCTCAGTTTTCAGCCTAGTGCATCCTGTAAATTTTTGGTTTTGGTCCAGAGTTTTCATTTGTACCACTACTAGATTGTACTGCGCTGTGTAATGAAAACCCTGTACAGCAAACCCATGGCCTGGCTTAGCGGAAAACTACTGGTAATGTTCTGCTGTTTGATGTAAATTCCATACAGGCAACACTTCGGAATAATTTCCATGCAATAAGTGGGGAAGTGAGGTGTTTTTTTTTTTTTTTGTTTTGTTTTTTTTTTTGTTTTTTTTCTAGTAGCTTTTTTGCTAAAGTTTTTTTTTAATAAAGATGTGATGCAGCTGTCTGTGGCTTTGAAACAATTGGTTCCAGTGACTCCTTGACTTCCTGCCCAGCTCAGAAGACACCATCAAGGATCTGAAGAAACTGATTGCAGCTCAGACAGGCACACGGTGGGACAAAATAGTGCTAAAGAAATGGTGAGCACACGGGAACATCGTGTATATAATGTATATGCTGGGACCTAGCGAAAATTGTGTTTAAAGTGTCATATCTTACACCTGTTATAAAAAAGTGTTGTATCTTGATTTCAGGTACACGATATTTAAGGACCACGTGACACTTGGTGACTGTATCCTTTTATACATAATGTGGTTGTATGGATGAAGTACAAATATGCCAAACCTTTTTGTTGTTGGAGAATCAGAAGAGTATAGCATGTGAAGAACATTTACTGCCAACTTGAAATTGGAGCCTTTCTGACTTCTGCTTCCTGTTAAGGTGGTCAGTCGGGGACTTCAGAGTAGTGGGAAGTATGGGAATTTAAAAAAAAATTTTTTTTTACCATACTTACCTAGATGGATGCAGCATCGGTTCGATGCTACATTTGTTCTCTGCTGGCTCTGGCAGCAGTGATGACTGTGGGCAGAATGACTCCTAAAAGGTGGGACCGCAGGGGTCCATATGCGACACTGACTCGGTCCAGATCCATACCGCGGTCCGCCATTTAGTGATGCCTGGCCTATTCACATACCCAGTTCCTCAGTACAGACACATACCTTACAGTGCTTGTGTGACGATAGGCTGCTTAGACACTATGTGCAACACTGTTGCCTGGGGGTTTGTCCTATAGGAAGTGAGAGCCAGCTGAAGAGATTGATGGAGCCCCATGATCACAATAGATCGGAACAAATTATTAGCAGAGGTACAGTCTGGTCCATAAATATTGGGACATCGACACAATTCTAATCTTTTTGGCTTTATACACCACCACAATGGATTTGAAATGAAACAAACAAGATGTGCTTTAACTGCAGACTTTCAGCTTTAATTTGAGGGTATTTACATCCAAATCAGGTGAACGGTGTAGGAATTACAACAGGTTGTATATGTGCCTCCCACTTTTTAAGGGACCAAAAATAATGGGACAGATTAACAATCATCCATCAAACTTTCACTTTTTAATACTTGGTTGCAAATCCTTTGCAGTCAATTACAGCCTGAAGTCTGGAACGCATAGACATCACCAGTCGCTGGGTTTCAAAACCTGGTGATGCTCTGCCAGGCCTCTACTGCAACTGTCTTCAGTTCCTGCTTGTTCTTGGGGCATTTTCCCTTCAGTTTTGTCTTCAGCAAGTGAAATGCATGCTCAATCGGATTCAGGTCAGGTGATTAACTTGGCCATTGCATAACATTCCACTTCTTTCCCTTAAAAAACTCTTTGGTTGCTTTCACAGTATGCTTCGGGTCATTGTCCATCTGCACTGTGAAGCGCCGTACAATGAGTTCTGAAGCATTTTGCTGAATATGAGCAGATAATATTGCCCGAAACACTTCAGAATTCATCCTGCTGCTTTTGTCAGCAGTCACATCATCAATAAATACATGAGAACCAGTTCCATTGGCAGCCATACATGCCCACGCCATGACACTACCACCACCATGCTTCACTGATGAGGTGGTATGCTTTGGATCATGAGCAGTTCCTTTCCTTCTCCATACTCTTCTCTTCCCATCCCTCTTCCCTCTTCTCTTCCCTTCTCTTCCCTCTGGTACAAGTCGATCTTGGTCTCATCTGTCCATAGGATGTTGTTCCAGAACTGTGAAGGCTTTTTTAGATGTTGTTTGGCGAACTCTAATCTGGCCCTCCTGTTTTTGAGGCTCACCAATGGTTTACATCTTGTGGTGAACCCTCTGTATTCACTCTGGTGAAGTCTTCTCTTAATTGTTGACTTTGACACACACATACACCTACCTCCTGGAGCGTGTTCTTGATCTGGCCAACTGTTGTGAAGGGTGTCTTCTTCACCAGTGAAAGAATTCTTCTGTCATCAGCCACAGTTGTTTTCCGTGGTCTTCCGGGTCTTTTGGTGTTGCTGAGCTCACCGGTGCGTTCTTTCTTATTAAGGATGTTCCAAACAGTTAATTTGGCCACACCTAATGTTTTTGTTATCTCTCTGATGGGTTTGTTTTGTTTTTTTAGCCTAATGATGGCTTTCTTCACTGATAGTGACAGCTCTTTGGATCTCATATTGAGAGGTGACAGCAACAGATTCCAAATGCAAATAACACAACATAACATAACTTGAAATGAACTCTGGACCTATCTGCTCCTTGTAAATGGGATAATGAGGGCATAACACACACCTGGCCATGGAACAGCTGAGAAGCCAATTGTCCCATTACTTTTGGTCCCTTAAAAAGTGTAAGGCACATATACAAACTGATAAATGAATGAAATTGCAGGTAAAATACCAATAGATGAAGTAGTGCATATAATCACATGAAAAGTATAATAACAATCTCTTCAAAAATATAAAATTGTGTAAAAAGGCAGTGAAAGTCTCTTCCAAAAAACCAATAAATAATAAATGATAATAAATGGTCCAAATATGTGAAACGAATAATACACAGGGTATGTATAAGAAGTCCTCCAAGTACATAGAAAAAATGTATAATGTATCCAGATGAGTGACTTGGTGGTGTGAATTTAAAATTGGTGAATGATAATGTTCATGTTAAATTCCATGAATTCTCTCATCAGATGTGGTCTCACAAAACTCTCACCTTACAGCTGTGTAGTGTCTCGTATCAACAGGTAATTGGTATTAACCACATCCTTCTATCCGGGTCCTAATTGGTTAATATGTGTTGCGGGTGTACCCATGGATATTTCTCCCCCTCATAGTCCTTCACACATATGTCATGGATTGCACTTAGTCCAGTTCCACATGGTCTAAGTTTAGTCTGCAGCTCCAACTTCCATTTATTCGTTTCAGACTGAAAAGTTTGGATGGGGAGCCCTGTTGAAGTCCCTGATTCTGCTTTTAATATTTCCTATCTAGTTTTTATTCTTTCATATTTTTTGTTTATAAAGCATTACTATGCATTGGATATTTTTCCCTTAACATTGACTGTTCAGATGAAATCCACGATGGAATGAACCTGGAATTATACTACCAGTAACTTTGGCACCTTGCCGCACTTTTTTCCTATGATGGAATATACCGTTTCCTGCTTCTTCACTGCTCAGATTGGTGAAATTTTACTTTGTCACCATAAAGACTGTATTCTTTAGATTCTAGCGATCTGAGAATTGTTTTCATTTTTTTTCTCTCCCCGTTTTTACCCAAAAAAACAAACGAAAAGAAAACAGCCATAATAAAGATGAACCATTGGCTAATGTATAAATGGAAAGTTAATCCTGGTTTTGGTCAGGTATTTGTGCATTTTGTTTAAAATAAAAACAAAATACCGTCATTTTGTATGACGCAAAAAAGTCTATAGTCGTTTTAATAAACAGCTAGACAAGTAGTGGCCAACTTTCTTGATATGGAGGCCTCAAAGGGTGGCCCTTGACATCAGCAAAGGGCCACAGATAAAATGAAATGAGCATTCAGTCTCAGAGACAACAGACACACAACAGGAAATAAGTACTATGGGCACGATACAAGAGATGGTCAGAGATTGGAAATATGATACAAGAGATGGTCAGAGACTTGAAATATGATACAAGGGATGGTCAGAGACTGGAAACGTGGTACAAGGGATGGTCAGAGACCGGAAACGTGGTACAAGGGATGGTCAGAGACCGGAAACGTGGTACAAGGGATGGTCAGAGACCGGAAATGTGGTACAAGGGATGGTCAGAGACTGGAAACATGGTACAAGGGATGGTCAGAGACTGGAAACATGGTACAAGGGATGGTCAGAGACTGGAAACATGGTACAAGGGATGGTCAGAGACTGGAAACATGGTACAAGGGATGGTCAGAGACTGGAAACATGGTACAAGGGATGGTCAGAGACTGGAAACATGGTACAAGGGATGGTCAGAGACTGGAAACATGGTACAAGGGATGGTCAGAGACTGGAAACATGGTACAAGGGATGGTCAGAGACTGGAAACATGGTACAAGGGATGGTCAGAGACTGGAAACATGGTACAAGGGATGGTCAGAGACTGGAAACATGGTACAAGGGATGGTCAGAGACTGGAAACATGGTACAAGGGATGGTCAGAGACTGGAAACATGGTACAAGGGATGTTCAGAGACTGGAAACATGGTACAAGGGATGGTCAGGGACTGGAAACATGATACAAGGGATGGCCAGGGACTGCGGGCATGGCACGGTCAGGGGCTGCGGGCATGGCACGGTCAGGGGCTGCGGGCATGGCACGGTCAGGGGCTGCGGGCACGGCACAGGAAAATGGTCAGGGACTGCGGGTACGGCACAAGGAAATGGTCAGGGACTGCAGACATGCTGCAGGACACTGTTTGATATAGAAGCTGTAGCCTGACATATGCTTCGAAAGTCAAAGACTGGAGAGAGATATTGTAAAAAACTGCTAGAAACATCTGCTATATCAGGACAATAGGGAAAAACAGATTATTGTCAGCAGGGGCCCCATGGGTTGCACAAAAAGCACCAAAGGGCTGCAGGTTGCTTGATTTGTTTAAAGTCTGTTCCAATTATCGGTGACAATGTGTGTTCATTAATATGTGATAAGGCTGGAACCACGGTATCAGATCTCAGCAGAAGATTATGGTAAAAGCAATCAAGGAATCTCTATTAGAAATGCACATCCTTTCACTATTAGCCCCGGCTCACACTATTGCGATGCGGGAACCGGCGCAATTCCAGTGCAGGTTCTTGCATCTCCCTCACTACGAACCGCTGCGGGTGTCAAAACAAAGTTAATGACGCCCCCAGATCGGATTGCGGTGTGAACTGTGAATTTGGATAGGAATCGGATCTTATGGTTGTGAACACCCATGCAATCCGATTCCAGTTTGGGAAAAAAAGTTCCTACAGCATTTTCGTGCGAATGCTATGCGAGTTCAGCCATACAAACGTTATGGCTGAATTCGCATCGCACAGACAACGCATGTGATATGTGCAGCACTGCGGTGCAAATCACGTGTGATGTCTTTGTTGACAATAGCGTTAACCCAGGCTTAGAGTATTTTGAACTCTCCTTGTGGAAGAGCCAGAACTGTTCACAATTATTAAAGTATGACTAAGGGCTAGTTCACACCATAGAAACGCAGTCTGGATGCTTTTCTGCATGCGTGTTTTTGATGCGTTTTGGTGCATTTTTGATGCAGTCCATTGCTCCCCTCCCTCCTTTTTTTTTTCTTATCCTTAAATAATGATATGCATTCCAGTGTGTTTTTGATGCGTTTTACAGCATTCTAGTACAGTGCAGGAAAAATGCAGCATGTTCTACTTTTTTTTTTCTGGAACTGCAAGCACAGGTGTGAACTGTGCCATTGAAAAACATATAACCTACATTCCATGCATTTTTGATGCAGAAAAAAAACACACTGGACTGCATGTGGTGTGAACTGGCCCTAAAGGCAAAACTTTTTGTTTTCATTTTGGATGGACTGTAGAGTAATTAGAGCACTTAGCGGGTGTTTATTTCTGTCTCTGCCCCCATTGAAGAGATTCGCCCTCTCTATTTTCCCTTTTTTCCATTATCCTTAAAAGTGACAACCAGGGATTCCCTCACTTTGAAGGGATTTCCTCTCCCTTCTTATTTTGGTTATGGGATAGGAAATGAAGGAAAATCTCCCCAATGTGGAACATATAGCAAAAAATACAGGGTTATAATAGGACTGGGGATTTAAATCTTGAATCGAGTTGAGAGGTCAAATCGATTCAAAATTTAAGCAAATCTAATTTTTTCTTTTCCACCGCGCTGGTCCTGAGGAGCTGCGGGCAGGAGTTTTTAGGTGAGGCTGCGGCTTCGGCCTAGTCCGCAAGGCTGGACGCCGTGGATTAGGCCGAAGCCGCCGCCCTACCTAAAAACTCCTGCCCGCAGCTTCTCAGGACCGGCGCGGTGTCCAAAAAAAAAAAAAACTCGATTCTAATCGTGAATCGAGTTTTTTTTAAGAAAATCGCAGATTTTTTTTGTTTTTGGAAAATCTCCCAGCCCTAGGTTATAACTCTCCCTTACTCTATCCAAAATGGGGGGGGGGGAGGGAGCGGGTTACACAAAAAAAACCCCGATGGATCCCCGCATCAACACAGGCTATGTTGATGTAAGGATCTCTCCTGCTGAGGTATTGTACTCTGACAGGGGTCATTAGACAGGCTTATGTTGAACAGACAGCTGTATATGGCCTGAAAGTTTCAGCCAATGAATGCCAGGCTTAAGGCCAGCCATAGACAGTTGGAATGTCGGCTGGTTCAGCAGGTAGAGGCCAAGATTCAAACATGTATGGCATGTACAGTAGGGGCGGTCTGAATGTACCAAGTTGATGGATCAATCAACTTGGGTACAACCAGCCTGCCAGATCTTACATGCGATTATCACTAGCAGCTGGTATGGCCGCTAGCAATAATCACTGTCTTCCCCCGCCAGGAGAACACAATGATTTAGCAGGAGGCACTTCCCTGGCAACACTGTCTGTTGATGGGGGAATCGAGCAAATTTCTCAACTACAACCCATGGTTGCAGGAAAGAAATGTGTGCCATGTATGGCTGGCTTTAGTCTCCATTGTCCAGATTTTCCTCTCTCCTTCTGCTCCTGTAAAAGGATCAGAGGCAGGAAATTAGAATGGTTTACACCTTTTGCATGTGTGCAGGCCGCAATTGCTTGGTCATGCACCTTTTTTTCAAAACGCAGCACGCACCGAAATCGCATGGTCCTTTTGGCCATGCAATTTCCCTGCAGTTCCTGCACTCGCGCTGCATTTTTACGTGTGGGGGCGCCATTCAGAATAAATGGCAGCCCTGCGCATTTTCTCACAGCAATGCGTTTTCACTGCAGGTGGGTGTGGGAATTGCGATACCCGCATAGATGTGAACCAAGCCTTAAGGAAGATGCACACTTCTTCAATTGGGTGTTGGGCAGCCAATCAAGTGTGTCCATGCCTCCTGCAGACCTGATAGGCAACCCATGGTCAACTGAAGGAGTGCACATGCAGACTGACTACGCTACTGCTAATTTCAACCCAGCTGCTTAGCGTTGTCAGCCTACCACACCAAGTGCTACTATTGTCAGGATCTCCAGACAAACATTGCAACAGATTCTCAAAACAATTGCTTTAAAAAAACTGTATACAGAGAGTCATGGTGTCAAACATAAAAAAATAGGTTTTGGATTTACATACACAAAGTGGTTGATTTACTAAAACGGGAGAGTGCAAAATCTGGTGCAGCTGTGCGTGACAGCCAATCAGCATGCAACTTCAGCTTGTTCAATTGTGCTTTGAGAAAAAGACCTGGAAGATGATTGGTTTCTATGCAGAGCTGCACCAGATTTTGCACTCTCCAGTTTTAGTAAATCAACCCCAAAGTGTTTGTAATATATACATGACTGGACTAAATAGGGGTTTTGTTTGTCTTTGCACTTTAACACATTGAAAATACAAAATTTTGGAAATTGCAGTTCACCAACAGTCCTCATCCAAATCGACACAGAGCAATTTAGCAAAGAAGAACAGAAAAGATTTGTAGGATCCAGATATGCAAAGCTGAAGTGACCTGACTTAAAGTACTCCCGCATGTAACTGCAGCCAAAAAGTGATTCGATCAAGTATTGGTTCAGATATTCAAAGTATCTAAAATCAATTTTTTGTTTTCTCTCTGGATGGAGTAGGAAAGGGTTAGAACCCCTGTTTGTTTGTTTTTTACAATCAGCAGGAAGATTCACCCTCTCTATTCATCCTCATCATTATCACCAGGACTGAAAGAGAAATCCAAAACTGTCACAGGAAAAGAGAGGAAGTCTAGTCACCTGTCCCAGTGATAACTGTCTGAGAGGAGATTTCCCTTTCTTTGGAGAGATTCTCACTTCCTGTTGTGTTGAGCCTCAAGACAGGAAATGAAGGAAAACCCCTCCAATGGGCCACAGCAAAAAAAAAAGAAAAAAAAAGCTTGTAGCAATTTTAGATATTCACTAATCTGTTTATAACTAAAAAAAACAAGACTTGGCTCTAGATATACTTTACAATTTTTATATAGGAAATATATGAATTAGTTTAGCGTTGCTGCATGTTTATAATTACATTACCATGCTGCATTGCTAAGGTAGTACCTTCAGCATTATTAAAATGTCTTCCTACTAATGAGGATGTGGTTTACAAACTGCCAACAACACTTTTGTTATTATCAGCAAAACCCATACATTTACTTCTGGTGGTTTGTGTGCTTAAAATGTTCTCGTAAGGCTTTCATCAAACGTGTTGCTTATTTAAAGTGAAAGTGAAGTTTGGTGAGGTGAGCATGTGCCATAATCTGCAAGTTTGCACAGCATACCTGCAGATTATAGCACACAAATGCCTCCTGTGCTGTTCTTATCAATGATGTGTCCAGGCAGCTGTCAGGGTTGCCACCTGTACGGTTTTCTCCCAGAAAGTCCAGTTTTTGAATGATGTGTTCGGGTTTACTTCTGACCCAGACACATCATTCACACGGACTGCTCCGAGAGTTACATGTCTCCCCTCTCCGACAGCAGCTTGGTTCAGCAGAGCAGAGTGTCAGTGTATCAAAGCTTCTCCCCTCCTCCTCCTCCTCCGTTCTGTACACACACCAGGAGGAGGGGGGAGCAGGGATGTGCTGATATCAGGTCTGTAGAAAGTTTTTATTATGCTCTGTAGATGGAGGAGGGAGGGGAGAGAGTGGCTGGAAAGGATGACAAGGTAGAAAATATGTGGAGTGATCGAGGGGTTAGGAGGATATGTGCTGGAGGGCTTTGGCGGGATGTTGTTGATGTTACGCCGCAAGAATCGAGATCTATCTTCTAAGCAAAAAAATTGTGATTCTCATTTTAGCCAGAATCGTGCAGCTCTAGCACAGAGGCTGCATATGATGGGCACTATGCCCATCATACAGCCACTGTGCCCATCATATGGGCACAGAGGCTGCATATGATGAGCACTGTGCCCATCATACAGCCACTGTGCCCATCATATGGGCACAATGTCTGCATTTTATGGGGCACAATGTCTGCATTTTATGGGGCACAGTGGCTGCATTTTATGGGGCACAGTGAGGCTGCAATTGATGGGGGTTTTTTTTAAGAATTTTTCAGTTTGTTTCCGACCCCCGCACACACACATACACACACAAAAAAAAATTTTGAGCTCCAGCCGCCACTGCCCCCAGCACATATCTAAATCTCCCCACCCCCACCCCCCTGCTCGCACTAGCCCTCTCCCCAGGACATAGCTGACCCCTGCAATCCGTGCAGAACACTACAATTCAGCCATTACAGCGGCTCGCTGAGAGCCTGAGCCGGGTACCGGTCCAGGCATCTGAGTGGATCCTGGTCATATGGGCACGATTTTTCAACCAGCCTGAAATGGCTCTGTGATGTCGGCCGACAGCGAACTTCAGCCCGATGTCTGCTGAAAATGGGTCACGGGTGCAGAACAGACTGCACTCCTGTGATTCATAGAAGTACAGCCAAAAAAGCTTTAGCTGTATTATATTTTGTACAAATGTAATTTGTTGAGTGTATTTACTCAAAATGCAATTAAGTCCATTTTCTCCAAGGGTTTTCCAGGACAGCCATGAGACCTAGGGCTCCTCCAACCAGGACAGGAAACACGTTAACCCCGACTAGATAAAAGGGTGGTCCTGCAGGCCCCATGCCAGTATTAGCGTTTCCTCCGGACAGGGGGTAACCTGGTTCCCCTAGGTCTCATGAGCGTGGCTCTTGTGGTGTTTTGGGGTGGTAAGCCTACCTTTTTCTTAAGTCCCAGAGCGGCACATCCACCAGGGGAGTAAGTTTGTGGCTAATGTCCCTGCTTCTCAGTGCATGGGGAATGTCAGCACTGCGGTGTACGTTGGAGCTCCGGTCTGTGAGCCGCATGGCGGCAGTCGTCTTGTCTCTCCCTGGTAAACAGCGTGACTGGAGTGTGCAGGGGAAGAATGGAAGCCACGCACAAGGGGCGTAACTTATACGTTCCAAGCTGGCCCACAGGAAGTACCCGGTGGGGTCACTTCTGGGGGCGTATGATGTCATCAGCAGGCGCCGGAGACGCTAGTTCCTGTCTCTAAAAGGTTGCGAACAGGGACGCTGGGAGGCTCCTGTTTTAAAAAAGTGAAACCCGGCAGAGGCTGCGGACCACTACAGGGGCGGGATGGACTCCTCTGCGATACCTGCAGAGGAAGCAGGCCCTAAAACCAGCACCTCATGGGTAAGCCTGGAGTGTATTTTACTTGCTTGCACATCCTGCGTATTCTCCCCCTTGTAACCAGTAGGGACTAGGTGAAGGGAGCACATTTTTTCCTTTCCTCCTGCATGGGGTGTTGTGGAGTGTATGGGCATAAAATTCATTGGGGTCATTTGTTCTCTTGCAGGCCAAGGATCAGGAAAAGGCCCAAGCGCAGCCACCAAAAAGGAAATGTGCGGTTTGCGGAAACAAATTGAGCTCCTCGTGGAGAAAAGCAGTTTGCCGCACCTGTATAGACAGCCTAGTTAAGGATGACCCGGTAGTCTCCTGTCAAAAAATGCTGACTTCTGTTAGCTTACGTCTATGTTTAGCTTGTTTAAAACTCTAATTCAGCCGGTTCTAGCGCTCCACAGCAGAGTTCGGAGAGTGAAGACTCTGAGGCTGAAGCCGGATCTGCCCATTCTTCTCCAGGAGAATCAGGGTCAGATACAGGCCCCAGGGATAGAGAAGGGGCACCAGGTATAAGTTATCATTGGATGACTTATGAAAGGCTATCTATACGACACTTGATATAGAAGAGTAGAAGGTACAATTGTCTAAACATAACCTTATGTACAAAGGTTTGCATAAGAAAAAGGCTAGAGTTTTTCCCGTGCCTAGTTCCCATCTTGATACCATCAAGCTGGAGTGAGAAAATCTTTCTTTTCCAGTAACCTAAAAAGAAGGTTTCCATTTGAAGAGAACACAACCCAGCCATGAAACAAAAATGCTAAGTTAGACGCACTTCTTTCAAAAGTTTCAAAAAACTCGGACCTAGCGTTTGATGATATGGGCATGCTTAGGGATCTGATGGATAAAAGAGGAGATACCCTTCATCACATAGCCTGGGACTCAGCCATTGGGAATCTTAAACCAGCTCTGGCCTCCACTTGTGTAGCCAGAAATTTAGAAGTATGGTTGACACAAATACAAAGATCTACAGTGGGGACGGAAAGTATTCAGACCCCCTTCAATTTTTCACTCTTTGTTATATTGCAGCCATTTGCTAAAATCATTTAAGTTCATTTTTTTACTCATTAATGTACACACAGCACCCCATATTGACAGAAAACACAGAATTGTTGACATTTTTGCAGTATTCAGACCCTTTGCTCAGTATTTAGTAGAAGCACCCTTTTGATCTAATACAGCCATAAGTCTTTTTGAGAAAGATGCAACAAGTTTTTCACACCTGGATTTGGGGATCCTCTGCCATTCCTCCTTGCAGATCCTCTCCAGTTCTGTCAGGTTGGATGGTAAACGGTGGACAGCCATTTTTAGGTCTCTCCAGAGATGCTCAATTGGGTTTAAGTCAGAGCTCTGGCTGGGCCATTCAAGAACAGTCACGGAGTTGTTGTGAAGCCACTCCTTCGTTATTTTAGCTGAGTGCTTAGGGTCATTGTCTTGTTGGAAGGTAAACCTTCGGCCCAGTCTGAGGTCCTGAGCACTCTGGAAAAGGTTTTCGTCCATGATATCCTTGTACTTGGCTGCTTTCATCTTTCCCTTGATTGCAACCAGTCGTCCTGTCCCTGCAGCTGAAAAACACCCCCACAGCATGATGCTGCCACCAACATGCATCACTGTTGGGACTGTATTGAACAGGTGATGAGCAGTGCCTGGTTTTCTCCACACATACCGATTCGAGTTAAGGCCAAAAAGTTCTATCTTGGTCTCATCAGACCAGAGAATCTTATTTCTCACCATCTTGGAGTCCTTCAGGTGTTTTTTAGCAAACTCCATGCAGGCTTTCTTGTGTCTTGCACTGAGGAGAGGCTTCCGTCGGGCCACTCTGCCATAAAGCCCCGACTGGTGGATGGCTGCAGTGATGGTTGACTTTCTACAACTTTCTCCCATTTTCCGACTGCATCTCTGGAGCTCAGCCACAGTGATCTTTGGGTTCTTCTTTACCTCTCTCACCAAGGCTCTTCTCCCCCGATAGCTCAGTTTGGCTGGACGGCCGGCTCTAGGAAGGGTTCTGGTCATCCCAAACGTCTTCCATTTAAGGATTATGGAGGCCACTGTGCTCTTATGCAGCGTACACACGGTCAGACTTTTCGACCGGACTTGTCCGATCGATGACGACGGACCAAATCCGGAGGACAATCCGATCGTGTGTGGGCTTCACCGGACCTTCAGCGGACTTTTCCAGTCGCAAATCTGCCGGACTTTAGATTTGGAACATGCTTCAAATCTTTACGTCGTAACTCCGCCGGACCCAGAAATCCGCTCGTCTGTATGCTTGTTCGACGGACAAAAACCGACGCTAGGGCAGCTATTGGCTACTGGCTATCAACTTCCTTATTTTAGTCCGGTGTACGTCATCACGTATGAATCCGTCGGACTTTGGTGTGATCGTGTGTAGGCAAGTCAGTTCTTTAAAAAGTCAGTCGAAGGTCCGCTGGAAAGTCTGTTGGACCAGTCCGGTCGAAAAGTCCGCCCGTGTGTACGCGGCCTTAGGAACCTTAAGTGCAGCAGAAATTTTTTTGTAACCTTGGCCAGATCTGTGCCTTGCCACAATTCTGTCTCTGAGCTCTTCAGGCAGCTCCTTTGACCTCATGATTCTCATTTGCTCTGATATGCACTGTGAGCTGTAAGGTCTTATATAGACAGGTGTGTGGCTTTCCTAATCAAGTCAGTATAATCAAACACAGCTGGACTCAAATGAAGGTGTAGAACCATCTAAAGGATGATCAGAAGAAATAGACAGCACCTGAGTTAAATATATGAGTGTCACAGCAAAGGGTCTGAATACTTAGGACCATGTGATATTTCAGTTTGTCTTTTTTAATAAATCTGCAGAAATGTCAACAATTCTGTGTTTTTCTGTCAATATGGCGTGCTGTGTATACATTAATGAGGAAAAAAAATGAAATTAAATGATTTTAGCAAATGGCTGCAATATAACAGAGAGTGAAAAATTTAAGGGGGTCTGAATACTTTCTGTCCCCACTGTATATGTGTATAAACCTTGTGAGCTGCCGGAACTAAAACCTCAACAACCTAAAATAAATAAAATAACTATACTAGGAAATAGCTGCCAGCACTCACCACTTCCTCAAAATGTGACAATGCAAACATATATAACAATGTGCGGCACTAAAATGAACACGTGACACCCTTTAGGTATGCCTACCTGACTGTCCCGAAATGACCTAAATGGACTAATATGTAGAGCTCAGATGAGGACTTTCTTAGTGTGTTCTTATTATTATTTGAAGGTTCTGTTTTGTTTTACACTATTTTATACTTTATTTTATGCAAAATATCAAAATAAAGATTACATATAAAAAAAAAAAAAATTAACATGTGACAGAGTAGCAAATATATACAATATACTAAAACTCTAAAAAATAAAATAAAAAGATAATGTAATATTATATAAAATATATCCCCAATTACAGTGCAAGTGCTCAGTAATAAAAATAAGTATTTATCGGCGTATAACACGCACTTTTTTCCCCTTAAAATCAGGGGAAAATTGTGGGTGTGTGTTATACGCTGATCCCCCCCTGATTGTAAGTGGAGGAGCGAGCGCCGCCGATAGCTATACATAGCCGAGTGTACTTGGCTATCCTCGACTAGTTCCGCTCACAGTCCCGCCCAGTCCCGCCCTATGATGGACATAACACAGGGACTGGGCGTGACTGTGAGCGGAGCTATCTGAGCCTAGCCGAGTACACTCGGCTATGTATGTATATGGGTGGCGCTCGGCTCCGCTCACAGTCAGGCCCTGTCCCGCCATTGGACCTGTGTTATGTCCATCATAGGGCGGGACTGGGCGGGACTACGAGAAGAGCAGATGGACACTGACAAGGCTGCAGATGGACACTGACAAGGCTGCAAATGACATTGGACAAGCATGCAGATGGACGCTGTGCAAGGCTGCAGATGGGCACTGATAAGGCTGCATTGATGGGCATTTAAGTGTAAGTTTTTTTCCTTAAAATTCCCTCCTAAACTTGGGGTGTGTGTTATACGCCAATAAATACGGTAAATGAAGTGCTCAGTGTGTATATACACAGGCCTCAATATTAATTTGCAAACACACAAAAATAGCCCATAGGAATATCAAAGGAATAAGTGAAACAAATGGTGTCTTCATGCAATGTGCACTCTCCCCCTTCAGGTGTGCCCTAAAAAACAAGCCTGTAGTAAATGGTAACAGCATGGATGATGACCATCTAAGCTGTTACCATTTACTACAGGCTTGTTTTTTTTAATGGCTGGTTAGTGGTAAGCATAGATCCCATATTCACGCCACATCCTGGTAAGAACGCTGATCAATAAAGCCACAACTTCCGTCTGGTATTTCAAAGATCACCTGTATTCCGGTCTGCAGTCCCGCCCTACGGCGTTTCTCCACAGCACTTCCTAGTTCCTTGTGCATCAGTCAGCCAGACTCCTCTTACTCTTTTCATCACACTTCGTGACTTCTTCTGGGAGGTATGATCATCGTATCTCCCAGAGAAAGTCACAAGGTGTGACAAAACCGGTAGGAGGAGTCTGGCTTACTGATACACAGGGTACTAGGACGGGGAAACACTGTACGCCGGGACTGCAGACCGGAATACAGGTGATCTTTGAAATACCAGACAGAAGTTGTGGCTTTATTGATCAGTGTTCCTACCAGGATGTGGAGTGAATATGGGAACTATGCTTACCACTAACCAGCCATTATATGGATGATGACCATCTAAGCTGTTACCATTTACTACAGGCTTGTTTTTAAAGCCCTTAAGGTGAGGGCACACCTGAAGGGGGAGAGTGTACATTGCATGAAAACACCATTTGTTTCACTTATTCCTTTGATTTTCCCATAGATTATTTTTGTGTGTTTGCAAATTAATATTGAGGACTGTGTATATACACACTGAGCACTTGCACTTTATTTTTATTGCTGAGCACTTGCACTTATTGGGGATATATTATATAATATTACATTACCTTTTTATTTTATTTTTTAGAGTTTTAGTATATTGTATATATTTGCTACTGTCACATGTTCATTTTAGCGCCGCACATTGGTTATATATGACACAAATACAAACACACCTGTTGGCAGGTACCTCTAGCGAACAGATTCTGAAATCTTTCACTCTCCTCTTTCATGCAGTGGTGTTTTTGGCTGATTCTTCCGCAGAGTCGGTAAGAATGACAGCTAGGACCTCAGCCTTAGTGAATTCTGCCAGAACAAGCCTATGGCTTAAAACCTGGTCAGGCGACGATGCCTCAAAGTTGTGCCTATGTGGTCTTCCCTTAACAGGCGATCATCTTTTTGGCCCAGGTCTGCAAGAGGCGCTGGAACACACAGCCGATAGATTAAAGGCCTTTCCAGAGAATAAGAAAAAGCCGACAGCCAGAAAGTATTTTTCGTGGCCAAAGTAGGCAGCAAGGTCCTAGAGAAAGGGACAATAGGCCCAAAAAGCATTGGACAGGGCAGAAGAGCAGAGGTAGAGGGGGCGTCTTGTTTAACTCTCCTCAACAACCTGCTAAGCCACAGTGACTCATGTCTCCCAGTGGGAGTAAAATTTAGGGCTTTTCTCCCACAGTGGGCAGTAGTCACCTCGAGTCCATTCATCCTGGACCCAGTGACCAATGGGCACAGGCTGTTATTTTCTTAAATAAAGTAAGTAATAGATGTGCAACCAAAAATGGGAAAGGGCTGACATGTACAAAGGACACAAAGAAAGACAAAAAAAGGGAGACAAAAAAAATGTGAAATATGTGCACCTTGGTGATCAAATTGAAGCAAATAAATTTAAAAAAATTAAATTATTGTGAATGTCCAGATGAGTCTCCTGAACTGAAACAAAAAGGGGAACACAAAAAGAAGTCCATGATGCATTCAATACAGTTCATATGGAAATAGATTATTCTGGTGAGGAGCCCCAATACATCCTTTTCTGCAAATGGTCCCACAGGATAGTTAAAGAATGAAAAAAGGAGGCCGGGAGGCTGCTTACCAGAACTGTAGGACCCCTATTAAGGAGCTCTAATAGGCACAGTCACAGGCGGCAACTTCAAACGTCCATCCGGATCCTCTCATCCACCAGTACAACCAGACTCAAATTTGTTCCATGGGACCCACGTTCAGCAAGTAGAAATAGGGGGTTCCAAGGGGTAAAGCAAAGGAACAAAAAGGAGGGCTTCATGGTGCAGTAAATTTTAAAAGTTTCCTTTTATTGTGACACTGCACACAGACATAGAAAAAAGCAGGCACTTCAGAGCGAAAGAGACCCAGCCGCGGCTCACGCCACGCTGATGCGCGGTGACTTATTTTTTTTTTTTTTGTGTTTTCTTTTTAAACTTTATTTAATTTTCAAAATCTCAGTACAAAAATAAGAAAACTAAACCCCCCACATATGGGGGGAACATAATAGGACAAATATCACAATTCTCCTATTCTCTTAGTCACATACAATAAATAAGTCCCCCCATATGCCTCACCCATTCCCAGACACACCTCCAACCCCCCCCAGCCCCCGCAGATTATCTCCTCTTCCAAACGGCTCTAAACCATTGCTTGTGTCCAGATCCTATGTTACTGTCTAATTACTTCCGCAAAATGCTCGGTTTTCTTAAATGCTATCCATTGATCCCATTTACTCCTTTGTTCGTCCTGGTCCCCTTCCATGGATTCTCCTGACTCTTCTCTCTCCAAAATATAGATTTCATTCACTCTGGCTACCCAGTCCCTAATCCTCGGGGCTTCGAGTTCCTGCCACTTCATTGGTATTACGTTCTTAGCTGCGTTTAACAAAACTGGGATTATTGATGTTTTATAGCCTCTTTTACCTCCTTCCAACCTATGGAACAGGCATTCCCAAGGATCCAAGTGGATCTCATTGCCCGTTATTTCTTTGACTAGCCTATTCACTTCTTTCCAAAAAATTTTAATTTTGGGGCAGTCCCACCACAGGTGCGCCATAGTACCTGGTAGTCCGCATCCTCTCCAACAATTGGTGGACCTGTCTGGCATAAACTTACTAATTTTTACTGGGGTCATGTACCACCTAGTTAAACATTTATAATTACTCTCCCTTGTTTTTATGTCCACTGCCGTACCGTGTGTTGCCCCCAAGATGTTCCTCACTTTAACTCCGTCGACGCATGCTCCCAATTCCTCTTCCCATTTTTTGATGAAGGGCGGAGACTCTAGCCCCGATCCCCTCACCAAAATTTTGTAAATCTCTGAGATTTTCCTCTTCACTGAATCTTTACAGAATAATTTTTCTATCGGTCTATAGTCCGCTTCCTCCCTTAATGGGCCTGGGAGACTATTAACAAAGTGCACGAACTGGCCGTATCTCCACTCATTTAATAACCAAGAATCCACTTGTGACTTTAATTCTCTAAATGTACTAATTTTCCCACGCTTAATAATGTCCCTTACTTGTGCCCCTGTGTCCAATAACCATTTACCCCCTACCTTCTCCATCCCCGGGGGAAAGTAAATATTCTCTTTCAAAAAAATTAAAGGTGAATTAAACTCCCATTTATTGTGCATCTGATCCCAAATTTTAAATGTAAGGTGTGTAATATAGTGTGTGTCTTTCCCCAAGTTCCTAAAGTGTGGGGGATTCCAAATCAAATGATTTAACTGTGTATTACTTAACCCTTTTTCTAAGTTGACCCACCTTTTATTTCCTCTATTATTTTCCCAATCCAGTGCCCGTGCTATTATAATTGCTTTATAATACATCCTAAAAACTGATAGGGCCAGCCCCCCATTTATTTTTTCTCTCCTCAATACTGTATGGGCTATCCTAGGTTTCTTATTATCCCAAACATATTTATTAATTAAACTAGACAGTGCACTAAAAAAGTTTTGTGGTAAGGGAATTGGGAGCATCTGCATCTTATATAGCACCTTTGGGGCTAACACCATCTTTACTAAGTTAATTCGCCCTATCCAAGAGACATGGCAGTGTCTTATTCTGTTAATTTCCCTTCTAATTTCATTTAGAAGGGGGATAAAGTTCAATTTGTACAGGTTCTCCCTATGCCCCGTTAAATTGACTCCCAGGTATTTAATATTATCCTTCCAGGGAAAGTGGAAAACTGCCCCCAGTCTGCACGCTTCTTGTTTATTGATATTAATCTTTAGGGCTTCTGATTTCTCTATGTTAATTTTAAAATTTGAGAGCTCACTGTATTTCTTCAATGTGGCCAACAGATTTGGAATCGTAGTCCTAGGTTTAGAAACATAAAAAAGTACATCATCCGCAAAAGCGGCCAGTTTATGTTCCTCCTCACCCACTCTGCAGCCACTTATATCTGGGTTTCTCCTGATCGTGGCTAACAAGGGTTCCAGGGCCAGGACAAACAGAAGCGGGGACAAAGGACATCCTTGTCTTGTCCCGTTTTCCATGACAAATTGTGCTGAAGGAACGTTGTTAACTTTTACGAATGCTGTAGGATGGGTATATAAGGTTTTTATCCATTTCATCATTGTTGGCCCTACTCCTAGTACCTCGAGTGTACAAAACATGAACCCCCAGTCTACTCTGTCGAACGCCTTCTCAGCGTCTATCGACAGAAGTAGACTGGGGGCCCCACTAGATTTAAATGCCTCCATTATCAGGAGAGACCGCACCCCGTTATCTCTTCCTTCCCTCCCAGGGACAAAGCCCACCTGGTCCAAATTAACCAGGTAGGTCATTTTCTCCCTGAGCCGAAGTGCCAACACTTTAGCGTAAAGTTTTTTTGTCTGCGTTCAAGAGCGCAATCGGTCTATAACTCGCGCACGAGGTACGATCCTTCCCCTCTTTGGGAATTAGCGTCACTGAAGCCAAAAGAGCATCTCTACACATCTCTCCCTGCTTCCCAAGGCCGTTCCACATTTTGCACAACCGAGGAACCAGGGTACTACAAAATTTTTATAGAAGCTCGTAGTAAAGCCATCTGGTCCCGGACTCTTTCCCGGGGGCGATGACTTTAGTGCCACATATACCTCCTCTTCCGTTATCGGACTCTCCAGCTCTAAGACATCTGCTTCTGGCATGGTAGGAAGGCCCGCCCCTTTGTTAAACTCTCTCATCTTCTCTTCTTTATTCCCACTGCTCTTTTCCCTCTGCCCTACTGAATATAACAATGAATAGAACTGTCTAAATTCCTCTCCTATCTCTCTGGTGGTGTGTCTCATTTCGCCTTTTTTATTTTTGATCTTTTCTATAAAGTTCTCATCCTTTTTTTCCTTAATGACAGATGCCAAATGCTTCCCCACCTTATTTCCCTTCAGGTGGCAGTTTTTTAGATATTGATTCCTAATTTTCACTGACTCTTCTTCTATTAACTCCCTTAGCTCCTCTCTTTTCAATATTAATTCTTTAAGTACAGGTTCATCACTGCCCTTAGAGGCTTTGTGGAGCTGTTCTAACTGGTGTATGTTAGTGATGAGACTATCTTTAATTTTTCCCCTTTCTCTCTTCTCCCCTGAGTCAATAGGGATTAGGACCCCCCTTATGTATGCCTTAAAGGTCTCCCATAGGATTGCCCCCATTGTTTCACCTGACTCATTAATGGAAAAGAACTCATCAATTTCCCGTTGAATTTTGGTAACAACGCTATCTTTCTTAAGAAGATCTTCGTTGAATCTCCATGAAAATGGGACCCTCTGTAGGCCCCTGAACTTTACTATCATCGATACTGGCGCGTGATCAGAAAGGGTCACGGTCTCAATCTTTGACTCCACTATACCCTCCAACAGACTGTGATCCACCATCAAGTAGTCCAGCCTTGAATAGGTCCTATGGACCGGGGAGAAGAAAGAGTAATCCCTCTCCTTGGGGTGTTGTACTCGCCAAACATCGATTAGTTGGTTATCGTGGAACTTTCTGCCTAATCTCATCAGCGATTTTTTTACCCACTTCCCGGGTTACGGATGACCTATCCAAGGCTGGGTCTAAGCAAAAGTTAAAGTCACCTGCTAGAATCGTTTCCCCTTCCTTAAATGCACTCAAACTGTCCAGGGTCCGGGAGAGGTATCTTATCGGGTCTCTGTTTGGGCAATAAACATTTGCTAATGTGTACGTCCTTTCCCCTAGTTTAATTTTTACCAACAAAAACCGCCCCTCAGCATTAGTCCTCCTCTCGATTAATGTAAATTTAATCCGTTTTGAAAACCCGATAGCCACTCCCTTCGCCCTTTTGATTGGTGTATCACAATAGATCCAGGATGGGAAATTCTTTGATTTCAGCTTGATATTTTCCTCATACACCAAGTGGGTCTCCTGTAAAAAAAACTATATCTGCACCAAGACTCTGCAATTCATTTAAGATTTTTCGCCTTTTTTCCGGGTGAATTAAGCCCCTTCACATTATAGGACAGACACCTAACCTCCATACCACTCATTTCCACCTCTCTTTTTAATGTTGCTCTGCGAGGGCGCCCCTACCCCCCTCCCGCCCCCCACCCCCCCCTTGCCCACCATCCACCTCCAGTGGGGGTTACTTCACACTGACAGGGGCGAACACCGACTGAGGAGAGGGGATCCCCATGCCGCTGGATCTTCACTTCACACCGTGCCGCTGTACGCAAGAGCCGCCATACACTGAATGCACAGCGCACGCTCACTCTTCCTCACTCTGTCTCGCAGTGCTGTGCGGCTACAGAGCACAGGGGGATGTCACAGAGAGCGTCCAGGAGGCATCCGGTCATCCAGGGAGCTGAGTCAAATGGGAGGGACGGGGGAACGCCGTGATGACTCGCGGGCGCCGAGCCGGCCAGCCTGCAGCTGTCGTGTGCTTAGTCCGCGGGACTTTTCACCTTCTTTGTATATGGCCGGCCGCCCAGCGTATATCTCCGCCACCTAAGAGGGGGGGGATTCGTCGACTGGCCCCGGTCTCTCACCCCGTGCCTTCCGAGCAGCCGTTTTTCATTCCTACCTCCGTCCTCCACCGCCCCACTGCCAGGCCCCTCCCCCAACCTCAGCACATCACATCCTGTCTGCGCACGGTGACTTCTAATCCTCTAGCTCCACCCGACGCTGCATTTCACCGTATTAGGCATCGACAGGGAAAGGAGGCTGTTATTTTCTAGCCAGCCACCAGAGCGATTATTGGTCTTTCCCTCCCCAAGATCGGGTACAAGCGAGGGCCCTGGGTCTCCAATTTGGAGACTTGATAGATCAAAAGCTCCTGATCCCGGTTCCCCGGTCAGATCAGGGCAAGGGATTTTATCCCCATATATTTGTCATCAGAACACCGTCAGGAAAATATCAGCTTATCCTGAACCTCCGGTCTCTAAACCGTTCGATCAGGTGCAAGCACTTTCGTATGGAGACGGTGTTCTCAATCAAAAACCTGCTTTACCCAAACTGCTTCATGGCCCCTTTGGATTTGAGGGATGCCTATCTGCACATCCCTTTTCATCCAGCCTTCCAAAGATTCTTGAGACTAGCGGTCAAGATGGGAACAGAGATTCGGCACTTTCAATTTCAAGCCCTCCCCTTTGGTCTGTCCTCAGCCCCACACATCTTTACAAAGGTGTTGGGAGGCGCTGGCTCTGCTAAGGTTAAAGGCGATAACTATTATCCCTTACCTGGACGACCTCCTAGTGGTGGCAAAGTCTGGATCTCCAGACCGTACAGGACTTCCTTCTAGGCTGGTAAATAAATAAAGAGAAATCTTCCTTAATTCCAGCCCAGAAAGTGACATATCTGGGATACGAATTTTGCTCAGTACACCAAAAAGTTTTTCTTTTGCAGGAGAAAGTCTTAAGAATGATGCAAACAATGTCAGCCTTGCAGACCAATCAGTCGGTCTCGCTGAGAGAAGTTTCAAGAGCAGTGGGTCTTGCTTTTCCGCAGTGCCATGGGCAAGATTTCATCAACGCCCATTACAGCTGTTTCTACTAGGGAACTGGGACAGAGACGCAAGTTCCTTGGTATCAAGGGTCTTGTTACCCTCCAGGGTAAAAAAAGCTTGTGGTGGTGGAGGTGGAGGTGGAGGACGCACCTGCACCTAACAAGAGGTCTATTCCAATATCCCAGAGGATCACAACGGATGCGAGTTCCTGTGGATGGGGAGCCCATCTCAGCAACACAATAGCACAGGGAGAATGGTCCTCAAAGGAAGCAAGAGCTTCATCAAATCAGAGAGCTTCTAGTGGTTCAGAGAGCCTTGCAGGCATTTCAGACGGAAATCAGGGGTCATAATCTCCATATTCTATCCGACAATATCGCTGCTGTTCTGTACCTCAACAAACAGGGAGGTACGAGGAGTCGGATACTTCAATCTATCCCCCAGAAGATTTTTATCATGGGCAGAAGGGAATTTAGCCTCAATTACAGCAGTGCACCTGAAGGGGACACAAAACTGTCTTGCAGAATATCTCAGCCGCTACCGGGTATGGCAAGACAATTGGCCCCTTCATCCTGAAATCTTTGCCGGTCTCACCGACAGATGAGGATGTCCGAAGCGGACCTGTTCGCAGATCAGAACAATCACAAGACAGATAAGTTATTTTCTCTGAACCCAGCAGATCAATTATTGGGGATCGATGCTCTGGCAAATCCATGGCCATTTGGCTTCTGTTACGCCTTCTCGCCGATCAGGCTGATTCCGGAAATCCATCTGGAAGTTTCTTCTAGAAGAAACAGATCTTATCCCAATAGCCCCTTTTTGGCCCAAGATTCCATGGTTTTCCCTGTTACAGACTCTGGCCTCAGAGCCTCCACTGAGTGTTCCAAAGAGACAAGACTTATTATCGTAGGGTCCAGTGTCGCACCCACAGGTGGCTTCCTTAAGCTTGACGGCCTGGTATCTGAAGAAAAGATGCTAAGCGCCATGGGGTTCTCTGATAAAGTAGTCAAGACCCTGGTAAATTGCAGAAAACCAGTCACTAGAGCCATATATTTGAAGGTCTGGAAGAAATTTAACTCATGGTTATCTGAAAACCAAAGATTAACTCATGATGTTCCTTCAATTTTTGAATTTTTTCAAGAGGGCGTCGACAAAGGTCTTTCAGTTAGTACTTTAAAGGTACAGGCAGCAGCTATTGGTGTTTTTCTCCAATTTTCTCTCTTGGAAAATCCCACTATAGCTAGATTCTTTAAATCAATTTCAAGGTCCAGGCCAGTAGTGGTTAGAAGTTGTCCAACCTGGGACCTGTCTCTGGTTCTTCAAAATCTGGTAGAATTCCCTTTTGAGCCCCTAGAGCAGTGGTTCACAACCTGGGGGTTGAATGACGATTTACAGGGGTCACCATATCCTGGGCTGTTCCTAAAGCCTGCACCATTCTCCCAGCCTTTTCGCAGCCACCCAGTGGGGCTGTCCCTGGAGCCTGTTGCCGCCTAGCTGGACTTTTCCTGGAGCCCACGGCTGCCCACTTAGCCTCTTCGCAGCTGCCCATTCAGTTCATGACATGGGTGGGGGCAGGGACAAGAGGTCAGCTGACTGGTGAGGAATATGAAGTGGGAGGGGCTGGAGAAGACCCTATCTCCGGATTTTGGCCTAGGTGTCACTACTGCGAGACACCACAAAGCTGGAGACACAGTGAAGCCAGAGATACAGTGAGTAACACTACCTGTGATTAGAGTTGCCATTAAAAGTTCCCACTACAGTTCTCAGATCAGCAGATGACCTTGATCAAGAGCACCTAAGTTTGCTGATCAGAACTCCCCCCAGCACTGCCACTGATCCCACCCCCCACCAGCACTGTCACTCATCCCATTCCTAACCCCCCCCCCCACCAAGGAGTAAGAGAAGGAATAAAAATAGAGAATACGTGGAAGGTAGGGGAAACAAGGGGGAGGAACAAAGAAAAAGAGAGAGAAAGAATAAGAGAAAGAACAAGAAAGACAGCTAGAGAGAGGGCTGGGGGAAAAAAACAAGAAATTAGGATAGAGATAGATAAAAGGGAAAGAAAGGAGAACAAACAAAGAGTGGTACATCTCAAAATGTATCATAAGGGGTTTTAATACTGTAAGAGTGGAGGGGACTCAGGGAGTGCTAAATGTCCGTGGGTTAAGGGTGAAAATTACTTGTCTTGCCTTGGGTGCTAACAACCCAGGCTAAGAAAATAATTTTACTGTTAGGGGTCCCTACAACTTGGGAAATTTTATCAAGGGGTCACAGCATAGAGGGTTGAGAACCACTGCCCTAGAGGATATTTCAGTTAAGTTACTTACCTTAAAAACAATTTCCTTGTGGCAATTACCTCAGTTCTTAGGGTAAGTGAGTTACGGGCCCTATCAGTGAAGGAGCCTTTCCTCACAATTTTTGAGGATCGGGTTGTTTTGAAAACTGATCCAGGATTTCTGCCTAAAGTGGCCAGTACATTCCACAGATCCCAGGACATTGTACTGCCAACCTTTTGTAGTTTGCCAAAGGGCGACCAAGAAAGAAAATTTAGTTTTTTAGACATGAGAAGAATTCCTCTCATCTATCTTGAGGTCATCAGATAAAAGATAAAGCAAACTATTTCTGAAACTTACAAAATTAGGGAAGTTTCTCTGCCTTTTGTCACTGCGCACTCGACAAGAGTCTTGTCTGCATCTTGGGCTGAGAGGGTTGGAGCCTCACCGGAACAAATTTGCCTGCCACATGGTCCAGTTTTTTGACCTTCATTAAACATTATCACCTAGATCTCCTATCTGCTCAGGAGCAGGCATTTGGTCGTAATGTCCTTCAAGCAGTTGTCCCTCCCTCTGGTAAGTTCTGGCTAATTGTCTCATGGCTGTCCTGGAAGACACTTAGAGAAAAGCTGAGTTAGACTTACCGATAACTCCTTTTCTGAGAGTCTTCCAGGACAGCCGGATTCCCACCCAGTTTTGTCTTGAAGTTATGTGTATTATGCATATGTTTTAAAGGGACGTCCTACGGTTCTCGAGAATACTGACATGGGGTCCGGTGGGCCGCCCTTTTATCTGGTGGGGGTTAACATGTTTCCTGTCCTTGTATGAGCCTTAGGTCTCATGGCTGTCTTGAAAGACTCTCAGAAAAGTAGTTACCGGTAAGTCTAACTCAGCTTTTTTGTTGTATTGCATGTAGAGGGGAGCAAATGGGATTTGCCTCACCAAGGTTTGACCTGGATTGTACTGATTTGCTTTGTGCAGATTGACGTTTTTGTGGTGTTTTTTCACTTTCTTTGGGGTCTTTGACATTTTTTCCCATTCTGCCTTGTTTGTCCTCCCCTGCATCTGCCTGCTATCTTTTCCCAGACTGGTCCTCTATTCCCATCTACAATGCCTACTTTTCAACTAACCTGACTAGAGATGTGGGATGTCTGTACTAGGGCTGCAACTAACGATTATTTTCATAATTGATTAGTTGGCCGATTATTGTTCCGATTAATCGGTTAATAACCTTAAAAGTGTGGTGTATAATTTAGTTAATATGCAAAGTTAAAAAAAATGCAATTTATTCTTAATCATCTATATGCAGTGGTAAATATAAATAACCAACTATATGGTTAGAGAGCAAAATCTCTAATCCACTCTGAGAATAACAGGCAGAAGAGATATACTGTATATACTATTAGAGGAGATATACTGTACATACTATTTGAGGAGATATATACTGTATATATTATTAGAGGTTGAATCTGGTAAAAATTATCAAACTCAGATCTTTTTTTATTTAACCACTTCAATACAGGGCACTTATACACCTTCCTGCCAAGACCAATTTTCAGCTTTCAGCGCTGTCACAGTTTGAATGACAATTGCGCGGTCATCCATCACTGTACCCAAACTAAATTTTTATCATTTTGTTCCCACAAATAGAGCTTTCTTTTGGTGGTATTTGATCACCTCTGCGGTTTTTATTTTTTGCTAAACAAATAAAAAAAGACTGAAAATTAGTGGGATCAAATCGACGTTCATTTTCAACCACAGTGACAGGAAAATTTAGAAATAATAGAAAACTTCTTGGTCAAAGGAATTTTCAGGCAGTGTATGTGTTTTTTTTCAGAAATTACATTCATTTTAAAACAAAATGTTAAAAGCAAGTGAAAATTTCAAACAACATTCTTTCATTCAGCGAATGTACAAAGATTTTTCGTATGAATATTCTCGTCTGAAAATTAATCCGTGTGGCCAGCATAAGGCTCGGTACACACCTATGCAGTTTGCTTTTGATCTGTTTCTACAGTGTTTTTTGCTGTGCGTTAATAGCAAGGTAAAGAAAACTTCTGCCTTTATAACCACTCACTTCCTGCCCAGGTGTAAATGTCCCATAAGGCATTGCTGCTCACACATTCACAAGTTCTCAGGCACTTACCGACATGAATGGATGATGTACTGAGCTGTATGTGTGCTGCACTGTATTTCTTGATATGTAAACAAATAATGCATTCTGTATGCAAGCCAACTAATTGGCTGGCCGATTAATCGATTATGAAAATAGTAATAATCAATAATCATAACCAATTAGTTGTCGATTAATCGATTAGTTGTTTCAGCCCTAGTCTGTACATTTGGAAACCATGTGAAAAAAACTTTTTATTGAAATTGTGAAAAAAAAAAATAGTGTGGAATAGTTTTGTTACACTAGGAAGGTGAATGCAGTGTATATAAAAGTATTATGCTTGAGATAAAAGTACAGCTTATTCAGTAAATAAACAAAATTTGCTTTCTAAAGTTGTATTTTTTATTACAAATGGAATAACATGGACTGCATATGTTAAGAACATTTCAACTATACATGAGAACAAGTCACCCCCCCCCCACCCCAATAATTTAATTCCTGCCAATATACTATTTCAGTTATTGACAATGCTGATCCAGAAGCATATATTGCTCTTATAAGAGCTTGATGAATGTTCTCCTGATTTTCAGGGATTAGGGGATTGTGTATTTTTGTGAGGCCGTGGTTTGTAACATTTCCTTACTTGAAGATGCTGCTGGTGAAGAAACACTTTGTGATAATCTAGAAGCAGTAGAAAGAGTGTTTCTGGAAAGAGAACACTGGAGGGAAAAGCTACTTGCACTTTCATTATGATCCTCATCATTTCATAAAGTATATTATAATGACTTTAGGGCACCTCTGGCATGCCAGGATGTGTTCTTTCATCCTTGTAGCACTTGGAAAAGAATATTTCTTCTCACGATATTTGCAAATTGCAGCTTTGATTTAAGCAGAAGTTGCACTGTGAAAAAGATGTTGGTCTATTTACTGAGCAGTAACATTATGCTGTGATGGTGGAGAACATTATTAGGAATCATTTAAAGTTAAAAGAGATAAACTAATTTGTCTTACAAATTACCTGTCAATTAATGCCGGAGAGGACAGAAACCATCATCTACTGTACCCCAACAATCACCCAACTGTAGGCGGTACAAGCAAACTCTACTGGGGGCTTTCCTCTGCATTGCCCCCTGCTGGCAGAAATGCATGTTTCTCCTGTTTGAGAACTGCATTGAGAAGTACAGTGTTACTTGAACTGTATTCCAGGATTTGCTTGTCTTCAGCTGAGTGAACTTGCAATAATTTAAGTATTTACATAAAGTCTCAACATTTTTCATTAATGTCTTCATGTTATATAGTTTGAATACAATGTCATAGATATATTACTTATCATTGTAAAGAAACATATTCCACAATTCTTTTTTTTTTTCTCCAAAAATAGACAAAAAGCTGCTCTAGAAAAAAAAAAAAAAAACAGATTTTTTTTTCTGGGCCTTCCCATCTCTAAACCTGACATACACTGGAGGGATGGTTAGTATCTGTTTTTTTTTTAAATATCTTTTTGTTTTTTCAGGGAATGTGCAATATTGTCCATACAATGCAGTATTCAGCTAGCAGGTGACCTTTTGTTTTTTTTCCGAAGATCATTGGCACGATTACTTTTCAGCTGCACTGAAAGGGGCCCATTGCTTATAGGGCTTAATGACACATAAGAACAAGGACTCCAGTAGGCAAAGAAAATATATGCCGGGATTAGAATATAAAGTGAAAAAATACTCACTTCAATCATCCAATTACATCCAAGAAAAAATGCGGTTTAGTTTTTTTTATTTTTATTTCCTTGCACATGATTCAAAGTGAGCCCTTATTTTCTAAGCTGAACTTTCACTTTGAGTGGGCAGTCGCTTTTCCTTTAGTAGATAAATTTTTCCATAAGAGTCTGCAAACCAGGCTCCTGCAGTCCATACCAGTTGGGAGCTGGCAGAAGTGTCAATGGACTATGAGCGTGGTTTGGGGCCAGGATGGGGGGGGGTCACATTTGCACCATGTTACACAATAAATATGGGTCTAACATGATGCAAAAGGTGGGGTCTCAAACTGGTGGGCCCTCCAGCTGTTGAGAAACTACAAGTCCCATGAGGCATTGCAAGACTGACAGTTACGAACATGACTGTCAGGCAGAGGCATGATGGGACTTGTAGTTTCGCAACAGCTGGAGGGCCACCAGCGTGAGACCCCATAGCACCGCTGTCTCCCAGCCCTTTAAGTGGATGTAAATACCGGAAGGTGGCATGTAAATGCAAGTCACAGCGGTAACATGATTGAAAAACTCCTGATCGCAAGTATGCATTGGGAGCTGTCTGGTACCCGCTCGTTACTGTGCTGGGAGTCAGTTCAGTACAGTAAAGTGTTTACCTAGGGCTGCATATATATGCAGCCACTCTGCGTTAAAACCCACCCACCAAGAGGCTGCATATATCTGCCAGGTCGGCAGGAAGAGGTTTAACAATTGGGGTTTAATATAACTTTAAATAGAAGTGTTGTGCTCCCATGCATTGAAGTAACTTGTGTGTTTTAGAATGTGTTGCAATCATTTCATGGTGTGAAAGGACCCTTCAAGTTGTACAGACTAAGCTATGAGATTCTAGCTAGCTGTGTACTCTTGTAGAGGACATCACACTGATCACTGAAGCATTTACAACTGGTGGTTGGGGTTGAATGATAGATCCCAACTTTACTGTCCTGTGTGTATTTTTCCAAACGTTGAAGGTGGTCTATTGCGACCAGGCAAATATTTTGACTTTCAGGATTCGGTGACAAAAAAATTTTCTTTGGTGTCGTAGTGTACCGGACATTACAAGCAAAGATGATCTTCTAAGTTCGGGAGACCTGGAACAGTCCGATGAATGTATAATAGATTAGCGTAGACCGGCTACATTTTATTTCATAAGATGCTGCTGTATAAAAAAAGAGATATAACCCTTTTATTGACATGTTGAGAAGAAAAAAAAACAAAAAAGTTTACATTATATTCAAATTGTACTCACAACACATGATCACCTCATTCATTTTATTTAATTTTGTCATTTTTTCTCCACTGTAAAAGAAAAAGTCAGAACACCTTTGTAAATTTTTAGCAGGAATTATCCTATTAATTAGTCATGATGCGTACAATTTGTAAGCAAATCCTACAATTAAAGCCAATTTTGGACTTCTGGGCTGCATGCTAGTCCTTGGATAGGAAGCTGAAGTAACTCCGTTTCACTGCCAGGGAAGGTACAGCCTACTAAGCTCTAGAATGCATCCCATGAGATAGAGAAAGGCTTCTTACACATGTATTTTACCTCCCAACAAATTGCTTTGCTTTTCTTTGTGATATCACCAAATCATCTCTGTCTATCAATTTGCTGTTCTTAGAAATTTCTGACTTGATGTCTTGCTGTTACGTTATGGCCATTACACTTGCAATGTAGAGGATTAATATGCGTGAATGTTGTACAGACTACGCTATGAAATTCTAGCTAGCTGCCTACTTTGTGTTGGGGATATCAGACTGCATCTGTAATATATGGCCTTATATTTTTCCTCTATTTTAAAGCAGACCTTCCATCAACAGGCCCCTGCCCCAACACAAGTGACTTTGAAAAGCCAATTCTTGGAGACCTGTCATTGTCAAATCCTTTATCAACTAATTCCACATTATCTGCAGCGCTAATTAAGATTATGGCCTAAAATTTCATTTACACACACCAGCATTCTACCCCACTTTTACATCTCCTGCTAATAACCGTGGTGAATGCTGATGAATCTAGGCATACAGGTGTGACCAAATCCAGCTGTTTTTTTTTTTATACTCCAGCATCTATAAAAATAGTTCTGTTGTTATTGAATTACCTATAAGTTAAAGGAGCAAAAGACCATACTTACCGTAAAATATAAAAACAATGCAGTGAAAATAACCTTTGCAGCTGGAACCAATACTGTCATCAGGATAAAGTTAATGTAAGGACCTTGATCTGCAAAATAAAATACGTTTTGGTCAAAAAATTGTTCCTGAAGATCATCATTTACTGTATGTCCATACATGCATGCTGAGGTTCACAATTTGTCTTTTTATTTTCAATATTTTTATTCAGAATTTCAAAGAAAGAACATACAGAGAACATAGTACAGTAAATCATCATGGTTACAAGGCCACAAAGCTTCCATATATGTAATATAATTACAGAATAGAATGCCCAGGGGTCAAATCCATACAAGATCTCAAATATCTTACCTCCGTTGGCACAGAAAATAAAGTGCAGCTAAGGCCCATATGCCTTTATGCCAATAAATAAATAAATAATAATAATACAAGCTCTAACTATTATCAAAAAATTACCAAGGTTCCAGAATCTATTGCACAATAAACCTTCAAGTCTAATAACAGAGCCTAAGGCAAGGGATCGGTCAAACTGTACAGCTCACCTTCTATACACAGGGTCATATATAACCTCTGATAAAGGAAGAATGACGTTGTCATCCTTGTATAAATGACTGGATGTCCCACTAGGTCCAACAAGGACTTTGTGTAACCAAAGAAATAGGCAGAAACAAGATAATAAAGAACAGGGAGAAATAGAAAAGAGAGAAGTTGGAAGTACGAAGTACCAAATGCCAACCCTCTAATCCAGGCGCGCAAAATAAATGGAAGCAGCCCGGGAAACATCAGTCAGGCATTTAATCCAGAAAATTCTGTATAATAATATTTTGTATTCTGCTAAACCATCAGGCTTTTAGTATAGCATTGAAGTACAAAACACTGTTAATTTATAATGCTTGAAACCAGCATCCTAGTGTTGCCTATACTATTTGCTAAGCAGGCGGACTAGTAGGCTTTTTAACACATCTTTTAAAAGGGTCTATTTATAAAACATTTGCGTTGCAAATGTTGAGACATTTATGCAAGCGTAACAAATAACTCCCTTAATAGTTTCCATCTCGCCTATCGCTCGGAAAATTGAACATTCACTAGCATTCAATTCCAAGAAAAAAGCAGTTATGAGAATATTAGCCAATAGGAAAAATAGCATAACACTGTAGGCTAAGAACTTTTAACCAGCAGGGGAAATTACTTAATTCCTGCCTGGTAAAACGTTAGAGAGATTTACTCTCATTTCCTGTCCTGCCACTAACAGAACCCCAGATAGCAGTTAGAACTGACGGGGGTTTATAATCTTTCCTGATTCTATTCAAAACAAAGAAAAGATGTTTTGGCTGGGTGTGCTTTAACATGCTTTCCAAAACACACAAAATCATGAGGTATTTGTATTTGGCCAAAATACATAAGCTTACCACCCGTGAAAGGGGTTCTCATTTTATGAGAGTGCTAAAAATAACAAAGCTATTCATCCATTGCCTGAGCTCGGCCTAAGACCACATGCTTACCATTGTGGACAACTGTTATTAATCAAAGGGTTACCAGGGTGACCAATAAGTACTTAATGTTGATGATTTTCTATGCGGCCACATGGCCACTTCCCCTGTCTTACTCTAGGTTCATAGTTGCGACTGTTGGGGGGGAGAAGTTGTGGCATGACTTTAGGTGATACTGGACTTCAAGTCCCATCACTCCTTTTAGCTCTTCCCCCTACTGTAGTTGGAGCCACAGCTGATTAATTTGTCAGTCGACAACCTTGAGGGACAGGGCTGAAAATATGTGTGAAGGTAACAACATCTTCAAGCATAATTGAATTGAATGAACATATTGAAATTTAGGAGCCCCTAGAATTGCCAGGAAAACAATTTGTATTCTGTATCACAGGAGGAGCTGCCTTTGAGTTGGACCTTAGAGTGACAGGAGGCCCTTTAATGGTTTTGCTATGAGGGCTTCATCACACAGTTATGGGCCTGGGTTCAAGGATAAAAAGAAAAAAAACACACCTCTTCAGAAGCTTTACATAGTAGTTTACATAGTTTTACATAGTTGGTGAGGTTGAAAAAAGATCATCAAAAGTTCATCAAGTCCAACCTGTGTGTGCGCTTTTATGTCAATATTACATACCACAAACCTGTATGTTGTGGTCATTTAGGTGCTTATCTAATAGTTTTTTGAAAATTTTCTATGCTCCATGCTGAAACCACTGCCTGTGGAAGAGTTTTCCACATCCTTACCACTCTCACAGTAAAGAACCCTCTACGCAGTTTAAGGTTAAACCGCTTTTCTTCTAATTTTAGTGAATAGCCGTGTGTCTTTTTTTAAATTCCCTTTCGCAGAAAATTTTTATCCCTATTGTGGAGTCACCAGTATGGTATTTGTACATTGAAATCATATCTCAAGCATCTCTTCTCCAGAGAGAATAAGTTCAGTGCTCGCAACCTTTCCTCATAACTAAGATCCTCCAGTCCCTTTATTAGCTTTGTTGCCCTTTTTTTTACTCTCTCCAGTTCCAGCACAATCCTTCCTGAGGAAGCTGACTTCAAGTAAGCACTGATTAATGGACACCAGTCTTTTCTTAAATATTTCCAAAATGAATACTAATATAAAAGTCTGGTTTCCTGCCTTGAAATGTTGGACAATAGCCTGCCTCTTCCTATCTAGCTCTTCTCTCTACAGGTCTAGCCCCTTATCGACACTCACTGACCAGTTAGGAGGAAATAGCATTTTAGAGTGCTGTGGATTTGTGGAGTTTGTCGTGCCTGTAAAAAAATTGTGGAAGGTAGATTAAGGAATTCCAGTAGCTTGGAAAAACCCACAGGTGAACTTTAAGGTGAAAATGATTATTCTTCTATGAGTTTGGCTCTGGTGATCAAATTTGAAAGGTGATAGTAAATTTGACAGAAGTTGGATACATTCTGACCCCTGCACATTGATTTGTGGAATCAGAACCTCCCACTTTAAAAGCTAACTCATGAGGTGAGAGGGTGTCCAGGAAAGTTTACTAGACTCTGAGGACCCTGGCTGGACACAAGACACCAGTGACTCTCTTCTACATTTAGTCACTGACCCTACCTCTGTTCTTGCTACTACTCCCTTGTGGGCTGGAGGTCAGAGTGTCATTATGACTTTTGGGACAACAATAGAATTTTCCCTTCTCTTTATTTTTCTTTTAGTAACATTTTGTGATGTCCTGGGTGGAAACACTGGAGTTGATTTGCTAAAACTGGAGAGTGCAAAATGTGGTTCATGGTAGCCAAATCGGCTTCTAACTTCAGCTTGTTCAAATAAGCTTTGACAAAAAAATCTGGAAGTTGATTGGTTTCTATGCAGAGCTGCACCAGATTTTGCACTCCCCAATTTTACTAAATCAACCCCACTCAGTCTAATAACATACATGAGTGCAGTATTCTTATGTCCGTTTACTTACTCTGTTTTTTTTTTTCTTTGTAACTTGTTTAATGTAATTTTTTTTCTACCGGTTTGATTTTTCTGTTTGTGGATATACATGGATGTACCTACTTGTTGCTTCAATATGTAGTAGAGCTGCACAATTAATTGTTAAAAGATTGTGATTTTGATTCAACCCCCCTCACAATCTCTATTGCAGAGTTTCCAAATTCTTTCATGTAACAAGTGTACAGACTTCTCAGACTCAGCTGTAAAAAGAAAAAAAAACTGGGCAGTTTGCCAAGTTTTTAACAACATTGTTTGTGCTAGTAGATAACTAGAAACATTGTAACTCTTCCTTCTTAGATAAAAGGGATAAACTTCTGTGTGTAAATGCAGGAAGTTTAACCACTTAAAGTCTAAACCTTTTTCTGACACTTGTTTCTTACAAATTTAAAATCAGTATTTTTTGCTAGAAGATTACTTGGAACCCCCAAACATTATATATATTTTTTAGCAGAGACCCTAGGTAATAAAATGGCGATTGTTGCAATATGTTATGCCATTTACAGTGGTCTTTCAAACGCAATTTTTTGGGAAAAAATAAAGTTAGCCCAAATTTTTTGTTTAATGTGAAAGATGATGTTACGCCATGAGAATCGTGATCTATCTTCTAAGCAAAAAAATCGTGATTCTCATTTTAGCCAGAATCGTGCAGCTCTAGCATGTAGTGAATTTACAGGCTTTGATACGCCTGTGCTGTGACAATTCCCTTTGTATATGCTGTGTGTTGGACAGTACTTTGCCTCTGTATTGGCTTGACAAGTGTAATTTGTATGTGCATTTTCTTTTTCAATAAACATAGTTTAACCACTTGCCGACTGCCTAACACAGATATACTGTGGCAGAATGGCACGGGCAGGCAAAATCACGTACCTGGTACCCAAGGTGGTCAGCATCGTTAGGGGAGCTATCCGTGCTGAGGGTGAGGCCACTCATTCGTGGCCACCCCCTCGCGATCGCTCCCAATGAATGAAAATATTCTTCTGCTGCTGTAATGTAAACAGCGGCAGAGGAATTGATGTCATCTCTCCTCGTGCCGGTCTTTTCGTTCCGGCGCCGAGGAGAAAAGACATCCAAGTAAGTGCACCAACACTACACATTACAGTAGAACACTCTAAGCACACATTTCATTCCCCAGTCACCCCCCGATCCCCCCCCCCTACACCCCCTGTCACAGTGACAACAGTAGCAGTTTTTTTTTTTTTTTTCTGATTACTGCATGGTGTCAGTTTGTGACAGTTATAAGTGGTAGGGCAGTTAGTGTTAGGCCCCTTTAGGTCTAGGGTACCCCCCTAATAAAGTTTTCACCCCTTGATCACCGCCCCATCGCCAGTGTCACTAAGCGATCATTTTTTTGATCGCTGTATTAGTGTCACAGGTGACGCTAGTTAGGGAGGTAAGTATTTAGGTCCGCCGTCAGCATTTTATAGCGTCAGGGACCCCCATATACGACCTAATAAAAGGTTTTAACCCCCTGATTGCCCCCTAGTTAACCCTTTCACCAGTGATCACCATATAACTGTTATGGGTGACGCTGGTTAGTTCGTTTTTTTATAGTGTCAGGGCACCCGCCATTTATTACCTAATAATGGTTTAACCCCCTGATCACCCGCCGGGTGATACAAGTTAGGTTTTAGGGTCAGATAGGGTCTGCGTCGCCCCAGGCAGTGTCAGGTTAGTGCCAGTACCGCTAACACCCACGCACGCAGCATACACCTCCCTTAGTGGTATAATATCTGAACGGATCAATATCTGATCTGATCAGATCAGATCTATACTAGCGTCCCCAGCAGTTTAGGGTTCCCAAAAACGCAGTGTTAGCTGGATCAGCCCAGATACCTGCTAGTACCTGCGTTTTGCCCCTCCGCCCAGCCCAGCCCACCCAAGTGCAGTATCGATCGATCACTGTCACTTACAAAACACTAAACACATAACTACAGCATTCGCAGAGTCAGGCCTGATCCCTGCGATTGCTAACAGTTTTTTTGGTAGCGTTTGAATCAGTCGCTTTTTTACCTGTGAGTTTCACTACTGTACCACTAAATTTAGAGCCCAAAATGGCAAATTGAAGGTACAGTAGTGAAGAGGCCTACACGTTTCTGAGCATGACAGATAGTGAAGAGGAAGCCACTCATCTGTCAGATTCAGGCTCAGAATACGAACCTGTAGAGGACAGCGGCTCCATGACAGATAGCTCGGACGATGGAGTTGTGGTCCCTGCCAAGGTCAGGCGTACCCGACCCCAATCTTCTTCTGCTGTTGTTGAGGTGCAGGAACCGCAGGTCCCTTGTATGGAGCAGAGCAGTACTAGTGCCGCTATTCCTTCTGGTGAACTGGCAAGCACCAGCGGCCTAGTACACCCCGGTGAAGGCCAAAAACCAGCACTGCAGTGACACTTGGTGACTTGGCGAGTCCCATAAGTGCAGTTCAAGCTGGTGAGGTGGCAAGCACAAGTAGTGTCCTGCTGCCACCAAGAAGAAGACAAACACAGGCCTGTCGTGCCCATAATGCCCTTCCTGCTGCATTCGCCAATCCTAATTGGGAACCCACCACTTCTGCAGCACCCGTACTTCCTCCATTCACATCCCCAACCAAATGCAGTCGGCTGCATGAGAGGCATTTTCTTTATGTCCTCCCGAGTACCCCTACCCAACAAACCCCCCAAAAAAGATGTCGTGTCTGCAGCAAGCGCGGATATAGGCGTGACACACGCTATTATTGTCCCTCCTGTCCTGACAATCCTGGTCTTTGCATTGGTGAATGTTTTGAACGCTACCATACACTAGTTAAGTATTAGCGTAGGGTACAGCATTGCACAGACTAGGCACACTTTCACAGGGTCTCCCAAGATGCCATCGCATTTTGAGAGACCCGAACCTGGAACTGGTTACAGTTATAAAAGTTACAGTTACAGAAAAAAGTGTAAAAAAAAAAAAGTCAAAAAACAAAAAAAATATATAAAAAAAAAATTGTTGTCGTTTTTATTGTCCTCTCTCTCTCTATTCTCTCTCTATTGTTCTCCTCTTTTTTACTGTATTCTATTCTGCAATGTTTTATTGTTATTATGTTTTATCATGTTTGCTTTTCAGGTATGCAATGTTTTATACTTTACTGTTTACTGTGTTTTATTGTTAACCATTTTTTTGTTTTTAGGTATGCCATTCAGCTGCAGCGCGGTTTTTTTCATCTTGACAGCAACAGCGTTTGCTCCCACGATACATAAAGCCGTGACTCCAGCGCTGTCGGAGGTGATATATGCCGAAGCATGGGAGCAGCAGGTGCAGAGGAGTGATTTGCTCCTAACTTTTGGGGCGGATGCCCTCATGCTTTGGCATATATAAATGGTGCATGTATGCCCATCATTAGAAGTGGGTGGATGAAGTGAGGTATTCTTATGGTGGGCATACCCACCGATCAATCTCTTTTTTTCGTTCAGCCCGCAGGCTGCATAAAAAAAAGATTACAATATATGCCCAACAAGGACCAGCAACATACTGCTATGTTGCTGGACTTTGAGTGGTTATACTAGAATGATGCCTGCAGGTTTAGGTATCATCTTGGTATCATTCTTTTCAGCCAGCAGTCAGCTTTCATGTAAAATCCTAGCAGCTAATTAGCCTCTAGACTGCTTTTACGAGCAGTGGGAGGAAATGTCCCCCCCCCCCACCGTCTTCCATGTTTTTCTGTGGCTCTCCTGTCCCAACAGGGAACCTGAGAATGCAGCCGGTGATTCGGCCAGCTGAACATAGAGCTGAGCAGAGACCAGAATGGCTCCAATCATCTCTATGGCCTAAGAAACTTGAAGCTACGAGCATTTCATGACATGACATTTCGCCGGATGTAAACAGCGCCATTGGGAAATTGGGAAAGCATTTTATCACACTGATCTTGGTGTGGTCAGATGCTTTGAGGGCAGAGGAGAGATCTAGGATCTAATAGACCCCAATTTTTTTTAAAAAGAGAGCCTGTCACTACCTATTGCTATCATAGGGGATATTTACATTCCCTGACATAACAATAAAAATGATAAAAAAAAATAAAAAATGAAAGGAACAGTTTAAAAATAAGATAATAAAGAAAGAAAAAAAAAGCACCCTGTCCCCTCTTGCTCTCGTGCAAAGGCGAACGCAAGCGTTGGTCTGGCGTCAAATGTAAACAGCAATTGCACCGTGCATGTGAGGTATCACCGCAAAGGTCAGATCTAGGGAAGTAATTTTAGCAGTAGACCTCCTCTGTAAATCTAAAGTGGTAACCTGTAAAGGATTTTAAATGCTTTAAAAAATATATGTAGTGTGTCGCCACTGCACGTTTGTGCACAGTTTTAAAGCATGTCATGTTTGGTATCTATGTACTCGGCTTAAGATCATCTTTTTTATTTCATCAAACATTTGGGCAATATAGTGTGTTTTAGTGCATTAAAATTAAAAAAAGTGTGTTTTTTCCCCAAAAAATGTGTTTGAAAAATCGCTGCGCAAACACTGTGTGAAAACAAAAAAATTAAACACCCACCATTTTAATCTGTAGGGCATTTGCTTTAAAAAAATATATAATGTTTGGGGGTTCAAAGTAATTTTCTTGCAAAAAATTTATTTTTCTCATGTAAACAAATAGTGTCAGAAAGGGCTTTGTCTTCAAGTGGTTAGAAGAGTGGGTGATGTGTGACATAAGCTTCTAAATGTTGTGCATAAAATGCCAGGACAGTTCAACCCCCCCCAAAAAATGACCCCATTTTGGAAAGTAGACACCCCAAGCTATTTGCTGGGAGGCATTTCGAGTCCATGGAATATTTTATATTGTGATACAAGTTGCGGGAAAAGACAATTTTTTTTTTTTCGCACAAAGTTGTCACTAAATGATATATTGCTCACACAGGCCATGGGCATATGTGAAATTACACCCCAAAATACATTCTGTTGCTTCTCCTGAGTACGGGGATACCACATGTGTGAGACTTTTTGGGAGCCTAAGTGCGTACGGGGCCCAGAAAACCAATCACCGCCTTCAGGATTTCTAAGGGCGTAAATTTTTGATTTCACTCCTCACTACCTATCATAGTTTCGAAGGCCATAAAATGCCAAGATGGCACAACCCCCCCAAATGACCCCATTTTGGAAAGTAGACACCCCAAGCTATTTGCTGAGAGGCATAGTGAGAATTTTGCAGCTCTCATATGCCCATGGCATGTTTGAGCAATATATCATTTAGTGACAACTTTGTGCAAAAAAAAATAAATAAAAAAAGTTTGTCATTTTACCGCAACTTGTGTCACAATATAAAATATTCCACGCACTCAACATGCCTCTCAGCAAAAAGCTTGGGGTGTCTACTTTCCAAAATGGGGTCATTTGCGGGGGGTTTTGAACTGTCCTGGCATTTTATGGCCTTCAAAACTGTGATAGGTAGTGAGGAGTGAAATCAAAAATTTATGCCCTTAGAAATCCTGAAGGCGGTGGTTGGTTTTCGGGGCTCCGTACGTGGCTAGGCTCCCAAAAAATCCCACACATGTGGTATCCACGTACTCAGGAGAATCAGAAGAATGTATTTTGGGGTGCAATTCCACATATGCCCATGGCCTGTGTGAGCAATATATCATTTAGTGACAACTTTTTGTAAATTTTTTTTTTTTGTCATTATTTAATCACTTGGGAAAAAAAATAATATTCAATGGGCTCAACATGCCTCTCAGCAATTTCCTTGGGGTGTCTACTTTCCAAAATGGGGTCATTTGGGGGGGGGTTGTACTGCCCTGCCATTTTAGCACCTCAAGAAATGAGATAGGCCGTCATAAACTAAAAGCTGTGTAAATTCCAGAAAATGTACCCTAGTTTGTAGACGCTATAACTTTTGCGCAAACCAATAAATATACACTTATTGACTTTTTTTACCAAAGACATGTGGCTGAATACATTTTGGACTAAATGTATGACTAAAATTGAGTTTATTGGATTTTTTTTATAACAAAAAGTAGAAAATATCATTTTTTTTCAAAATTTTCGGTCTTTTTCCATTTATAGCGCAAAAAATAAAAACCACAGAGGTGATCAAATACCATCAAAAGAAAGCTCTATTTGTGGGAACAAAAGGACGCAAATTTTGTTTGGGTACAGCGTTGCATGACTGCGCAATTAGCAGTTAAAGTGACGCAGTGGCAAATTGTAAAAAGTGCTCTGGTCAGGAAGGGGGTAAAACCTCCCAGGGCTGAAGTGGTTAAAAAATAAAATTCCTGGCCATGTAAGCAATTGGACAGAGAAAGGAGCCTTACATCAATGCCTAAATATTGTCCAAATATGTCATGATACTACTACTACTTCCTTTACATAGTCGATTACTGCTTGGGGAGCTGTCATTCGGCTAGTGTTGCTGTCGGGGATCGGTTTGTGTGCAGTGGGTCTTCAAGTGTTTTTTTCTTTTGCGAGTTGTCGGTGGGGAGTATCGTCAACATGGGGGCAAGGTGCTTTGCCAGGGGGATCCACCCTAGCAAGACACCCCCCCATGCTGAGGGCATGTGAACTGGTATGGTTAGGATGGGGGATGCACACAAATCCCTTCTCTATTCCTGGCCTGCTAAGCTGCATGCTTAGAATACGTCTGGTATGAATTTTTAGGGTTACCTCCGTTTTTTTCTTTTTTTTGCTTGGAGTCCCCCTTCAAATCCTTACCAGACCTGCAGGTACCTAACACTTTTTTTGTGTGTGTTAAGTACCCCCTTAAAATTCATACCAGATTTAAAAGGGTCTGGTATGCATTTTGCAGGGACTTTGCATTTTTTTTTTTCATTCTTGCTGTAGCATATGCTACAGCAAAAATTGCATTTACAAAGAAAAAAATAAAACAAAATCCCTCTAAATTACATAGCAGAAAAACAAGGAAGCTGGTAATTCCACTTTTTCCGCTTTGCAAAATGTCAGTGCTGCTTCATTGCAGAGATGTGCCCGTTCGAAGGCAAGATTGAAACCCCCCATCCCTAGTATGGTATTTAAAGTGTAACTAAACCCAGGACCCTGCATTCACTAAATCTGGTCTCACATAGTACACAGAACAAGGAAATGCAATTTATTTTAGTAAATACAAACTGCTAAATACTTTTTCTCATCAACAGTTAGAACAGTCTTGTGACTTTTATAGGATAATCAAGGGAGTTTTCATTCTCCCTTGATTATCCTGTAAGGCTGCAGGACCTCTGACCCTCTGTCTGGACAGTGCTGATAGGCCATGTGCTGATCACATGCACCCTTCCAAGAGAAAAAAAAACTCCTTAGCAATACACACCAAACTGAGTATGTTCAGCCTGACTCCAGTAACTCTGTTCTAGAAGCAGCTAGATTGGGGACTGTGGAGGAACAGGAGGATCAGAGAAGACAGGATCAAGCCTTTTTACACAATACCAAGGATTAACCCCTTAGGTTCCACAGTGAGTATAACAAACATGCTTTACTGCAATGTTTCTCAACTCCAGTCCTCAAGTACCCCCAACAGGTCATGTTTTCAAGATTTCCCTCAAATGAAGCGGCTGTGGTAATTACTAAGGCAGGGAAACTGATCAAATCACCTGGGCAAAATAATGGACAGCCTGAAAACATGACCTGGGGTACTTGAGGACTGGACTTTAGAAACATTGCTTTACTGCATATACAAACTGAGTTTACTGTTGTGGGTTTAGTAACAGTTTAAAGGAATTTGAGTTTAAGTATTTAAGAAAACGCTGTTGCTGGCCAAATGACATTAAAAAGCATTTTCTTTATAATTGGTATATGTTCCCCAGGGCAGTGCCTACCCCATTACTATTTTTTACACTCTTTTGCATATTATTCCAGAAAATTGGCTTTTTTCAATTTGACAGATTCAGCTCCCATGGATTTGAGGGAGTTTGGGTTTGGCATCCAAATTTCTTTGAAGTTTGGTGAACTCCTGCCGAACCTAACCCAGGGCAGTTTGGCTCATCGCTATAAGTGTTCATACAAATCAGTCATTTCAATTAAACAGCTATGTAGCTACGTACACTCATAATGTACAGTATGGTGACCATTTTTACACAGCACTGGAACATGGCAGTGGCCTTCTCTCCATGCCAGGTGTCATTTATAAAAACAAGTAGCCAAGGGCAGTAATTTCCCCCTTGCTTGTCCTTTTCTGGAAATAAAAGAAGAAGATTGAGAAGAATTATTACAGAAGGAGGATACTTTACCCATAGTATCATATCCAGCTACAGAAAGTGTCATTCGGATCGTGTCATTAGAGTATCTGCTTTGTAGTTTATACCATCCAGAGTCAAGTTTCTGCACATTATGAAGCATGATGGAGGCATTCTCAGGAAAGAATGAAATATCTCTAATCCTTCCCCCCATCCCATACGGCTTTCCTGAGCAATTCTGGAAAAATCCCTCTGAAGCCAGCGAACAATTCTCCCCGCTGAAGAACAGGATGAGACCTCCATTATGCTGCCACTTAAATGATGGATCAAAGCCATTCCAGTCTTCTCTGTCGATAAAATACATTGTGGGCAGCAGTACAGAACTTCCGGCTGTGGTGTTGATCAGGTCATAGAATCCTTTTAGTTGTATGCTTGCCTGGTCCATGCCTAGAATCACAAAGTATATATGTAGATTGAGGACACATGCTTTTGTTTATTTCTTTTAAACCTTACAGACTGAAAAAGAAGAGATTACAATGGAACGGAGGGTCAAATGTTAAACTTATGGGGGTCCCGTCAGAAAAAAAAAACTATTTTGAACGTAATTCGCACAGCATAAGCATGAACGATACTCTAAAACATGGATGTTGTGGAACATGAATGGATAAGAAAAAAACTGTGCTATTGAATAAAGTAAATAACAAGCTGCAACTTAAAGTGATATACAACACCAATAAACGTATGGAAAAAATGAAGTTTCGCTAAAAATTGAAAAATAACCAGTGAACTAAACAAAATAAATATGTGTGACATGCGCAGTAACGATAGGATACAATAAACCCACCTATAAATGAATAATAATGAGATAATAAAACAGTTGGTACCAAACAAAAAACTATTTGTAAATGACCAATCAAATTAAACTGCAAAATAAGCCATGTGGGTGAATAAATCCGAACATATGAATATGAGATTGTATATTTAAACAGTCTGGTTAAAACAGATTTTAACCAGGAAGCGTGAAGACAGCTACCATATGGAATGAAGGAATTTCTGTCAGTGGGTTTGAAAAAAGTAGAAGTTCTATAACTATCCCCACTGACAGAAATTGTGAGATCCAAAAAATTGATTTTATCACGGCTAGCTTCAAAATTGAGATGGATCTCTCTATTATTATTGTTCAATGAATGTATAAAATCTGAGAGGTCAGTCTCAGTATCGTCCCATAGGAGGAGGATGTCATCTATGTAACGCACCCACAAGGCCACTTGAGGTCTTGGCTGGGCATAGACAACATCCTCCTCCCATTTCGCCATGAAGAGGTTCGCCAAACTGGGGGGCATATTGAGCCCCTATGGCGACACCTCTATCCTGGCGAAAAAATTGGCCACCAAACCAAAAAAAAATTATGAGTGGCAGCGTATTCCAATAACTCCAAAATCTGTTCCTGAGGTAGATTAGAATCCCTCTCTAGATAAAATGCTACCGCCTCTAAACCTAAATGATGGGGTATCACGGTGTAAAGGGAGGTAACATCATCGGTCACCAACCACATCCCCTCTCAGGGTTTTTTTTATCTGATAACAGGTTGATGACATGACGCGTATCCTTGACAAATTATGGCATCATACGAACTAAAGGTTGTAAAAAGAAGTCTATATACTTGCCCTCCCGGGAAGTGATGGAATCAATCCCACTAACAATGGGACATCCCGGGGGCAAGTAAGACTCTTATGTATCTTTGGTAGGTAATATATAATGGGTATCCTAGGTGCTTTAGGTACCAAGAAAGCCCTTTCTTTTTTGTTTAGCATTTTTGAATCAAAACCTCTAATGACAATTTGTTCTAGTAACAACTTATACCTCTCACCCGGATTAGAGGGTAGTGGGGTATAGGTGTCACTGTCACCAAGAATCCTATACATTTCCTGCATGTAGTCATTCTTATCTAAGATGACAATCCCTCCCCCCCTTTATCCACAGGACAGATAATCAAGTTTTTATTGACACATAGGGAATCAATACCCAATTCTATATCTTTTTTGTTCCTAACAACTTTGATTTGCATCTCATGCAAATCTTTTAGGACCAAATCAAGAATACTTTTAATGAAGGGGGTAAACTTCTGGGGGGATTAAATAATGAGGAATTGGTAAGACCAAAATGAGAAAAACCCATAGCGGTTGTCCGAGAGGGGTTAAAAGGGTTTGATGCCATATACCTCTGAACATGGAGTTTACGGACATATCGATGAATGTCCATATAGGTCTGGAATTTGCTCAGATTGCAAGGCGGGGCAAACTTCAGACCCTTGTCTAAAACTCTTATTTCCGGGTCTGTCAGGCTCTGCATGCTCAGATTGAAAATACCGATTCTTATAAAGTCCTATCAAGTGCGCCTCCCCCCTCTAGTTCCTCTCTTAGTTCCACCAACCTTTTGATTCCTTGGTTTGGCCTGGGAAAACCCCAATTCTGTTGTCCATAACCTTCGGTGTGGTTAGAATCTCGATAGTCACTAGAGTAGGGGCCATGTAACCATCTTGGAAACCCCCATTGTCTCCGACATTAGTCATCGACTTCATTGGCACCACCCATTTCTCTTAGTGGCAAAAAGCTATTCTGAGTGGAAATATTATACTCGGATTCATAGTCTCTGTTGTAGTGCACTACTTGGTTGTCATCATAAGCATAGGGTTGGTAATGTCCTTGATTACGAGGGTAAGTATAGATAAACTGACGATTGTCATAATACCCAGGTTTAGGGTCATTAGCAGGGCCCCTCCCACAAGATGGAGGTGGACCCTGTGTCCAACCACATTCTTGAGTCCGTGGAGGGCCTAGATTGTTGGTAGATTGTTGACCACGTCCATTGGGGCGGAAAGGAGGGATGGCATTCTGGTGGTAAGAATTACCTCTTCCAGAATTACCAGAATTAGGATAGAAAGGGCGTTTACCACCTCCCACCGGAGGGGGGACACCAGACCCTCTAGCGGGTGATCGAGCCTGTCCCGCACGCAAGGGTGTATGGTTAAGCTGTCCACCTAATGGCCTACCTGGTATTTGATTTACAACCTGAGGAGTAGTGTCCATGGCAGAATTACCAGCGGCAGTTTGTTCCGTCAGGAGTTTTTTCTGCCATTCAAAGACAGTTTGGGATTGATAATCTCCAATATCCCTATTATTATTTCTTTTTCTTTTTAATTGTTTGCTCTCTCTCCTATTTTTCAAGTAGCTTGAGCAAATTCCTGGATCTCTCTATATATTCATCACCTGTTTTAAGAGGGATTGAATTCTCTTTAATACCTTTGATTTCATCATCTAATCTTCCCAGTTTACTAGTTTTTCCTTAAAAAGCTCACTCCTGCTTTATTGAAATATTTGTACCACTCCTCGAGTTCCACCTCTCCCCTCTGGGGGCACACTTCCCACCTCAAACTGCGAGGCACCATATGGTTTTTAATATAAGTCTTAAAGGAAAGTAATGTCCCATTGGGTGTGGATTTCGGAAATGGTGAGGTTTTTGAGCCTCAAAAACAGATCACCCAAATCTCCATCACCCTCCTTAAAAGACTCAAAAATGCCCTCAGCGTTAACTACTCTAGTGGCTCTAAAATCAAAGATATCCATTGAATCTTAAAAAGCTCACTCCTGCGTCATTGAAAGAGTTGTACCACTCCTCGAGTTCCACCTCTCCCCTCTGGGGGCACACTTCCCACCTCAAACTGTGAGGCACCATATGGTTTTTAATGTAAGTCTCAAGGAAAGTTCTATTGTGAAAAAAAAGTCTCAAGGAAAGCATGTCCCATTGGGTGTGGATTTTGGAAATGGTGAGGTTTTTGAGCCTCATAAACAGACCACCCAAATCTCCATCATCCTCCTTAAAAGACTCAAAAACGCCCTCAGTGTTAACTACTCTAAAATCAAAGATATCCATTGAAGAAATCAAAAGTGAAGATATAAATAATAAATATGTGAAACAAGCATGTGAAGTGATCTGACAATAGCAGCAATAATATGTATAATAAACAGGAATGGATAAGAAAAAAAACTGCGCTATTGAATGAAGTAAATAACAAGCTGCAACTTAAAGTGGGGTTCCACCCAAAAAAACAGAAATACCTGAAAAATTCTAAAAAAACAAAAAAAAAATTTGGATATTTTTTTTTTTACTTACCTCTAAATGCCTGTTGCTAGGTGGTCCCTCATAGTCTGCCTCTTCCTTTGCCTGGGCTGGTGACATCACTTCCCCCTCGGCACAGGAAGGGCTCGGCTCTGCTCCCTCCCTCCTGTCAATCATCTGGGACCCATTACAGGTCCCAGGTGATTGAGCGGCCAATCATGGCGCGCTGCGCCGCTCGTGCATGTGCAGTGGGTGCCAGGCTGTGAAGCCACAGCCCGGCGCCCACAGTTGAAATGCCGGCCCTGACGAGCGGGGGGGGGGGGGGGGCGAGCGGGGCTTCGATCCCCCGCATCGCTGGACCCAGGGACAGGTAAGTGTCCAATTAAAAGTCAGCAGCTGCAGTATTTGTAGCTGCTGACTTTTATTTTTTATTTTTTTTAATGGACCCCCTGGGTGGAACTCCTCTTTAAAGTGATATACAATACCAATAAACGTATGGAAAAAAATGAAGCTGCGCTAAAAATGAAAAATAACCTGTGAACTAAACAACATAAATGTGTGTGACACACGCGCAGTGAAGATAAGAGACAAAAAGTCCACCTATAAATGAATAATAATGAGATAATAAAACAGTTGGTACCAAACAAAAAATATTTGCAAATGTTCAATCAAATTAAACTGTGAAATAAGCCATGTGGGTGAATAAATCCGAACATTTTCAATATGAGATTGGATAAATAAACATTCTATATTCGATGTTGAAGCTGATGTAACATATAGGACACCTAGTGACAGGTCTTCAAGGGACACAGACTGCGAATCCACCACCACACAGAGTCAAGGCTTACAGCTATATATAAGCTAGATGAGCTTATCACCCAACCCTGGGTATAACGATCTCCCGCTGTTGGAGGGGGCTAGTAGATAGGGCGTTCACCACAGATCAGCTCAGACGAGATGTCAGTCCACATGTGTCCGTGTTTAGCCAACACTCACAGCTTGAGCGGCTTGCTGTTGTATCCAGGACTGGAATGATCTCAATGGAGGTATGTAGCCCAGAAAGAAAAACAAAAAAGCTCCTCCATCGGTAAAACCAGATTTATTAATAAAAAGATTGGTCACACAAAAGACTCATTCTCAGCAGCATATAAACAGCGGCCGGCAACATATACTGACGTCACCGCACCTTTGTCACATCCCGCTTTGCACGGGCGTGTGTTTTTTTATCTTGTTTATATTGCCGGCCGATGTTTATATGCTACTGATGGTGGAGCTTTTTTGTTTTTGTTTTTCTTTCTGGGCTACATACCTCCATTGAGATTGTTCCAGTAGTGGATACAGCAGCAAGCCTCTCAAGCGGTGTGGACAAACACGGACATGTGGACCGACATCTCGTCAGGGCGTTCACCACAGATCAGCTCAATCTACTAGCCCCCTCCAACAGCGGGAGATCGTTATACCCAGGGTTGGGTGATAAGCTCATCTAGGTTATATAGCTGTGTGGTGGTGGATTCACAGTCTGTGTCCCTTGAAGACTTGTCACTAGGTGTCCTATATGTTCCATCAGCTTCAACATCTGATATAGTCTTTGGTATGTTGGTGAAGGAATATAAATAGCCGCCCCTAATATCCTCTCCCACCACTGCGCCAAAGAAAAAATATTGTGTACTACAAAATATATGATGAAAAGCTGCCACTTAAATAAAATGTGTAGAATATCCAAAATCACAACCTATAACTATAATAGAAAAATAGGCAGAGATAGTGGTGCTAATAAGTGTGACATATAACTGTGAATCAAAGAGTGCTAGAACAATGACTCTATAGTTATAAATAATGATGAAAATTCCATGAGGAAGTCAGAGTGACGAAACATGTCGGGGGCGTGGCTACACGGCAATCTATCGCACTGACATGAGACGCCGCTTGCTGAGGAATTATACACCGATACCGGTCAGCAGGACCATAGAGAGTGGGGTGAGAGATACATAACAGACACACTCTTCAGGTCCGCCGTGACCGCAGTGCACCGCTGAGCCACCATTTGTTTTGTTTGCTGTGGATTCACATTTAAGGCTTACCATTTTCGTTTTAATTGTGAGTGTAAACATTGAAGTGTTTTTGATGTGATTTTTTTAAACTGGTTGAAACGTTATCACGCTATGTGGAGCACTTTATTCATTTGTTTTTTACATATGGAGCTTTTCTGATTTGAGTCACGGATTATCGTTTGCAACCCAGGTGTGGTTCAATTGCATTCTTTGCCAAACACGAGAGTGGGAGGCAACACAAGCTGGTGAGTGCGCTCTTCAGAGGGAGAGGTATCACTAACACGTTGGTGTGGTGGAAGATTAGAAGATTAATAGTATAAGAAGATTGAAGTTATTCTTTATTTGTTTTGCCAACTTACATTTATGGACTATATTATCATTATATAGACTTTTTTTTCACTTGTCACTGGGTGTTTTATATTTATATATATTTTCATCATTATTTATAACTATAGAGTCATTGTTCTAGCATTCTTTGATTTACAGTTATATGTCACACTTATTAGCGCCACTTTATCTGATATAGACTGTTTATATATCCAATCACATATTCATATGTTCGGATTTATTCACCCACATGGCTTATTTCACAGTTTAATTTGATTTGACATTTGCAAATTTTTTTGGTTTGGTACCAACTGTTTTATTATCTCATTATTATTCATTTATAGGTAGACTTTTTGTTTGCTATCTTCACTGCGCGTGTGTCACACATATTAATGTTGTTTAGTTCACAGGTTATTTTTCATTTTTAGCGCAGCTTCATTTTTTTCCATATGTTGTGGAACATGTTTGTCTTCTCTGAGGAAGGGAAGGCTCTTTTTGATGAATAGAGTGCTGATTGTTAGTGACTCCTGGGTTCCTCCGATGAGATATACTACAAGTCTTTCAATATAATTAACTTTTTTATTCTCTTTCTTCCCCTCCCTACCTCCCAGCCTGGGCTTTCTCGACCATCCTATCCTTCCTTCTTTTTCACGTATATTTAAAATGGGTTTGGTGGTGCCTGTTTCTTAGGGTATCCAGTGCTACGATAATTCCCAGTCCTATACGGACATGGGGGGGGGGGGGGTTTATATCTCATAGGTACAGTCTAAATGCTCAATGTTGCATTTTGGTGTCTCGATTTTACCTATTGCCTGGATGTGCTTATGCTATTTTTACTGGTATACCGCTGTTTCTTTATTAATGTCTTGTTAACATGGAACTGCCTTTCTACTGAAAATAAAATATTTGAAAAAAAAGAAAAGATTTTTAATTCTGGCCGAGTCATTATGTCTGATTTTAGGTATTGCTATGTACGCTAGAGTGAGAAAAATAATTCAGGACCCATATTTACAGGTAACTCTAAATTAGTGAGCTGTAAAGATTTAAAGCATTAGCTATGGAAATTCTAGGTATTGTAATTAGTCATTGGTTTCCTGACGAACGTGATTTTTAGATTTGGTGTCTATTTACTCAACTCAGTCTCACTTTTGATATTTTACAGAAAATTTGGAATTTTAATGTGTATATGTGTGCACTAAAATTTATTTGAGTGTTTCTTTTTTTTTTTTACTGAAATTATACTGTACAGCTGGTATATGGTTATACATCTAGCACATGGTTGCATTAATATTGCACAACATAAAAAACTCCAACTACCATATTTGCATTCTATGGGTCCTTTGTGTTCAGAAAATATATAATCTTTTGGCCTTTAAGTGCATTTTGATATAAAAAGTGTACATTTAAGCATGGGTGTGAAAATTGCAAAATAAAATTTAAAAAAAGGCTCTGGCAGCAAAGGGGTTAAAGGCAGATCTTTGCTTCCTGTAGGTATGGTGGAGATGCCTAACATAATTAAATCCTATGTTACAGTAATAACTAAACGTCCTCATTAAAACTATTTGACAAACTCATAGCTTTAACTATTGGGAATGTGTTTCTCTATATTTTCAGAAATGTGAGCACAGGATAATAAACTAAAAGCAATATATATATATATATATATATATATATATATATATATATATATATATATATATATATATATATATATATATATATATATATATATATATATATATATATATATATATATATATATATATATATATGTGTATATATATATATATATGTGTATATATATATATATATATATATATATATATATATATATATATATATATATATATATATCGGCTGATTTTGTACTGACTGATCCAGTATTTTACTGCAGATCTTGTATTTGTTTTTAATCAGTGATGGATAATGATTTACCTATTATTGATTGTGAGATATATATATATATGTATATATATATATATATATATATATATATATAATTTTGTAGATGAACTATTCTATCAAGCATATTGTCATATAGTGAAGGATTTTTCCCACTTGTTTCCAAAGTTGTTAAATTTTTTGTAACTGATTTAATTACTAGTGATAAGGAATGTGTTTTTTGTATGAAACAATTGATTCTTCTTGAAATTGATTGACTAATTGGTAGCTCTCACAAGCTACATATATATAGACCTTTGTATATGATCAGTTGTAGGTATGAGGTCGTGAAGAACGGCGATATGATTGTTAGCCCGAAACGTCACCTGAAAATGCCTGATATGATGTAACTTTTTACCAAAAGATTTTCACTTTTTGATGCAGCAATCCTCTTCTATTTTTTATATTTTAGTCCCTGGGAAGGACTAGATTGCTTGCACAACACTTCCAAGAGACCGTTCAGTGCACCTCACCCAGTGACTGCTTTATATATTCCCATGTGAGAGAGCACCGGTCTGGATTGCTGGAATCTGGAGGAACGATGGCTACAGGTGGATCTTATTCTTACACAGATGAAGATGCAGCCCGCATCTACAAGGGCACCACGGGATAACGACATTTTCTCGTGGACAGTTCATCTTTACAGCTGACACGGAAACTGGAGGTTTTACAAAAATCTGTTTCTATGGAACTACATGAAGTGACATTGGCGGAGTACTACAGGTCGCAATTAATACCTTGAGGACTTAGGGTACGCATTGTCCCCACCCTTTTTGCCCAGAATGAGGAATATAAGAAGCGCTTCACACAGATCATTAATAAATGCTCCTTTGATTTAATTTCCTTATCGGTGGAATTCCTCCAACAGAAGCGTACCGCCGTTTCCCAAGAAATTACTGATTTAGAAAATCAACTATCTGAATGACTGGGACAGCAGGATTTGGAGGATAAACTGGCAATACACAAAACAACAATTGAAACGAGGAAGCGTACTAAAATGGACAGAAACCGGGATGATTACATCAATAATCGTGTCTATAATTGGACTGAACCAAATCGCTTCCTCGTCATATTTAAAAACACAAGACAAAACCAACAGCTATCTATTTCTAATTCTTCCATTACCTCTTCTGGATCATCTACCTTCACCGAGGGGATCTTTTTTGGATCGTGGCCCCCCAAAATCAAAAGCAGGAGGCAAGAAGCGCCGACGGCGTTACAACAACCAGAGTGATTGCCACCAGGACCAGGAACCAACAGAGGACTTAATCTCTAATGCGGTACATAATATTTCTACTATGTCCTTTAATGCTACAGAAATTCGGGTCCTGAATAAGAGCCTGAACTTTTTTCCCAAAGAAAAAATGGATGTGTTTAGATTAAAACAGGATTTGTATCATTTATATAGAAATGTACGGTTAAAAGCTTTTTATTCAACTCGGCCTCTGACGAACAGTGGCGGCTCACTGGCATTATCAATTTCCAATTTGGAATTAAGAAATAAAAGTACCTTTGTACCTCCTACCTCTTGTGCTGCCGCAGAGCTGTTCATCAATAGGGTTGAGACGGATATCAAGCTGTTTTTGAATGATTAATCTAAAAGAGACCATATACAGAACAATCTGCGTCAGGAAGAAATCGCCGTATTGTCTTCCCTTTCAAACAAAAAAGAGATTACAATAAAGCCGGCGGATAAGGGCGGCTCCATAGTCATTATGGACACCGCCAAATAGAAGGGAGAGATATACAGGCAGTTGGCTGACACTCAAATCTATAAACGATTGGATAGTAATCCCACCATATGGGTTGCCAATAAAATAAAAAAAAGTGGTTAAACAGGCTGCTCAGACAGGATTAATAGATAATAATACCCAAACTTTTCTAATTTCAGATTTTCCCATTACTCCTATTTTTTATGTATTACCCAAATACATAAAGACCCCCAAAATCCCCCGAGTCGCCCAATCGTTTCCAGTATTAATTCTATCACAATGCCATTAGCGAAATATTTAAAAAAATGTCTGACTCCGTTAGTTCTGAATACCCGATCATATATTCGCGATACCCAAGATTTTTTAGAAAAAAAAGAGACCCTTAATCTACCACCAAGGGCTATGTTAGTCACCTGGGATGTAGCAAATTTTTATACAGCTATCCCTCATACAGTAGGTATCGAAGCATGTAAACGGTTGTTAAGTAAATCTAAACAATATGATTCAAATCAAATTGCATTCATTTTAGAATTACTCAAAATTGTTTCGGAAGAATTTTTTTTTCTATTTAAAGACACGTACTACTTACAACTGACCGGTACTGCGATGGGTTCTTATGTCGCCCCCCCATATGCCAATTCATTTATGGACATGCTGGAACATGCATTCATCTATCATTGCAAATTATTTGAAGACAATTGAATGGCATGGTTTAGATTTAGTGAATGACGCATTTGGCATATGGGTGGGCGACCGAGACTCATTATGGCTATTTAATGAATATTTAAATCAATTAGTTCCTGACTTAAAGTTCAATATGTCGATTTCGACTGAGATGACACCGTTCTTAGACACTCTATTATATATACAAGACGGTCCGATTTGTAACCAACTGATTGTAACCAATTATTACATTTTTCCAGCTTCCACCTTCCAGGTGTATTTAAATCAATACCAAGGAGCCAGTTAAAACGAATATCCAGAATCACCCATAAATATATTCATAGGGAGGATAGACTGGATGAAATGGAAGGCAGACTCCGGCAACGTGGGTTACCCTGGTGATGTGATACATCAGGAACGGATTCATTTACATAAAAACAAAAGAATTAACACGGACCGCAGACTCCCTTTCATTTCCCACTATCATCCTTTTTCCAATAAGGTGAGCAACATCATTAGAAAACACTGGTCTATATTAAATAGAAATTATCCCACTGTCCCTGAATTCCAACATGCACCAATACCATCATATCGCAAGGGGAGTACCATACACAGTAGATTGGTTAAATCTGACCAATTTCGTACTCCTACTCCCTGGGTGACATTTCTGGGTCCACCAAATCTAGGTTCATTCCCGTGCCTCAATGCGTATTCAATGTTCCAGTATGATAAAAGGTAAAAGTTTTAGCCGTCCGCATAAAGGATACAATATCACCATTAGAGATTATTTTACTTGTCAATCCACTTATGTAGTATATATTATTAAATGTCCATGCGGACTGGTTTATGTAGGTGAAACTACACAAAAGGTAAAAGATAGGATTTTCACTTTTTGATGCAGCAATCCTCTTCTATCTTTTATATTTTAGTCCCTGGGAAGGACTAGATTGCTTGCACAACACTTCCAAAAGACCATTCAGTGCACCTCACCCAGTGACTGCTTTTTATATATATATATAAATTTTTTTATTTTTTTTTATTCTGCCAAAAACCAAATATGTATTGTGCTGCACAGAGCGGAAGGGAAGAAAATGTTCTTACCACAAAGGGTTAAAAGCCAAACAGTCCGGTAAAGGTTATACGCAGCCATCGTCTCACACGGCTGATCTTCGTGTACGGAAGTGTGAGTAAGTACATGACTATACAGATATAAACCCACTAGCTACTCCTTACTACACCATATATAGAAAACGTCACATGATAAATAGCAGGTCCAGCAAATAAAGGTCTGAACAATTTAAAGGATTAGTGCACTTTAAGTCATAACCTTATTAATAGGATTAGAAAAAAAATCTTTAACCTGTTAGTAGACTGTAAGCTATTATAAGCATCTCAACCCTTGTGTACTGAAATGTATTGTAACTGTACTGTCTCCTTTTATATTGTAAAACGCTGCGCAAACTGTTGGCGCTCTAAAAATCCTGTATAATAATAACTGTAAACAAAAGAAAACAGGTTTAAAATATAAAAGTATAGAAAACTTTCACAGATTGAGGAAAAAGGTATCTTGTAAATTAATTAATTAATCTTAATTGAATCCCAAACCCCGGCTTCTCCCTTTTCCTCTTCTCTCCAGCACACCATCCCCCTGGGACTTGTAGTCCCATACAGTTCTCCACTTAATAGAAGCTGTCTCCTGGCTTCTACATCCCTCCATAATTTCCTTTCCCAGGCTGCACTGCAGCCAATCACAGTGTCTCTGTATCCTGACCCTGGGAAACGTGTGGGCCGTTCAGGCTGGATGGGAAGGGGGTATGTGGATGGTGCATCCGCAGCTGCTCCTAGAGTGCAGACAGAGGGTGGAGCCCGTCCTGGCTCCTGCAAAGGTTCAAGAAAGGGTGGGTAACCCCTGGAAGTCACACATCTATGGTGTCCTACTGCAGTGAATGGAGTGGCAACCTCAGCCTGGGCTCCAGCCAGGCCGCGCCACCAATGCATTTCACCCCGCCCCCGGAGCTTAGTCATGGGGATAATTTGTATCCTGGGCGGTGGTCGGGCTCACCTTTGGCCATGGCTGCAAGAGAAGCCTGTCACAGTCTCTGGCTGGCTCTCTCACCCCTCCCTGTGATGCCACTCTGCCCATTTATGGCCAGGGATGGAGAGATAACAGCTATTGCGTGTGGGTGGCTTTCAGGAGAAGTTCTTAAAAAATTAAAAGTCAGCAGTTACAAATACTGTAGATACTGGCTTTTGCTGCTGGGGCACTTGCATGTCTACAGGCATCCAGCGGTGTCCTCAACCCAAGTCGATTCTTAAATCAGCTCTCGGGTGCTGGAGCCGCCATCTTGCAGCTTCACAGCCGGTTTCCTACTGCACATGCGTGAATCACGCTGTGGTTTGTGAATGGGCCGGCTGTGGGCGGAGCCGAACTTTTGTGGTAGTGGGTATCTGTGAAAACCAGGTACCCGCTCCTCCCAAAGTGGAAGCTCTGCATGTCTGCCTCCCCCCCTCAGCTGCCACATGTGGCACCTTTTTTTTAGGGGGGTGGCAGACAAGCAGAGCTTCCACTTTTGGGTGGAGCTCCACTTTAATATAATTTAAATTAAACAATAATAGCCAGAAAAGAAACTGAAATTTGACATTGAAATTTGTAGTGTAGAAGTGACCAGTACATTGGTGGTCAGTGTAGAAGTGACTAGTACATTGGTGGTCAGCGTAGAATTAACCCATATAATGGTGGTCAGTTTAGAAGTGACCATTACATTGGTGGTTAGTGTAGAAGTGGCCATTACATTGGTAGCCCGTGTAGAAATGACCAATACATTGGGGGTCAGTGTAGGCAGGAGATCTGTCTACAACTGATTTCTTCTCAAGGACCCCATAGCAATTCCAGGAAAAAGCTATACATTTCCATTTTTGGGATTATGTTTTTTTTGGTGGTTTACCTCTTTAATGTACAATTTTTTTTACTAGTGCAAATGATCCGATACCTGAAAACGATATTTTCAGGCTCGGTTCTTTCAGCTGTCAGCAGGATTCCCCCACTGACAGCTGAATGAGTCAACGAAGTCCAAATTGGAGCTGTCAAAAGAAAAAAAACGAAAAAAAAAAACAGCCAGGCAATGTTTATCAACAACATTGTTTAGCTGCTAAAGCAGAAAAATAAAAAGATTGTTTCTTTTTGTATCTTTATGTTTATTCATATATAGATCAAAGGGATGAACTTCAATCTGCAGATGACATGTCAACTAAAAAAAAAGTTTTAATAAATGATCCTCTGTTTTAACCCCTTATTAACCCTTTATTCACTTTAATCAGCCTTAATTAACTTCTTACTCTCCTTCTCTATGTCATTTTTATTTTCCTGCTGATTTTTTTTTTTGTTCACTTCTATTTTATAAACTATTAATAATTAAAGCTTTTTTTTTGTTTGCTTTGTTTGTTAATATGTTTACACCTGTAACATATTAACACGTTTCACATTTAAAAAAAAAAAAGCGCAAAGTTTAAAAAAATACATTTTGATTGTAAATAACTTTTCAATGCTTTGCTTTGTACCAATGCTGGAAAGCTGAAGTGTAAGTATCGGTCCTAAAAAAAAGTATTGGTACCCGTAAAAAAAAAAAAAAAAAAAAATGGTATCATTTCCTAGTTTCTGCACAAAAAGACATGTTGAACAGAAGAAGCAATGACATCATTTTAAAGGATTTAAAGAGCCCTAAACAGCCACCTCTTAGCCAGCTAGCCAAACAGCTAGCCGTGATCGTATAGTGGTTAGTACTCTGTGTTGTGGCCGCAGCAACCCCGGTTCGAATCCGGGTCACGGCAGTTGAGCTTGCACATTTTTTTTCTTAATATATTAGTACAAATTGTCTGTTGCAGATAATTAGTTGGTTTTCACAAACCAAGGATGACGATTTTTTTTTTCACAATTAATACATTGTGTATCCAAACCTCTGTAATACCCCCAGCAGGGCTTATCTGCATTATTTCCTTCACCATACACTGTCATGTTAACTAGCCATCCTGGCTCTGGCGGCAAACCAAACACAGGATTGCTACAGAGAGAACTCACCTGCTCCTAAGGTGGAGGAGCTTCATATCTGTAAAGTATGAAGAATGACATAGGCTTTTGTTGCCAATCAACAATTCTCCACACAAATTTTTTTTTTAATGCTCCCCGTCATTGTACCTACTTCTACATTAACCACTTGTCCCCAAATCGCGTACCTGGTATGTCATCAGGATCGGCTTCGATTGGGTCACCGCTATGGCAACCCGGAAGCGATGAATAGGAAATCCTATGTTGTCCTCTACAACTACTATATTCTAAATAGCCAAGAATGCTTAGATGCTTAAAATATTTTTTTAAATATCTAAAAAAAATCTATAATATTGCATTTAAACATATATATAGGGTGCACTCATTACACTGGCATTGTTGGTTTTCTAGGAAATCAGTTTTCCTTCAGCATATTAGCTTTTAAATGTAATTATCCCTATTGTTTACCATGATACCCTAAATATATGCTTTTATTCTATTTCCCTTTTTATGGTATATTCATTTTTTTCATATATGGTGTAGATGATAGGCTCAGCAATGGCATGCAATGCCAAGCTGCTGCTAATAAAGCAAACAGAATATTGGCATGCATTAAAAGGGGGATCAACCCAAGAGATAAAACGATAATTCTCCCACTCTACAAGACTCTGGTCCGGCCGCACCTGGAGTATGCTGTCCAGTTCTGGGCACCAGACCTCAGGAAGGATGTACTGGAAATGGAGCGAGTACAAAGAAGGGCAACAAAGCTAATAAAGAGTCTGGAGGATCTTAGTTATGAGGAAAGGTTGCGAGCACTGAACTTATTCTCTCTGGAGAAGAGGCGGTTGAGAGGGGATATGATTTCAATTTACAAATACTGTACTGGTGACCCCACAAGAGGGATAAAACTTTTTCGCAGAAGAGAGTTTAATAAGACTCGTGGCCACTCATTAAAATTAGAAGAAAAGAGGTTTAACCTTAAACTACGTAGAGGGTTCTTTACTGTAAGAGCGGCAAGGATGTGGAATTCCCTTCCACAGGCGGTGGTCTCAGCGGGGAGCATTGATAACTTCAAGAAACTATTAGATAAGCACCTGAATGACCACAACATACAGGGATATACAATGTAATACTAACACATAATCACACACATAGGTTGGACTTGATGTGTCTTTTTTCAACCTCACCTACTATGTAACTATGTGAATGTTATAATTTTTATGAAAACCACATATAAAGGCCTCTATATAATTTGTGTTTCAGCCCTGATGAAGGGGTCCTTGAAACCCCTGAAACTCATTGACTTTTAATGTTACATGATACTAAATAAAAACTTCTCTGGATATCAGTTCCCGAGTCTGGTGTTTTTCCCCACGTGCTTCTACTTTTCCTTCCCTAGTTCTATCGTCTTACATAATTTTGTACAATCATTTTGTTTTGCTGATATAAAGTGGAAAAAAAAAATGCAATATGTTATCCCCATAGAAAAAAAAATGTTCCCTAATTTACAAATATAGAAAGATGGTAAAAGTTTGGAGAGAATGCACAAACAGGTGACATTTGAAAGCAATGGAATGAGAAACAATGTGTGTGTGTGGGCAAAACATTCAAAAATCAAAAACCATTAAACCATAAATATTGGTATATTACCTCAATGTAAAGTAACCTTTACATTTTTGTTCTCAAACCCTTTGTAGTACAATAGTACAATCCAAGGAGATAAGTGTCTGCACTTTTATCTATGTATAACAATTTAAATAAGATGTGTATATAATTGATTTATTATATAATTGATTATTTTATAACACAAACAGATACTTGCAGAGCTTGTTAGACATACATAGAGGTAGAGTACAAAAAGTCTCCAGCTATCCTAGGGGAGGGCTTTATGTGAGTTTCCGTAGTGTAGTGGTTATCACGTTCGCCTCACACGCGAAAGGTCCCCGGTTCGAAACCGGGCGGAAACATTCTTAATGTTTTTTTTTTTTAGCTTTTAAGGCTTGTTATAACTGGTATCTATTTCCTCGACATTTTACATTTGTGTACACTGAAATGAATTGGAGTTTTTTTTTTTTTTAACTGAAGTTAACGATTTGATAGAAAGTTGTACTAATACTGCAAGACATAAAAAAAAAATTGCAACTGCCATTATTTTACCCTATAGGTCTTTTGCATTTAGAAAATATACAATATTTTGGGGTTTAACCACTTCCGCATGTTATACGTTGGTTGTTTGAAGAGGGATATCGTTATGGCAGCAGCTACCTACCATAACCCCGGTATCCTCTTCTTTAGTGAGCTGTCCGATTTCAGATAAAAGTGGTCTCTGTGGCAGATTCACCGCGAGAACACTTATCGGCGGCAGGAAAGGGCCCCTCCCACCGCACTCCAGTGCCCTCTGCCGCTTACCGAAGCCGCCGGCAGCGATTGCATCCTGATGGCCCCCACCCGTCTCCATACCATTGCAGGGCCGAAGCGACGTCAAAATGTCACTTCCGCTCATAGCTCTTAAGAGGCATTTTTTCAGATTTTTCTCAAAACCTTTTTTTTTTAACTGCATTTTAGTGTAAATATGAGATCTGAGGTTTTTTTTTGACCCCAGATCTCATATTCAAGAGGTCCTGTCATGCTTTTTTTCTATTAAAAGGGCTGTTTACATTCCTTGTATTAGGACTAAAAGTGAATTTTTTTTATTTTTTAAAGAACAGTGTAAAAATAAAAAGGTAAAATAAGAAAAAAAAAATATAATAATTTTTAAACGCGCCCTGTCCCGCCTAGCTCGCGTGCAAAAGCAAACGCATAAGTGAGTAGCGCCCGCATATGAAAACAGTGTTCAAACCACACATGTGAGGTATCGCCACAATTGTTAGAGCGAGAGCAATAATTCTAGCCTTAGACCTCCTCTGCAACTTAAAACATGCAACCTGTAGATTTTTTTAAACATCGCCTATGGAGATTTTTAAGAGTAAACGTTTGCCGCCATTCCACGAACGGGCGCAATTTTGAAGTGTGACATGTTGGGTGTCAATTTACTTGGCGTAACATCATTTTTCACAAGATTAAAACAAAAATTGGGCTAACTTTACTGTTGTCTTTATTTTTTTAATTCAAAAAAGTGTATTTTTTCCAAAAAAAATGCACTTCGAAGACCGCTGCGCAAATACGGTGTGACAGAAAGTATTGCAATGACCACCATTTTATTCTCTAGGGTGTTAGGAAAAAAATATATATATAATGTTTGGGGGTTCTAAGTAGTTTTTCTAGCAAAAAAAACAGTTTTTAACTTGTAAACAACAAATCTCAGAAAGAGGCTCAGGGCTGAAGTGTATTAATTAATCTTACGGTAATCTAATCCCAAACCCCTGGCTTCTCCCTTTTCCTCTTCTCTCCTGCACACTATCCCTCCATAGTTTCCTTTCCCTGGCTGCACTTTAGCCAATCAGTGCCTCTGTATTCTGGGCGGTAGTCAGGCTCTCCTTTGGCCATGGCTGCAAGAGAAGCCTGGCACAGTCTCTGGCTCGCTCTCTCCCCTCCCTGTGATGGCACTTTGCCCATTCATGGCCTGGGATGGAGAGAACAGCTATTGCAGCCAGGGTGGCTTTCAGGAGAAGTTCCGCCCCCTCAAAATAAAAAAAAAAGTAAAAGTCATCAGTTACAAATATTGTAGCTGCTGGCTTTTGCTACTGGGGCACTTGCATGTCCAGGCATCCAGCAGTGTCCTCAGCCAAGCCGATTCTTAAATTGTCTCTCGGGTGCTGGAGCCGCCATCTTGGCTAAGGGAAGCCAGCAGTGAAACCTTGCAGCTAAAAAAAAAAAGTTTTTTTATTAACTACTTCAGCCCCGGAAGGATTTACCCCCTTCCTGACCAGAGCACTTTTTGCAATTCGGCACTGCGTCACTTTAACTGCTAATTGCGCGGTCATGCAATGCTCTACCCAAACGAAATTTGCGTCCTTTTCTTCCCACAAATAGAGCTTTCTTTTGATGATATTTGATCACCTCTGCCGTTTTTATTTTTTGCGCTATAAACGGAAAAAGACCGAAAATTTTGAAAAAAAATGATATTTTCTACTTTTTGTTATAAAAAAAAAACAATAAACTAAATTTTAGTCATACATTTAGGCCAAAATGTATTCGGCCACATGTCTTTGGTAAAAAAAATGTCAATAAGCGTATATTTATTGGTTTGCGCAAAAGTTATAGCGTCTACAAACTAGGGTACATTTTCTGGAATTTACACAGCTTTTAGTTTCTGACTGCCTATGTCATTTCTTGAGGTGCTAAAATGGCAGGGCAGTACAAAACCCCCCCAAATGACCCCATTTTGGAAAGTAGACACCCCAAGGAAATTGCTGAGAGGCATGTTGAGCCCATTGAATATTTCTTTTTTTTGTCCCAAGTGATTGAATAATGACAAAAAAAAGAAAAAAAAAAAATTACAAAAAGTTGTCACTAAATGATATATTGCTCACACAGGCCATGGGCATATGTGGAATTACACCCCACAATACATTCAGTTGCTTCTCCTGAGTACGGGGATACCACATGTGTGGGACTTTTTGGGAGCCTAGCCGCGTACGGGGCCCCGAAAACCCAGCACCACCTTCAGGATTTCTAAGGGCATACATTTTTGATTTTACTCCTCACTACCTATCACAGTTTTGAAGGCCATAAAATGCCAAGATGGCACAAACCCCCCCCAAATGACCCCATTTTGGAAAGTAGACACCCCAAGCTATTTGCTGAGAGGCATGGTGAGTATTTTGCAGCTCTCATTTGTTTTTGAAAATGAAGAAAGACCAGAAAACATTTTTTTTTTTTCTTTTTTCACTTTTCAAAACTTTGTGACAAAAAGTGAGGTCTGCAAAATACTCACTATACCTCTCAGCAAATAGCTTGGGGTGTCTACTTTCCAAAATGGGGTAATTTGGGGGGGGGTTTGTGCCACCTGGGAATTCCATGGCCTCCGAAACTGTGATAGGTAGTGAGGAGTGAAATCAAAAATTTACGGCCTTAGAAAGCCTGAAGGGGGTGCTTGGTTTTCGGGGTCCCGTGCGCGGCTAGGCTCCCAAAAAGTCTCACACATGTGGTATCCCCGTACTCAGGAGAAGCAACAGAATGTATTTTGGGGTGTAATTTCACATATTCCCATGGCATGTTTGAGCAATATAACATTTAGTGACAACTTTGTGCAAAAAAAAAAAAAAATTGTCTCTTTCCCGCAACTTGTGTCACAATATAAAATATTCCATGGACTCGACATGCCTCTCAGCAAATAGCTTGGGGTGTCTACTTTCCAAAATGGGGTCATTTGGGGGGGGGTTTGAACTGTCCTGGCATTTTATGCACAACATTTAGAAGCTTATGTCACACATCACCCACTCTTCTAACCACTTGAAGACAAAGCCCTTTCTGACACTTTTTGATTACATGAAAAAATTATTTTTTTTTGCAAGAAAATTACTTTGAACCCCCAAACATTATATATTATTTTAAAGCAATTGCCCTACAGATTAAAATGGTGGGTGTTTCATTTTTTTTTTTTCACACAGTCTTTGCGCAGCGATTTTCAAACGCATTTTTTGGGGAAAAAACACACTTTTTTAAATTTTAATGCACTAAAACACACTATATTGCCCAAATGTTTGATGAAATAAAAAAGATGATCTTAGGCCGAGTACATGGATACCAAACATGACATGCTTTAAAATTGCGCACAAACGTGCAGTGGCAACAAAATTACTACATTTTTAAAAGCCTTTAAAAGCCTTTACAGGTTACCACTTTAGATTTACAGAGGAGGTCTACTGCTAAAATTACTGCCCTCGATCTGACCTTCGCGGTGGATACCTCACATGCATGGTGCAATTGCTGTTTACGTTTGACGCCAGACCGCCGCTTGCGTTCGCCTTAGCGCGAGAGCAGGGGGCGACAGGGGTGCTTTTTTTTTATTTATTTTTTTTATTTATTTTTTTTTGCTTTTTTATCTTATTTTTAAACTGTTCCTTTCATTTTTTTTTAAATCATTTTTATTGTTATCTCAGGGAATGTAAATATCCCCTATGATAGCAATAGGTAGTGACAGGTACTCTTTTTTGAAAAAATTGGGGTCTATTAGACCCTAGATCTCTCCTCTGCCCTCAAAGCATCTGACCACACCAAGATCGGTGTGATAAAATGCTTCCCCAATTTCCCAATGGCGCTATTTACATCCGGCGAAATCTAAGTCATAAAATGCTCGTAGCTTCCGGTTTCTTAGGCCATAGAGATGTTTGGAGCCACTCTGGTCTCTGATCAGCTCTATGGTCAGCTGGCTGAATCACCGGCTGCATTCTCAGGTTCCCTGTTGAGACAGGAGAGCCAGAGAAAAACACGGAAGACGGTGGGGGGGGGGCATTCCCTCCCACTGCTTGTAAAAGCAGTCTAGAGGCTAATTAGCCGCTAGGATTGCTTTTACATGAAAGCCGACCGCTGGCTAAAAAGAATGATAGCAAGATGATACCTAAACCTGCAGGCATCATTCTGGTATAACCACTCAAAGTCGTGAATGGCGTACCTGAAGACAAAAAAATGGTTAACAATAAAGCACAGTAAACGGTAAAGTATAAATAATTACATACCTGAAAAGCAAACATGATAAAACATAATAACAATAAAACATTGCAGAATAGAATACAGTAAAAAAGAGCAGAACAATAGAGAGAGAATAGAGAGAGAGAGAGAACAATAAAACGACAACTATTTTTTTTTATTTTTGTTTGTGTTTTTTTTTTTTTTACACTTTTTTTTGTAACTGTAACTTTTATAACTGTAACCGGTTCCAGGTTCGAGTCTCTCAAAACGCGATGGCATCTTGGGAGACCCTGTGAAAGTGTGCCTAGTCTGTGCAATGCTGTACGCTACGCTAATACTCAACTAGTGCATGGTAGCGTTCAAAACATTCACCAAGTGTTACTGCAGTGCTGGTTTGACTACGACCGGGGTGTACTACGCCGCTGGTGCTTGCCAGTTCACCAAAACGCTACAAAGAAAAGTGTCAGTGATCGATCGATACTGCACTTGGGTGGGCTGGACTGGGCTGGGCCGGGCGGAGGGGCAAAACGCAGGTGCTAGCAGGTATCTGGGCTGATCCCGCTAACACTGTGTTTTTGGGAACCCTAAACTGCTGGTGACGCTAGTATAGATCTGATCGGATCAGATATTGATGCGTTCAGATACTATACCACTAAGGGAGGTGTACGGTGCGTGTACGGTGCGTGCATGGGTGTTCGCGGTACTGGCGCTAATCTGACGCTGCCTAGGGCGACGCATATCACCGCCGGGCGATCAGGGGGCTAAACCTTTATTCGGTAATAAACGGCGGGTGCCCTGACACTATAAAAAATAAACGAACTAACCAGCGTCACCCGTAACGGTTATACGGTGATCAGTGGTGAAAGGGTTAACTAGGGGGCCATCAAGGGGTTAAAACATTTATTAGGTAGTATATGGGGGTCCCTGTCGCTATAAAACACTGACGGCGAACCTAAATATTTACGTCCCTAACTAGCGTCACCAGCGACACTAATACAGCGATCAGAAAAATGATCGCTTAGCGACACTGGCGACAGGGGGTGATCAAGGGGTTAAAACTTTATTAGGGGGGTAAGGGGGGTACCCTAGACCTACAGGGGGCTAAACCTTTATTCGGTAATAAACGGCGGGTGCCCTGACACTATAAAAAATAAACGAACTAACCAGCGTCACCCGTAACGGTTATACGGTGATCAGTGGTGAAAGAGTTAACTAGGGGGCAATCAAGGGGTTAAAACATTTATTAGGCAGTATATATATATGATATTACGGTCCGCGGCCTGGACTGCCGGAAGTGGGAACAGGAAAACTGTCAGACAGGTATCCTATCCCCCCTCCCCCCCAAAAGGTGCCAATTGTGGCACCGGAGGGGAAGAGGAGACAAATGAGTGAAAGTTCCACTTTTGGGTGGAGCTCCGCTTTAATAACTTCTTATTCTCTTTCTCCATGTAATTATTTTCCTGATGATTATTTTTTTGTTCACTTCTATTTTATAAAACTATTAATTAAAACTTTTGTTTGCTCTTTACTGCCACCTCTGGCTACTATGTGTATGTGCACCCCTCGTGTGATTTGTACTGTGCTTCTCAGGAACATGTCAGCTTTGTGAAAATGGGCTGGGACCAGGTAGGGAGAAATTCTTTACAAGTAGGGGCTGTGAGGGAAAGGGAGGGGGCTGTTTGTGTACAGGGAGGGGCCAGAGCCTTGTGTGTTTACAGGTTTGTGTACGTGAGGGGCTGCCATATGTACAGTGTGTGTGTGTGTGTGGGGGGGAGTGTGGCACTGACATATATACACAAGTGTGTGTATGGGGGGGGGGGCTGAGTGCGTACAGGTGAGGTGGCCCGTGTGCGCATTCAGTAGGATGGCCCGTGGGCAAGCCCTGGGGAATGTTGGTGGTCAGGCCTAAAGCTGTGTAAGGGGCCCAAAAATTTCTGATGGCTGCCCTGCCTGTAACATATATTATCATGTTTCACGTTGAAAAAAAGTGCAAAGTTAAAAAAAAACAACACATTTATTTTGATTGTAAATAACTTTTCAATGCTTTGTACCAATGGTGACAGCTGAAGTGTAAACATAACAGTTGCTGTGGATATCGGTAATTGGTATCGGCGGGTCCTAAAAAAAAGTATTGGTACTAAAAAATGGTATTGGTGCTTTCCTAGTTTTTGCAGTGTGAGTATTAGTGTTGAAGAAGCAATGACATCATTTTTACGGGTTTAAAGAGCCCTAAACAGTTATCTTTTAACCAGCTAGCCAAATAGCTAGCCGTGATCGTATAGTGGTTAGTACTCTGTGTTGTGGCCGCAGCAACCCCGGTTCGAATCCGGGTCACGGCAGTTGAGCTTGCAGATTTTTTTTTTTTCTTAACCACTTCAGCCCCGGAAGGATTTACCCCTTTCCTGACCAGAGCGTTATTTGCGATTCGGCACTGCGTCGCTTTAACTGACAATTGCGCGGTCGTGCGACGTGGCTCCCAAACAAAATTGACGTCCTTTTTTTCCCACAAATAGAGCTTTCTTTTGGTGGTATTTGATCGCCTCTGCGATTTTTATTTTTTGCGCTATAAACAAAATAAGAGCGACAATTTTGAAAAAAACGCATTATTTTGTACATTTTGCTATAATAAATATCCCCCAAAAATATATAAAAAAAACATTGTTTTTCTTCAGTTTAGGCCGATCGTATTCTTCTACATATTTTTGGTAAAAAAAAATCGCAATAAGCGTTTATTAATTGGTTTGCGCAAACGTTATAGTGTTTACTAAATAGGGGATAGTTTTATGGCATTTTTATTAATAATTTTTTTTTTTACTAGTAATGGCGGCGATCAGCGATTTTTATTGTGACTGCGACGTTATGGCGGACATGTCGGACATTTTTGACACATTTTTGGGACCATTGTCATTTATACAGCGATCAGTGCGATTAAAAATGCACTGATTCCTGTGTAAATGACACTGGCAGTGAAGGGGTTAACCACTAGGGGGCGGGGAGAGGTTAAGCGTGTCCTAGGGAGTGATTACTAACTGTAGGGGGGATGGGCTGTGTGGCTGACGTCACTGATCTCTGCTCCGATGACAGGGAGCAGAGATCGAGTGACACTTGTCACTAGGCAGAACGGGGAGATGCTGTTTACAACGGCATCTCCCCGTTCATCCGCTCCGTGAGGCGATCGCGGGTCTCCCCGCGGCGATCGAGTCCGCGGGACCCGCGACCCGACTCACGGAGCTCCCGGCCAGCGCGCGCACGCACGGGCACGGCGGGAAATTCAAATGGATGTACAGGTACTCCCATTTGCCCAGCCGTGCCACTCTGCCGACGTACATCGGCGTGCGCCGGTCGGCAAGCGGTTAATATATTAGTACAAATTTGTCTGTTGCAGGTAATTAGTTGATTTTCACAAACCAAAGATGAAGATTTTTTTTTTTTCACAATTAATACAGTGTATATTCAAACCTCTCTAATACACCGGCATCACACAGCATTGTTGGCTTTCTAGGAAATCTGTTTTCTTTCAGCATATTAGCCATTAATGTAAATTTATCTCAATTGTTTACCATGATACCCTAAATATATCCTTTTATTCTATTTTCCCTTTTTATGGTATATGAATTTTTTTTCATATATGGTGAATGTTATACATTTTTATGAAAGAACCACTTATAAAGGCCTCTATATAATTTGTGTTTCAGCCCTGATGAAGGGGTCCTTGAAACCCCTGAAACTCATTGACCTTTATGTTACATGATACTAAATAAAAACTTCTCTGGATATCAGTTCACGAGTTTGGTGTTTTTTCCCACGTGCTTCTACTTTTCCTTCCCAGGTTCTATCCTCTTACACAATTTTGTACAGACAATCATTTTGTTTTGCTGATATAAAGTGGAAAAATATAGCAAATTGTTATCCCCATGGGAAAAAATGTTCCCTAATTTACAAATATGGAAAGATGGTAAAAGTTTGGAGAGAATGCACAAACAGGTGACATTTGAAAGCAATGGAATGAGAAACAATGTGTGTGTGTGGGCAAAAAAAAAATTCAAAAATCCAAAACAATTATACCATAAATATTGGCATATTGCCTCAACGTAAAGTAACTTTTACATTTTTGTTCTCAAACCCTTTGTAGTACAATCCAAGGGAATACCTGGCTGCACTTTTATCTACTTATAACAATTTAAATAACATAAGCGCTGCGTAAACTGTTGGCGCTATATAAATCCTGAATAATAATAATAATAATAACACACACACACACCTCTATGTTTAATGAACAACCTAGGAGAGAAACAGATACTTACAGAGCTTGTTAGACATACATAGAGGTAGTGTTCAAAAAACTATCCTAGCTATCCTAGGGGAGGTCCTTATGTGAGTTTCCGTAGTGTAGTGGTTATCACGTTCGCCTCACACGCGAAAGGTCCCCGGTTCGAAACCGGGCGGAAACATGTTTTTTTTTCCTTAGCTTTTAGGCACATGCAATTTTAAGGCTTGATATAACTGGTATCTATGATATAACGTATCTATTTCCTTGACATTTTACACTAAAATTAATTGGAATTTTTTTAACTGAAGTTCTATATTTGATAGAAAGTTAAGCTAATACTGTGAGACATGAAAAAAAAAGAAGCATAAAAAAAAAGCAACTGCCATTTTATCCTATAGGTCTTTTGCATTTAGAAAATATATAATATTTTGGGGTTTAAGTGCATTTTCATGCAAACATTAAAAAAAAGCATTTAGGCATGTGAGTAAAAAAAAAAAAAAAAAAAAAAGGCTTTGACAGCAAATGTTCAGAGGCAATCCCCTCACCTTTGCTGCAGATGTCCAACACACCTAAATTCTATGCCACAGTAATAAAGAGGAAAATGTTATACTTACCTGACGGTAATTTTGAGCTGTCCTGTGTCTTATGCTATCTCGAAAACTTGAATTAGCCCTCTCAGTTCTTATCTTGGGCTACAGTATGATTGGTGTCTAATCAGAATATGATAGAAGAGGTTTTTTAACCAATTCATCCCCCTTAATGACCAGGCAATTTTTTGCGATACGGCACTGCTTTGTTTTAACTGACAATTGCGCGGTCGTGCGACATTGTACCCAAACAAAATTGACGTCCTTTTTTCCCACAAATAGAGCTTTCTTTTGGTGGTATTTGATCATTTATTATTTTTTGCGCTATAAACACAAAAAGCGATTTTGAAAAACCCAATATTTTTTACTTTTTGCTATAATAAATATCCAAAAAAATAAAATGTAAAAAAACTAATTTCATCATCAGTTTAGGCCAATATGTATTCTTCTACATATTTTTGGTAAAAAAAAAATCGCAATAAGCGTATATTGATTGATTTCTGCAAAAGTTATAGCGTCTACAAAATAGGGGATATATTTATGGCATTTTTATTATTCTTTTTTTTTTTTTATTAATAATGCCGGTGATCAGTGATTTTTAGCGGGACTGCAACATTGCAGCGGACAGATCGGACACTTTTGACACTTTTTTGGCATCAGTAACATTTTTATAGCGATCACAACTAAAAATAGCCACTGATTACTGTATAAATGACACTGGCAAGGGTAGGGTTAACACTAGGGGGCGCCACTACTATTTGCGCTGGCGATAGAGCCAGTGACAGCGCTGCTCAGATCTAGTGGAGAGGTTGTGGCACTGATGACTGAGGGCCTGGAAGAAAAAGTATCCTTATACGCGGACGACATGTTGATATATTTGGCGGACCCCCAGTCGTCACTCCCTACTCTATTATTATATTATATATATTATATTATATATTATATTATTATTATTCAGCGCTTTGAGCACTTTTCTGGCTTCCAGAAAAGCTGAAGCTGCTATATTCTTGGTGAAACGTGCCATCATGCCTCCAGGGGAGTCAGGATCCTAGCTGTATAAAGCTGATGGATAAACTTGACAATCCAGGCCGCAGTCGTTCTGGTAGAGGCTTGAATCAGTTTGTTACTGCCAAAGTGCGGGACTAACAGGCAGACAGAGTGTCTAAAGGAAGGAAGTAGCTTGCAGGTATACCTTCAGAATTTCGTCTACGTCCAGGGGATAAACATTATTGGACTCCTGGGTCCTGAATGTAGATAGGACGGATCCCTGGATCTTATGGAACCTTGAGGTAATCCTCGGATTTGAACTGAGCATATGAATAAGGACCATCTGGTCCGGAAAGAGGACAGTGATTTTAGCTGAAAAGGTCTCCAATAGGAACCGGGGAGGACCCCGTGTTACTAAGTTCAGTCAATGAGCCAATGACAAGGGGAAGGTCTAAATTGGGAAATCTTGGTCTCCTTTCTAAAGGGCTAGGCTTTGACTGCCCATGGAACGACTGGTGGACTAAAGGGTAAACAGCCCACGAAGTTCCAGAGAAGGCCGACAAGGCTGAGACTTGGACTCTAAGAGAGCCAATCTATAGAGATAAATCTAGGCTGAAAAGCTGAAGATATCTTGAGCTTTGGATTTCTACATGACCTGCCCAAAGAATGAGAACTCAACAGACTTGGCCTGAATTCTCCTGTCGACTTAATTCGCGCTTATCCCCGTAGAGTTCATAAGAGTGGCAAACATCCTTGAAGCGCACCTGAGCCGGACAAGGGTGCAGGACTGCCCATTGAGAAAGAAGGCCCAGCCCAAGAGGAAGAGACAACGGATCCCGGAAGCTGAGCTGACTCAGGAAGGGAAGTCAAGGCTCGTTTGGCCAGTAAGGAGCTACAGCCACCACTCTTGACTGCTTCCGCATGAGATCTTCGTAAGAATCTGAGGATTATTGGGAGTGATGAAAGAGGCATATGCCCTCTTAAAGCTCAATCGATCTGTCAGGGCATCCACTCGAGAGGCCTAGCTGCAATGGCTCCGCATTGTAACACCTCACCAGCTTGAGGTTGCCTGTGGAGAAAAAAGATCCACTTTGGAATTGACTCCCAGGAACAGAATCCACTTGAATGTCTGCACACGAGAAGACCATTCGTTGGTGTCTGTGTGACAGGAATCCAATCAGACGAACTGGACTCCAGGGATATAGGCCATTGAAAAGCCGGTTAGGTTCTTTTGGGCCCAAGACATGATGGGCTTGAACTCCCGGAATAGTGTGGAGATTCGAGCGCCCCTATGACTCTTCACTCAGAAGATCGCCGTTGTAACGTCCATTCTTATAATACTGACTCTCCCTCCCAGAGATGGGAGAAGAACTGAAGGGCACACTAGGCTGCCCAAAGATCCAGGACATTCTAGCCCGGGTCGAGAAGACGCGCACCCAACCTGCTTTAAGCAGGATCTGAACTGTAGAGGACTCTCCAACTGGTACCGCTGGCATCGGTCGTGACCTTGACCCATGAGATGGGGCAACGGAGTGGCAAATGAGCAGGATTTGTGCTGCAGACACCAGAAGAGGCTACTCCACGTCCTTATTTATTTAATCCATGAGGAGCAGAAAGAGAGAGAGAGCGTCCTTTCCCCCGGTATTTAGAACTACTTTGCTTAGCCGACGGGGGTGGTGGAAGGGTCTACCCACTTAAGGGCCTCCCTAATCTCTTTGACTCGTGGAGGAACCAGAGATACGACAAGGCTTCTGACACATTCGTCACCTTCCAACTTGCTGTCTGAAGAATCCAGAGAAGCAGCGAAGGGCTGGGAAGGACCCAAAAAAAAACTCTGGGCTATGTCGGCCAAGAAGCCGGGTGGGATGGACAATTGGCTCCATGTGTAGGATGTGTCCCATTTGTTTAGAGATTATTACCTCACACATTTCACAAGACACAAGATTCTTGTTTCCCGTCCCTTCTATCCCCAACCGCCCAGGCATAACAGTGGTCACATAACGACTTGCCCTCCAGGACTCGTGTCTCACATCTCCAGCAGGCTCTGCAATCCGAGTGGCTGATAGGGCGGTGGCGGTGACTGGAGGAGGAACGGCAACATCTCCTCTAGATGGAGGAGAAATGGCACCATCTTCTCTAGATGGAGGAGGAATGGCAACATCTCCTCTAGATGGAGGAGAAATGGCAACATCTCCTCTAGATGGAAGAGGAATGGCAACATCTCCTCTAGTTGAAGGAGGAATGGCAACATCTCCTCAATTTGGAGGAGGAATGGCAACATCTCCTCTAGTTGGAGGAGGAATGGCAACATCTCCTCTGGATGGAGGAGGAATGGCTACATCTCCTCTGGTTGAAGGAGGAATGGCCACATCTCCTCAATTTGCAGGAGGAATGGCAACATCTCCTCTAGTTGAAGGAGGAATGGCAACATCTTCTCAATTTGCAAGAGGAATGGCAACATCTCCTCTAGTTGGAGGAGGAATGGCAACATCTCCTCTGGATGGAGGAGGAATGGTAACATCTCCTCTGGATGGAGGAAGAATAGCCACATCTCCTCTAGTAAAGGAGGAATAGCAACATCTCCTCAATTTGGAGGAGGAATGGCAACATCTCCTTCTAGTTGAAGGATGGTCTGCAGATGACCCGGAAATGCTACACATACCGAGCCTATCAGAAAGATTACGTACCCAATATATGTATTCATATAAATATACATACACACACCTATACACATATATAAACACATACACATTTTATTTATTTACTCATTTATATATACACGTGTATATTATTATTTACACACATTTTTCTTCTTCTCTCTCTTTTTTTTTTTTTTTTTTTTTTTTTTAATATGTATGTACATATATGTGTTATCTATTTGCCTTTAATTTCCCCTTTAAGGGGAGAAAACCCATTAGACCAATGCAGACCCGGCTGGGGGAAGATGCCACTCACTGTCTGCATGAAAACCCGTTTTTAACAGGAGATGGCAGATAATCGAATCCCCCGCCTGAGTGACGTCACTGCCCCTCCACCTCGCGCCTGCGCTGTGGGAGACACCCGCACGGCGCCTGCATGGCCGCCGGAGAATTCGCCACTCCGCGCACGCGCGAGCCAAGCCTCGCTTTCGCGAAGGCCCCGCGCATGTGCAGAACGACAGCAGCGGCCGCAACCCGGAAGCACCGCGGCTGCCTGGAACGCAGAAGTGTTCCAAACGCCATGAGGGGACACAGAGGAACCGGACTGCCATGGAAGTAGTAGAAAATCTCAGACCTTGCCAGCCGTTGATGCGTCCACCTTCAAGCATACCGAGGCATCCTCCCCTCTACGACTGGGGAATCTAGTGCCATGAAAGCTACTCGCCCGCTCATAGCTGGGCCCTGAGCTGTACCGTATGATGGTATGCTGGAATCTGGAAAAACTCTGGCTGGACGCCAACAGGAACAATCGTGATGTAGGTCCATGGAGGAGGACAAAAAAGGAACACAGTCTATACAGGTGAGCTCAATCTTATAGGGTAGGGGGTCCTATAGCATTGGAGAAGAGGCGGGGTTAACCCACACGTAGGCTGCCATGGAGTCTGTCAAGAAATGCTTATTTTCATAAACCCCTGCACCTATAGAAGTTATAAACTAGCCACAGGCTGAGAAAACGAAAAACTTAGCTGAATATGGAGCTTGCATGCTTTCAGGATCTCCCATATGGTCTAGCGGTTAGGATTCCTGGTTTTCACCCAGGCGGCCCGGGTTCGACTCCCGGTATGGGAAAGACAAGCTTTTTTTTTTTTTCCTCTTATATTACTTTAATTATACATTCATTATGTGAATAAATACGTTTCATTATTAAATAAATATGATGTTGCTCTCAGTAAATAATTAATTTTATTTGAGAAATCATCTATAAGTCAAGGTGTTAACGATCTGATAATTTATTTAAAATGAAGTTTCTAAGAAAAAGCAAAAAAAGAAAAATACGTCTAGAATGCACTGTCCTTTTAAATTACATTTATCAGTAAGGAATATACGATGTACAGGTCATTTCTTTAAAATAAGTAACATTGAATAGGCGGGAAAGAAAAAAAAAATCGTGTGCCCCGTGTGAGGATCGAACTCACGACCTTCAGATTATGAGACTGACGCGCTACCTACTGCGCTAACGAGGCAGCTCTGCTTCCTGCATCTCTGTACACATCCACAGCTATATAGACAGTCCTCTGTCCTCATCCTGATGCATGCAGTATCCTCTCTGAAATACACTATTTGTGTGCTGTGATTACTATTACCATTCCTCATCTGCTCCCTACATATTAATGCTCCCAAACCTTCTTCTACTCCAGTAAATCTTATACCTTATAATTTCTATCCTTTAGCCTTCAGCCTGCTTTTCTGTGACATTTAACTCTTTCACCACCAGCAGAATATCCTTGTTTGCTAACCATGTCATCATGAAATCTTGTCCTGGTCTAACAAACTATGTGCCAGCTCTAATAATGTATAAAGTAATGGGAGACATGCTGGTACATGAAGTCCTCCCAGTACAGGGAGGGAGGGAATACTGGGAATACTGGGATCCTGCTTGGCCAAATACCCCACCTCATCCTAACATCCTTGGCACCAGAAAATACAGACACAGTGCCCCGAGACACCGCCAGAGAATAGGCTGGGAGCTGGGCCGCCCGATGCCCCGCACACCCTGACCATCATATCCACCCGATGCACCACACACCCTGACCTTGGCCATCATGTTCACCCAGTGCCCCGCACACCCTGACCCTGATCATATCCACCCAGTGCCCCGCACACCCTGACCCTGATCATATCCACCCAGTGCCCCGCACACCCTGACCTTGACCATCATGTCCACCCAGTGCCCCACACACCCTGACCAACATAGTAGAATAGTCTGCTTTGTAGTGGAACTGTAAGGAAAAGATAGGTATTAAGGTATAAGTAAATAAGTAAAAGCTGGGCTTTTATAAAACAAAGAGTAGCAATGGTCTTTTATATACTAAAGCATTGATAGGGTTTTTTTATGAAAAAAATAAATAAGTAAATATATAGAAAAAGTTGACCCAGGCATTTAGAAAATAAATAAATAAAATAGAGCTGAACTTTTTAATAAAGTAAATAGATAACTTACATTCATACATAAATAAATTTAGACTTTTTAACCACTTGCCGACCAGCTCACGTACATTTACTGCGGCAAGTCAGCTCTCCTGCACGAACCCAGTGCCCGCACAGCCTGACCGTCTTGTCCACCCAGTGCCCCACACACCCTGACCCTGACCATCGTGTACATCGCCACCATTACTAGTAAAAAAATAAAAAAATAAAATAAAAGTCCCTGACCATCATATCCACCCGATGCACCACACACCTTGACCCTGACCATCGTGTCCACCCGGCACCCCGTACACCCTGACCATCATGTCCACCCGGTGCCTCGCACACTCTGACCATCATATCCACCCGATGCACCACACACCCTGACCATCATGTCCACCCAGTGCCCCGCACACCCTGACCATCATGTCCACCCAGTGCCCCGCACACCCTGACCATCATGTCCACCCAGTGCCCTGAACACTCTGACCATCATGTCCACCCAGTGCCCCGCACACCCTGACCATCATGTCCAGCCAGTGCCCTGAACACTCTGACCATCATGTCCACCCAGTGCCCTGAACACTCTGACCATCATGTCCACCCAGTGCCCTGCACACCCTGACCATCATGTCCACCCAGTGCCCCGCACACCCTGACCATCATGTCCACCCAGTGCCCTGAACACTCTGACCATCATGTCCACCCAGTGCCCTGCACACCCTGACCATCATGTCCAGCCAGTGCCCTGAACACTCTGACCATCATGTCCAGCCAGTGCCCTGCACACACTGACCATCATGGTCCACCCAGTGCCCTGCACACCCTAACCAGGGCCGTTTTTAAGGCAGGGCAGAAGGGGCAGCTGCCCTGGGCCCTGTCACTGTTGTGGGGCCCTAAGCAGCTGCCCCAACTATCCCGGGTTAAATACTCTCCTCCCTTGAAGTTTTAGTCCTGTGCTGTGTCCCAATATCTCAGTGTAAAGTGCTGCTACTAATGCTGTCCAGCTCTGCCCTATTGTTGTGTACAGATGACTTACCTGTAGACCCTGTGTTTACATGTAAATTACCGGCATTCATATGTAAATAGCGGCGGCATTCATATGTGAATAGCGGCGGCCGGCGGCATTGATATGTATATTATGCCCCCCTGAGGTCATATCCACAGTAATCTCTAGCAACCAATCAACAAGCAGAAATCATGCGTTGTAACCTCTAGCAACTAATCAGTGAGCCATAATGTGTGCTGTAACCTCTAGCAACCAGTCAGTGAGCGGTAATGATATACTGTAACCTCTGGCAACCATTCGAAATCGCTGCCTGATCTGATTCGGTAAACTGATTTTGAGTCTAGCTGCTATTTATTGTATGTCTCAGATCAGGCGAATAGCGAAATTGCATGGAGGGGGGCCCCCCCAAGAAAAGTTTTGCCCAGGGTCCAATCAATATTAAAGACGGCCCTGACCCTAACCATCATGGTCCACCCAGTGCCCTGCACACCCTAACCATCATGGTCCACCCAGTGCCCTGTACACCCTGACCATTGCATCCACCCAGTGCCCTGCACACCCTAACCATCATGGTCCACCCAGTGCCCTGCACACCCTAACCATCATGGTCCACCCAGTGCCCTGTACACCCTGACCATTGCATCCACCCAGTGCCTCCCTGACCCTGAGCATTGTGCCCACCCAGTGCACTGTACACCCTGACCCTGCCCATCGTGTCTATTCATTGCCCCGCACTACCTGCATTCACTCAGCAGTTGTAGCACGGCGGTGCAGATTTTTAGAATTTAAAACATAAAGTCCCCTCACTGCAAACCCTCTAAAGGGCAATCCAAAACAGATTGTTTTTCAAAGGGCAGCACATGGCAAGCCCTTAGTGCTTTCAAGTGAAACCTTTGTTTATGGGACCTGTCAATTATCACTTATTAAATTCCATGTACAGTGTTTGATCACTTTAGTATATTTAATAAAACAGATCCCAGATCCAGCATTGCATATAATCACATAATAATAGCAAAACTGGTGTCCTGTTTCCCAGCAAACTAGTGAGTTAGGTTGTATGTTGAAGTCACAGAAGCAGTGCAGGGGATAGAGAAGAATTGCTCACATATTCCCATAGTGTACCATAAAACACAGTTAGATTCGAGAAAAAAAAATTCACGCCCGAACAGGGACTTGAACCCTGGACCCTCAGATTAAAAGTCTGATGCTCTACCGACTGAGCTATCCGGGCGCTCTGAGAGAAAAGGAAAATAAAGCGATGAAATGGGAGAATAACACTGCCAGTGAAAACTTTTTTCACTGTAAGATGACATTAGTTATATGCGATTGTATACACTGACAGAGGTAATACCTGTACTTCTGATCCTTATGAACTACCACTTCATAGAGAGGGCTGCAAAAATCATTAGCATTAAAAAAAAAGAACTACCATCTGCATGTTTCATAGACTATAATACATGTAGCTACAATCCACACATCTTTTATTTACTACTGCTATTTTACTTATTTAGGCAAAGTCTACCAAAACTTTTCTTCATGGATAGAATAGGGGAAAAATGAAATATTTTACTGTTAGATTACTCAGACCCTCTATGAAATACTTACATTTTTATTATTTTATTTATTTGTATTTAATTATTGTATTCCTTTTTTTTTTATTTAATTGTTTTTAATGAAAAAATTCACGGTAGAAATAGCTAGATGGGAAAATGGTGGTTTAGAGATTCGTGCTTAAAACTTGCACAGCAGTTTTCAAAGACAAAAACATTCACGCCCAACGTGGGGCTCGAACCCACGACCCTGAGATTAAGAGTCTCATGCTCTACCGACTGAGCTAGCCGGGCAGTTATGTAAGAAAGCCCTCCAATCAGAAAAACTCTGCTAAGCAGAACAGTCTCCTTTGTAGTGGAATTGTAAGGAAAAGATAGGTATTTATAATTCAATAAGTAAAAGCTGGACTTTTATAAAACAAAGGGTAGCAATGGTCTTTTATATACTAAAGCATTGATGGGGTTTTTTTTTTTTGAAAAAAATAAATAAGTAAATATATAGAAAAAGTTGACCCAGGCATTTAGAAAATAAATAAATAAAATAGAGCTGGACTTTTTAATAAAGTAAATAGATAACTTACATTCATACATAAATAAGTTTAGACTTTTTAACCACTTGCCGACCAGCACACGTACATTTACTGCGGCAGGTCGGCTCTCCTGTGCGAACCCACATACCCTTTATAAGGGGAGCATGACGTCTGCCGGCCGCCCACGATCGTTATGCACAGAGGCAGAACGGGGATCTGCCAGTGTAAACAAGGCGATTCCCCGTTCTGCCAGATGACAAAACAGAGATCTACTGTTCCCAGTGATTTATACATCATCATTATTATTATTATTATTATTATACAGTATTTATATAGCGCCAACAGTTTACGTAGCGCTTTACAACTTGAGGGTAGACGGTACAAATACAATACAATTTGATACAGGAGGAATCAGAGGGCCCTGCTCCTTAGAGCTTACAATCTAAGAGGGAAGGTCAAGAGATACAAGAGGTAATAACTGTGGGTGATGTGCTGATTGTAGACAATATACACTTATTGCGATTTTTTTTCCAAAAATATGTAGAAGACTACATATTGGCCTAAATTTATGAAGACATTTTTTTTTGTATATGTATTATAGCAAAAAAGTAAAAAATATTGTTTTTTTTTTTTTCAAAATTGTCGCTCTTTTTTTTTTTGTTTATAGCGCAAACAATAAAAACAGCAGAGGTGATCAAATACCACCAGAAAAAAAAGCTCTATTTGTGGGGAAAAAAAAGGGCGCAGCGTCGTATCGGAAAAAATGGCCTGGTCATTACGGGCGCAATTCCTTCTGGGGCTGAAGTTGTTAAAAAATAGGTGAATAAAATACTGCTGGATTTTTATAAAGTAAATACATATAAAACAAATTAGAAAAAAATATAGTAGAGCTAGGCTTTTATAAAATAAATAAACAAATGCATAAAGTAGGGCTGGACTTTTCAAAAATTAATTCAGCAGCAGACCTAAGCCAAAACAAGGCCAACTGCAGAAGGTTGCAGCTCATAGCACAAGGTGTTCTCAGCACAAAGTTGCTTTCCTCTGCAGAGTTTGTGTTTCCTGCTAGAGATGTTTCAATGCTGGTCTGCAGATCAAGGCATTGGAATGTAGGGGGTGGGAGGTGTACTTATTCATATGCAAACCAGATCTTATTTGCATATCAATATCAGGAGACACCTCTAAGTTGAGCAACAATGACCAAACAAACTCCCAGAGAGCTGAACAGGAAAAGTCAGTTCATTACCCAGCATGGACAGAGGAATCTCCATTGTTTTCAGACACCTGTGGCTCCTTGAATACCCAAACAGTGACTGCATCTGATTGTTCATTGATCGGTCCATAATTTGCCAACCAGCTCAGTCAATTTTTAAATCAACTTTTTTTTTTTTTTTTACCTGAGTGGTGTTCGCAGGGCCTCCCACAGCTCAAAATTCAAGCTTTAGTGTAAGATGTAACATAAAAAAGTGCATAAGTACACACCATAAACTAATAACAATGAGAAAAAAGCAAGCATACTCCACACAAAACTGGATTATTGTCCAACATAATACAAATCATCACACCTTAAATGGAATCAAATTAAATAATTTACCAGATATAATAAAAAAAATTATATCAGTAGCTCCACCCCCAGATGTAACAAACCAATATACAAAAGACGATCCACCCAAAACCAAGTCCAAAACGAATACAAAATCTAAAGGGCGGAGTCCAGAGAAAATTATAAATGATGTTTACGGATCAGGGTTGCCAACCTCCCGCAGCATTTTTTGCTGACAAAACATGGTAAATTTACTGGCGGAGCTCATTTTTTTTACTGGCAACCTGAGAAATGACAGAACTCCTATTGAAGACTAACATAGTGAATATTTGAACAGTATAAACATGATATGGAAACACTGACAATACCCATAACAAAGTCATTTGCTTGATTTACACTTAAAAAGTCAACACAGCATGAAATTATCAGCCCCTGATATTTACTGGCAGTTGTAAAAAAAATCACAGATTTTTACAAACTGTCAGTAAATTTACTGGCGGTTGGGAACCCTGTTACGGATGAGCCAAATATACGTGGAATTGGTTCCAGGCATGAATGGGTTGGCAAACATTACAGAAGTTCAGCTGCCAATTTTGAACCCCAATAAAGTCAATAAAAGGCAAATGTAAAAAAATCAGTTCTGGCTATTTTAAAGGCTTCTAGGTAAGGTATTGTCATACAAATTACACTGGGGGAGGGGGGGGGGGGGGGGAGACACTGTCTTGGGAAACATGTACTGTATGTACCAAAGCAAAAAAAAAAAATTGTTTAGCAGGGAGTAGAAATTTTTATAATGCTTAAGGCCGGCCATACACGAATAGAACCATTAACGGGTAGGCTGAATGTACCAAGTCGATCAATCAACTTGGGCACAACCAGCCTGCCAGATTTGCTTCCAATTATTGCAAGCGGCTGCTATAGCTGCTAGCGATAATCACCGTCTTCCTTTGGCGGGGATGGCTTCCCTCCCCCTCCCCCGCTGGGAGAAGACAATGTCTTGGCAGGAGGAATTCCCCTATCAGTATCTAGCAAATTTCTTTCCTGCAACCCGTGACTGCAAGAAAGAATCTCGCACTGTCTATGGCCGGACTAAGGCAAAATATTTAAAATGCAAAATTCCTTTAAATGACATACCTGGGGGTTGCGCTGACCCTGCTTTTGAAGTGGTGCATCTGTACCATTTATACAATCTACTGCGGCAAAACTGGTATTTGGTGCCGGTTTACACTGGAATGCGGACATTCCTGTGCGGTCCAGTTTTGCAGCCCATTAACGGGGGGCGCCGTTACCAGGGGTGTGTGGAAGCAATCGGGTGGCAGCACAGCGGCCCGAAACGCTTCCACCGGACAGGCAGGGGTCTGCTTGTCAGACTTACACACAATTCTCGTGTTTGCAGCTACCGGAATGTGTTTAAAATCCCTGTTGTCAGGTTGGTACCATGTACGGACCTGGAAGTGAAAGGTTTAACAAAAGGATAAAGAAACATAAGAATAAAAATGCAATATATATAGCAGCTTACAGTCCTTATATGTGTTGGATGCATAGGTATTTTTGAAAGGCAAAAGCACTCGCCCAACGTGGGGCTCGAACCCACGACCCTGAGATTAAGAGTCTCATGCTCTACCGACTGAGCTAGCCGGGCAACTAGGAAAATCCAGGGGCAACTAGGAAAATCCAGAAGCTCTAAAAAGTTGCAACTTAAAAGTTAAAAATTAAAAATTAAAGCACATTTTTCTGACTCCTTACAACTTTTTGAAAGCCCAACTACTGAAAATGAATGCATTTGTTTGAATCTGTATACCGTAAATGCAAAATTAGTGTTTGACAAGTCCAAACCATTCCCGCTAATTCACTTTTTACTGCGATATTGCATAGTATGTATAATACTGCACTTCCGCAGTATATGCAAGAACTGTAAGATCTCCTACTATACTGTCAGTAGAAACAACAGTCCATACATACACCCCATTTGTCCCTCGTATAAACAATTTATTAGCTTTCCACTAAATTTGTATTAAAAAAAAAAAAAATCAATGCCATACCCCTATACAGTTATATAGCATATAAAGAATAAGGTTGATGAATAAAGTGGGACTTTTAAGGCTCATAATCATACATGAAAATACTACTTTTTGGATATATGGTGGATCCATATCTGGGGATGTTAGTGGAGTGGGGTCTGATTGCTGATGCGCCCCCTATTAGCCCCTGTCTTTGGACCTTTCCGCACCCAGGGTTACCAACCTAGCGTAGTCGTACCAGGGAAAATTTACTTTTTTAATAATTCTGATTATTTCTGTACAAATCATTTTGTGAATGAATTAATATACTGTCGGCTCCTGAAGAAGTGGATAATGTCCATGAAACGCGTCAGTCCACATGTAATCTGTATTTTGTGAGATTATATACTGTTCAGTCACAATCGCGTTTTAATGCTCGTTTTGTAATGTGGTGTCTTATGATATTTTGTACAACATAATGAAGAGCATTTTATGGATGTTGACTTCAATAAAAAAGTAGTATTTTAATGTAAGATGATGTACATCAAAAGTCCTACTTTTTGCAACAACCTTTTTCTTTATCCGCTATATATTGTTAGCTTTCTATATGAGCTCTTTACATTTAAGTATAACTAAAGGCAAAACCTTTTTTTTTTTAAATTTTGGATAGAGTGGTGAGGGATTGGAATGCTTGTCAGTTTTTATTGCTGTCTGTGCCCCTGTTAAGGAGATTCACCCTCTCTTTTTGTCCTGTTTATCATTATCGTTGAAAGTGAAAGGAACAGAAAACCCCAAATTTTGGGTTGTCCCCAGAAAAGTAATAGAGGGGAAATCTTTTAATGGCACGCAATTCTGGTGACCTGGGGTCCTCAAGGAATTCCCATAATTTGCAGGTATTTACTCTCACTTCCTGTTTGGCTATGGTACAGGAAGTGAAGGGAAATCTCCGCAATGGGACACAGATGGCGAAAAAAAATCTGATGGGTTATAACCCTCCTTGCTGTATCCAAAATGAAAAAAAAAAAAGTTTTGCCTATAGTTCTACTTTAACTTTATAAGAAAGCATTGCCTTACAAGTCAAAAGGAAACTCTGGGTGAAGAAATAAAGGGGAACATAACTACATCTTTTCTACTGCAAACCATGATCCTCTTTATTCTGCTACAAATTATAAATTAGGTAGTTTATGATGCTGTCAGCTAGCAATCCCTCAAACAGAAACACTTATGCCCCGTACACACGGTCGGACATCGATCGGACATTCCGACAACAAAATCCTTCGATTTTTTCAGACGGATGTTGGCTCAAACTTGTCTTGCATACACACGGTCACACAAAGTTGTCGGAAAATCCGATCATTCTGAACGCGGTGACGTAAAACACGTACGTTGGGACTATAAACGGGGCAGTGGCCAATAGCTTTCATCTCTTTATTTATTCTGAGCATGCGTGGCACTTGTGTCGGACTTGTGTACACACGATCGGAAATTCCGACAACGGATTTTGTTGTCGGAAAATTTTATAGCCTACTCTCAAACTTTGTGTGTCGGAAAATCCAATGGAAAATGTGTGATGGAGCCTACACACGGTCGGAATTTCCGACAAAAAGGTCCTATCACACATTTTCCGTCTGAAAATCCGACCGTGTGTACGGGGCATAAGGCTCTGTTCACACCATGGCGTTCAGGATCGTGGGCGGAATCGCTGCAATTCTACCTGTGATTCTCGAACTGCCACAAAACGTGGGATGCGCTTGCGATCCCCTTACTTTCAATGGCACCCCAACCGCGGCACGATTTTGCCACGTTTGTCACCCGACACTTCTGGAACTTCTTTTGGACAACAGGATTTCGGGGTGACAATCGTGGCAAAATTGCGGCGTGATTGGGATGACATTGAAAGTAACAGGATCAAGTGGGTCCCAAGTTTTGTGGCATTTGGGGAATCGCGGACAAAATCGTAGTGATTCCACCTGCAATCTGGAAAGCCATTGTGTGAATGGAGCCTTAACTAGTAAGCAATGTACAAATATGTATATTATGGATGAAGCATTTTATCTCCTGTGTGGGATAAGATAACAAAATTTTCTCATAGGAACCCACATGGTGACACAACCAAAGCCACTCACCCCTTCATGAGGGATAGGCAGTCCTTGGGTACAAAGTGTCCATTTGGAGTCACCCGGTGTCCAATAATATATAGTTTTATAAAACTGGTCCGTGTTTTCTCCACCCAAAACATAGATTCCTTGATTCCATTGCACAACTCCAGCAGATGCTATCTTCTCAGGAAGTGGTGGGACTTTGAGTTCCTGGGACACCCAACCCTGTTCATCTAAGCACAAACATTTTGATGTAGCTACCGCCTGCCCCGTGGATGGACAATAATTATCATAGCCACCAATCACAAACACCTTGTTACCTAATGTCACTGCTCCTCCAAATGCCACAACAATTTTATTTGGAACGTGACTCCACAAATCTGAATTTGTATCATAAATCAGTAGTCCCTTTTCATTAAATAAACGGTCCTGCCCAGATTCTCCTCCTATGAAGTACAGTTTACCTTTTAACTTTGTGGATGCAAAAGCACACAATGGAAATGGTAGTTTAGATAACTCAGACCAACAATTTTTGGATAGGTCAAAACATTCCATTGAGTCCATAACGTCATCTCTATTCCATCCTCCCACTGCAAATAGTTTCTTCCTATAAGATAAGAATCCATGAAGAGCCCTTGGGCTCTTCATACATGGAAATTCTGTCCAGCTGTTTGTTAATGAATCATAAACATGGAAAGTCTGGGAAACAGAATCGTCCTGGTTCATCCCCCCGGTCACATACAAATAGTTCTCTACAGCAAGACATCCAGGATACATCAAAGATTTTAAGGGAGTAATCTTATCCCACTCATTGGAAACAGGGTCATAGCAGTCAAGAAAGAAATCATTATCATCAAGAGTGTGGTCTTCTCTGGCCTGAAGGTCCATGCAAACAATCTGGTTTTCAAACATACCTTGGCGTAGTTTGAAAGGGACTGGTTCCTGAAGACCAGACAGCTCTGGAATTAAGTCTCTTTTGACTTCTTCTAGCTCATGGGGTGACATTAATGGAAACCGGATGACTCTACATAGCTCTTCAGGAAATGGGCTGCCTGCAGCCTTGTTTGCTTTCCACCAGTGAAGAGCCATGCGATAGATGCAAAGCTCTGAAGATACCATCAACTGATCCGAGGAAAGAATGCTTATTAATTCATCCTGCTCCAAATGGAGAATATCTTCTTTTTCATAAAGACTGGTTATGTTCCAGCTGATGTATTGAATAGCTACCCTTTGAAGTGTGATGTGATTATGGCTGTGAGCCAGTCTGTAAATCCAGAAGCAGTTATCGTTCGTTAGCTGGTTGATGAGAAACCTAAAGTAAGGCATAATGGAAAAGTCTCATAAGTCTTATTAGAAGATGCTGAAAACAAAGAAGTTATACGCTGTTATTCATTGCACACACCTTTATCATAACAACAGTGAAAGATGATAATAAAATTGTTGCCGTAGATTCAGAAAATCAACCACTTTTTATATGCACATAGAGTTAGAGAGAGAGAGAAGGGGAGAGAGAGAAAGGGAGAGAGAGGCAACCAGGGGGAGAGTGAAAGCTGCAACCAGTAGAGGTTTATTTGAGGAGAAACCTCATTTAATCACCACAATTGGCCATCATGGCAATAATGCTGTTTGCGTCGGATAGTGTCTGCCCTGTACTGCGCAGGCGCAGTACGGAGGACAAAGAAAAACACCAAAATCCAGTAAACAAGTTCGGTGCCATGTCGAGAAAGGTTCCGAACATGAACAGCTGTTCATCAGCTGTACACGGCGCCTGCGCAATTAACACTACATCGTGCCACACGCTCCCGCATGCTCCCGATGCTCGTGCAACTCTGCAAGGGGTGAGTGTAGGGGCGAATGCATATAGAAGAGACCGCATGATGCATCTGCCCCTTACATGCTTCTCAATAATACATCCGCCCCTATGAGAAATCCAGCCCCATCGTATGAGCTCTGGCCATCATGCAACCTCTTCTAAATGCTTCCGCCCCTACAACCGCCCCTTGTAGAGTTGCACAAGCATCGGGAGCGTGTGGCACGATGTATTGTTAATTGCGCAGGAGTGTACTGCTGATGAACAGCTGTTCATGTTCGGAGACTTTCTGCGTCTCCTTTGTCCTCCGTATTGCGCAAGCGCTGCGCCTATCCGAAGGGGGACCTTTCTCGACAGGACACCGAACTTGTTTACTAGATTTGTAGCAGTCTCCAGTTACTAGGGCAACCAGTGACGTGGAGCAGGGATTTGGGTGTTCCGTTCTGTGATTGGTTGGTCAGACCATTACTTCTCAGCACGGGCTGGCTGAGCGGGAGATGGACTGTGCAGGGAGAAGAGCGAGGATGTGTTTACCTGGATCTCCGGTCCACATCGGATATCATGCCGATTGCTTCAGCACAACATTTCTCGGATAAATTACATCTCATCTAGAGGGGAATACCGAGGGCTGTCTGTGTATAAAAGCCCAGTCCTGGATAGGTATCTGAAAACATTCCTCTGCCACTAAAGTCCCTTCTACAGCCCTCATATTATCATATACAAGGAGCTTCCTGAAAATGAGTGTCTGCAATTCTTTTTTTATTTCCAAAACAATTCTTTACATTTAACCACTTCAGCTCCGGAAAATTTTACTTAATTTAATTTAATGACCAGGCCATTATGTGCGATACAGCACTGCATCACTTTAACTGACAATTGTGCGGTCGTGTGATGCTGTACACAAACTAAATTTGTGCCCTTTTTTTCCCACAAATAGAGCTTTCTTTTGGTGCTATTTGATCACCTCTGCGTTTTTTGTATTTTTTGCGCTATAAACCAAAAAAGCAACAATTTAAAAATATATATTTTTTTTACTTTTTGCTATAATAAATATCCCCAAAAATGTTTTTAAAAAACAAATTTCATCAGTTTAGGCCAATATATATTCTACATATTTTTGGTAAACAAAAACGCAATAAGTGTATATTGATTGGTTTGCGCAAAACTTATAGCGCCTACAAACTATGGGAAAGATGGAAAGATTTATGGAATTTTTTATTATTTATTCATTTTTTTACTAGTAATGGGCGCGATCTGTGATTTTTAGCGATCAGTGCTATAAATATGCACCAATTACTGTGTAAATGTCACTGGCAGGGAAGGGGTTAACACTAGGGGGCGATCAAGGGGTTAAATGTGTGTTCTCTCAGCATGTTCTAACTGTATGGGGATAGGACTGACTGGGGGAGGAGACATTGTTGTTTCTACTCCAGGATTGAGTGTGCTACATACCCTAAGTCTGGAAAGGAGTACTTGGGGTTGTACTGACTGCCTGGCCACTGCAGCGGCTTGACACTTGTCATACTTTTTTTTTTGGTCTGGGATTGAGTGTGCTACATACCCTAATTCCCCCATACACACGGTCGGATTTTCCGATGGAAAATGTCTGATCAGAGCGTGTTGTCGGAAATTCCGACCGTGTGTGGGCTCCATCGGATATTTTCCATCGGATTTTCCGACACACAAAGTTTGAGAGCAGGATATAAAATTTTCCGACAACAAAATCCGTTGTCGGAAATTCCGATCGTGTGTACACAAATCCGACGGACAAAGTGCCACGCATGCTCAGAATAAATAAAGAGATGAAAGCTATTGGCCACTGCCCCGTTTATAGTCCCAACGTACGTGTTTTACGTCACCGCGTTTAGAACGATCGGATTTTCCGACAACTTTGTGTGACCGTGTGTATGCAAGACAAGTTTGAGCCAACATCCGTTAGAAAAAATCCTAGGATTTTGATGTCGGAATGTCCGAACAAAGTCCGACCGTGTGTACGGGGCATAAGTCTGGAAAGGAGTACTGTACATGTATATTGTACACACAACCTGACCACCGCAGCGGCTTGACACTTGTCAACCTTTCTTTTTTTTTTTTTTTTGGTCTAGGATTGAGTGTACTACATACAGGGGCGGACTGACCATTGAGCCACTCGGGCACTGCGCTGAAAAACTCGGGTTATACTCGAGTATATACGGTAATACTCGGTATTCAATCACTGGATCCCTGTTCTGCCCCCATAGCGCTCACTTCGGTTAGCAGTCTGTGTAAAGGGCAGGAGCAGCTGGCTCAGTCTCCCAGCAGTTCACTGAGAGGCTGAGCCAACTGCTTTTCCAGGCATCTAGGTGGATCCCAACTTTAAATTTGGGATCTTTCCAGAGCTTTAACCGGCTGAGTGACGGCAGCTTTAGCCTGCTGTTGGCTGAAAACAGGTCACAGGAATGCAGAATGAAGTGCAACTCCTGTGATCCCTGGAGGAGTACGGCCAAAATAGCTTTGGCCATACTTCTCCTTTAGAGCAGGTCAAAGGCAGGTCAGAAGAAGGTCAACTACAGGTCAAATTAACCCAATAATAAATTCTGAATGGTCGCAGAAGCATCTCCAATCAATGTCAAACTGATGAAAACAACAAAAGCCCTAGCAGCTATCTTCCATGAGACCTCCTGGCCAGTAGTGCTTGTAGCTGCTCACAGACATGATATCATCACTTATATGTATTATATAATAGTCAAGTACCTGCTGCACAGATCCTGCATAGCTGTAATCTGCAGTCGGCCGGACACAGTAAACAGCTCTTCAACAGAGCCCAGGCCCAGAGCAGCCTCACCGCCGTATATGAAGTGAAGGATGCTCTGTATGACAGAAGAGGGGACATCCAGAAGGCAAACCTCTCCATGTTCAGATTCTAGCATAGAGCTAGTGAACATGGCACGGAAATAGGGGCTGACCGAAGCAAGTACAACCCTGTAAAAAAAATAGAATAGAATTATAGAATAAAATAATAGGATAAAATAATTGAGCACTCTATCTAAACAAGTACAGTACCATAGCTTCTGTAAGCATGAAGTCCCTCCAAAACTATTATTGCTGGGGGGATCTATTGTTGCTTGGGGTGATCTATTGTTGCTGGCTCTAGGGGATCTAGTTTACTGCTTTTCTTATTAGACAAGAACAAATTCCATACAAAGTATTTAGCACTACAAAATGATACTTGGGGCAGTACAGGGAGGTGGGTAGTGGGGTGAAACTAAGGGACAGTGGATAGGGCATAGAGACAAGTGGAGACTCAGAAGGGGGAGTTTCTGCCCCTATTCTCTGAGAAAAAAAGCCCTGAAAGTGTTGAAAGACATCTTTTGTTTTTCTGTTATACTTTACACATTTTGTAAATGTAATACACCTACCTGTGGCAGGGGAACCTTCTGCTCGCAGTTATTATGGTTGCATCACACAGCATTTCTGTAAGGTAGAGCTCACGTAGACCTATCCACAACATAAAACACAATACAGTTTTTTGTTTCTAATGGGGTGTACACACGGGCGGACTTTTCGACCGGACTGGTCCGACTGACTTTTGACGGACTTCAGACGGACTTTTTAACGAAGGACTTGCCTACACACGATCACACCAAAGTCCGACAGATTCGTACATGATGACGTACACCGGACTAAAATAAGGAAGTTGATAGCCAGTAGCCAATAGCTGCCCTAGCGTTGTTTTTTGTCCGTCGGACTAGCATACAGACGAGTGGATTTCTGGGTCCGACGGAGTTACGACGTAAAGATTAGAAGCATGTTCCGAATCTAAAGTTCTAGAAAAGTCAGCTGAAGGTCCGATGAAGCCCATACACGATCGGATTGTCCACCGGACCGGTCGAAAAGTCCGATCGTGTGCACGCCGATTTAGGCATAATTCTATTGGCTAAGTACAATTCATGGCCAAATTTATCTGGACTCCTATTTGATCACATCTCATACTACCATAAAGGAAACTGAAGCATATCTAAACTAAAAAACAAAAAAAATAATATATTGCAGCTTACCTGTTCCTAAATATATGGTGACTGCATTCGTTTTCAATTTTCAGGCCAAGAACATTTTCAGCAAGTACAGACATATCCATTGATCTTGCCAGAAATGTCATGTCTTCGGCACTTTCTGTGAATTGAACTAAAAGCAAGAAAACAACCCTATTTTCCTTCCAAGCTATCTTCTGCAAATCATTAATTCCCCGGACGTGCATTGGTAGTCGTAATCAGGGCAGCGACAACCATGGCTCTCTCCACTGACATGTGGAGAAGTGAGTGAAGGCACGAAGGGACAGGAAGTTTATGTTTGTTTGTTATATATTAGATAAGTGAGTACACCCCTCACATTTTTGTAAATATTTTATTATATCTTTTAATGTGACAACACTGAAGAAATGACACTTTGCTACAATGTAAAGTAGTGAGTGTACAGCTTGTATAACAGTGTAAATTTGCTGTCCCCTCAAAATAACTCAACACACAGCCATTAATGTCTAAACCGCTGGCAACAAAAGTGAGTACACCCCTAAGTGAAAAACTTGGCCCAAAGTGTCAATATTTGTGTGGCCACCATTATTTCCCAGAGCTGCCTTAACCTTTTTGGGCATGGAGTTCACCAGAGCTTCACATGTTGCCACTGGAGGCCTCTTCTACTCCTCCATGAGGACATCACAGAGCTGGTGGATGTTAGAGACCTTGTGCTCCTCCACCTTCCATTTGAGGATGCCCCACAGATGCTCTATAGGGTTTAGGTCTGGAGACATGCTTGGCCAGTCTATCACCTTTACCCTCAGCTTCTTTAGAAAGGCAGTGGTCATCCCGGGGGGTGTGTTTGGGGTTTTTATGTTGGAATATGGCTCTGTGGCCCAGTCGCTGAAGGGAGGGAATCATACTCTGCTTCAGTATGTCACAGTACATGTTGGCATTCATGGTTCCCTCAATGAACTGTAGCTCCCCAGTGCCAGCAGCACTCATGCATCCCCAGACCATGACACTCCCACCACCATGCTTGGCTGTAGGCAAGACACACTTGTCTTTGTACTCCTCACCACGCTTGACACCATATAAACCAAATAAGTTTATCTTAGTCTCATCAGACCACAGGACATGGTTCCAGTAATCCATGTCATTAGTCTGCTTGTCGTCAGCAAACTGTTTGCGGGCTTTTTTGTGCATCATCTTTAGAAGAGGCTTCCTTCTGAGACGACAGCCATGCAAACAATTTGATGCAGAGTGTGGAGTATAGTCTGAGCACTGACAGGCTGACCCCCCACCCCTTCAACCTCTGCAGCAATGCTTTTAGCACTCATACGTCTAATTCCCAAAGACAACCCCAGGATATGACGCTGAGCATGTGCACTCAACTTCTTTGGTAGACCATGGCAAGGCCTGTTCTGAGTGGACCCTGTCCTGTTAAACCGCTGTATGGTCTTGGCCACCGTGCTGCAGCTCAGTTTCAGGCAATCTTCTTATAGCCTAGGCCATCTTTATGTAGAGCAAAATTCTTTTTTTCAGATCCTCAGAGAGTTCTTTGCCATGAGGTGCCATGTTGAACTTCCAGTGACCAGTATGAGAGAGTGAGAGTGATACCCCCAAGCAGCTCCGCACGGATATAGCATGAATACCATACTCACTTTTGTTGCCAGCGGTTTAGACATTAATGGCTGTGTGTTGAGTCATTTTGAGGGGACAGAAAATTTACACTGTTATACAAGCTGTACACTAACTACTTTACATTGTAGCAAAGTGTCATTTCTTCAGTGTTGTCACATGAAAAGATATAATAAAATATTTACAAAAATGTGATGGTGTACTCATTTTGTGAGATACTGTATATTACTTAACAGGCATCACTTTATACTGTAAGTGTTCTGCATTTTCCACTATACCTTTTATTATATCACATTCCAAAGTATTATGATCTTCAAGAAAGGCTTCCGTGTCTTCATCTATATACCATGGGGGATGCTTGGATGACTCTTCCATAGTGTGTCTGTGCAGAATGTAGGGTAAGATGACAAAGTATTAAAGTTTTTTTTTACCATGTTTGCCCAAAGCAATGAAAATAGTACAGCTTGAATGCAACCCAAACCTGTGTCAGTTGGATCAGCATGTGAATAGACTGGTGCAAGACAGACAGAATCGGCCTGTCAGACTCTAGTAGACTTCAACAAAATGGTGGCCATCTGTACACAGATGCCAACTCCCTATTGCATAAATGTGAAGATGGGTAAAAGATGGCTTCAGCTTGTTCGTCACCTGTAGAGAACATCTCAGAACTCCTATGATTAAACCCCGAAAAAGGCAAAACATGTCTGAGGAGTTCTCTACAGGTGCAGAACAGGAGCTGAAGCCATCTTTTACCCATCTCATTCACATTTATGCAACAGGAAGTTGGCATCTGTGTGCAGAGGGACAGCAATTTGTTGAAGTCTACTTTGTATCATGTTAGTCATAGATATTAACAAGGAATTAAAAAATTTAAAAAGAAAGAAACAGTGTTTGCTGCCCCTCAGCCCAGAACCAGGTCACCCTCTGAAGAGACGAAGGGCCTATCATCAAGCAGGGGCTCGCCTTATATCCCACAAACCACATAAATACTGGAGAAAAGAAAGCTGGCAGAACTCCATAGGATCAACATTGACAACCTTTTGATCCAACAAAGTGACAAGTAGTCCCATGCGGGGACTCTTTGTCCATTTGTCTGGATTGATAAAGTTGTCAGCATTGAATCTCGTTGTCAGCTTTCTTTTCTTACAAACTTTTTTTAACTAAAAAATGTAGGTTACATAGTAAGTCAGGTTGAAAAAAGACACAAGTCCATCTAGGTGACACTTTTCTTTGGCTAACCGAATACATTTTTGGGAGCAATTTTTGTAATACACTCACTTTTCAAGGTAATACCACACCTGGCAAAAAGAACTAAGGGGCCTATATTTTTTTTTTTAACAGAGAGCAGTTACTATTCTCCACCATGGCCGGATCTAGGAGGGTGCTGGGGTGGGCTGTGCCCCCCCAGATTTCAATTGCGGCCCCCCAAAGCTTCCCAATCACGACCCCTTGCACACCTGACGACATGCCTGGCCATCTTCCATCCCTGCACTGGCTGTGCATGTACAGTGTGCATGTACAGTGCAGGGAAGAAAACTATGTTGAGTTCCTCTCTCCTGCTGCAATGACCCCTGTTATGCTTCCAGCAGGGTCCCTGTTCTATCCCCCCAGCAGTGACCCCGGAATGCTATCCTTCCAGCGGTGTCCCCTTAGCTCTATCCTTCCAGCGGTGACCCTGCCCTCTCTTCTTCCAGCGGTGACCCCTTTGTTCTATCCTGCCAGCAGTGACCCCTGTCCTCTGCCCTGCCAGTGTTAACCTCTGTCCTGCCGGTGTTAACCTCTGTCCTCTGCCCTGCCAGCAGTGACCCCTTTCCTCTGCCCTGCCAGCAGAGACCCCTGTTCTCTGTCCTGCCAGCCGTGACCCCTGTTCAGCCAGCATTGACCCCTGTCCTCTGCCCTGCCAGCAGTGACCCCTGTCCTCTGCCCTGCCAGCAGTGACCCCTGTCCTCTGCCCTGCCAGCAGTGAGCCCTGTCCTCTGCCCTGCCAGCAGTGAGCCCTGTCCTCTGCCCTGCCAGCAGTGACCCCTGTCCTCTGCCCTGCCAGCAGTGAGCCCTGTCCTCTGCCCTGCCAGCAGTGAGCCCTGTCCTCTGCCCTGCCAGCAGAGAACCCTGTCCCTGCCACCAGAGAGCCCTGTCCTCTGCCCTGCCAGCAGAGACCCCTGTCCTCTGCCCTGCCAGTGTTAACCTCTGTTTTCTGTCCTGCCAGCAGTGCCCCTGTCCTCTGCCCTACTTATTCCCAGTACACTGCCTTAGCAGTTCCTGTGCATAACCCTGCTGACCCACTGTACACTGCCCAGCTGACCACTGTACTCTGTCCTAAAAACACTGGTCTACAAACTGCTGATCATATCCTCTGCCCTGCTGACCTCCCATTCTCTGTCCCCCTGACATTTTTTTACTGCACCCCCACATAAGACATGCTAGATCCGGCCCTGCTATCCACTCTGTTATATTCTGCAGGGATACTGCATTTATAAAATTGGGGCCATGTTATGCAGCCTTCTGTATCCTAAGGCATTCTGTGGTTCTGAATAAGCACAAGTTATCCGTGTGAAACCGGTCTACCAATGTTCCTGTAACGTCCTGTCTATGTCTACGTTTGGCATCTTAAAGGGTTTACTTCCTCTTTAAGTACACTTACCTATTGGCAAAAGGTATAAAGGTAACAAAATCTCATGGAAAGTCAAGAGTTCTGCACAGCCAAACTATAGGCAGAGTAGAAATCACCATACACAGGAAGAGACAACTGTGTTCCAAGCCTCTTTCCCAAGCAGCTCTCTGATTGGATGAAGATGGCGGTTTGCTGCCAGTTAGTGGACGAATTCAGAGACCAGACTGAACACCGTCTGCACACCCTTTGATGCTAAGCCTTCTCAGTTATCAGTAGTAGCCGAGAGCTGCGCGGCTTTAGCCATGGATAACAGCAGTATGTTTGGAGTTTGAGTGATATCTTCTATCAACTAGCTCAAAATTTTAAAACACTAGCTTTGAAAAAAAGGTTAGGATTCATTGTACGGAATTGCCTGACATGCTGAAGATTTGTATTTTTTAACAGTTCTAGAGGCAATATAAAGTAATATGTACGCAGCAAAACCAGAAACTTGCAAAATATTTGTAAATGGGCCAGGTATGTAGAAAAGAAGGAATTCTGAGCCCTGTGCATAGCTTCCCATATGGTCTAGCGGTTAGGATTCCTGGTTTTCACCCAGGCGGCCCGGGTTCGACTCCCGGTATGGGAATGTGATCTTTTAAATCCTCCAAATTGTGTTTAACCATTTGAGTCCCAGTATACGTAACTTATACACACCCCGTTAAGACCAGGGGCTTTTTTTTCAGATTTTGGACATGCAATAGATTGCCTTACAATTGCTGTTGTTCTGCAGTTAACCCAGCCAATCTCCATGTTCTTTTTTCTAGTACTCTTATTTGATACCAAACTTTAGACATGTGCACTGCCGAAAAATTAGTTAGTATTCAGGTTTTTTTCTTTTCGTTTTTCGGGTCATTCGTTATGATCGGAATTCAAAAATTCGAAAATAATAAAGAAGAATAGAACATTTGAAAGAATAACTAACTAACTTATAATAACTATTAAATTATAGGTATTGGAATTTCCTTTCAAATTTGGCTGTTAGTGAGCGTAACGAATACAAATTTATCCGCAGTTATGAATTATCCGAAATAACGAATGCCGCATCTAAACAAATGTAATGGAATGAATTAATAATAAAAAGTTTGTATTATTGTGATTTATTATTATTAATTTGTTACGTTCCATTCGTTTAGATACAGCATTCGTTATTTTCGATAATTCGGAACTTCAGATAAATTTGTACTTGTTACGTTCATTAACAGCCAAATTTGAAAGGAAATTCCAATTCCCTTTAATTTAATAGTTAGTAATAGTTAAGTTATTATTAGTTAGTTATTATTTCAGATTTTCAAATTTTTGGGCTTTCAAATTTGTGAATTTTCAAATTTCGGAATTTTTTGAATTTCCGAATTAACAAATTTTACAAATATTCGAATTTACGAATGTTCTGAAAAATGTATTAAACGGGTTTTCGTTAATTTGAATTAACAAATTTGTTGAAATTTGTTAAAAAACTAATTCGGAATGAAACAAATTGCACATGTCTATCAGACTTTAACCACTTCCCATCACTGGACTTTCGGTGGTTCTACCGAGATGATAATCCCGGTCAGTGGCGGCCCCTTCCATACGGGGCGCTGACCCCTAATTCATGCGCCTGTCCCCTAATCTACATGCAGGGCACCGGACGCATGGATGTCAACAGAGTTTTTTTTTTTTAAGCTCTCTTGTAATAGCAACCGCTATTACAAGCAGCGGGAGGGGACGTCTCCCCCTCCCCCTGTCTTCCATGGGTCTCTTGGGCTCCAGCGTCCCACCGGGAGACCCCAGCGACTAGCCGACATGTCCACCGGCTGCTGGACAGCCGAACAGAGCCAGGATCGGCTTTGATCGGCTGTTCGTTATAGTAAACCTGAAGCAATGACATGACATCACTTCCGGTCTACTCAAAAACTATCAGCGTCAGTTTTTGAAACTCAAAGGCATTCAAAAACACAGATCTTATAGACCCCAGATCTCTCCATAAAGAGGACCTGTCATGTGCCTATTGCCGTCACAAGGATGTTTACATTCCTTGTGACAGCAATAAAAGTGATTAAAAAAAATTATTAAAGCAAGTGCAAAAAAAAAAAAAAAAGAAAAAAACTAAATTAATAATTTTTAAAAAGAGCATTTTTAAAGTGCCCCTGTTCTTCTGTGCTTGCACGCAAAGGCGAACGTGCGCTTTGGTCCATCAAGAACGTCAGATCATAGGCAGTAATTTTAGCACCAGACCTCCCCTGTAAATCTAAAGTGGTAACATGTAAAGCCCTTTAAATTGTCGCCTATGGATGGTAAAATTTACATTGTTTGTTGCCATTGTACGGGCGTGCGCAAATTTTAAAGCGTGGCATGTTTGGTATCTATATACTCAGCATAATCTTCATCTTTTGTATTTTACAAAGAAATTGGGTTAGTTATTGTGTTTTTTTTGCATTTAAAATTCCCCAAAAATTGCGTTTGAAAAACCGCTGTGCAAATACCATGTGACATTAAAAAATTGCAAAACCCTGGTGCTAAATTTAATCTCTAGTGCCTTTGATTAAAAAAAAATATATAATATTTGGGGGTTCTAAGCAATTTCTAGCAAAAAATACTGATTGTTATATGTCAACAAAAAGTGCCAGAAAAGGCCCGGGCTGGAAGTAGTTAAAATGATATAGCATAATTATTTAAGAAATTTGAAAAAAAAAGGTGAAAATTGAGGAAAAAAGGCAGCTTTCTGTTGATTTCGACCACATGAATTGTAAAAAGACAAGGCACAGTTTTTTTTTTCGGAGATGTTTTTTTTTATTTTTAATTCATAATACCTTTATTGGCCTTCAAAATAATCACCATCCTTCACAACACACTTTTGGCAACATTCATAATGCTTCTGGAAACTGTCAGCAAAGGCCTCTTTAGGAATCAAGGATTTTGGGGGAATGGTGCTCTTTGTGAGCTGTATGTCTGGGGACCCTTGAGGCAGTGTTACTTTGGATTCAGGTCCATGTCCCTGTACATTATGTAACGTGGCTTCCCCCTGCTCGCCCCCGAAGCCGAGGCGAGTCCCGCGAGCGCTTGTGACACACCGAGAACCAGGATCTGTATGTGTAAACACACAGATCCCGGTTCTCTGAGGGGAGAATAGACTGATCGTCTGTTCATACAAAAGTATAAACATCAATCTGTCATCTCCCCTAGACAGTCCCATCCCCCCTTCAGTTAGAACACAGAGAGGGAACACCAAAAATATGTAGAAGAATACATATCAGCCTAAACTGAAAAAAAATTAGCTTTTTTAAAAAAAAAATGGGGATATTTATAATAGCAAAAAGTACAAAATATATTGTTTTTTTCAAAATTGTTGCTCTTTGTTTGCTTACAGCGCAAAAAATAAAAACCGCAGAGATGATGAAATACAATCAAAAGAAAGCTCTAATTGTGGGGAAAGAAGGACGTCAATTTTATTTGGGTGCAGCGCCGCACGACCGCTCACTTGTCAGTTAAAGTGACGCAGTGCCGAATCGCAAAAAATGGCCTGGTCATTCAGCAGCCAAATCTTCCAGGGCTGAAGCGGCAAATTAGGTTTCTGGTTACAGTTTGTATTGTCAGCCTGCTGTATATATGTGTGTGTCACTTCAAATAAAACAGTCCATGTTCAGCAACCAAACAAGTGTTGTCTTGTTTTCTGGTTGTTGGAATATCTGATATCTATATTCAGACTGGGAGGAAGCGGTATATGACGAAAGCACTCAAGCGGAGTGTGGGGACGTTTCGTTACAGGACCATTCACCAAACTTTTTAGACACACGTAGGTGCACGGATCACATTTAGCTACAGCAGCTCATGTGGACATCATAGTTTGATCACACTGAACTGGATACATTTTGAACTCATTTATGAATTGATTTATTGTTTCAGATCAGGGGAGTATGGTGGATGATCGAGAACAGGTATGCCACGCTGAGCCAAGAGTTGGCGCACACAGATCGCACAGTGGGATCTGATCCCCTGTGACGATGGTTCGCAGGAAGGATGGATCCTGGTCACACATGGTAATGAAATCTCCAGAAGGTTTCCATCCATTTTGCTTTCTGTTCCTTTGTCAGGTTATGTGGCACAAACTGGGAACAGATCTTTCGTTTACCCAACTCTGCACAGACGATGGCACGCACTGTGTCCTTGCTAATGCCCAATTCCTCTGCCATCAAGTCAGTCACCAATCTCATGCCACCATTTGTCGCATCATGTCTGGGGTCCTGCTTGTCGACTGCTGACCCGAACGTGGCTCATCCTCAGTCATTTCCTTCCTATCGCTAAATCTCTTGAACACATTATCTGCTCAAGGCTTCTGTCCTATACACGTGCACCAACATTTTATGCATCTCCACCACCGTTTTTCCCAAATTGTAAGCAGAGCTTGATGTTCACTTGTTGCTCCATTGCACTGTGACCCTATCTCTTACACTGACTACATTCGACTGTCCCCCGGCGTTCACGTGTACTCCACGCTAGGTGGCGCCTCTCGATGTGGCTCTGGATAGCCATGTGCTTGCGCGCGCACCTGGCCCAAGTTGATGTTGAGATATCGGATCTGTGGTGGACTGATTATGGGCCCTGGATTTTGGGGGAATGGTGCTCTTTGTGAGCTGTATGTCTGGGGACCCTTGAGGCAGTGTTACTTTGGATTCAGGTCCATGTCCCCCCAAGACACACAGACTCTGGGAACCCTGTATATGCCATATTAGAAATCGTGACTGATTCATATTGTTGGGACACATACTGTTAGAAGATGCTGATGTCATCAACACCAGCCACCTGTCTGTCTTTTGTCTGCTATAATGTAAATAAGTCTAGTGTGGCTTCTAAGAGTCTTTCACCCATTGTTGTTTTTGCTAATTAACCCTGCTATTGTGTGAAGGAGTTCTGTGTTGATATTTATGATAATGTGTATTGTATAGTCAGTGAACTAGAAGACGGCGAGTCTACCCTGAAAGGTCATATCTCTGAGTCACCAAGTCTGGGTAAATGATTAGTAAACTAGCTCATGTTAACCACTTGTCGACCAGCCGCCGTAGTTTTACTGCGGCAGAATGGTACGGCTGGGCGAAATTACATTATGTAACTTCGCTTCCCCCTGCTCGCCCCAGGAGCCCATGCAAGTCCCGCGATCGCTTGTGACACACCGAGAACCAGGATCTGAGGGGAGAAGAGACTGATCGTCTGTTCATACAAAGTATAAACATCAATCTGTCATCTCCCCTAGACAGTCCCATCCCCCCTTCAGTTAGAACACAGAGAGGGAACACAGTTAACCCCTCGATCGCCCCCTAGTGTTAACCCCTTCCCTGCCAGTGACATTTTTACAGTAATCAGTGGATTTTTATAGCACTGATCGCTGTATTAATGGCAATGGTCCCAAAAATGTTTCAAAAGTGTCCGATTCGTCCGCCATAATGTCGCAGTCCTGATAAAAATCGCAGATCACCGCCATTACTAGTAGAAACAAAAAATAATAATAAAAATGCTATAAATCTATCCCCTATTTTGTAGACGCTATAACTTTTGCGCAAACCAATCAATATACGCTTATTGCGATTATTTTTTTTTTACCAAAAATATGTAGAAGTATACATATCAGCTAAACTGAGAAAAAAATAGCTATTAAAAAAAAATGGGGATATTTATAATAGCAAAAAGTACAAAATATAGTGTTTTTTTCAAAATTGTCGCTCTTTGTTTGCTTATAGCGCAAAAAATAAAAACCGCAGAGATGATCAAATACCATCAAAAGAAAGCTCTAATTGTGGGGAAAAAAGGACGTCAATTTTGTTTGGGTGCAGCACCGCACGACCGCTCACTTGTCAGTTAAAATGACGCAGTGTCGAATCGCAAAAAATGGCCTGGTCATTCAGCAGCCAAATCTTCCAGGGCTGAAGCGGTAAATTAGGTTTCTGGTTACAGTTTGTATTGTCAGCCTGCTGTATATATGTGTGTGTCATTTCAAATAAAACTGTCCATGTTCAGCAACCAAACGAGTGTTGTCTTGTTTTCTGGTTGTTGGAATATCTGATATCTATATTCAGACTGGGAGGAAGCGGTATATGGCGAAAGCACTCAAGCGGAGTGTGGGGACGTTTCGTTACAGGACCATTCACCAAACTTTTTAGACACACGTAGGTGCACGGATCACATTTAGCTACAGCAGCTCATGTGGACATCATAGTTTGATCACACTGAACTGGATACATTTTGAACTCATTTATGAATTGATTTATTGTTTCATTTTGCATTTATTTATTTTTGTTCATGACTTTCTTCACACATACGGTGCCTTGACAAAGTATTCATACCCCTTGAAATTTTCCAAATTTTGTCATGTTATAACTAAAAATGTAAATTTATTTCATTGGGATTTTATGTGATAGACCAACACAAAGTGGCACATAATTGTGAAGTGGAAGGAAAATGATAAATGGCTTTCAATTTTTTTTACAAATAAATATGTGAAAAGTGTGGCGTGCATTTGTATTCAGCCCCCCTGAGTCAATACTTTGTAGAACCACCTTACGCTACAATTACAGCTGCAAGTCTTTTTGGGGATGTCTCTACCAGCTTGGCACATTTAGAGCCCTTGCACACTGGGGCGGGGGCGGCGTTAGCGGTAAAACGCCGCTTTTACTAGTGGCGTTTTACCGTCGGTATTCGGCCGCTAGCGGGGCGGTTTTACCCCCCGCTAGTGGCCGAGAAAGGGTTAAATACCACCACAAAGCGCCTCTGCAGAGGCGCTTTGCCGGCGGTATAGCCGCGCCGTCCCATTGATTTCAATGGGCAGGAGCGGTAAAGAAGCGGTATACACTCCGCTCCTTCATCGCTCCGAAGATGCTGCTGGCAGGACTTTTTTTACCATCCTGCCAGTGCATCGCTCCGCTCCCTCGGGGCTTTCACACTGGATACACAGCAGCGGCACTTTCAGGTCGGTTTGCAGGCTCTATTATTAGCGCAATAGCGCCTGCAAACTGCCCCAGTGTGCAAGGGCTCTTAGAGAGTGAAATTTTTGCCCATTCTTCTTTGTAAAATAGCTCAAGATCTGTCAGATTGGATGGAGAGCGTCTTGCCACAGATTCTCAATTGGATTTAGGTCTGGACTTTGACTGGGCCATTCTAACACATGAAAATGCTTTGATCTAAACCATTCCATTGTAGCTCTGGCATTTGGTTAATTTGGATAATTTCATGCTCCCAATTTTGTGGGAACAGTTTGGGGATGGCCCCTTTCTGTTCCAACATGACTGAGTGCGTTTTTGGGGTGTAGGAACTTGACTGTCCTGACCTCAACCCGATAGGACACCTTTGGAATGAATTAGAGCAGAGGCCAGAGCCTTCTCGACCAACATCAGTGCCTGACCTCACAAATGCTTTTCTGGAAGAATTGTCAAACATCGCCATAGACACTCTCCTAAACCTTGTGGACAGCCTTCCCAGAAGAATTGAAGCTGTTATAGCTGCAAAGGATGGGCCAACTCAATATTGAACAATACGGAGTAAGAATGGGATGCCATTAAAGTTCATGTGCATGTAAAGGTAGGCGTCCCAATACTTTTGATAATATAGTGCATGTGTAATATTGCACTTTCTGTATTTACAAAAGCAGAAGGTACAATATTCTCAGTAACGAGTGCATTAACCTCTCGTGTTAGGCCCTCTTGTCAGCAGTATTAGACCCTTGCTGCACCATTCAGGTTTACACCCTAAAAGCTCATATAACATTTCTCTCTCTGCTCCCCTCCACGTTGTTGCAATCCACTTCGCACCACATCTCAAATTTACAAAATTCCAATCTCCTGCATGTCAGCTTCTTTGCTGTTATCATGTGTCCTCACAGGTACTTTAGAGGGACTACACCAGGGGTGTCCAAACTTTTTTCAAAGAGGGCCAGATTTGATGAAGTGAACATGCGTGAGGGCCGGCCATTTTGCCTGACATTCTTTGAACCATTAAAATTAAATGCAAATTAACTAATACACTGCCCAACAAGAATTCTCTTGCCTTTGTGGCTCTGTGTGGTGAAGAGTCTAAGGATGAGCTTGGGCATGTTATTTGTATATATATATCTTTTGTGGCCCCCAACGAATACCCGGGTGATGCTCAGGACTAAGGATGAAATATTTGGATATACTGTATTTATCGTGGTATAACACGCACCTTCACTTTAAAAGGGAAGTTTCAGCAAAAAAAATAACATTTTAAATAAAGAACCGTGAAGCAAAATAAGGGTGAGTACCCATCAATGCAGCCTAATCAGTGCCCATCTGCAGCCTCACCATTGCCATGAATGCAGCCTTTGAATGCAGCCTCACCATTGGTATGAATGCAGCCTCTGAATGCAGCCTCACCAGTGCCATGAATGCAGCCTCACCAGTGCCATGAATGCAGCCTCACCAGTGCCATGAATGCAGCCTCACCAGTGCCATGAATGCAGCCTCACCAGTGCCATGAATGCAGCCTCACCAGTGCCACGAATGCAGCCTCACCAGTGCCACGAATGCAGCCTCACCAGTGCCACGAATGCAGCCTCACCAGTGCCATGAATGCAGCCTCACCAGTGCCATGAAAGCAGCCTCACCAGTGCCATGAAAGCAGCCTCACCAGTGCCATGAAAGCAGCCTCACCAGTGCCATGAAAGCAGCCTCTCCAGTGCCATGAAAGCAGCCTCTCCAGTGCCATGAAAGCAGCCTCTCCAGTGCCATGAAAGCATCCTCTCCAGTGCCATGAATGCAGCCTCACCAGTGCCATGAATGCAGCCTCACCAGTGCCACGAATGCAGCCTCCCAAATGCCATGAATGCAGCCTCACCAGTGCCATCAGTGCCGCCTGATCGATGCCCATCTGCAGTCTCGGAGGGGACAGGGAGGAGGGGGGGGGGCGGTACGAGCACCAACAGATTACATACAGGAGAATCTCCTGTTTACTCTGCGGCCTCTTTAATACAAAGTCCCGCCTCCTATGATAGACAGTACAGTCCTCCAATGCCAGCCCAGGAGACGGGACTTCCTATTACAGATGGCGCCGAGTAAACAGGAGATTCTCCTGTATGTAGTTATGTAGTCTGACAGCACTTGTCCCATCCCTTCCAAGGAACGATAAATATGGTATATATCTTTTGTGGCGCTTGGGGATTTGTTGGGAGCCACAAAAGACATATATATTCAAATTACCAGTGGGGCTGTATAAAACAGGAACATGGGCTACAATTGGCCCGCGGGCCAGACTCTGCACATGCCTGGACTATACTTCATAATCAGCAAGCCCGGCTAGCTCAGTCGGTAGAGCATGAGACTCTTAATCTCAGGGTCGTGGGTTCGAGCCCCACGTTGGGCGAGTGTTTTAGTAAATAGTCATTACTTTGCATGTGCGATATCCTATCAATTTATAGTCACTTATAAACAAATAACGCATATTAGCATTTGTCAACCCAGATGAGAAAGCAACCTAAACATTTATACATTGTTGATTTCATTCTTGTGTATGTTTTAGGCTGGGTTCACACTTGTGGGATGTTAGACATGCACTGCTGTGCAGATCACATGCGATGTCTGTGCGATGCAAATTCAGCCATACAGATTGTATGGCTAAAATTGCATCGCATTCGCACCAAAATGGTGCAGGACCCTTTTTTTTTTTGTCTGCACCCATGCAATCCGATTCCTGCACCATTTGACAGTTTGCAGTTTGCACTGTGATACACAAACCAATCTGGGGCTGTCATTAACGTTAAACTGACATTGGCAGCAGTTTGCATAGGTCAGAGTGAACTGTCTGCGAGTTCTATGTGATAACCAGCACTGGAATCACGCTGGTTCCTGCATCATGCTGGTGTGAACCACCATGCACATAAAACACACAGAAAATACTTGCGCATAGACATACAGCTTTTAACACATTGTGCTGTGTTTTACTGTATTCTGATGTATGTTTTTAAATGCATTTTTTTTTCTACAAGCCACAACAAAGGTCAGAGTTATATTTCTTTGTATTATGATAGGTGTCAAATCTAAAGAATAAATAGTAGACGCCTACTTTATAAACCAAATGCTATACCCTTTCAAATATGTGCAAACTATTGAACATGTAGTGTGGCTGCCCCTTTACGTGTATCTTCACTTCTTAAACCATAAAAAGAAAAGAAAAAGGTTCAGCACTCACACCTAATATTAAACCAAATCCAGTGTAAACCACACTAATAAAAAAAAAATTATAAATAAATATATATGTAACATATAATGAAAGTCCCACACAGCCTACAGTGTTAATGTTGACATCAAATCTTGATTTAGTTTTAGTTATAGTCTTTTGACTAAAATGCCATTTTAGTTTTAGTTGTATTTTAGTCATCTGAGTTGTTTTTATTTTAGTTGTATTTAAGTCGACTAAAATCTCCAGTACATTTTAGTCGACTAAAATCTAATGGGTTTAGTTACATTTTAATGCATTATTTCTTTAGAAATGCCAAACATTATATATTGCTGGAGTAAAAATCTAATAACATGTTTATTATTTATGGTATTAAGGTTTGAACATGCACTACAGACACAGATTTAGCCGTTGTGATATCAATTCAATTTAGCTTTAATCATAGTCTTTTGACTAAAATGCCATTTTAGTTTTAGTCTCATTTTAGTCACCTGAACAGTTTTAGTTTGAGTCGTATTTTAGTCGACTAAAATAGTATTAATTTAGTCAAAGAAAATATTTTAGTCAATGAAATTATATATGCAATCTGATCTTGTGAATGATTGGTTCTTCCCTCCAATGGATTATCCTCAATTTTTCTCCTAGGTAATATTAAGGACCTCCCGCCCGCGCTATACTGGAAAGTCGGCTACAGCACAGGCTCACATTGCCCTCACAGTGCCCCCTGCGGCATGCATCGGCACGGATCTGTGATCGCCGTGTCCTTCGGACACAGCTGATCACATATCGGGATAAAGAGCCAATCACAGCAGCTCTTTACCATGTGACCAGCTGTGTCCAATCATAGCTGATCATAGTGTAAACAGGATTTAATGATTATCAGCAGTCCTCTCCTCATGAGGAGAGCCGATAACCCAGCAAATCCACACAGGGGACATCTGCACTGATAATCAGGGCACTGATCATCAGTGTCCTGATTATTACTGCAGCTCCAACAATGCCCACAAGTGCTGCCAATCTGTGCCCATCAGTGCTGCCTATCAGTACCACCTATCCGTGCCCATCAGTGCCACATATCAGTACCTCCTCATCAGTGCACATTAGTGAAGGGGAAAAAATTACTTATTTTGAAAACTTTATAACAGAGACTAAGAAAAAAACATTTTTTGTCAAAATTTTCAGTCTTTTTTCGTTTGTTTAGCAAAAAAATAAAAAACCCGGTGGTGATTAAATACCACCAAAAGAAAGCTCTATCTGTCTCAAAAAAATGCTAAAAATTTAATTTGGGTACAGTGTTCAATAACCACGCAATTGTCCTTCAAAGTGTGACAGTGCAGAAAGCTGAAAATTGGCCTGGGCAGGAGGGGGGTGAAAGTGCCCAGTAGGCAAATGGTTAAATCAGCACCAGAAGAGAAATACTATCATTGTGCAGTATTTATTATATCAAAATCATGGACATAAAAGTTAAAACCATATGCACTTACATTTATTGGAGCCTGGTATCTCAGTACCAGTACACTTAGCCTGTCTCCAGTAATGCTGCCGCCGCTCAGCTTGCTCGGGGCGTCACAATGTACCTGGAAGCTTGCATGCATAGTCCAGCCTCTACATGTTTTGCCGTAGCTTCCGGGTACATTGTGGCGTTACTTCCGGTTTCCGGGTTTTTGAATGCACGCCGGCTCCAGCAAGCGAAGCGGCGGCGGCATTAGTGGAGACAGGCTGTGTGTATTGGTGCCAAGATACTGGGCACCAGTAAATGTAAGTGCATATGGTTTTAACATTTATGTCCACGATTTTGATATAATAAATACTGTACAATGATAGTATTTCTCTTCTGGTGCTTTTCAATGACCTAAGGCTAGAAAAAGCACTGGAGGAAGAAGGTATACTTTCACGTAAAAAGAAGATGCTCCAGGTGAGGGTCAAGGTCACAACCTCAGCATTAAAGGTTGAATGTGTACCTCTGCACTACCTCTGTGCTAATGCAATGATCCAAATAACATGTGTCATTGTGAAACTAAAGGAGAAGATAAAAACCACAATAACCATAAAAATGATATAGACGAGTTGTTTCAACCACCCACTGTGTTCCCACCAGTATAGACAATGTTGTAATGAAGAATGAAGTTGCGCACGCTCTGAAATGTAGAGTGTGTCTTAAGCTCATATACAATATTATACACTGTGGTATAAACATATAAAGTGCATAATAGTGCTCTAAACGCACCAGAAAGACCAGGAACCGAGCCAGGACTGGAGGAACATCGCCCTAAGTACCGATAGCATTTGTGGAACATCACCCTGAGATTCATAGTAATCAAAAAGGTGAGAGTTCTGTGAGCACAGAGGTGTCACCAGGAGGCAAAACACACCACTGCGTTTATCTATGTTTACTTGATAAAGCACTGTATTTGGGAATAAGTTATCATCCAGACACATCACTGCTGGAATATGAACTGTCATATATTTTGAAAGCTATTTACTTGCACTTATAGATGGACTGCACTATTATGCACTGTATATGTTTAAACCTTAGCATTGCTCACTAGTTACTGTCTTATACAGTGGAAGAACTACCATGGTTACAACAGTCGCACTTGCGACGGGGCCCTGGCATTCCGCCACTGTCGGGGGCCCCAGCAGGGCTGCTAGTCGCACGGCTCTGAAACTGTACTTGCCTGAGCAATCCCTCCAGGAAGCTGTCAAGGTGGACAGAAAACCAATCAATCATAGGCAGGAGAGGCATGCACATAAACAGGGAGCTTGTTCGCATTATGGCTGCCCGGGGGGGGGGTTGGCTGTACGCTTTGACAGCTTCCTGGCAGGATAGTTTAGGCGGGTTCGGATTTGCGTCCGAACATGCTTGAGCTCAACACTGCTTTTATCCTCTGATCACAACCTTATTAGATTTACACTCGCCCTGTCTTCAACAAATCTTTGCCCTGTGTATATCTGCCCTCTAAAAATAAAATTTTCTGCCTTCACACTGTGAAAAAGACCCGTTTCCTCATTCTTATTAAAACCCTCTCATGCAGTCCTTGTTATGTCTTTTCTACCATTAACTTGGTACTTCATCCTCCACTGCCTCCACCCACTAACTCACTCACTGCCCAGGAGATTGCTGAGTCTTAAACCAAAGTTCCAAACACGGTAAGCACTTGGGAGACCTCTTCCAAAGGAACTTGAAACTTTGGTTTAGGACTTGTTTGGTACCATTCCTGATGTTTTTTCCTACAGAGCTGCTGGATTGACATAAGCACATAAGACCATTTTTGCAAGATATATTCTGTTGTGCTTTCAGCGCCAAAACTATTTTTTTGTAATCCAGGAGATTGCTAATCATTTCAAAAATAGGGCTGAAGCAATTTGTGATGAGATCTCCACTGTCCGGATATGTCCCCCACCTAACACTTCATGTCCACCCCCACATTCAATACTTTTCTCTCTAATCCCTGTTTCCACAGAGAAGGTTGCTAAAAAAAAATCAAACCACTTAGGTTTCAACATGTTCAGACAATCCCCCTAGAAATAGAGTTAGGCAGGTGTGGGGAAAAAAAGCTGTAAATTAAGAATGCTTTCAGAAATAGAAGTGTTAATAGTTTATTTTTTATCAATTACCAAAATGGAAAATAAATGAAAAGAAGAGAAATCAAATCAATATTTGGTGTGACCACCCTTTGCCTTCAAAACAGCATCACTTCTTCTAGGTACACTTGCACACACTTTTTGTAGGAACTCAGCAGGTAGGTTGTTCCAAACATCTTTAAGAACTATCCACAGATCATCTGTGGATATAGGCTGCCTCAAATCCGTCTGTCTCTTCATGTAATCACGGACAGACTCCATGATCTTGAGATCTAGGCTATGTGGGGGCCAAATCATCACTTCCAGGACTCTTTGTTCTTCTTTACACTGAAGATAGTTCTTAATGACAATGGCTGTATGTTTGGGGTCCTTGTCCTGCTACAGAATGAATTTAGGTCCAATCACACACCTTCATGGCATGGCATGGTGGATAAGTACCTGCCTGTATTTCTCAGCATTGAGGACACCATTGATCCTGACCAAATCTCCAACTCCATTTGCAGAAATGCAGCCCCAAACTTGCAAGGAACCTCCACCTTGCTTCACTGCTGCCTGCAGACACTCATTATTGGACCGCTCCCCAGCCCTTCGCCAACAAACTGCCTCCTGCTACAGCCAAATATTTCACACTTGGACTCATTAGTCCAGAGCACGTGCTGCCATTTTTCTGCACCCCAGTTCCTATGTTTTCATGCATAGGACATGGAAACAAGGCTAAGCAACTCAACTACGCACAAAAACATAGGAACTGGGATACAGAAAAATGCTCTGTAATATAGGGATACAGGTGCTCTGTAATGATGAGTCAAACTTTGAAATATTTGGCTCGAAGGGCTGGAGAGTTGTAATAGTGTCTGCGGGACGGGGACAAAAACAAATGTTATTAGGTCATTTTCTCTGCAGGTCAAATGGTTTTCTTCCTAAAGAACAGAATAAAGCAAGAAATCACAGCTTCATGGCCACTAGATGGAGTTGATGATCATTGGAAATAAATTCTACTGTAAATTCTATGCTATGTAAAATTTCCAACTCTTAATTTCCCATAGATCTCATAAGATCTCATAGTAATAGAGATATTACTAAAAACCCATAGATTTCACATAGACAGAATGTAATGTCTAGGTGAAATGTCTTTTTGAAAATTCAGTACTGCCCAACTAACTTACAACAGTTTAGTTAGTTGGAGTTCCACTGGTTGTTGAGTTTATTAAAAGTCAGCAGCTACAAAAAGTATAGCTGTTGACTTTTAATAAACAGCCACTCACCTGTCCCACGGTCCAGCGATGCGGCCGCTTGAAGCCTCCATTCTCTCCCCCTCCTCTTTGCGGTGCCGACATTGTAAGTGTGGGCGCCCGGCTGTGACAGTTTGCGGCTTCACAGCTGAGCGTGCACTGCACATACGTGAGTTATGCTGCACTCTGTCAATGACCAGGCAATCTTCTGGGACCTGTGACGTGTCCCAGAGGATTGCCGGGAGGGAGGGGCCCGCCTAGGGGGAGAGGAGGAGTCGCCTAGGTGGCCAGAAGTCAGAAGTCAGAAGTGGAACAGGAAGTCCCACTCCAAACCAGGTACCCAGCCCGCCCCCAAAAAAATTACATGCCAATAGTGGCATGTCAGGGGACGAGGAGTACTTAAAGTGGAAGTTCCACTTTTGGCTGGAACTCTGCTTTAAGGTCATCCCAGGCAGCATTGCAACACGATAACCTTTCCCAGTGAAGAAAAGATATACCTTCATGTATAAAACACATGCTCCAGGTGAGGCTCGAACTCACAACCTCGGCATCGCTCACCAGTTACTGTCTTATAAGTACCGCGCGCTAACCGATTGCGCCACTGGAGCAGTTGAAAAATGGCTTTCACATAGCTCTGATCATTCACAAGAAAATGTCAATAATAAATATATATATATATATATTACATATATATGTGATTTTGTACTCTTGGGTAGGGGGCACGCATACACACGCCAACAACCCGCCACTTCTACTGTGATTATTTACAGCAAAAGCTGATCAGCAGGTTACGGCTGATGGATGTCTGCTGGCACCGGCTGATTGGTAAGGAGAGAGACAGGATGGAGCTCTGCTATGGGAATGTGCTGGATTTTCAGTCCCTGTAACAAAAAAAAACACTGGTTAGGCACACATTTCACCCTTTGATCACCCTAGATGTTTAATCACTTCCCAGCCAATGTCATTAGTAAAGTGAAAGTGCATATTTTTAGCACTGATCACTGTATTAGTGTCACTGGTTACCACAAAGTGGCAAAAGTGTCAGTGTTAGATTGTCCGCCGCAATATTGCAGTCCTGCTATAAGTCGCTGACTCTACTATTAAAAAAAAAAAAAATCTGTCAGACGCGAGTGAGGAAAAGCCGATCAACGGCTTTTGCTATTGACATCGTGCTCAGCCGTGATTGGATACGGCTGATCATGTGGTAAAGAGCCTCCGCCGGGCTCCACCGATTGCCACGATGCGCGTCCCCATGGGCGCGCGGCGGCTGTTATCCTGAAGGACGTCATATGACACCTAGTCAGGCTAACTGAAAACACCGCCCGGCCGCCAATCTGCTATAGGCTGGGCGGGAAGTGGTTAAGTAACTGATAATATGACTAACATTTTTATTTATTTATTTTTTTAACATTCAATTTTTTATTTAGTTATCAGAACATTAAATAACAAATAAAGACATTAAGAAAAGTATAACAGGATTCATACTATTACAGTTACATAGTATAGCGAGTGCATTTTTGATAAATACATTAAGTCAGTATAATAATCGTGAATAATCCTTCAAATTCATATCTTTATTTTCAGTTTCTAGCTAGTAAACCTCCAAGAATAAACCTATTCACCCCTAGGGGAGCAAACTGTGAACAGGTCTATTCTAACTTGAATAAACAAAAGAGAGAACAGGATGTCGCCTAGTAAATCAATGCATTCTAGTGAGTCAAACCAATCAGGAAATGAAAGCAGCATAAGTCTCTATAAGGAATAAGTGATACCAACAGGCTACCTAGTGGTAGTTAAGACTGAGCGTACAAGTCTTTTAGTACTGTAGATGCTTTAGGATGTATGCTCCATACATACCAGTGCTTCATGTGATTAGAGCCTGAAGCTCTAATTGGCTTGTCTTAGGTCGTCCTCAGGGCACAGAGCACTGGGCCCGGAACCCTCCCACTTTTGATTTTAGAAAATCAATTTTTGCTACGCGTCACTTTCGGCTTCTCACCCTGGTCAATCAGGAGGAGGCTGAAGATTTGTAACCCACAAAGAAGACCGGTGGCCCCGGTCCTCCTCTTCTGGGGTCACTCAGCAGCGCTGGCAGCTCCTCCCCGCATTGAGTGTCCACGTTGAAGAAAGCTCTCCTAAGGTGGACAACCGTGCTTCTGAGTCCTGCATCTGTGTCCATTCACACAGAATGCAGGACTTGGCCCCACCCCCCTGGCGCCACGTCATTGGATTTGATTGACAGCAGCGGGAGCCAATGGCTGCGCTGCTATCAATCTATCCAATCAGGACATGAGACACCAGCTAGAGCTGGTGTGCTCATTCGCGTCCGGAGGATGACAGCGTTCAGGTAAGTGAAATGGGGAGGCTGGGGGGCTGCAACATTACAGAAGGTTTTTCACCTTAATGCATACAATGCATTAAGGTGAAAAACCATGAGGGTTAACAACCCCTTTAAGACTCTGTTATATAGCATGTAATGAGTTTTTCATAGCCTAGGTTTAATGTCAATTTAACCCCATTCCTATTCTTGACTTGCACAGGAAACTTGGGAACATAAAGCTTTTTGTATTCTGATGTGCACCAATCTGAATTGCATGTATTATAGATAATTGGCTACTCTTTAATTTTTTTTTATAGGTTACCTGTTTAGAGTTACAGAGGAGGTCTTGGGCTAGAATTGTTGCTCATGCTCTAACACACACGGCGATACCTCATATGTGCGATTTGAACGCCGTTTACATATGTGGGTGCGTTTGCTTCTGTGCACGAGCACGTGGGAACGGGGGCACTTTAAAAAAATCTTATTCTTTATTTTCATTTTATTTTATTTTTTTACACTTTCTCATTACATTTTTTTTTAATTGATCACTTTTATTCTTATTACAAGGAATGTAAGCATCCCTTGTAATAGGAATAGTGTGTGGCAGGTCCTCTTTATGGAGAGATCTGGGGTCTATAAGACCCCAGATCTCTCCTTCAGGCTAAATAGACCGAGTTAAAAAAACAAAACAGTGTCTCGGCCTTTCCAGCCGTGTCCCTGGCATTGTTTACTTCCGCTGGCCTGGACGTGACGTCATAACGTCGTGCCCAGGCCTCCGAGGGTCATAGGAATGACTGGGGACCATCTGGTCCCCAGAAATCTCTATGCTCAACTTCCAGTCGTGACCTATTCCTGGTTTTTACCCAGGCCTGGGTTCGACCATAAGAACACAATGCTTTTCAAATTAGAATGTGCTATCACCGATCTGACTTGCATGTATCATAGTTAATGGCTGAGCACTGTATGTGTAATATTCATGTGGACTTAATAAATGAATAGGACATGGAGGAGGAGGGAGGGGAGTGTCATTTACCACTCTGTATACATCCACATGTGTGCCTCTATAGTCACGTGGGCTGTACAAATGAGGAAATGAAGAGCTTAGCAGGGAACTGAAATTGAGCATGCTCAGTAGAAGACACCAGCCAGTCTACACAATTTCAGCCTGCATTAGGGACACAGAGAAAGATGGGAGGGACAGCTGAAGGCAGGATCAAGCAGGTATATTTCACGCTACACAGAAATGAATGCTTTAGTGGCTTTAGGAGTATGAAGACTCTGTTATATAGCATGTACCGAGTTTTTCATAGTCTAGGTTTAATGGCAATTTAAAGCGGAATTTCAGCCTGTATTAAAAAAAAAAAGAAAAGTCAGTAGCTGCTGACTTTTAATATAAGGACACTTACCTGTCCTAGGAGCCCATGATGTCGGCACCCGAAGCCGACCCGTCCATCGGCTTAGGGTGCATGCGTCGGCATTCTTACTAAGAGAAACAGGAAGTGAAGCCTTGCGGCTTCACAGCCTGTTTCCTACTTCGCATGCTCAAGTCACTCTGCGCTTTCTGAATGGTCCCGCTGTATTCTGGGATCTGTGTGTGTGTCTCCCAGAAGGCAGCAGGGGGAAAGAGAAGGGGTCATAAATGACGTAGGTCGCCATGGCACCCTTACACGGAAGTGGGAGTGAGAACCTGTTTTTGACAGGCAGTGGCTCCCCCCATAAGGTGACAAATGTGGCACCGGAGAGGGGGGAAGCAGATTTTTGGGTGGAACTCTGCTTTAATCCCATCCCTATTCTTGACTTGCATAGGTATTTAAACTTAGCTTCCCATATGGTCTAGCGGTTAGGATTCCTGGTTTTCACCCAGGCGGCCCGGGTTCGACTCCCGGTATGGGAATGTGATTTTTTTTAAATTCTGATGTGCTATCACTGATCTGAATTGCATGTATCATAGTTAATGGCTGATCATTGTATGTGTAATAACCATGTGGACTTAAAGCGGGGGTCCACCTACATCAACCTAAAAAAAAAAATATTAAAAGCCAGCAGCTACAAATACTGCAGCTGCTGACTTTTAATACATGGCCACTTACCTGTCCCAGGGTCCAGCGATGTCGGCAGGCGACGCCTAGAACCCGCTCAGTTCTCGGCAGCTGCCGCCGCCATCCTAGGTGAGGGAATCAGGAAGTGAAGCGTTGCGGCTTCACTTCCCGGTTCCCTACTGCGCATGCGCGAGTCGCGCTGCGCATCGTAACTGGTCCCCGCTATCTCCTGGGAGCTGTGTGTTTCCCAGGAGACAGCGCGGAGGGACAGGAAGAAGCATAGACTCCCATGGGAGTCTATGCCGGAAGTGGGTGCAAATACCTGTCTTAGACAGGTATCTGCACCCCCCTCCCCCCTGAAAGGTGCCAAATGTGAAATCGGAGGGGGGGGGTTCCGAAAAGCGGAAGTTCCATTTTTGTGTGCAACTCACCATGCAGTACTAATGTGCATCCTTAAAATGAATTGGCAATTAAATATTTTTTCTGTTCACTTACCTGATTTAAGCCTATATCTAATTTCACTTCCTCCTTTAGCGGCCGCGGACGTCATTTCCGGTTTTGCATTGGCTCCTGGGAGATCTTGGTCAGATTGGCATGGCACTGCTCCCGTAACATTTAACATTGGCATCTATGGAAAATCTTGGTCAGCTTGGCATGGCACTGCTCCCGTAACATTTAACATTGGCATCTATGGAAAATCTTGGTCAGCTTGGCATGGCAAGCAGACC